>CM045991.1:9647685-10247685 GCA_025175895.1 Wurfbainia villosa | reverse complement strand
CCAGCTTTTTATCCTCGAAATCCCCTTCGAGCTTATTAAGATGAGTTTGTTCTGGTGCTCCTTCTAGTTCTATTGACTGGAAACTGTCAATCCTACAACAAACATCAAAAACAAAAGGTTGTTTAACAACTTTTGAAAGGTCAAATTCAATTTTGTCATTTCCAAATGCAAGTGAGAGTTTGTGGTTCTTAACATCTATCATTGCCCCTGCAGTAGCCAAGAAAGGTCTCCCCAAAATGAGTGGAATGCATGGGTCTTCATCCATGTCAAGCACTACAAAATCTGCAGGAATAATAAAATTTCCCACCTGCACTGGTACATCTTCTAAGATTCCCAAAGGATATCTAATGGAGCGATCGGCTAACTGTAAGGCCATAGTAGTTAGTTTCATTTCTCCCAAATCTAATTTCTTGCATATGGAAAGAGGTATCAGATTGACACTGGCGCCCAAATCGCAAAAAGCCTTATCAAAATTTGAGTCATTAATTATGCAAGGGATAGAAAAGCTACCCGGATTATTTAGTTTGGGAGGTACCATATTCTTAATTAAAGCACTGAACTCCTCAGTAAGAGCCACTGTTACATGCTCCTCGACTTTTCTTTTATTGGTTAAGATATCCTTCAAGAACTTGGAGTATGTATGCATTTGTTGAAGAGCTTCTATAAAAGGTATATTGATATATAGCTTCCTAATTACCTCAAGGAACTTACCAAATTGTTCATCCAATTTTTCCTTAATCATCCTCTGAGGAGCAGGATAGGGGCTTATATGTTCTTGGTTCCTTATTAAACCTTTGTATCGATTCGGCCTGTTTGGGCGTGTTGGGCTTTGGAGTGACCCGACACGGGTGTGTCGGTGACCGCTCGTGGGCATTCTCTCCCTCGGTCGTGTTGAACAACACGCCGGGTCGTGTGTGTCGGCTTCTTTCTATTCAACCCAGCATGCTGTCTTCTTCCAACTCGACACGCTCATGTCCTTAGCACAGGGGCCGCTTGTTGAGCTCTCTCCTTGTAAAATCCTTCCACTTCTCAAACTTATGGAATTACAATGCTCACTGGGTTTACTCAATTTCGTGAAATCTACGGCGTCCTTGATGTTGGCAATGGAGAAATTTGATTTTCCAAAGATTCTTGTGATTAGTCAAATTATCAACCTTGTCTCCCAATTGCTTGATTGCCTCGGTATTAATTTGATGTTGCCGATTTGATTCTACAATATGCTGTCGAAATTCATCATTTATCTTCCCCTGACACGTAATAAAATTTTCCATCATCTTTTCTAAGCTCGACTTGGGTCCTGGCTAAAATCCCGAAGGTGCTCCAAAACTGTTCTGTCCAGAAGAATTTTGGTTGGCTCTATACGAAAAGTTGGGATGATTCCTCCAACCGGGATTGTACGTGTTCGAGTAAGGGTTGCCACCATTAGACTTCTGATTAAAATTATTTAGTGCATCTTGCTCAATCCCAACTTCCGATGATGGTGCGTGTAGGATTTGGCAGTTCATCGCTACATGTCCTGTTACACCACAGATCTCGCAAGTGACATTAGATGAGTTTACAGCTGATACATTAAAATGTTCGAGCTTTTGAGTTAACGCATCGACTTTTGCACTGAGTAGATCAAGGGTACTTACCTGGCATTTTAGTTTGATATCCTCGTTCTGTAGCCCATTGGTGAGAATTCATTGCCACATTCTCGATGATCTCAAAATCTTCATCCAATGTTTTGTTCATAAGAGCTCCTCCTGCAGCAGAATCAAGAGAAACTTTACTAGCATACGAGATTCCATTGTAGAAAGTATGAACAATGAGCCACTTCTCTAGCCCATGATGAGGGCATTGCTATAGTAATCCCTTAAATCTGTCTCATGCTTCAAATAATGTTTCTCCATCCTTTTGCGCAAAATTAGTGATTTGATGACGAAGACTTAAAGTTTTGCTGGGTGGAAAATACTTGTCTAAAAATCTTTGCTCCAGCTGATCCCAGGTAGTTATGCAATCTGCTGGAAGAGAGTGTAGCCAGGCTCTAGCTTTGTCCCGCAATGAGAAAGGAAACAAGCGCAATCTAATAGCATCAGCCAAGGCTCCATTCAGTTTTAAAGTCTCGTAAAATTCCAAAAATACTTCCAAGTGCAGATTTGGATCTTCATTGGGTGCTCCTCCGAATTGATGTTGTTGGACCATAGATAGTAGAGCCAGTTTTAATTCAAAATTATTCGCTTCAATAGGGGGTCTTCTAATACTCGATCTCAATCCCCTTGTACTAGGTGATGCATAATCCCTTAAAGGTTTATTCTCGCTGTCACCATGCCTGAGGTCGATTGTTTTCTGAGGTTCCGAAATCGTTTTCTAGCAAGGAAAGTTCTTCTATCTCGTGATCAATATCGAGAATTTCCTATTAAGTCTGTGCAACAACAAGAGAGGCTCCCAAAACAAGAATTCAGAATAGACACAAAGAATAGGAACAAAAACAGAAATCTAGATTAACTAAATCACGCTCAATTCAATATTGAGTGCCAATCCCCGGCAACGACGCCAAAAACTTGATGTTTTGTTTTTCGCAAGTGCACGGTTGTCGTCAAGTAATAAATATATCGATCCCACAGGGATTGGGAAAATTACCGAATGATCGTGATACCAAGTTATCTAGTCAATCGATTTGTGGTTTAAGCAAATAACCTGAGCAGTCAAGAACAACGAATGAGAAGAACGAGCTGAAAGTCAAGAGTTGAGGAGAATCTCAGGATATGGGTTTCACCACGTCGACGATTTATAAGGTGATTTAATTCTTTCCTACCCCTATTAGAGTTGTTTTGATGGAACCTATCCTAAGGTAAATCAACGGCCCCTTTCGAGGTCTACGCTAACTGTACCTATCAAACTCAATTTACCTGTCACGGTGTTCGAGCATAGGGGATCATAATCAGCTAAGGGGACCTGTCACAAGACCCCCGCAAACCTCCCTGTCTTACCTCCGTTACTTGGTAAAAACTGGATTTGATAGATCCATTAAGTCCATAAGAGTTCCTTTAGAGTCAAATTTCCTCTTCACGGTAGGTTTGCACACGGGACCATAATCAGCTAAGGGGACCTATCAGGAGACCCCCGCAAGCCCTCATAGATACACTACCGCTACTTGGCAGGAGTTATTCCCTAGTTGGTTCTGGGTTTTGGGAACTCGGGTTCATCGTTAGGTACTTCCCCTTAGCTCCTTAGGTTTATCAATAAGAATCCAAAAGAACCAGATCAAAACAAACAATAGTTCAAGTAGTATAGATTACATCATCCATCATAAATCGTCAAGGGCTACTCCCCCATCCTAAGATTACATAACACTACTCCATAGTCTGGCAGGAATTGCTAGAGAAAGAAATTACGATACTTAGTGTCATCTGCGTTCCTCTGTCGTCGACTCCTTCTTTTTTACTTCTTCTGTCGTCCTCTTTGACCACCCGCCGTCCCTTCTTTAGGGTTAGGATATCCCTTCTTTTATAGCCTTGGCCTCCTCTTTTATATAAGGCAAAAGATTTTCCTTTAATTGAGACGAAGATCGCAGATCTCGCAGAAAAGGAAATTCGGAGTCAGGACAACACGCCCGTGCCAAGTGAGGGCACAGGCGTGTCGCGGGCTTCCCACAGGGTGTGATGTGCTTGACTTGGGGCGTGTTGAAGGCTGAACTGGGCGTGTTGAACGCTGGAACTCCTGACACGGATGTGTCGCTGATAACACACCTGTGTTGTCTTGATACGCTGGCCGTGTCAACACTTTGACTGGGGCGTGTTGGCTGCTGAACCAGGGCGTGTTGAAGGCTGGACTGGGCGTGTTGTTTTGATACGCCTGCTTCTTTGCCCTGTTAACACAAAAAACACCCAAAAGCAGTCTCTTTGTCCAAAATATGCTAAACTTAACTAAATCGTGATAAAATACATGCCTAGAACATGAAATGAGATAAAATATATGCATATGGAGTAGTGAAAATATAGCATGATTTACACACATCAAAAATCCCCTAGTCCTAAACTTTTGCTTGTCCTCAAGCAAAGAAAACTCAAAAGACAGCTTAATTGTGGAAATGCTAGACACCATCCAGAAGTATACAATCTGATCTTAATCTTTTCAAATCATTCCTAGTTGCCAAGATTGAAAGATCCCTATATAGTGCATGTGAAAAGTTGGACTAAAGTCATTGGACACCAATCCTGATTTGACATCCCTTCTATCGTAGGGCATTCTTATTTCCGGCATAGAGGCACTTACCTGCCTTAATGCATGGATCATCCTTACCTATCATCAAAAGGTCTCAAAGGAGCACTTTCTAAGAAGAGAGAAGGAAAGGAATTATAGAGAGCATTTCCCCAGTAACTAGTTAGTCTCAAAGGGGCACCTTTTAGGTGTTTCCCCAGTAACTACTTGGTCTCAAAGAGGTGCTTGAAAACAATTCCAGTTTTTTTTTTTTTAAACAAACATACTTCTAGTGAAAGTGTTTCTCCAGTAACCAAGTTGCGCAGGCAAGTCTCCAATGGAAAATCGAGTACTCGTCCGATATGGGGGATTTAAATCTTTTCTTTGGATACCTCAGACCTATAGACCGTGTTAGAAGTGAAATAGGGTTCTTATCAAATAGGCAAAAATGAATATCATGATCCGACCAATGTTCAGTTGTATTACGCTAGATGATATAAAAATGCACTGTTATGATATATGAAAAGATGCAAACAAAATAGCAGTAACCAAACTAAAAATCTAAGTAGAGACAGAATAAACAGTAAAGGATGTGCTTCGAAACTCACAAAATAGTTCAAGGTGGCCAATGGTCATCGTCTTCGCTACTATCATCCTCCTCTAGTCTTCACTCGCTTGCTCATGGCGTTGGGAGGGAGAGACAGCAGGTTAGCTCCTCGGCTGCTTGAGAGAGAGACCGGCGGCAGCTGATTCAACGCAAGTACCCGACCCGTTTAAGCACGACATAGGCGTGCCTCCAGCATGCCGCATCCAGCAGCGTGTGCAGTAAGAAAGGTGCGATGGGCGTGCTCAAGAAGACGCCCGACCTGTGTTGTCTTCGGGTAACCTCAACACGCCTGTGTCGTTCGGCACAGGCGGGTCGTGTCAACTTGGCACGCAGTGGCACGTATCCTGTAAACCTGAAAAAAATAAAAATAGAATAAAGAATAAAATAAAATAAAATAACTAAAAAAAATGAAAATAGCTTGGGTTGCCTCCCAAGAAGCGCTTATTTAAGGTCGTTAGCTTGACCCCTCAGTTACTCCCTAGTTTTGGGGATATGCCTTGAGAAGTATGCTCTGCCCCTCTTCCTCCTCAACCAGCTCTGTGGTGTTAGGTTGGGGTCGGAAATCTCCAACTCTTTATCCTCTAAATCCCCTTCGAGCTTATTAAGATGAGTTTGTTCTGGTGCTCCTTCTAGTTCTATTGACTGGAAACTGTCAATCCTACAACAAACATCAAAAACAAAAGGTTGTTTAACAGCTTTTGAAAGGTCGAATTTGTTGGAGATTTGACGCCGCTAGAGGGGGGTGAATAGCGATGTGCCCGTAGGAAGATGGAATTCGATCGTGATCATGTCTACAATTTCGTTAGCGCAGCGGAATATAGAAATGAAAGCAATAACAAAATACAACAATCACAAACACAAACACAACACGAGATATAACGTGGTTCGGAATCGAAACGGTTCCTACTCCACGGATTGAGCTCTAACGAGCTCTAGCGATGCCAATGCAATCACTAATCACAAATACTCCTTCTCGACACAAGTTGGAGGTGGAGAAACCTCTTACAATAGATTACAACAATAATCTAAAAGCAACAAGCAAATACAATGAAGAATAATGCAATACAAGTAAAGAAAACACTTTACAAATGCTTTGGATTGCTTGCTTTTGGTTGCTTGAAGAGTGGTCTTGGAGACTCTGATTTGCAGCAACAAATCGCCCCAAAGATGCTCAAGAAACCATTGCCAAAAATCCTCCCGTCGAGCTCCTTTTATCCTTCCGTGCGACCTGGATTTCCGCCTATCAGTCGACTGCCATAAGTCACCAGTCGACTGATGCCACTGTTGTCGTGAGACAACGGCTCGATCCACGCTGGAAAAACTCCAACGGATCTCTTGGCAGTCGGCCGATCGCTAACGCTCGTAATCGACCGCCTATCGGCTACGGAGCGTCAGGCTCGACACTCGACCGGTAATGATGCCATCCTCGGCAATGACCGCGAGCATTTTCACCTCAAGCAATCGAACTCGTCGACTCACGGAACCGCCATAATGCGGTCACGACCGCCAACCTCAAGAATGAGGTTTTAACCCAAGTATGGTGCCCCATACTTGCTAGACCACCCTTAGCCTAGACCTAAGCCTTCTAGCCACCTCCATCACCTCACGCCTCGGATCCTCCAAGTCATCCATGACTTGTTCATCCATCGCGCTAGCCTCCAGGTGCTTCCCTCGGCTATGTCATGCTAACGGTGTCTACACCGCCAAGGCACATTGGACTTACGCCGCCAAGACTCCGCTTGGACTTTACGCCGCCAACCATTGGTCTTATGCTGCCAAGACTCTCGCTTGGACTTTACGCTGCCAATATCAAACCCTTGGACTTCTCAAATGCCAAGACTCAAGCTTGGACTTTCCCTTGCCAACCCATGTTGGACTTTCCATGCCAAGACCATGCTTGGACTTTCCTTGCCAACCCATGTTGGACTTTTCATGCCAAGACCCATGCTTGGACTTTCCATTTTCCAAGACTCATGCTTGGACTTCTCATTTTCCAAGACCCATGCTTGGACTTCTCATGCCAAGTACTCAAGACTTGGACTTTCCCAAATGCCAAGTGTTCCACTTAGACTTTCCTTGCCAACCCATGTTGGACTTTTACATTGCCAAGACCCATGCTTGGACTTTTCATGTGCCAAGTGTCCCACTTGGACTTTTCATGCCAAGTACTCAAGACTTGGACTTTACCAAATGCCAAGTGTTCCACTTGGACTTTCCTATGACAATTACATTGTCATATGTTTTTGTCGAAACATCAAAACATCACTCGAGTCAAACTCGAGTCCTAGTCAATCGTGACCTGGGCCGATTGCACCAACAATCTCCCCCTTTTTGATGTTTGATAAAAACCAAACAAATCATTTGAGTTAGACCACTAACTCAAATCCCTTACCAATTATCCCAAATTGGTAAACACTCTCCAAATGTTCTCCCCCAAACATTGGACTTCTCATTTAAATGTTCTCCCCCAAACATTCTCCCCCTTTTTGACTAACATCAAAAAGGTTATCTCTCCAAGGAGGTCAATGTCTCATGTCCCAATGAGATCTTACAATCTCCCCCTTTTTCGACCTAAAAATATCTAGGATGCCTACCATCGTCCTAGTGATAAGTCCCATATCACTCAAGAGAGGCAATCCTATTCACTCTCCCAATTTCCAAATTGGGTATCAAAAACCCATCAATTTTCCCAATTGATGATACTCTCCCAATAACTTCTCCTCTCCAAGGAGAAAAAACACATCCATCATCCCAAGATGGATAACTCCCCCTAAAGGCTTGCTCCCCCTTGACCATTGCACCAACAATGTCCTTGGGAAGCCCCTAAGCCAATATGAACTCTAAACCATCAAAATTAAGGTTCTAAGTTCAACATAGAACTTTCACTCACCCTAAATTTGATACTTTGACCTAACACATCTCCTAATCCATATCCAATGGATTTTCACCCTTTATAATGCTTTCTAAAGCATATCCTAGGGTTAGGAGTGATTAGGAACTTTTTCCATAGCTGAACACGGGCTAAACAAACCTTGTTAACCCGAAATCAGACCTGGCAGTCGATCACGCGATGTCGATCGGTCCACATTACATCGATCAAAATCTCGATTTTCAACAATGAATTTTGAAAATTCATAAATAATTATCATAATTGAAAAATCATGAAAATTTATCATTATAATACTTATGACACACAATGGGTGAAAAATATTTGAAAATTATTTTACCCATAAAATAGTGAGTTTGATACAAAACTCAAAACCATTGAAATTTTCAATGTTTTGGCCCTATTTTGTATCAACTTCATCAATGGTGATTGCTATCAAAAGATAGACTTCACCAAGGTTTTTCAAAATGATTTTAAAATGTCTTTAAAACCTTATTTTGGATCATATTCCTTGGGCTCTATGTACATGACTTGTACACATGCTCTGCCAATGATCCACTAATAGAATTAGATGAGTTTTAGTTCATCTAGATGCAAAAACTATGCACCTTGAACTTAACTCATATCCTAGCATCTCACATGTATCTATAGTGTATAAATACACATACATGTCAATTGGATGTGAGATGTGGGTTTTGTTCATCCTAATCTAGGGTTTCATGCATTCTCTAAGGCAACTCTACTTGATTCCCTTATAAATGGGACTTCAAGTCATGCCATAGTCCTTAAATCAATTTTAATCAAATTATCTTAAATGCATGAGTGATTATGGCATTTGAGATGATATAGATAAACACATGCTCATAATCATGATGTCATGGCATAATATGAAATCTAAAAACACATGACATTTAAAACCTTAATCCTAAACATGAACATGACATATAAAATCATAGAACTAGGCATGATGTCATGACATGGCATATGGCAAACAAGGCATGGCATATAAAATATATAGGTATAGTAATACCCAAATTTTAATATTAATTGCCATTTGATATAATTAGATATATTTTGCCATATTTCTATTTTTCTTCCAAGTGTGCCAAAAACCCAAAATGGCACACTAACCTCTAAACCTAAATTGTGCCAATTTTGATCATTTTATCAAACTTCTCAAGTAATATTGGCACATCCTAAAACTTTTAGGATTATAATTCAACCATATTTCCAAGGTATCCATAACCTTGAAAATAACCTAAAGTGCCACCTTTGCCATGGTTGAGTTAACTACCCATCCATTTAAGGTTGGCACACCCTAAACCCATCTAGCGTGAATCAATCACGCTCTTAGGAACCCAAAACCAATTTGAGCTCCTAGGGTTAATTAGGTATTCCTTAGGGATAACCTCCCTAGATACCTTCCTAATGACCCTCCTAGGCTTGTTAGCCTTGGTCATTTGGGTCTTACCTAGGTTGACTCTAGGGGTAACTCCCCTTGCAACCTTCTTAGTGGCCACCCTAAGTTTCCTTGAAACCCTAGCCACTAGACACACCCTTTGGTCAATTCTAGGGATGACTTCCCTATTGACCTTGGTCTTCCTAGACATAGTTTGTGTTCCATAGTCAAATGGAACACTATGGTAAGCCACCTTAGGCTTAGGTTTGTGACCCAAACCTTGCTTGCCCTTGGTTGACATTTGACTCTTAGGTCCTAGGTGTTGACTTTGACTTTTGGACCTAGAAGTTTGACTAATTGACCCTTGCATTTGATTTTGCATAACCTTAAGGGTCTTTTCAAGTTTTTCAAGCCTTGACCTCAAGACTTGATTTTCCTTTTCTAATTGCCTAATTTTAAAACTTTGATTTAAATCTTGGGCATTGGACTTCCTAGGCATATGCCTAGTCCATTTAGGGTTTAGACCTAGGTGCTCTTGCACCTTTCTAATTGTCTCCCTAGGTAAAAATTTTCTAGAGTTATTTGACCTAGGTTTGTCCTTAGATAAGTTGTTTTTAGGGACATTAGTCCCATATTTCTCCCTATTATCTAAGTGAATATTCTTAGCTCCTAAGCAAAAATACTTGTTCCTATTAGCATGCTTTTCATAAATTGCAAGTGAATTGAAATCCCTAGCATGCTTTTGCTTGTAAATTGAAGAAGGAGCAAAATTAGAAGTTACCCTAGGGTTTGCCTTAGCTCCCCCTACATATGATGCTCCATTTTGAGTCTTCTTGTCCTCCTTCTTGCATTGACTCCGGAAATGTCCCGGTTGTCGGCACTTGAAGAAAATTACTTGTTCTTTGCTCTTTTGCGTTGAGGGACCGGCATCCTTGACCTTTAGAGCCGGTGGAGCTTTCCTATTCTTTTTTGGGCACTTGCTCTTATAGTGCCCGATTTCCCTACACTCAAAACATATTATATGCATTTTATTATTAACACATATGTTTGAGTTACCTAGGTCAATGGAGATCGGAATTGGACTTTGGGCTTCTTCATCTTGATCGGATGTCGAAGCTTCTTCTTGATGTTCTGGTGTGAAAGTTATCTCCTCCCCCTCAATCCTTGAGGTGGATGCTTCTTCCACTTCCTCCACCTCTTTTGATCCGGATGTTGATTCCCTATCAACCTCCGAATCCTCACTTCCTTGTGAGGATGCTGCATTAGCCTCTTCGGTCTCTTCCTCTTGGACCGGTTGTGAGCCTTCATGATATTTTGCCACTTGACTCCAAAGCTCTTTGGCATCCTTGTACTCACCTAGCTCACACATAATTTTATTAGGAATCAAATCAACCAAGAATTTAATTACCTTTGTATTCTTTTCGAACTCTTGGATTTGTTCCTTGGTCCACTTCTTCATCTTGAGAATTCCTCCCTTGGGCCCTTTTGGATATTGAAATCCCTCCATCAAAATGCCCCACTCTTCAAAGTCCTTCATCATCAAGAATTCTTCAATCTTCACCTTCCATTGATTGAATACTTCTTGTCCATAGAAGGTATAAGGGATAGGTGTGTTGATATCCCATCCAAGCTTGTCTTGGAATTCCATCTTTACCCTCTAGCGTAATGCTCCCGGTTGTTAATCCGTTGAAGAGCCACCGAGCTCTAATACCACTTGTTGGAGATTTGACGCCGCTAGAGGGGGGTGAATAGCGATGTGCCCGTAGGAAGATGGAATTCGATCGTGATCGTGTCTACAATTTCGTTAGCGCAGCGGAATATAGAAATGAAAGCAATAATGAAATATAACAATCACGAACACAAACACAACACGAGATATAACGTGGTTCGGAACCGAAATGGTTCCTACTCCACGGATTGAGCTCTAACGAGCTCTAGCGATGCCAATGCAATCACTAATCACAAATACTCCTTCTCGACACAAGTCGGAGGTGGAGAAACCTCTTACAATAGATTACAACAATAATCTAAAAGCAACAAGCAAATACAATGAAGAATAATGCAATACAAGTAAAGAAAACACTTTACAAATGCTTTTGGTTGCTTGAAGAGTGGTCTTGGAGACTCTGATTTGCAGCAACAAATCGCCCCAAAGATGCTCAAGAAACCATTGCCAAAAATCCTCCCCTCGAGCTCCTTTTATCCTTCCGCGCGACCTGGATTTCCGCCCATCAGTCGACTGCCATAAGTCACCCGGTCGGTGATGCCACGCTGTCGTGAGTGAGACAGCGGCTCGATCCACTGGAAAAACTCAGCGGATCTCTTGGCGGTCATTGCCAGCGCCCGTAATCGGCCCGCCCGGTCGGCTATGGGCGTTACTGCTCGACACTCGGCCAGCGGTCATTGCCATCCCTCGATCATTGCGAGCATTTCGACCTCACGCGGTCGAACTCAAGTCGACTCACGGCAGTCGAACCGGCCATAATGCCAGTCGACTGCCAACCTCAAGAATGAGGTTTTAACCCAAGTATGGTGCCCCCATACTTGCTAGACCACCCTTAGCCTAGACCTAAGCCTTCTAGCCACCTCCATCAGCCTCACGCCTCTCGGATCCCTCCAAGTCATCCATGACTTGTTCATCCATCGCGCTAGCCTCCAGGTGCTTCCCTCGGCTATGTCATGCTAACGGTGTCTACACCGCCAAGGCACATTGGACTTACGCCGCCAAGACTCCGCTTGGACTTTACGCCGCCAACCATTGGTCTTATGCTGCCAAGACTCCCGCTTGGACTTTACGCTGCCAATATCAAACCCTTAGACTTCTCAAATGCCAAGACTCAATCTTGGACTTTCCCTTGCCAACCCGTGTTGGACTTTCCATGCCAAGACCATGCTTGGACTTTCCTTGCCAACCCATGTTGGACTCAAGACTTGGACTTTCCCAAATGCCAAGTGTTCCACTTGGACTTTCCTTGCCAACCCATGTTGGACTTTTACATTGCCAAGACCCATGCTTGGACTTTTCATGTGCCAAGTGTCCCACTTGGACTTTTCATGCCAAGTACTCAAGACTTGGACTTTACCAAATGCCAAGTGTTCCACTTGGACTTTCCCATGACAATTACATTGTCATATGTTTTTGTCGAAACATCAAAACATCACTCGAGTCAAACTCGAGTCCTGGTCAATCGTGACCTGGGCCGATTGCACCAACAATCTCCCCCTTTTTGATGTTTGACAAAAACCAAACAAATCATTTGAGTTAGACCACTAACTCAAATCCCTTACCAATTATCCCAAATTGGTAAACACTCTCCAAATGTTCTCCCCCAAACATTGGACTTCTCATTTTAATGTTCTCCCCCAAACATTAAAAACTCCAACGGATCTCTTGGCAGTCGACCACTTGTTGGAGATTTGATGCCGCTAGAGGGGGGTGAATAGCGATGTGCCCGTAGGAAGATGGAATTCGATCGTGATCGTGTCTACAATTTCGTTAGCGCAGTGGAATATAGAAATGAAAGCAATAACGAAATACAACAATCACGAACACAAACACAACACGAGATATAACGTGGTTCGGAACCGAAACGGTTCCTACTCCACGGATTGAGCTCTAACGAGCTCTAGCGATGCCAATGCAATCACTAATCACAAATACTCCTTCTCGACACAAGTCGGAGGTGGAGAAACCTCTTACAATAGATTACAACAATAATCTAAAAGCAACAAGCAAATACAATGAAGAATAATGCAATACAAGTAAAGAAAACACTTTACAAATGCTTTGGATTGCTTGCTTTTGGTTGCTTGAAGAGTGGTCTTGGAGACTCTGATTTGCAGCAACAAATCGCCCCAAAGATACTCAAGAAACCATTGCCAAAAATCCTCCCGTCGAGCTCCTTTTATCCTTCCGCGCGACCTGGATTTCTGCCCATCAGTCGACTGCCATAAGTCACCAGTCGACTGATGCCACTGTTGTCGTGAGACAACGGCTCGATCCACGCTGGAAAAACTCCAACGGATCTCTTGGCAGTCGACTGCCAACGCCCGTAGTCGACTGCCCAGTCGGCTACGGAGCGTTCTGTGCTCGACACTCGACTGGCAGTCGACTGCCATCCCTCGGCAGTCGACTGCCAGAGCATTTTCAGCCTCAAGCTGGCAGTCGAACTCAAGTCGACTCACGGCAGTCGAACCGGCCATAATGCCAGTCGACTGCCAACCTCAAGAATGAGGTTTTAACCCAAGTATGGTGCTCCCATACTTGCTAGACCACCCTTAGCCTAGACCTAAGCCTTCTAGCCACCTCCATCAGCCTCACGCCTCTCGGATCCCTCCAAGTCATCCATGACTTGTTCATCCATCGCGCTAGCCTCCAGGTGCTTCCCTCGGCTATGTCATGCTAACGGTGTCTACACCGCCAAGGCACATTGGACTTACGCCGCCAAGACTCCGCTTGGACTTTACGCCGCCAACCATTGGTCTTATGCTGCCAAGACTCCCGCTTGGACTTTACGCTGCCAATATCAAACCCTTAGACTTCTCAAATGCCAAGACTCAAGCTTGGACTTTCCCTTGCCAACCCATGTTGGACTTTCCATGCCAAGACCATGCTTGGACTTTCCTTGCCAACCCATGTTGGACTTTTCATGCCAAGACCCATGCTTGGACTTTCCATTTGCCAAGACCCATGCTTGGACTTCTCATTTGCCAAGACCCATGCTTGGACTTCTCATGTCAAGTACTCAAGACTTGGACTTTCCCAAATGCCAAGTGTTCCACTTGGACTTTCCTTGCCAACCCATGTTGGACTTTTACATTGCCAAGACCCATGCTTGGACTTTTCATTGCCAAGACCCATGCTTGTTAATCCCAAATGCCAAGTGTTCCACTTGGACTTTCCTTGCCAACCCATGTTGGACTTTTACATTGCTAAGACCCATGCTTGGACTTTTACATTGCCAAGACCCATGCTTGTTAATCCGTTGAAGAGCCACCGAGCTCTGATACCACTTGTTGGAGATTTGACGCCGCTAGAGGGGGTGAATAGCGATGTGCCCGTAGGAAGATGGAATTCGATCGTGATCGTGTCTACAATTTCGTTAGCGCAGCGGAATATAGAAATGAAAGCAATAACGAAATATAACAATCACGAACACAAACACAACACGAGATATAACGTGGTTCGGAACCGAAATGGTTCCTACTCCACGGATTGAGCTCTAGCGATGCCAATGCAATCACTAATCACAAATACTCCTTCTCGACACAAGTCGGAGGTGGAGAAACCTCTTACAATAGATTACAACAATAATCTAAAAGCAACAAGCAAATACAATGAAGAATAATGCAATACAAGTAAAGAAAACACTTTACAAATGCTTTGGATTGCTTGCTTTTGGTTTCTTGAAGAGTGGTCTTGGAGACTCTGATTTGCAGCAACAAATCGCCCCAAAGATGCTCAAGAAACCATTGCCAAAAATCCTCCCCTCGAGCTCCTTTTATCCTTCCGCGCGACCTGGATTTCCGCCCATCAGTCGACTTCCATAAGACACCAGTCAACTGATGCCACTTTTGTCGTGAGACAACGGCTCGATCCACGCTGGAAAAACTCCAACGGATCTCTTGGAAGTCGACTGCCAACATTGGCAGTCGACTGCCAACGCCCGTAGTTGATCGCCCGGCCAGAGCGCTCGCGTGCTCGACACTGATCGGGCAATGATCGCCATCCTCCAATGATCGCTCGAGCATTTTCAGTCGGCAATAACTCAAGTCGACTACTGCAATGAACCGCCATAATGCTGGCCGATCGAGAATGAGGTTTTAACCCAAGTATGGTGCCCCCATACTTGCTAGACCACCCTTAGCCTAGACCTAAGCCTTCTAGCCACCTCCATCAGCCTCCAGGTGCTTCCCTCGGCTATGTCATGCTAACGGTGTCTACACCGCCAAGGCACATTGGACTTACGCCGCCAAGACTCCGCTTGGACTTTACGCCGCCAACCATTGGTCTTATGCTGCCAAGACTCCCGCTTGGACTTTACGCTGCCAATATCAAACCCTTAGACTTCTCAAATGCCAAGACTCAAGCTTGGACTTTCCCTTGCCAACCCATGTTGGACTTTCCATGCCAAGACCATGCTTGGACTTTCCTTGCCAACCCATGTTGGACTTTTCATGCCAAGACCCATGCTTGGACTTTCCATTTGCCAAGACCCATGCTTGGACTTCTCATTTGCCAAGACCCATGCTTGGACTTCTCATGCCAAGTACTCAAGACTTGGACTTTCCCAAATGCCAAGTGTTCCACTTGGACTTTCCTTGCCAACCCATGTTGGACTTTTACATTGCCAAGACCCATGCTTGGACTTTTCATGTGCCAAGTGTCCCACTTGGACTTTTCATGCCAAGTACTCAAGACTTGGACTTTACCAAATGCCAAGTGTTCCACTAGGACTTTCCCATGACAATTACATTGTCATATGTTTTTGTCGAAACATCAAAACATCACTCTAGTCAAACTCGAGTCGTGGTCAATCGTGACCTGGGCCGATTGCACCAACAGAATTCAATTTTGTCATTTCCAAATGCAAGTGAGAGTTTGTGGTTCTTAACATCTATCATTGCCCCTGCAATAGCCAAGAAAGTTCTCCCCAAAATGAGTGGAATGCATGGGTCTTCATCCATGTCAAGCACTACAAAATCTGTAGGAATAATAAAATTTCCCACCTGCACTAGTACATCTTCTAAGATTCCCAAAGGATATCTAATGGAGCAATCGGCTAACTGTAAGGTCATAGTAGTTAGTTTCATTTCTCCCAAATCCAATTTCTTGCATATGGAAAGATGTATCAGATTGACACTAGCACCCAAATCGCAAAAAGCCTTATCAAAATTTGAGTCATTAATTATGCAAGGGATAGAAAAGCTACCCGGATCATTTAGTCTAGGAGGTACCATGTTCTTAATTAAAGCACTGCACTCCTCAATAAGAGCCACTGTTACATGCTCCTCGACTTTTCTTTTATTGGTTAAGATATCCTTCAAGAACTTGGAGTATGTAGGCATTTGTTGAAGAGCTTCTATAAAAGGTATATTGATATATAGCTTCCTAATTACCTCAAGGAACTTACCAAATTGTTCATCCAATTTTTCCTTAATCAGCCTCTGAGGGAACGGGATAGGGGGCTTATATGTTCTTGGTTCTTTATTCGACACGCCTGTGTCGTTCGGCACAGGCTGGGCGTGTTGGCTGCTGGAGTGACCTGACACGGGTGTGTCGGCTGACATGTGGTCATGGGTATTCTCTCCCTCAGGCGTGTTGAACAACACGCCCTGGGTCAGGGTGTGTCGGCTTCCTTTTCTATTCAACCCAGGCGTGCTGCTGTCTTCTTCCAACTCTGACACGCTCGTGTCCTTTAGCACAGGGGCCGCTTGTTGAGCTCTGTCTCCTTGTAAAATCCTTCCACTTCTCAAACTTATGAAATTACAATGCTCAGCTGGGTTTACTTCTGAATTTCCAGGAAATCTGCCCGGCGTCCTTGATGTTGAGCTGGCAATTTGGGAAATTTGATTTTCCAGCATTCTTGTGTGATTAGTCAAATTATCAACCTTGCCTCCCAATTGCTTGATTGCCTCGGTATTAATTTGATTTTGCCGATTTGATTCTACAATATGCTGTCGAAATTCATCATTTATCTTCCCTTGACACATAATAAAATTTTCCATCATCTTTTCTAAGCTCGACTTGGGTCCTAGCTAAAATCCCGAAGGTGCTCCAAAACTGTTCTGTCCAGAAGAATTTTGGTTGGCTCTATACGAAAAGTTGGGATGATTCCTCCAACCAGGATTGTACGTGTTCGAGTAAGGGTTTCCACCATTAGACTTCAGATTAAAATTATTTAGTGCATCTACTTGCTCAATCCCAACTTCCGATGATGGTGCGTGTAGGATTTGGCAGTTCATCGCTACATGTCCTGTTACACCACAGATCTCGCAAGTGACATTAGATGAGTTTACAGCTGATACATTAAAATGTTCGAGCTTTTGAGTTAACGCATCGACTTTTGCACTGAGTAGATCAAGGGTACTTACCTCAAACTTACCTGGCATTTTAGTTTGATATCCTCGTTCTGTAGCCCATTGGTGAGAATTCATTGCCACATTCTCGATGATCTCAAAAGCTTCATCCAATGTTTTGTTCATAAGAGCTCCTCCTGCAGCAGAATCAAGAGAAACTTTACTAGCATACGAGATTCCATTGTAGAAAGTATGAACAATGAGCCACTTCTCCAGCCCATGATGAGGGCATTGCTGTAGTAATCCCTTAAATTTGTCCCAAGCTTCAAATAATGTTTCTCCATCCTTTTGCGCAAAATTAGTGATTTGATGACGAAGACTTGCAGTTTTGCTGGGTGGAAAATACTTGTCTAAAAATCTTTGCTCCAAATTGATCCTGTAGTTATGCAATCTGCTGGAAGAGAGTGTAGCCAGGCTCTAGCTTTGTTCCGCAATGAGAAAGGAAACAAACGCAATCTAATAGCATCAGCTGAGGCTTTATTCAGTTTTAAAGTCTCGCAAAATTCCAAAAATACTTCCAAGTGCAGATTTGGATCTTCAGTGGGTGCTCCTCCGAATTGATGTTGTTGGACCATAGATAGTAGAGCCGGTTTTAATTCAAAATTGTTCGCTTCAATAGGGGGTCTTCTAATACTCGATCTCAATCCCCTTGTACTAGGTGCTGCATAATCCCTTAAAGGTTTATTCTCGTTCTGGTCAGCCATGTCGGAGGTCAGATTGTTTTCCTGAGGTTGCTGAAATCGTCTTCTAGCAAGGAAAGTTCTCTCTATCTCAGGATCAATATCGAGAATTTCCCTATTAAGTCTGTGCATGCAACAACAAGAGAGGCTCCCAAAACAAGAATTCAGAATAGACACAAAGAATAGGAACAAAAACAGAAATCTAGATTAACTAAATCACGCTCAATTCAATATTGAGTGCCAATCCCCGGCAACGGCGCCAAAAACTTGATGTTTTGTTTTCCGCAAGTGCACGGTTGTCGTCAAGTAATAAAAATATCGATCCCACAGGGATTGGGACAATTACCGAATGATCGTGATACCAAGTTATCTAGTCAATCGATTTGTGGTTTAAGCAAAGAACCTGAGCAGTCAAGAACAACGAATGAGAAGAACGAGCTGAAAGTCAAGAGTTGAGGAGAATCTCAGGATATGGGTTTCACCACGTCGACGATTTATAAGGTGATTTAATTCTTTCCTACCCCTATTAGAGTTGTTTTGATGGAACCTATCCTAAGGTAAATCAATGGCCCCTTTCGAGGTCTACGCTAACTGTACCTATCAAACTCAATTTACCTGTCACGGTGTTCGAGCATAGGGGATCATAATCAGCTAAGGGGACCTGTCATGAGACCCCCGCAAACCTCCCTATGTCTTACCTTCGTTACTTGGTAAAAACTGGATTTGATAGATCCATTAAGTCCATAAGAGTTCCTCTAGAGTCAAATTTCCTCTTCACGGTAGGTTTGCACATGGGACCATAATCAGCTAAGGGGACCTGTCACGAGACCCCTGCAAGCCCTCATAGATACACTACCGCTACTTGGCAGGAGTTATTCCCTAGTTGGTTCTGGGTTTCGGGAACTCGGGTTCACCATTAGGTACTTCCCCTTAGCTCCTTAGGTTTATCAATAAGAATCCAAAAGAACCAGATCAAAACAAACAATAGTTCAAGTAGTATAGATTACATCATCCATCATAAATTGTCAAGGGCTACTCCCCCATCCTAAGATTACATAACACTACTCCATAGTCTGGCAGGAATTGCTAGAGAAAGAAATTACGATACTTAGTGCCATCTGCGTTCCTCTGTCGTCGACTCCTTCTTTTGTACTTCTTCTGTCGTCCTCTTTGACCACCCGCCGTCCCTTCTTTAGGGTTAGGATATCCCTTCTTTTATAGCCTTGGCCTCCTCTTTTATATAAGGCAAAAGATTTTCCTTTAATTGAGACGAAGATCGCGGATCTCGCAGAAAAGGAAATCCGGAGTCAGGACAACATGCCCGTGCCAAGTGAGGGCACAGGCGTGTCGCGGGCTTCCCACAGGGCGTGCTGCGCTTGACTTGGGGCGTGTTGAAGGTTGAACTAGGCGTGTTGAACGTTGGATCTCCTGACACGGATGTGTCGCTGATAACACGCCTGTGTTGTCTTGATACGCTAGTCGTGTCAACACTTTGACTGGGGCGTGTCGGCTGCTGAACCAGGGCGTGTTGAAGGCTGGACTGGGCATGTTGTTTTGATACGCCTGCTTCTTTGCCCTGTTAACACAAAAACACCCAAAAGCAGTCTCTTTGTCCAAAATATGCTAAACATAACTAAATCGTGATAAAATACATGCCTAGAACATGAAATGAGATAAAATGCATGCATATGGAGTAGTGAAAATATAGCATGATTTACACACATCACCGTGTCACATCCCTTTAAAAGAGCAAAAGCCATGCGGTTTGCCCTAAATTAGCTGTGCAACTCAAACATTCTGCTCTAGCCTGTGCAAAATCTTCTTCTCCAACCTCTAAGGTGTTAGTGCCTATAAGATCAATATATCTCCACAATGGTATGATATTGTCCACTTTGGGCCTAAACTCTCATGGTTTTGTTTTTGGGCTTCACCCAAAAGGCCTCATGCCAATGGAGATATCCTTTCATCTTATAAGCACATGATCTTTTCCATGTCTTACCAATGTGAGACTTTGATTATATTCCCAATACTCTCAAAAATCCCCCCCCCCTCAAGTCTATCCCTCCTCGAAGGACTTCCTCTACTTGATGTCCAATCTTTAACCCACCAGGACTTTCTGTCAACTATCTGGTCCTCCTGACCCAACTAAACTTTCTGCCAGTTGTCCAACCCTTTTGGCCCAACTAGACTTTCTGCCTGGTATCTAGTTCTCTTGATTCGGACATGGGAGCTGCACTTCCTTCGTTCAAGGTTCATGGCTTGACATGGACCATGACTCTGATACCAATTGTTAGTGCCTATAAGATCCACATATCTCCACAATTGTATGATATTGTCCACTTTGGGCCTAAGCCCTCATGGTTTTTTTTATGGATTTCACCCAAAAGGCCTCATGCCAATGGAAATATCCTTTCATCTTATAAGCACATGATCTTTTCCATGTCTTACCAATGTGGGACTTTGATTGTATTCCCAATACTCTCAACATAAGAAGCCTCTCCAACCTTCAAGAAGCTCTCAAGAAGCAAGGATGAGGAGGAAAAAGCATTGTTCAACAAGATCTGCTTCTTCAGGGTCAAGGTCAAGGAGAAGAAGTGTTCCACAAGCTCCGGAGGAAGGTAATGCTCCTCCAAGAGTTATATTTCGTAATGATGAGCATAGGAATAGATTTAATATTCTTTCCAATTGCAAAATCACTGCTACTAGGTATTTGGATGTAGATCTTTTAGAAATCCTAAGTTTGCTTTGGGATGTGCAAGGCCTCTTTGCAAAAATGGGTTGGGGAGAGATAATGGAGGTAAGATACCCAACTCACCCTAGGATTGTTTTAGAATTTTTAAGCTCAGTAGATGCAAAGATTTTAATAGGGGTAGATAGCCAAGATGGAAAGATCACCTTTAGGTTATTTAATATAGAACATGAATGGACCTTGCACCAATGGAACCTATGCTTTGGATTACCTAGTGGGGGAGAGAGAAGGACCTCTGTTGAGTTTAATGCATGGACCTTTTGGTTTGATTTGATGGGGGAGAATGTGTATGACCCTTCTAGGGCAAAAGCCTCACGCCTCCAAAATCCTATCTTCCGATATATTCACCGTGTGATGGCGAGCATTATTTTTGGGAGAGGGGAGAGCGATAGAGTGGTGAGGATGAGTGAGCTTCTTTGCCTTTGGGACATGCTACAAGAGAGAAATACCATTGATGTATGGTCCCATTTCATTAAGCATCTAGTAAAAATGGGCAAGGCGGCCAAGGGAGAAATTATTTTAGGGGGTTTAATCACTCACATTTGCAATAAGATGGGGTACCACTATGAGGGGTTGGACAGAATAGAGGGGAGCCCTAGTATAGATTTAAGGGTGAGCATGGCTATGAAAATGATAGTTAGGGAAGGATATTCATTTGGTTTTGTAAGGAATAATTTGCCAACTCTTAGGCTCCCCAACACTGATCGTACCACCATCACCAACCGTGTCAATTGGTGATTGGATAGGGCAGTGGAGTCCCCACCACACGAGGGACCCTCTACCCATGCACCCCCTTCGTCGTCGGCACATTACTCACCCTCGAGTCCACCTATGTACAGGAGTCCCCCTAGTCCACGTCGAGAGCCTACACCTGCATTTCCTTCTTTTTTTACCTATGAGTAGGATGCAGGTATGTCCGCCTATGATTTCTTCAAGTTTCAATCGTGCCTTGACAACATTTACCTCGAGCAGCAGACACAGGGGCAGCGATGGGAGGAGCACAGCGCCTACATGCAGGCGGAGTTTCAGGGCCTCTAAGAGCATTTCCAACAGGTTGAAGAGTTCTACGACGATGCCCAAGCTTATTTTCAGGAGGAGGCTGCCTACTGCCAAGAGGTTCGACAGCACATGTGCGACACATGATCATAGTGGGCCAGGGAGGAGGAGCATAGAGTCGTCACTGCATTCACCAGTTCCCAGATTGACCACATGTACATGTGGCATCAGCGGTTGAGCATCAGATTCTCCTAGGAGCTCGACATGCTGAGATTGCCAGATTTCCCTCCTCGACTGTCACGCTAGAGGTATGGTTTTATGTAAGTCTAGGGGAGACCCAAGTTTTGACATACTCTTCTACTTGTATTAGTTTTCTTTGACATTTAGGTTTAGTTTTAGATTAGCCGCATTTATTTGTCCATGCACATAGTGTTTAGATCCCTTCCAACACTTAGTTGTTAGTCACTTTAAGTTGCCTCAGTGATGTTTTCAAAATTTTTCATGACCTATTTCCATGACATAGCTAGCTTAACTTCCTTTATCTTGTGGTATTTCATTTTTGGATGCTTTGATGGATGTTCTATATTTTCACTTGTTAGCTTTTATGTTTCACTGACACTTATCAAATATTCCGAAAGGGAAAAATCTAGTGCATACATAGTTATGATT
Organism: Wurfbainia villosa; assembly: GCA_025175895.1. NCBI lineage: Eukaryota > Viridiplantae > Streptophyta > Magnoliopsida > Zingiberales > Zingiberaceae > Wurfbainia > Wurfbainia villosa. The sequence goes on along the minus strand of CM045991.1, from coordinate 10,225,437 downwards.
CATTCCAGTAGTCTAGTACTTTAGAATCCATAGGTGACTCTAGACTTAGCATTTTAGTTACTGGAGATGCTCGGATCGTGTAAACCCATTCGAAAAAATTGAAACGCTAGGGAGGATGAAAAAAAAAGAGAAAAAAAAAAGAGAGCAAGAAGAAAAGGAAAAAAGAAGAAAAAAAATGAGAGTTGAAAAAAAATAGTTGTCGTGGGTGGAAATATCTAGGTGCCCCTTTGAGACCGAGTTATATTACTAAAGAAACACCTACCAATTAGCATGCCTTTGAGACTTTATGCTAATTCTAGGGAACGTCCCCCTCGCTTAGGGTAGTTAAGTGCCTAAAAGCTAGAGACCTTAGGAAAGTTATAGGATAACGACTTGACTTACCATGGAATGAGTATCCCCTAGGAAATTTTCTAAGCACGCGCATGAAAAGCTAACCTAGTGAATCTTTAGAACATATCTATTTGCTTTGATCGAAAATACCACTTGATAATTTTAGTTAGCATTCTAAGTAGGGAATTATACTTTTAAAATTTCATTACAATGAGGTTTGCTTAAGGACAAGAAAAAATCTAAGTCTGAGGGAATTGATGTGAGCAAAACATATAGAATTTTAGGAGTACTTTTAGCACACATCTCATTACATTTTATACCCATTTTATGCACATTCTTCTTTATTTTGCATTCATTTCTTATATGTGTAGGATGGCGTTTTGAAAGATAAAATGACACAAAATTGAAGCCAAAGGAAGGCAAGCATGCTCCGGATCAAGAGACGACGTTCATATGATGATTCAAAGGAAGACACGGTCAGTCATGTGAATTTCACAGGTCGTGCCCGACCCCGAAGCCAGATTCAGGGCAAGGTTTCCAGCGTGCCACACAGTCGGCCCTGTGGATTCCACACGGTCGACCGTGTGGATTCCACACAGTCGTGTGGTGTTAGCTCGATTTGACGTAGATTAGAATTTCGCAAGGTTTTAATGAAAGTTGACTTCTCTTCTATAAATAAGAAGGCATGCCCAAAGCCTAGGGAAGAGGCCCGATGATTAGGACGGCAAGAAGGTGCCCTAAAAAGCATCGAAGACTTGTAGCAGGGAGGAAGGAAGCGGTTTGAAGATCCAAATCAACGCTCCAACACAGTAGAGAAGAATTAAGACACCACATCAGATAGAACAGAAAGTATTGCCTTTATTTTTTATTCTATTCGTATTGTAATGATTCACCATGAGATGTCTTGCGTTATTCCTCATTCAATTATGGAATAGATACTTTGATTCTAGGATTAGCGAGCAGCTTGTGTATATGGACATGCGAGTTCAAATAGTTACTCATTCCCTTTGAATCTATTTGCAATTTATGTTGTTTAGATCAATGAGAATTATGTCTTGGATCTATTTCTACTGCATGTAGTCGATATAAGGGTGGAAAGGCTTCGTATCAATAATCTAGGAGAACCAATTCAGGAGGAACCCTAGCGATCATCCTCCCTCCCATAACCGTAGAAAGTAGAATATGATAGAGTAGGATATGAAATATATATGATCTATCTCTTCATAGGGATTACTAGGACATCCTCATACCTCAATAACCTATCTTAGCAGAAGGCACAAAGTAGGAGACATCAACTCTAGAAGGGTTGAGGGACCCTAGTGACAGGGGGCTCCCAACAGTATCAACCCCCTGAGCTCTGACGATCCGAAAGGGAAACTTGGTTAGGAATAGGTAGTTTCCGGTAGAAGCGAAAGTTCATCGAGAAAATACATGATGATCCTCCCACAAGATCATAGCTAGAGATCCTAAAGGCATTAAATTGATAGCATGTTCAACAACACATAAGTGAAACCAAAGTCCTAGAATCCCTTAAGAGAACTTAGAACCTACCTTTGCTTTCTCCAAGTGACACCGTAGTTGAGTTAGGACTACCGTTGACCTCACAAACCTTACTCATAGGAGATTTATTCCGAACAACGACATCCACTGGACAGACAGTATCCGAATCTCAGTCCATGTGGGATCAATACATCTTTTATTACTTGACGACATCCGTGCACTTGTGGGTATTGAGCGCAAGCGCGCGCTTCGAGTCCTTGGCGATTTTCGTCGGAGATTTGAGGTTGTGTTCGCGTGCATCATTGCTTCACCACAACAGTTGACTGCCCAAGCTCTTCTCATCTTAAACACAGAATGTGGCTGTCTCGAGCAATGAGTCCTCGACATGAGTGCCCGAGTGTGCTTGTCTAGAGCACTAATCGCAACTGCCACTTCCTCAATGCACACCCGAGCACCTTGCCTTCCTGAGCATCGAGTCCTCCATTCCTCAGTGCTTGAGTACCCGAGCACTATAGTTTTTTCATCGCTCGAGTGTCGCTCGCTTGTCACCAATAGATTGCCCTCAACCAACAGTCAACTGCCCATATCTCAGTCAGATTGAGCTAACTAGAACACTGTCACTAGTCAACTAGTACACCTTACCAGTCGATCGATACCTCAGTTTCAGCCTAATCTCAACCCAACTCTTGCTTCACTTGGTATCCGATTGACCTCAACCTATAAGGACTTTTCTCGTCCAACATCTGATTAGGGTTGTAAACAATCAAGCCAAGTCAAGCTTTATAGTGTTCAGACTTGTTTGATAAGATAACCAAGCCGAGACGAACCAAGCCTAAAATTAACCAAACTATTGAAAAACCTGTTCAATTTTGGCTTGGTATTTTTTTTTAAGCTTGAGCTTGGCTTGAGCTTGACTTGTTTAATGGGTATCGAGCTTCTAATCAAGCTTGATTCAAGCTTGTTTAAATTTGGCTTATTTAAACATTATCAAGCTCTTAGGTCAAACTTAATTGTTTATTTAAAATTTTACTAATTTAATCCTAGTTTATAAATGAGTATAAATAAGTTCAAAAATAATTTTTAAAAAAGTCTAATCATAAATTGGCTTGTTAATGTTTACGAACACTGTTCATGAATACTGTTCAGGAACATTGTTCACGAACACTATTCAGGAACATTGTTCACAAACACTGTTCAGGAACATTGTTCACGAATACTGTTCAGGAATATTGTTCATGAACACTGTTCACGAACATTAACAAGTCGAACTAATATGTGTTTGAGCTTGTTTATTTAATTTATCAAGTTGTTCAAGATTGTTTATTAATTGACTTTGATGCATATTGAACGAACGTAAACGAGCTCTTACTGAGTCGAACACCAAGCTTGTTCATGAACGCTTGGTTTGTTTACAACCCTACATTCGATTACTCTAGATCAATTGAAACCTCCCTTGCCTTACATCCAGTCAATGGTGACCTACTAGGACTTCTCTTGCCAAGTAAGATCGCCTCAACCTACCAAGACTTCACCTGTCAAGCACAATAACCTTGACCTGTCAAGACTTTACTTGCCAAACACAGTCACCTTGACCAGTAGGGACTTCACTTGTCTAGTCATATATTCTCTTTGACCTATCAAAACTTCACTTGCCAAGCACGGTCACCCTTGACCTGTCAAGACTTCACTTGCCTAATCATTCGGTCACCTTGACTTGCCAGGACTTTACTTGCCTAGTCATATGGTCACCTTGACCTGTCAGGACTTCCTATCACCAAACATTCGGTCCTCCTTGACCTGTTTGGACTTTTCTTACCTTGCATCCGGTCTCCAGACTTGCAAGGGTTTTTCTAACACTAAACATCCAGTCCTTTTTGACTTGCTTGGACTTTTCTGACACCAAGCATTCGAGCCTATTGATTTGCTTGGACTTTTCCAACACCAAGTATCCGGTCCTCCTTGACCTGCTTGGACTTTTTCTCTTCTTGCTAAGTGTCCGATCAACCCTGACCTCCTTACATTTTCCACTTGTCAAGGATCTAGTCAACCTTGACCTACTTGACTTCATGCTAAACTTCATATGACTACGAATGTCTCCTATCATGCCATAGTAATATTGTTATTTATATATCGAAACTCAACTCGAACCTCACTCAAGTTTGGTCAGCCTTATTCTGAGATTGATTGCACCAAAAATCTCCCTCATACCATCTTTTACCTTTAGTCATATTGTCAAACATCAAAACTCAACTCAAGTCCAACTCGAGCTTGATCAATTTTGACCTGAAGTCGATTACACCAACAATTGATTCTTGGCATGTAATCATCTATTGCAAGTCTTTGTTAAATGTCTACTAATTCTTTCTACTATGTTATTTCATCGTAGTGTCTCAGCGCAAGTGAGTAATGCCATGTTGAAGATTCAAAGACGATAATAATTGAATTGAAGTAAACTCACTATTGTCCTAGCAGAGTTCTAGTTGGTCCAATTAAATCGCCATGAATAAGTTCCAATGAGATTTGGCATAGTAAAGTTTATTTGTTGAACGGAAGTTGATAAGCCTTTCCAAATTGGCATCCTTCACATTGTTCTCATTCACAAAAATTAGTGAAGCTAAGCAACCCATTCAATTTCACCATAGTTGTTAATTTTTCCATGTTAAGATGTCCAACCTAGCATGCTATATATGGGCATTACCGACGCTACTTGTCTTCTTAATATATGAACATAAGCAGATAAAACAAATACATCATTAACTCACTAAAAATAAATTTTTCTTCACACTTGGAACATGAAACACACTATTAAGTGTAATGAACTCTTCTTGCTTTTGGTTGATGACAATACTACCTTCATTCTTCACATAATGACTTATATTTTATTTTCACAATAACATCACAACTATTATATCCTTGGAAGCTAGAAAATTTAGACTAATCTTTAATAAGATGATGCCTACAACCAGAATATATAATCTAGTTACTCTTAAAATGAACGACTGTCATGACATCTACACTTTGTGTTTTTGCCATGAAACACTTCTTCGATATTCTTCATATCCAACTTTTTCTGTTTTGACAGAATTACCTTCATTTTCATTTAATTTAGTTCAACAAAATTTTGTATGTCACATTCATAACATTTGAAGATCTTCTTGGTGATATTAGAAGGCTCTTCTTCCTCTTTATGTGAGATTGAGTTGCTTTGATATTCCCTTCCTTTAAAGCTTTTTTTCCCACAAGGGCACTTCCATGCCCTTTAGTAGAAATATTAACCATTTGTTTAGTTAGTAATTCTTGTGATGATATCAAGTTTTCCAATTACCCAAAAGAGGTTGTTGAATGTAGCCTTGTGTTGAAGTAATGTTTCCCCCTCCTGTAAGCTTCAAAAATTTCTTTTTTTTTGGATTCAAAAGAGGAATTTCTAAACATATATATTTGATCTTCATAAAACACTCGTATAAAAAAATTATACAGTATTTGCAAGTTCATTCTCCAAAATTTATAATCGAGTTTTATCTTTTTTTTTTTAAATAATCTATCAAGAGTTTGCCAAATTTTGTGAGTCGATTCAAATCTTATAATATTGATTGAACAAGTCACGAGAGATTACTCTCTTTAAAATTAATTTAATATTTGCATTGACTTGTTTTCACTTCTTGAAATCTATAATACTTTTCTTTTATAGATGGAGAAATAATGTTGGGCAAAAATCAAAAAGAGCATCCCACCATATTTCTCATACCGAGGATGCCTTTATTCTAGTGCTATTGTAACATTTATGGAGTTGTTGTTATAATTTATAAAAATAAATTAATTTAATTTGATTAAAAAATGTATAGAGTGCACTTTTGTATAAATTTTTTACAAAGTTGATTAAAATTGATTTGCTTGAACTATGTTTCAATAAAAGTATCTTTGGTATAAGAAATATAAATTGAGGAATGCTCTTTTGCCTTTTTTTTTAAAGGGGTGCCCATTTGAAAATTCAAATAATTAGGGTGCCCTTTTGATAAATCTTTAGTAATAAGATAAGACTTCATATAAATTATTCACACTTTGTAGTTGGATTGGTTTAATATTTGCATACAAAGTTTATTGACACGTCCACTCAAGTCCATTTTTGAGGTATTGATCGATTTCCCCACCAAGAGATCTCGTCATAAATATACTAGAGCATAGCTCTAATGAAATGAAAAAAAAAAACTTCCCTAAAACATAGAGAATATTTTACCTAGGATTGTTAAAAACAAAAAAAGAGGATGAAGTCAACCAAATAAATAAATAAAAAAGAAGATAATTTGCGTCAAAAATGAAGACAAGATAAAGAACAATTTTACTACTTGGTCACTGGGATCTAATTTAAATCCTTATGGCCCATTCCTTTATATATGATGCGGCAGAGAATTATTGTCCTTCGAGATTGGACTGTAGAAGATGGGTTCCCTTCGACCGCATCAGTAAATTTGAATGTTCTGAAAAAGTTAACACAAATTAAACTGTCGTCGGCCTATCCGGCGACGGCACTCCGATGCTTAAGTTAGGTCGGATATTAATGAAAGAAAATATATTAAATACAGTAAAAATAATATAAAAGAAGAGCGATAGAACTTATCTCATATGTAGCTTGAAAACATGTAAAAGCTCCCGAAAAAGTACTTAGAGAAAGACTAGAAGGCCATTATCAAGTACTTAATAAGAGGGACAAGGTTATTTCCAAATAACTCAAGGATTATACACGCAAGCTGCCCGTTTGGCCTTGAATGCTTGAAATGGTTGAACAACTTCAACTATGCACAGAACGTCATCAATGATAATACAATATGCTACAGATAATCCTTTGAGCTTCTGAAATAGACAACCCCAAAAGATGATGATGAATAGGTAGCCACCAACTCAATTGCTTTCCACATAGATAAATCTTCTTGAGTCTTCACGGTATCTGCTTGAATGAGTAGTAAACCATAGCTTGACTCATAGTGATGATGAGACTCAACATTCATGCTCTGTACATCCTTTAATTGAACACTTGCTACCCCTAGTGGCACAACAATCAGCTATACATGCAGCCCCAAAGAGATGTTTAATTGCAGCAAGCACTTTGAACCATATATTGCAACCAATTCACCACAACTATCTACCTTCCACATACAACCAACCAACATAAAGCGTATGTGAAGAATTTGATGCACAGTTGACCCTTATCCGGAGTGAACCGGTGACTCTCCCTATTTGGATTTCTGTCTGTCTTTCAATCAGAGCAATCGGTGCCAACAGGTTTAACTCAAGACCAAGGCTGATTGCAAGGGCATGATGGTAGAAGAATAATGACAACAACCAGAGCAGTTTCATCAAGGAGGATCCCACGGCTATGATTTATGGATTCCGACGAAGTTATAATATGCGATTTTTGATGAATCTGGAATCGATTGTGAGGTTGAGGCATTCCTCCATCTTCCTAGCTTCCTCAAGGTGCTCCTTCAGGTGAAGAAGAGTGAATTGGAAGGACAATCTTGGCTTGGAGCAGAGCTAGCTGTAGCAGCGATGGAGATCCCATGCTTTCTGATGACTGTAGAGGGATTGTTTCGTTGTAAGAGAGCTTGCCGTCGAGATCGGTCGGGCGGCGGCATCGACCTATCGGTCATGCCCGCCCTTTTTCCAAGGGTCCGGAGGGGCGGCGCGTGACGCGACCGTACATACATACACTTCTTACTACTTACAGCGGAAGACTTTAGATACATTTTTTTTTTCTTTTAAACATAAACATGCATTGACATATATAGATACTTCTTCTTAACATAGAGCATGCATCATAACATATATAGATACTTCTTCTTAACATAGAGCATGCATCAAAATATGGAATAAAACTTAGTGCTTAGTTCAAGTCCATAAACATCATCATCATAAGGAGACATAAATAAGGACATCCATAAACGTCATCATCATAGGGAAACATAGATATAAGGACATAACGGATCTTCTCCACCATGCCACTACCACACACATTTGGCCCCTCTTGCTGCTCCCTTTAGTTTATCCATCTCTTACCCTTATCTGCAGTACGAGGGAAAGGTAAACTATAAGCACATATGCTGTAGGGGATCGAATGGCCGACTAGAGAGGGGTGAATAGCCCTCGAACTTTGGATGTCGGTATTTGCTCGTCTACAAAGAGATTAGCGCAACGGAAACAATAAAGCAAGACAAGAAAATAGAAATACAAGAAATCAAACGCTAACAAGATGGTGTAACGTGGTTCACGGCTACGTCGCTAATCCACGGTCCCCGATTCGTCCTCGGTGAATCACTCCGCCAAAACCAATCCACTAATGGTCTCTCCTTTGCACCAAGCTAGGTGGAGGTAACATTTACAACCAAGATCACTCTTCTTACAATAAGATTGAAGTAAAGACAAGTAAGAAGAGTTTAAAACTTGTGTGACACTAGGAAGATCACTTAGAGCATAAGCATTAGCCTCTCAAAGGCTCACACCCTCTCTTTTTATAGAGAGGGATGATTTCTTCTCGTCGCCGCCACCGATCACGCCTCTTGGCGATCGCCACTACAACGGCCTCGAACACGTCGGATCCCGACCGTTGTAGTCCAACGGAACACTTAGCGATCGATGGACCTCACCACGATCGCTTCTCCGTAGTCGATCGCCCAGGCCACGAGCGGTTCTGCGTTCGCTGACATCCTCCGCAATGATCGTCATTCCGATGGCTGACTCGGCATAAACCCATCACGGATACCGAACCCACTCGACTGAGTAGTCGATCGCCATTACATGGCAATGATCGGTGCGGTGAAACTCAAACTTAACATAAGTTTGAGCTTCCGACGGTCGGGTAAACCTTAACCCTTGCGGTCAAGTCTCCGACACTCAGTCATTCGGCCAAGTTCACCTAAGAGCTACTACCCCTTCCCGGGTTACATTCGCTCACTCTCATCTCTCGGAGTCCCTCGCCTTCGAAGTTATCTTCATCCTCGGCCACGTCCCTCGGCAGCATCAGGCGCACGGCTCTGCAATGCTCCTTCGCGTCTCTTGCCTCGAAGTCTACTTCCTCCGTCTTCACTCCAAGCTCCTCGTCCGGCGGTCTCTCCGATGCTCCAAGCGCACGGCTTCCGCAAAGCTATCCTTCACCGACTCAAGGACCGAGTCATGAGTTGTGAAACTCGCCACGGCTCCATGTGTGAATTACTAAGCCCTGCAAGACTCCAACGCACATATCAAATAACAATACCAACCTAACTTAAACCTTTTGTCACACACATCAAAACCTTATCATGGCAAGAGATTGCCTTAACAATCTCCCCTTTTTTGATGTGTGGCAATCCGTTTAAGTTAGGTAAAAACATTTGATATAAATTTCTAAGGTAAGAAAGCATATAAACATAAACATGATATAACAACATGCAACTCCCCCTTAATCCATGAAACTCTCTCTACAAATTCTCCCCCTATCATAATTTACTTAAACACAATTATTTCTCCCCCTTTGACACAATCAAAAAGATTAATACTAAGTTATAAACTCATGGTATCAAGTCTAATAGAAGGAAAATACCAAAAACATGTTTAAAATCTAAAATCAGAAAATATTAGACTGTTTTAGTGATCATGATCGCTATCAAGATGGCAAATGACCGGCACAATGGTTTCAAATTGATTTTCAAGTAATTTTTAAATGCATTAAAAATTCTAAAAAATTCAAAAAATCATGAAATTTGGGGAACATATTTCTTGTAAGATTCTTTATCAGTGAAAAATAGGTCTTCATGAAAAATCATTATATTTTCACGTATTTGCCAAAAATCCAAAAGCTTTAAAAACTACTAGGTTTTTGATTATAATAGTATCCATTTTAACACCTAGTTTCAGTTTGAATTGTTTCAAAACATGAATACACATATTTTACAGTAAGATATTGTTTTGAAAACATATGAAATATTCAACCGTGATCTTTGGGCAATATGTCTATGAATTAAACATAAGTCTTCCCCATGATTGGTCTATTATTGTTATTTTGATACTTTAAATGATCATCTAAATGTCATAGGCATTAGTGGACATTTGTATCATCCTAACATCTCACCCATGCTAAGTTTTCAATCAAAGTAGCCTATGGTGAGTGTGAGATGCATCCTAGGGGGTATTTGTATATACTTAACCATTATATTCATACAATTCTATCAAGGTTAAGTATCAACCTAACAATCCTCATGATCATAAAGGCATATATCAATTAATTCTACATTATGATCATGAAACACATGTATTCATTGAATTGTTATCATGCATTAGGTATTATGTCATGATAATAAACAAATTATCACTTAAAGCATGATTTAACCCTATTTCTCATGATGACGTGCCAAATTTCAAAATCATAAATCATGATTGCAAACATACATAGCAATTACATTAATTATCATGATTTAAGCATTATTAACTATTTATAGGCACGTTATCATCACCTAACACTATTTAAAAATGTTGTCCCGCCATCCTAAGTCAACCAAAGATATGATATAGGTCAAGTCCACATGGTTGACTATCCTAGGGTTTTTCTAACCCTTAAGGATGGATTTTGGAACCCAATACAAATTCTTGCCTATGGGGTTCACTAGGAATTCCTTAGGAATCCATTTCCTAGCAATTACTTTCTTCTTATCTTGTCCCCTAGCAATTAAGCATTTGTAGGCCTTTTCATTTTTCTTTTCTTTATAACCTAGACCTTTCTTATTAAAGCTAGCTCTTTGGCTCCCTATGATCATGTTCAAGGTGTTTGAGCCAATTGTAAACTTTTCTAGGGCTTTGGTTAAATAATCTACCTTTTCCCTTAAAGCCCTATTTTCATCCATACATGCATCACTAACATTAAATGGGATATATTCATGTGAGCATGCATCATTATCATGGCAAGAAGAAATATTTTTATTTTCATTTAAGCATGCTTTTTCTAACTTATTTTCTAAGTCCTTAATTTGATCTAACATGCTCTTATTTTTCTTCTTTGCTCTAAATAAATCCTTAGTTAAGCTAGAAATCATAGAAACTATTTTACTATGTGAAAGATTGGTTACCATAGTTTCCATGTCCTCTTCTTCTTCGGATGAGGAGGATGAGGAGGGTCCCCCTTCACTTGAGCTCTCTCCACTTGTGCTTGATTCTTCATTTTCGGTGGAGGAGCAATCCAAGTCGTCAAATGCCATCAATGCTAGGTTGGTGACAAATGCATTTTCTTCCTCGGATGAGGAAGAGGAAGAGAGGTCATCCCATGTCTTGGCCTTGAATGCTTTGGCCTTCTCCTTTTCCTTTGCCTTCTTTTCTTCTTCCTTTTTCTTGTTCCCCTTCTTCTTCCTCTTTTCTTCTTTCTTTTTCTTCTCTTCCTTGCTCTTGTTTAGGAGGGGACAATTATCCCTTATGTGTCCCTCTCCTTGGCAATTGTAGCAAATGATTTTCCCCCTTGGTCTTCTATTCCTATCATTAGATTTATTAAAATGAAAACCCTTTAAAGCACGCCTTACCCTCCTTACCATATACGCTTCTTCCGTGCTATCCATGGAAGAGGAGGAGGATGCTTCATCATCATCGGAGGAGGAGGGGATCTCTATCTTCTTCTTCCCCTTGTTTGCCAAGAATGTTACTCCTCTTGAAGGTTGGATTTTTGGCTCTTCTTGTATACCTTCAAGCCTTGTTTCATGAAGCTCCATGGTTGAGAAGAATTCCTCCAAGGTGCTTACTTCTAAGTTCTTGGAGATATAAAATGAGTCCACCATGGAGCTCCACTTTGAGGATCGCGGAAAGGCATCTATAGCCCTCATAACCATATCCCGGTTTGATAGCTTCTCACCTACACTTGACAAACCGGTTATAATTTCCTTGAAACGAGAATGTAAGGAAATTACCTTTTCTCCCTTTTCTAGTTTAATGTTGTTGAGTTGGGAGCGAAGAACATCTCTCCTTGCTAGCTTTGCCTCGGATGTCCCTTCATGGATTTCTATTAGTTTCTCCCACATTTCCTTGGTGCTAACACACTCTCCTATCCTATTGACTTCTTGTTGAGGGAGGACATTGTATAGGTGGTGCTTGGCCTTTGAATTTGCCAAATATTCTTCTCTTTGCCTCTTGCTCCACCTTGATTTCTCCAATGGCTCCCCATTTTCGTTCCTGGGCAACTCGAAACCGTTTTCCATTATTAAAAGGATTTCAAAGTCGGTTTCAAAGAATACCTCCATTCGCTTCTTCCACCAAGCGAATTCGCCATCGAACTTCGGTGGGTGGATGTTTGAGCCGGCCATTTTGAATGTTGCTTGTTGTGGCGGTTAGTCCTCGACAAGCTTTCCTTGGCTCTGATACCACTTGTAGGGGATCGAACGGCCGGTTAGAGGGGGTGAATAGCCCTCGAACTTTGGATGTTAGTATTTGCTCGTCTACAAAGAGATTAGCGCAACGGAAACAATAAAGCAAGACAAGCAAATAGAAATACAAGAAATCAAACGGTAACAAGATGGTGTAACGTGGTTCACGGATATGCCGCTAATCCACAGTCCCCGATTCATCCTCGGTGAATCACTCCGCCAAAACCAATCCACTAATGGTCTCTCCTTTGCACCAAGCTAGGTGGAGGTAACCTTTACAACCAAGATCACTCTTCTTACAATAAGATTGAAGTAAAGACAAGTAAGAAGAGTTTAAAACTTGTGGGGCACTAGGAAGATCACTTAGAGCATAAGCATTAGCCTCTCAAAGGCTCACACCCTCTCTTTTATAGAGAGGGCTGATTTCTTCCCGTTGGACGCCACCAGTCGACTGCTGCCCTTGGCAGTCGACTGCCGTCACTACAACGGCCTCCGAACACGTTGGATCCCGATCGTTGTAGTCCAACGGAACACTTGGCAGTCGACTGATGGACCTCATCAATCACGCCTCCGTCGGCGATCGACCGACGGCCACGAGCGATTGCGTCTATCGACATCCTCGGCAATCGATCGCCATTCCATGGCGGATCGCGGGCATAAACCATCGTCGGATACCGGTCGAACCCACTCGACTTCAGTAGTCATTGCCATTACATGGCAGTCGACTGGTGTCATGTGAAACTCAAACTTAACATAAGTTTGAGCTTCCGACGGTCGGGTAAACCTTAACCCTTGCGGTCAAGTCTCCGACACTCAGCCATTCGGCCAAGTTCACCTAAGAGCTACTACCCCTTCCCGGGTTACATTCGCTCACTCTCATCTCTCGGAGTCCCTCGCCTTCGAAGTTATCTTCATCCTCGGCCACGTCCCTCGGCAGCATCAGGCGCACAACTCTGCAATGCTCCTTCGCGTCTCTTGCCTCGAAGTCTACTTCCTCCGGCTTCACTCCAAGCTCCTCGTCCGACGGTGCCTCGGATGCTTCAAGCGCACAGCTTCCGCAAAGCTATCCTTCACCGACTCAAGGACCGAGTCATGAGTTGTGAAACTCACCACGGCTCCATGTGCGAATTACTAATCCCTACAAGACTCCAACGCACATATCAAATAACAATACCAACCTAACTTAAACCCTTTGCCACACACATCAAAACCTTATCATGGAAAGAGATTGCCCTAACATAGGCTTAGTAAGATCCTGTCCTACTCACAAAACCATACATCGACATTAATCATGGCATTAACATTCATAACATATAAGCAACATAACATGTAACATACATGACGTAAGCAACTTAACATGTAGCAAAAGTAACATAAGTAAATATAACATGTATCATCCATAACATAGCAGCATAACATGTATATATATGACTTAATCAAACATAACATACAACATATGTAACATAACAACATAAACATGACATAACATGCAACATATATATAACATATCAACATAGCATGTGAACATAGCAATCAAATCGTGTAACCTATGCAGGATGCTTTTGAAAACATATATTATAGGTACGTAAACATAATCTCAACATATTTGGGCCCGGCATTGTACCACTTCTTCATCATCATAGCGCGCATCCCTAAATAGACCCGAGGTAGCAAGTCTAGAACCTACTAGGTTACTAGGCCCGATCTTAGTCCGTCAACCTAGGGCAATCGTCATAGCGTAGAAGTCTATCCTAGGCCCGAGTCTTACTCCATCGACCTAGGGCATCTTGGATCCAATCGCGTACTAGGCCCGATCTTAGTCCGTCGACCTAGGGGCAATCATACATAGAAGTCCATCCTAGGCCCGATCTTAGTCCGTCGACCTAGGGCATCTTAGGAGCCCATCCCTTTGGAACTTGTTAGGGTCCTGGTACAAGCCATGCAGAAGGTAAAATACTTATATGCTTTTATTATAACATAGCTTATTTCATTTTGCAAACATAGCATACTTCATTTCCTAACATATCATACTACACTTCATGAACATATCATTTTTCATTTCATAAACATATCATACTTCATTTAATAATCATATCATATTCATTTCATGAACATATCGTTTTTCATTTCATAATCATATCGTATTTCATTTCATAACATATCTTAAATATCACATACATATAGGGCATGACATAAGGCATAAACATCAAGAGTAAGTAAACTCTAACCTAAAGCATGTTATCTTCATCTAGCATCGTTTAATATCACAAATCAACATGAATTCACCTAAACATAAAACACATGTTAACCCAACCTAGAGCATGTTAAGGTACAATGGTTGTAATGGTTCATAGGACTTTAGGTTAAACCTTCCTAATACATCTAACATACTAACATCATCATATGCATACAAAACATGGAATAAAACTTCATTGAAACATCAATACAAGGGGTGGCGAATGGTCCATGTGGGCTTTTAGGGCTAGTCTTTTAACCTAATCCTCTAACATACTAACATCATCATATGCATAAAAATATGGAATAAAACTTCATTGAAACATCAATACAAGGGTGGGCGAATGGTCCATGTAGGCTTTTAGGTTAACTTTTAACCTAATTTATTATACATCTTAACTTCATCATGTGCATGTAAAACAAGGTATAGAACTTCAATAAAACACCAAGAACACATGTTGGTAACCTATCATAGGGTTTCTAGGGTTAACTTTTAACCTAATTCATTCTACATCTTAACTTCATCATGTGCATTTAAAACAAGGTATAGAACTTCAATAAAACACCAAGAACACATGTTGGCCGAACCTATCATAGGGGTTTCTAGGGTTAACTTTTAACCTAATTCATTCTACATCTTAACTTCATCATGTGCATGTAAAACAAGGTATAGAACTTCAATAAAACACCAAGAACACATGTTGGCTGAACATATCATAGGAGTTTCTGCACAAAATATCAACCGAAAGCTACTCGTATGCAGGTGAGGGATACTTACATCCTTCGCTTTGCTTTTAGTGGAAAGATGACCTAAGGAAAGCCAAATCTATTTGTGCCTTGGTAGCATACTCCAGGATGTATCTTTCCGCATGTAGCACACAGAGGGATCCTGGGCTGCTTGGTTGCTGGACCACCTTTAGGATCCTCCCATTGTCTTCTCTTGCCAGTGTGGTTCCCTTTCCAAGTACTCTGGTTCCTCTGACCTCCTGACTGGGCCTTACCCCTGCCTTCACTCAGTGCTTTCTTTTGCTGATTAATGATGTTCAGGTAATGCTCTGTAACCAAGGCACTACTGAACAGCTCCTCTGCGGTCTGCGGTCTATGAACTCCGCCGGCCACATTCAGAGCTATTTTTGGTCGGAGCATCTTCAGCATGAGTCTGACCCTTTCTCTTTCCATGATGACCAACTCTGGGCATAGGCGTGCGAGTCGGTTGAATCTCTTCACGGCTTCGCTGACTGATAGGTCACCTTGTCAGAACCCAGTGAACTCATCGTAATGCTTGTTGGTTACCCTCATGTGGAAGAATTCTTCGAAAAATTCGTACTCGAAATCTGTCCATCTCATCCGACGATTTGTCTCTTTGCTTTAACCCGCTTCCACCACATCCGAGCATCTCCGAAAGGCGAATGATGCACACTTAATCTTCTCGCATTCGGGCGATCCGAGCTCCACGATGCTTTCCACCGCCTTGAACCAGCTTGGGCATCCCATGGCTCACCAGACGCAGAGAAATTTTCCGGCCGGTCTACCGCCATCGGATCGTAAGCTTCTGTCGAACCATCGGGCGAGCACCGTGGGGCGAGGGGTTTTCGCGATTCATTAGGGTATTTATTACTTGTGACTTGTCGCCGAGTTCAAGAATACGTGTGTAAGGTCATGCGGGGTGCTATCTCATCAGCTCTACTACTGCATCTTCCAGACATGTTTATCTTCATATATTAAAGTAAAGCTAGTATAAGTTTTTGTTCGTTTATCTACGCATAATTAAACTAAAGCTAGCATAAAGTTATCATTCATGTTTTCATGCATATTTTAAGCTAAAGGCTTTTCATATCATACATGAACAAAATAAGCTAAAGGCATCTCATATCATACATGAACAAAATAAGCTAAGGGCATCTCATATCATACATGAACAAAATAAGCTAAAGGCATTTTATATCATACATGAACAAAATTAACAAAATTAGAGTAGACATAGAATTCTTACTTGGAGCGGCAGGATTTGGAGCTTGATGTGTGTGTAGTGGAAAGACAGATCCGCTCTGATACTTAACTCACACGCCGCCTCTTTTCCAAGGGTTCGAGGGGCGTGACGCAAAACTCACATACATACACTTCTTACTACTTACAACGGAAGACTTTAGATACATTTTTTTTTCTTTTAAACATAAACATGCATTGACATATATAGATACTTCTTCTTAACATAGAGCATGCATCATAACATATATAGATACTTCTTCTTAACATAGAGCATGCATCATAACATATATAGATACTTCTTCTTAACATAGAGCATGCATCAAAATATGGAATAAAACTTAGTGCTTAGTTCAAGTCCATAAACATCATCATCATAAGGAGACATAAATAAGGACATCCATAAACGTCATCATCATAGGGAAACAAACGGATCTTCCACCATGCCACTACCACACACATTTGGCCCCTCCTGCTGCTCCCTTTAGTTTATCCATCCCTTACCCTTATATGCAGTTCGAGGGAAAGGTAAACTATAAGCACATAGGCTTAGTAAGATCCTGTCCTACTCACAAAACCATACATCGATATTAATCATGGCATGTAACATTCATAACATATAAGCAACATAACATGTAACATACATGACGTAAGCAACTTAACATGTAGCATAAGTAACATAAGTAAATATAACATGTATCATCCATAACATAGCAGCATAACATGTATATATATGACTTAATCAAACATAACATACAACATATGTAACATAGCAACATAAACATGACATAACATGCAACATATATATGACATATCAACATAGCATGTGAACATAGCAATCAAATCGTGTAACCTATGCAGGATGCTTTTGAAAACATATATTATAGGTACGTAAACATAATCTCAACATATTTGGGCCCGGCATTGTACCACTTCTTCATCATCATAGCACGCATCCCTAAATAGACCCGAGGTAGCAAGTCTTGAACCTACTAGGTTACTAGGCCCAATCTTAGTCCGTCGACCTAGGACAATCGTCATAGCGTAGAAGCCCATCCTAGGCCCGAGTCTTACTCCATCGACCTAGGGCATCTTGGAGCCCATCCCGTACTAGGCCCGATCTTAGTCCGTCGACCTAGGGGCAATCATACATAGAAGCCCTTCCTAGGCCCGATCTTAGTCCGTCGACCTAGGGCATCTTAGGAGCCCATCCCTTTGGACCTTGTTAGGGTCCTGGTACAAGCCATGCAGAAGGTAAAATACTTATGTGCTTTTATTATAACATAGCTTATTTCATTTTTCAAACATAGCATACTTCATTTCCTAACATATCATACTACACTTCATGAACATATCATTTTTCATTTCATAAACATATCATACTTCATTTAATAATCATATCATATTCATTTCATGAACATATCATTTTTCATTTCATAATCATATCGTATTTCATTTCATAACATATCTTAAATATCACATACATATAGGGCATGGCATAAGGCATAAACATCAAGAGTAAGTAAACTCTAACCTAAAGCATGTTATCTTCATCTAGCATCATTTAATATCACAAGTCAACATGAATTCACCTAAACATAAAACACATGTTAACCCAACCTAGAGCATGTTAAGGTACAATGGTTGGCCGAATGGTTCATAGGACTTTTAGGGTTAAACCTTTACCCTAATCCATCTAACATACTAACATCATCATATGCATACAAAACATGGAATAAAACTTCATTGAAACATCAATACAAGGGGGTGGCCGAATGGTCCATGTAGGCTTTTAGGGTTAACTTTTAACCTAATTTATTATACATCTTAACTTCATCATGGGCATGTAAAACAAGGTATATAACTTCAATAAAACATCAAGAACACATGTTGGCGGAACCTATCATAGGGGTTTCTGTTGGGATCTTTGTAACGGCTAGAGGGGGTGAATAACGGTTCACCGTTCGTAGATGGAATTTGCTCGTGATCGTGTCTACAATTTTGTTAGCGCAGCGGAATATAGATAATGATAACAATAACGAAATAGACAATTACACACGAACACGAGTATGTAACGTGGTTTGGAACCGCACGGTTCCTACTCCACGGATCGGGATCACACGAGCCCTAGTGATGCCAATCACACACCACTATAAAATAACTCCTTCTCGGAACAATCCGGAGGTGGAGAAACCTCGTACAATGTATACAACAGTAATATAAGATGAATACAAGCAATATAATTAAATACAAAGCAATACTAGTAAAGAAAACACTTTACAAATACTCTTTGAATGCTTGATCGCTAGGTTGATCGAGTAACACTTGGAGACCCTGAATTGCAGTAGCAACTTGCCCCAAATCGCCTCAAAGAACCATACCATTTTCCTCCATCACGAGCTCCTTATAAAGCTTCAACCTGTGCTGGAAAAAGTCGATCAGTCGACTGATCGGGACCATCAATGGTCTGATGCCACTGTTGTCGTGAGACAACGGCTAGATCCACGTTGTATAAGTCCAACAGATCTACCATCAGTCGACTGATCATATCCATCAGTCGACTGATGGAGTCCTCACTCGACCAGTCGAGTCTCGACTCCATTCTGTGGTTGATTTCTCGAGCACCCGATCGGTGATCACACGATCACGGCCGCTGAGCCATCACCGATCGCCCACTTTGGCTCTCGCTAGGCAACAACCCGCAGTCAAACCCTAGTTGACTCGGTCCAGTCGACTTCCACATGGCACCAATCAACTGGCACACCTCAAACATGAGGTTTTAGCCCAAGTATGGTTCCCCCATACTTACTAGACCACCCTTAGTCTAGACCTAAGCCTTCTAGCCACCTCCATCAGCCTCACGTCTCTCGGATCCCTCCAAGTCATCCATGACTTGTTCATCCATCGCGCTAGCCTTCAGGTGCTTCCATCGGCTATGTCATGCTAACGGTGTCTAAACCGCCAAGGCACATTGGACTTACGCCGCCAAGACTCCGCTTGGACTTTACGCCGCCAATCATTGGACTTATGCTGCCAAGACTCCCGCTTGGACTTTACGCCGCCAATATCAAAACCTTGGACTTCTCAAATGCCAAGAATCAAGCTTGGACTTTCCCTTGCCAACCCATGTTGGACTTTTCATGCCAAGACCCATGCTTGGACTTTCCATGCCAAGACCCATGCTTGGACTTTCCCTTGCCAACCTATGTTGGACTTTCCATTTGCCAAGACTCATGCTTGGACTTTTCTCAAATGCCAAGTGTCCCACTTGGACTTCCCATGCCAAGTTCCCATGAATTGGACTTTCCCATGACAATTACATTGTCATATGTTTTTGTCGAAACATCAAAACATCACTCGAGTCCTGGTCAATCGTGACCTGGGTCGATTGCACCAACAGTTTCTAGGGTTAACTTTTAACCTAATTCATTCTACATCTTAACTTCATCATGTGCATGTAAAACAAGGTATAGAACTTCAATAAAACACCAAGAACACATGTTGGCCGAACCTATCATAGGGGTTTCTAGGGTTAACTTTTAACCTAATTCATTCTACATCTTAACTTCATCATGTGCATGTAAAACAAGGTATAGAACTTCAATAAAACACCAAGAACACATGTTGGCCGAACCTATCATAGAGGTTTCTAGGGTTAACTTTTAACCTAATTCATTCTACATCTTAACTTCATCATGTGCATGTAAAACAAGGTATAGAACTTCAATAAAACACCAAGAACACATGTTGGCCGAACCTATCATAGGGGTTTCTAGGGTTAACTTTTAACCTAATTCATTCTACATCTTAACTTCATCATGTGCATGTAAAACAAGGTATAGAACTTCAATAAAACACCAAGAACACATGTTGGCCGAACATATCATAGGGGTTTCTGCACAAAATATCAACCGAAAGCTACTCGTATGCAGGTGAGGGATACTTACATCCTTCGCTTTGCTTTTAGTGGAAAGATGACCTAAGGAAAGCCAAATCTAGCCTTCTCCTTGCTTGGATGGGGTTCGACTAAAGAAATGGAGAGGGGAAGCTCTAGGATTCGGTGAGGAAGAAGAAGAGGAGGAGAAAATAAGTTTGGTAACTCATGCCCCCTCATTCCCCCTATTTATCCACTTGAAGAGTCCCTTCATCTCCTTTACCTCTAACTATAATTTCCCATGTTCTTCTAACAATACATTCTTGTTGGGCTTCTGGTTAGTGGGTGCATCTATAGGGTTTGGCTATCTCTAGAGGTTTGGTGTTCAATTCCTAGGCCTTGCATTCTTTTTGGCTTATTTTCTTTTATTTTTTTGAAAGAGCCCACATAAAGCCCATTATCATCAAGCCAAAAATTCTTGTAAAATTGCTAGAAATTTTACGGGTGTTACAATCCTTCATACCTTTTAAAAGTTTCGTCCTCAAAACTTAGAACAATTCTGGGTACTTCTGCTTCATGTCCTCCTCGCGTTCCCAGGTAGCTTCCTCGTATCGTTGATTCTGCCACAGGACCTTTACTAAGGGCACCTCTTTGTTCCTTAGCCTCTTGACTTCTCGGTCTAGTATCTGGATAGGCCGACTTTCAATACTCAGGTTCTCTTGAACTTGTACTGTTTGTGGCTCGATCACTTGGTCCACACTGGAAATGCATTTCTTAAGCACAGAGACATGGAACACGTTGTGAATAGCCGACATCTCTTGAGGCAGCTCCAGCTTGTATGCTACCTTCCCAATCCTCTGCAATATCGGATACGGTCCCACGTAGCGCGGACTCAGCTTACCCTTCCTTCCAAATCTCATCACTCCCTTCATAGGGGCCACTTTGAGGAATACCAGGTCCCCGACTTCGAATTCTAACGGTCTATGCTGCATATCCACATAGCTCTTTTGTCGGCTCTAAGCAGTTTCAATTCTCTGACGGATGTTCTGTATAGCTCGGGTGGTGTCGTCGATGAAGTTCGTCTGGAGTCCCATCCTCTTCTTTTCACCACCCTCGTACCAGCATATGGGAGACCTACATTTCCTCCCGTATAGAGCCTCGTAGGGTGCCATTCCAATAGTAGCTTGGTAGCTATCCGTCAATCCGCGGTACTTGATTTACTCTTTCGGTCTGTCCGTCCGTCTGGGGATGGAAGGCAGTACTGAACAATAGCTTCGTGCCTAGGGCCTTCTGAACACATTCTCAGAAATGGGAAATAAAGCGACCATCTCTGTCAGAAATGATGGTCTTAGGAATTCCATGTAGTCTGATAATTTCCCTAGCATATAACTGAGCCAGTTGCTCCGTTGAATAGGTCATCTTGATTGCTAAGAAGTGGGCGGACTTCGTCAATCTGTCCACAATTACCCATATAGCATCATAACCATTTGTTGTCTTGGGAAATCCTGAGATGAAATCCATAGAAATGTCTTCCCATTTCCATTCTGGAATCTGGATCAGTTGCAGTGTTCCTCCGTGTCTCGTGTTCTCGCTTAACCTCTGCAGTGTCGTGCATCGAGATATCGAGCCACATCTCTTTTCATTCCGAACCACCAGAATTTTCTTTTCAGGTCTTAGTACATCTTGGTGGTTCCAGGATGCATCGCATAAGGAGTTCCGTGAGCTTCCTCAAATATCTTCTTTCGTAATTCTGGATCGTCGGGAATACACAGGCGATCCCTGAGGTAGAGTACTCCACTATCAGAGATATGAAACCCGTCTTCCTTTCCTTCTAAGACCTCTTGCTTGATCCTCTGAATGCTTGGGTCACGGGCTTGCTTTTCCAGTATATCATCGAACAGCGTCGGTGCTATCGTCATGGTCGAGAGCTGTCCGGAAATGATTTCAACCCCGTAATGCATAATCTCCTTTTCTAAGGGCCGAGGTAACACTGATAGAGACATCAAGGTGGACCAGGACTTCCTGCTGAGTGCATCCGCCACCTTGTTTGCTTTCCCCGGATGGTAGAAGATCTCGCAGTCATAATCCTTGACGAGCTCGAGCCATCTGCGTTGTCTCATGTTCAGGTCCTTCTGTGTGAATAAATATTTCAGACTCTGATGGTCTGTATAAATCCTACACTGAGCTCCATATAGATAATGCCTCAATGTTTTGAGAGCAAAGACCACCGCCGCTAGCTCTAAATCGTGGGTGGGATAATTCCTTTCGTGTTCCTTGAGTTGCCTAGAGGCATAGGCAATGACCTTGCCATTCTGCATAAGTACAGCTCCGAGTCCCAACTTGGAAGCGTCACTGTACATGTCAAAGCCTTCATTACTGTCTGGAAGAGCAAGGATTGGAGCGCTGGTCAGTCTCCTTTTCAATTCTGTGAAACTCCTCTCGCAGGCGTCCGTCCACTCATATTTCTTGTTCTTTCGTGAGACTGGTCATAGGCGGCAATCTCGAGAAATTCTCTACAAACTTTCGGTAGTAACACTTAGCCCAAGAAAGCTTCCGATCTCGGCATTCTTTGGTCGGTTCCGATTACTCACGGCTTCAATCTTTATTGGGTCTACCATCACCCGTGCTTGGATATAACGTGACCCGTAAATGATACTTGTTCGAGCCGTAACTCGATTTGGAGAACTTTGCAAATAGCCGCTTCAAGAATCTGCAATACCACATTCAGGTGTTCTGCGTGCTCCTCTGGGGTTCTCAAATATATCAGTATGTCATCGATGAAGACGATCACAAACTTGTCGAGGAATGCCGAGAATACCCGGTTCATCAAATCCATGAACAGAGCAGATGCATTCGTCACTCCGAAGGGCATAACTACGAACTCGTAATGTCGATTCCGTCCTAAGGCCGTCTTTGGTATATCATCTGATTTCACTTTTACTTGATGATAGCCGGACCTCAAGTCGATCTTAGAGAAGACGGTGGCACCCTTTAGTTGGTCGAACAGGTCGTCAATCCGTGACAAAGGGTACCGGTTCTTGATCGTCACATTATTCAGCGCTCGGTAGTCTATGTACATTCGCATTGACCCATCTTTCTTCTTCACCAACAGTACTGGAGCTCCCCATGGAGAGCGACTTGGGCGAATAAGTCCCTTGTCGAGTAACTCCTGTAGCTGTCCCTGAAGTTCCTTCAATTCATCCGGCGCCATACGGTAAGGTGCTTTAGAGATCGGGTTAGTACCAGGAATCAATTCGATCTCAAATTCAACTTCTCTATCTGGGGCTAACCCTGGTAGTTCATCTGGGAATACCTCTGGGTAGTTGCATACAACTCTGACATCTTCTAGCTTCTGATCCTCTACTTGACTTGTATCAACTACGTGTGCCAGAAACCCAGTGCATCCACTGTCTAACATCTTGCGTGCCTGTAGGGCTGATAAAATATTATTGACTCTTTTCCTTGGCTCTCCAATAAATTCAAACCTAGGTTCCGCCTCCAGCTGGAAGACCACTTTTCTTTTACGGTACTCGATTGAAGTACCGTACTTGCTTAGGAAATCCATGCCCAGTATAATATCATAATCCTGCATGTCGAGCACTATCAGATCACAATAGAGTTCTCTGTCTGCGATTCTGATGGGTGCGGCTCACAGCATATGAGTGGAGGGCACTACTTCTCCCGAGGGCAGAGTGGTTAAGAACTGGCGATCTAGAGCTTGTGGTGGCATGTCTATCTTTCCAGTAAAGTGTGTAGAAACAAACGAATGTGTTGCCCCAGTATCAAATAATGCAATAGCATGCCGACAGAAAATAAATATCTGACCTGTGACAACTGTAGAGGCGTTCGCCACATCTTCTTGGGTGAGAGAGAATACCCTGGCATCTGTCATAACTGGTGGGGCTTCTAGTCTCCTTGTCGACGGGGTTCCTTCGATTGCGCACTGATGTAACGTGGAGGAGCACTCTGGCCGGGCATATCACGAGGAGGTGCTCAACCTCGATAGGGCGATCGACTCTATGTCTGCGTCCATAGTTGTAACATCTATTTGTGCCTTGGTGGCATACTCCAGGATGTATCTTTCCGCAGGTAGCACACAGAGGGATCCTGGGCTGCTTGGTTGCTGGACCACCTTTAGGATCCTCCAATTGTCTTCTCTTGCCAGTGTGGTTCCCTGTCCAAGTACTCTGGTTCCTCTGACCTCTCGGCGGGAGCCCCGCCTTCACTCGTGCTTTCTTTTCGATTAATGATGTTCGGTAATGCCTTTAACCAAGGCACTACTGAACAGCTCCTCTGCGGTCTGCGGTCTATGAACTCCGCCGGCCACATTCAGAGCTATTTCTGGTCGGAGCATCTTCAGCATGAGTCTGACCCTTTCTCTTTCCGTGCTGACCAACTCTGGGCATAGGCGTGCGAGTCGGTTGAATCTCTTCACGGCTTCGCTGACTGATAGGTCACCTTGTCGGAACCCAGTGAACTCGTCGTAATGCTTGTTGGTTACCCTCATGTGGAAGAATTCTTCGAAAAATTCGTACTCGAAATCTGTCCATCTCATCTGATTTACTTGTCTCTTTGCTTTAACCCGTTCCCACCACATCCGAGCATCTCCCGAAAGGCAGAATGATGCACACTTAATCTTCTCGCATTCGCCGACCCAGAGCTCCACGATGCTTTCCACCGCCTTGAACCAGATTGGGCATCCATGGCTCACCAAGATGCAGAAATTTTTCGGCCGGTCTACCGCCTCGGATCGTAAGCTTCTGTCAAACCATCGGGCCAGCTGCGGTGGGCGAGGGTTTCCTCGCGATTCATTAGGGTATTTATTACTTGTCTTTGTTGCGTGACTTGTCGCTGGAGTTCAGTAACTACATGTGTAAGGTCATGCGGGGGTGCTATCTCATCAGCTCTACTACTGCGTCTTCCAGACATGTTTATCTTCATATATTAAAGTAAAGCTAGTATAAGTTTTCGTTCGTTTATCTACGCATAATTAGACTAAAGCTAGCATAAAGTTATCATTCATGTTTTCATGCATATTTTAAGCTAAAGGCTTTTCATATCATACATGAACAAAATAAGCTAAAGGCATCTCATATCATACATGAACAAAATAAGCTAAGGGCATCTCATATCATACTTGAACAAAATAAGCTAAAGACATTTTATATCATACATGAACAAAATTAACAAAATTAGAGTAGACATAGAATTCTTACTTGGAGTGGCAGGATTTGGAGCTTGATGTGTGTGTAGTGGAAAGGCAGATCCGCCTCGATACTAACTCACATGCCCGCCTTTTCCAAGGGTCCGGAGGGCTAGCGTGTGGACGCTGATATACATACACTTCTTACTACTTACAGCGGAAGACTTTAGATACATTTATTTTTTCTTTTAAACATAAACATGCATTGACATATATAGATACTTCTTCTTAACATAGAGCATGCATCATAACATATATAGATACTTCTTCTTAACATAGAGCATGCATCATAACATATATAGATACTTCTTCTTAACATAGAGCATGCATCAAAATATGGAATAAAACTTAGTGCTTAGTTCAAGTCCATAAACATCATCATCATAAGGAGACATAAATAAGGACATCCATAAACGTCATCATCATAGGGAAACATACATATAAGGACATAACGGATCTTCTCCACCATGCCACTACCACACACATTTGGCCCCTCCTGCTGCTCCCTTTAGTTTATCCATCCCTTACCCTTATCTGCAGTACGAGGGAAAGGTAAACTATAAGCACATAGGCTTTGTAAGATCCTGTCCTACTCACAAAACCATACATCGACATTAATCATGGCATGTAACATTCATAACATATAAGCAACATAACATGTAACATACATGACGTAAGCAACTTAACATGTAGCATAAGTAACATAAGTAAATATAACATGTATCATCCATAACATAGCAGCATAACATGTATATATATGACTTAATCAAACATAACATACAACATATGTAACATAGCAACATAAACATGACATAACATGCAACATATATATGACATATCAACATAGCATGTGAACATAGCAATCAAATCGTGTAACCTATGCAGGATGCTTTTGAAAACATATATTAAAGGTACGTAAACATAATCTCAACATATTTGGGTCCGGCATTGTACCACTTCTTCATCATCATGGCGCGCATCCCTAAATAGACCCGAGGTAGCAAGTCTCGAACCTACTAGGTTACTAGGCCCGATCTTAGTCCGTCGACCTAGGGCAATCGTCATAGCGTAGAAGCCCATCCTAGGCCCAAGTCTTACTCCATCAACCTAGGGCATCTTGGAGCCTATCCCGTACTAGGCCCGATCTCAGTCCATCGACCTAGGGGAAATCATACATAGAAGCCCATCCTAGGCCCGATCTTAGTTCGTCGACCTAGGGCATCTTAGGAGCCCATCCCTTTGGACCTTGTTAGGGTCCTGGTACAAGCCATGCAGAAGGTAAAATACTTATATGCTTTTATTATAACATAGCTTATTTCATTTTGCAAACATAGCATACTTCATTTCCTAACATATACTTCATTTCCTAACATATCATACTACACTTCATGAACATATCATTTTTCATTTCATAAACATATCATACTTCATTTCATAATCATATCATATTCATTTCATGAACATATCGTTTTTCATTTCATAATCATATCGTATTTCATTTCATAACATATCTTAAATATCATATACATATAGGGCATGGCATAAGGCATAAACATCAAGAGTAAGTAAACACTAACCTAAAGCATGTTATCTTCATCTAGCATCATTTAATATCACAAGTCAACATGAATTCACCTAAACATAAAACACATGTTAACCTAGAGCATGTTAAGGTACAATGGTTGGCCGAATGGTTCATAGGACTTTTAGGGTTAAACCTTTACCCTAATCCATCTAACATACTAACATCATCATATGCATACAAAACATGGAATAAAACTTCATTGAAACATCAATACAAGGGGGTGGCCGAATGGTCCATGTAGGCTTTTAGGGCTAGTCTTTTAACCTAATCCCTCTAACATACTAACGTCATCATATGCATACAAAATATGGAATAAAACTTCATTGAAACATCAATACAAGGGGGTGGCCGAATGGTCCATGTAGGCTTTTAGGGTTAACTTTTAACCTAATTTATTATACATCTTAACTTCATCATGGGCATGTAAAACAAGGTATAAAACTTCAATAAAACACCAAGAACACATGTTGGCCGAACCTATCATAGGGGTTTCTAGGGTTAACTTTTAACCTAATTCATTCTACATCTTAACTTCATCATGTGCATGTAAAACAAGGTATAGAACTTCAATAAAACACCAAGAACACATGTTGGCCGAACCTATCATAGGGGTTTCTAGGGTTAACTTTTAACCTAATTCATTCTACATCTTAACTTCATCATGTGCATGTAAAACAAGGTTTAGAACTTCAATAAAACACCAAGAACACATGTTGGCCGAACCTATCATAGGGGTTTCTAGGGTTAACTTTTAACCTAATTCATTCTACATCTTAACTTCATCATGTGCATGTAAAACAAGGTATAGAACTTCAATAAAACACCAAGAACACATGTCGAGACTAGCACGAGGTATACTCCTTGGTGTATCCAAGCAGCTGATTCTCACTGGCTGGAGACATTGTGATGTCCGGAGTTAATCGTGGATGCTAGTTATGGTAACTAGTTCATTGGAGTGACCAGCCGTAAGACTTCATATGGTTCTCTGCATATATAGATATGTCAATGAAGTTCTTACTGTGGCTTAAGTACGATGTTCCTTTGACTTGCGGTATTCAAGTCATCTTGATCATGGAGACTTATGCTTTGACATCTTAAGCAAACATCTCTAAGGAGATGTGGACCCGGGATGATTGGGTATAAGTCGAAGTGATCGAAGGTGTTTGAATAGCCTATAAAGGATTCACCACTCCTTGCGAGGAGATGTATACCCATGGCCTCTCGTCGGATTGTTACTAAAGTCTTTGGCCAAAGCATTACATGTTTAGAGTAAAGTACTCTTCGATACATGTGCAGTAACTAGAATCCGTAGGACGAGGAAATGATACTTGGGCTAGGTGTGACGTAGTCAGCCTAGTGGGGACTGACACAATAGACCATGTCCTGAACCAAGTGGGTATAAGATGAGTGAAGGGAATGGGGCACGAATCATTCGAGATGCTGAAGGGTTTCAGAAATAGTTCTGGATCAACCGTTGATCTTTTCGGTTAATTGGGGATCATGATATACTACTAGGTGCCACTCATGATCGTTCTATAATTAATGGTTAATTATAGACGGCCAACATAAATCGAGAACCTATTTGGTCACACGCACAACGAGCGTAATCCAAAGGATTTAAAACGAGCTTGAGAATGGGATTCTCAGACCGAGAGAAACTAGGTTTGGTTGGACCAAACATAAAGCGAGCATGAAATCGTTTCAGTCGCAATGGAAGCATGGATGGGCCGTGTCTTATGAAGACATAATGGATGAACCAAAATGGTTTGGTTCTAATCTAATGGAGGAGAATAAACCAAAGGGTTTGGTTTATTTTAAACGAATGAACCAAAAGTTGGTTCGGTTCGTTTTAACTTAAAATAAACCATCATGGTTTGGTTTATTTTAACTTATCTTAATGGAGCGGGTTAACGGGCCTAATGGGTATGATCCAATAACCATTAAGAGAATTAGTTCTCTATAAAAGAGGGCTTAATGGATAATTAAGCCCTAATCCAAAACCCTAGCAAGGAGTTGCCGCCCACCCCATTGAAGGAGTTGCCGCCCAAGCTCCTTGGCCGCCCAGCCCCTTGTGCCGGCGTCCAGCTCCTTGCCGGTGACCAAGCTTCAGCCGGTGATCCTCCGGCGACCCTCCGGTGATCTTCCTAGGCCTCGGTGAAAAGGTGAGCACTTGGCTTCCTTGTTTTGGCCGGCGCCTACTCCTCCACCAAGCTGTCCAGTTTTCTGGACAGCTTCTTCTCCTCTCGTCGGAGCGTCGTTTGGACGACGGTTAGAGCTCCGACAGCGGCTAACTTACCGGGGATTCGATCTCCGGTAATCCTCTGAGGTGGAGGACAAAGGATTCGTCAATCGGTTGACGAATACCTCTCCGGAGAAGCGAGTTTTGAGGACTCATCTTAGGATCCGAATTTGGATTCGGATCGTGATCATCTCTCGATCACGTCGTCTTCAACACGAGGCTAGTAACCCATACGAATACAAAGCTCGTGGCTTAGCGAAGTCATCCCGAGGAACTCGTCGTGGATACGGATAGAGACGATTCTAGCGAGGATCGTTCCGGTTGATGCCGTTCCCGCTACACGTCATACGAAAGGTATAACGTAGATAAATTTCCTTTTATTGTAAATTTAAATTTACGGTTATATCTACACTTGTTGTAATTTGCATGCGTGTGTTGTGTGTGTTATAATAAATGTAGATTTATTATTTTTATTGCTTCCGCTGTGTTCATGTTTACGAAACGTGATCGAACACACACATGTCGCGGTGCCGAAAACCCAACAGTGGTATCAGAGCCCAGGTTGTGTTTCGACATAATCGTAAAAATCGTTTTGCGATAGTCATAATGTATTTCTGGAAATTTTCTAATTTTGGAAATTTAGAAGTATTTTTGGAAATTTTTCAATTTTGGAAAGTCTAGAAGTATTTATGGAAATCTTCCACTTTTGGAAAGTTGGAAGTATTTATGGAAATTGATATTTTCCATAAATAAAATATTTGATTAGATTCTGGAAATTTTTTTCCTAATTTAATCATGATTTGATTTGGGAAATCAAATCTTAAAATATTTTATTTCCATAAGTAGTTTTAATGATTTAGGAAATTGGTTTCCTAAATAGATTTTCCTTAATCAAATAATTCCATGAATAAAATATGTAATTAGATTTGGAAATTGGTTTCCTAATTTAATTATGATTTGATTTGGAGAATCAAATCTTAAACATATTTTATTTCCATAAATAGTTATGACATATAAGGAAATATATACATGACATAATTGTATGCCATGTAATTGCATTAGATGCATAACATTATGTTGGATCGAAAGTGTCGCTAGAGGGGGGGGTGAATAGCGATACGATGTCGTTAAAAAACTTTTGCAATAAGTAAAAAGCAAGTAGAGAGTGCACAGCGGAAATATAAAGTAGACAAGATATTTTTACGTGGTTCACAATCTTTCGATTGCTAATCCACGGCCCTAGTGATCCTTGATCACGTACGGAGGGCAATTCACTAAAACCACTCCTCCTCGTTGGAGGTAGGAGCAACGATTACAAAAAGAAATCAAGGCAAAGGGACACTCCCCCTTTCCTTGTTACGATTAAAGCACAAAGACAATTTAAAGAAGTAGAACTTAAATAAATATACCGACAACTCTTATAAGTAGAAGATGTAGCTTTCGTTGTCGGCGCCGTCGTCAGTAGCAAATGTGAGTAGTAGTAGCGGCGTTACGGCAGTGTTGAGAGCTCTTGAATTCTTGTAATTTGCTTGGCTTGAACATGTCTATTTATGGATATTGATCTATGAATTTAGACATAGGTAGTGTCCAAGGTGAGGTTCTTATCCCCCAAGACTTGTTCATCCACATCCTTTGCGCCAACTCAAGGATGAGGTGTTTCATCCAACCACCTTGTGCCACCTCCAACCTCCTTGTGCGCCAACTCAAGGATGAGGTGTTTCATCCAACCACCTTGTGCCACCTCCAACCTCCTTGGGCGCCAACTTGAGGATGAGATGTTTCATCCAACCACCTTGTGCCACCTCCAACCTCCTTGGGCGCCAACTTGAGGGAGCCATTCAACTTGTGCCACATCATGGGAGCCAACCATCTTGTGCCAACTCACCTTATTTTGGGCGTCCACCACAAGGAAGCTTGGTGATGGTTTGGATGTCCACCTTGATGCCACATCACCCTTTGTACCAAAACACGAGTCAAGTCCAAATTCACCCCCTTGAAATTCGAGCTCTTCTCGAGGCTGGAACTTGACTAGCGATTATTTGTAGTCAAAGGGTTTTGGACAGATACAAGTTAGCTTAAAATATAAAGTCGATGGTTCTAACCATCGATCTCGACCTAGACCTTCCATTGGAGGTATTGGGTCGGATCTACGCTTAACGACCTTGCTTCGCTTTCACACGAGCTTACCTTGTAGCCTCACTTCCGGTCTTCACCCGAGTACCTCGGCTTCCTCCGAAGTCCCTCTGGCGTTGCCCGACCACCTCGGTTCCCACCGGGTGTCGCAGACCTTCCGCTCAACTTTAGCATTTCTGCACACTTAATTGAGCTCGTAAGATAACAAATATACCCTTAACTATTGAGCCTTTTGCCATAATCAAAATACCGGTTCGACTTTGGTGCCCACTTGCACCAACAATCTCCCTTTTGATTCATGGCAAACCGACACAAAAGTTAAGGAAAAATTAAGCATAACAGTAAGCTAGCATAATGATTAAGCATGAATGAGCTAGCATAAAGATTAAATATGAATGAGCTAGCATAATGATTAAGCATGAATGAGCTAGCATAAAGATTAAAAATGAATGAGCTAGCATAAAGATTAAATATGAATGAGCTAGCATAATGATTAAATATGAATGAGCTAGCATAATGATTAAGTATGAATGAGCTAGCATAATGATTAAATATGAATGAGCTAGCATAATGATTAAGTATGAATGAGCTAGCATAAAGATTAAGCATGAGTGAGAAATATTATTGTTTCAAGTTCTCCCCTTTGAGGTAACCTCCCCCTTGACCGAAGGTGAGTTCTTGAAAAATAATTTTTACTCCCCCTTAATAGTTGCTTAAGTAAACGGAATTACTTAATATAAAAGGTAATAATTTTGTTTACTTTCTTCCTTACTTTTGTGACTTTCTCCCCCTTTTGCCTTAACTCAAAAAGTTTGTAAATATATTTTAAGGTTTGTAAGTCCAAGCAAGTTCCCAATATAAATATATTTTTTTTTTAAAATAATAATAAGCTTGAAAATATGTTTATCTAAAATGTACAACTCCGGTTGGACTTGATTGATATAGAATGATCAATAAGTCTTGAAGGAGTTGATTAATTTTAAATAATTATACTCCATGGTTCATGTCGATGCACTGAATCTACATTTGGAACCAGGAGTAAGGTCCTAACATCTCACGCCCGTCTCATTGGCTAAGTACACAAACACATTAGTCCTATGTGTTGTGAGTTGTGTTGGCTCCTTAAATCTATAGGTATATGATTTCTAAGGTAAGACTTAGGCTAATTTCATAAAAAGAAGCAAAAGTAGAGTACATATATAGAAAAATTTAAATCCTACTCTATTACGCACATACCTAACTTTCGTCTTAATAAACTAAATTCCGGGTAGTGGTTTGGTGAAGATGTCCGCTAGGTTTGATTTGGACTCAACATACTCTAGTTGTATAGTTCCATTAGTTACATGTTCCCTAATGAAGTGGTGTTTAACTTCTATATGTTTTGTCCTAGAATGACATATTGGATTTTTAGTTAAGTTAATTGAACTAATGTTATCTATGTAGGTTTTAATGTTGTTAAAGATTAAGCTAAAGTCTTGGAGAGTGTGCTTCATCCACGATTTGAGAGACACACTCACCCATCGCATAGCGTATTCGCCGGTGGTAGATAAGGCAAGCAATCTTGCTTCCTATTGCACCAACTTACTAGACTCGGTAGGATTTGACAACAACCACTCGTGCTCTTTCTATCGAGTTTACTACCGGCATAGTCGAGTCAGATGGCCGATTAGATTAAACTCGGTAGATCTAGGGTACCAAATACCTCGTTTAGCGTGCCCTTTAGATATCTAAGGATAAACGGCTTGACTAGGGTTAGGTGAGACTCCTTGCACAGGTTTGTAACCTTGCGCACATACTTCTGCGAATAAAATGTCGGGTCATTTCGCGATTAAGTATAGGAGACTTCCTATTGCGCTCCTATAGTATTTTAGGTCAGCGGGTTTTCCTTCTACATCTTCGTTTATATTAACATTAGTTGCCATAGGTGTATTGATTATTTTAGCATCTTGCATTCCAAATCGATTTATTAAGTCCTTAGTATATTTTTGTTGATGTAAATATATTCCATCTTTAGTTTGTTTAATTTGTAAACCTAAGAAAAACTTAACTCTCCCACTAAATTCATTTCAAATTCACTTTCCATAAGTGAGATGAATTCGTTTAGCGAGGATCGAGTTGGTAGTTCCAAAATTATATCATCTACATAGATTTGGGCTATAAAGATTTCTTTTCCTACGGTTTTAACGAATAAGGTTGGGTCGACTAAACCTTGGTTGAATCCTTTGGACTTAAGATAGATCGAAAGCCTTTCGTACCAAGCTCTTGGGGCTTGTTTGAGTCCATATAGGGCTTTCTTAAGTCTAAGGACATGGTCAGTTTATCTAGATTTTTGAATCCGGAGGTTGTTGGTAGCGTAAACTTCTTCCTTAATGTATCCATTCAAAAATGCTGACTTGACATCCATTTGAAACAATTTAAAACCTCGATGTGCGGCATATGCTAACAACATTCGGATGGACTCTAGTCTGCTCAGGCGTAGGTCTCATCGTAATCTAAACCTTCGACTTGACTAAACCCTTTGCGACTAACCTAGCTTTATTTCTAACTACTTCACCTTTATCATCAAGTTTATTTGAAATACCCACCTTGTTCCAATAATTGATTTTTCTTTAGGTGGTGGTACTAATTCCCGGACTTCATTTCTAGTGAATTGAGCTAGCTCTTCTTGCATAGCAATAATCCGGATCGGGATCAAGAAGTGCTTGTTCAATAGTTTTGGGTTCGATTTTGGAAATTAACGAGATTTGACTAAGGTTTCGATGTGAAGCTCTAGTTCGAACCCTAAATTTGGATCACCTATAACTTGATTGATAGGATGATTTGTTTGAGTCTTTGTGTGACTCGGGTTAGGGTCATCTATCACTTGGTCGATATGATGACTTGGGTGAGTTCTAGTTTGTCTTGTGTTAGAGTCATCTATCACTTGGTCGATAGGATGACTTGGGTTAGGACGAGATTCAAGTTCAAGATCAGTCGGGTTAAGCTATAAGTTGATTTGCTAGTTGGTTTTGTTAAGGATTGAGCGGGTTCGTGTCCTTCGTCGAAAACTATATTAATGGTTTCTTCGACTCTAAGAGTGTCGTGATTGTATATACCTATAAGCTCTCTTGGTGGTTTATCCTAGAAAGGTTCGATGAGGTTTTGGATTTGAATTTCCTAGGTAATCCTTAGTGTTTAAGATATGTACCTTGCATCCAAATACCTAAAGTACTTGATGTTAGGTATTTTATCGTGATAAATCTCGTCTGAGGTCTTTTGGTGCCTCTTTACCATAAGGATCCTATTTTGGACATAGCAAGCCGTACTAACGGCCTCGCCAAAATCTATCGGGTAGGTTATACTCGTTTAACATTGTCCTAGCGGCTTCTTGTAGGGTTCTATTTTTCCGCTCGACTAACCCATTTTGTTGTGGGGTTCTAGGACATGAAAACTCATGGTGGTATCCGTTTAGGTTACGAGATCTGTAAACTGTGGTTTTCGAATTCACCACCATGATCGCTTCTAAGTCTTTTAATCTTAAGGTTCTTTTGATTTTCGATTAACCTACAAAGATTGATTAGTTGGTCTAGGGTATCATTTTTATGTTTGATAAACCTAACCCAAGTAAATCTAGAATAGTCGTCAATTATGACTAAGCAAAATTGACTACCATTGAGTGACTTAGCTCCATGTGAATCAAATAGATCCATGTGTAGGAGCTCAAGAACACTTTTGGTTCGTTCTTGATTAGTTAATTGATGTTGTGTCCTAGATTGTTTACCTTGTTGACAAGCATTACATATTTTATTATCCAAGTTGTTTAGTTTAGGCAAACCTATAACTAGCCACTCGACTCATCTTGTGGGACGAGTCTTGGGTGCAGTGTCCAAGTCTTGATTGCCATAACCAAGATTCCTCTTCGTGTCATAAGACACTTGGTTGAGGAGTTGGGTAAATTTATTGTGTAGATGTTGCTACTCCTAGTTCCTTTAAGTATTATTTTAGATGTTGCATTTATTTTGATTACGCATTCATTTTCTAGAAATATGACCTTATAATTGTTATCACACAATTGGCTTACACTAAGTAAATTATATTGAAAGTTTTCTACTAATAAGACATTTTGAATTGTAAAGTTAGAGTTGAGCTCAATATCACCGATCCGATGATTTTGAGCTTGCCGTTATTTCGAAGGCTACGATCCTTGTCGTTTGAATCGTAACCGAAAATTTGAGTTGATCCGGTCATGTGTCGAGCAACCATCCAACATCCATTGATCCTACACATAAGGTAGTTGGATCGGATATTGGAATTACTAAAGGGTTGTTTGTAAGTTTTAAACCTAAATCATCTCACCAATATCTACATGATCAAAACATGTTATTCCTATGTGTTATTGTGAGATGACTTTCAATTTTACTTGATTAATTTTAATGAATTTAAATTAACCAACATTAGGTTAGATTCGGATTTAGTCTAAGCTCATCAAGTAATCTTTTCAAGAGATTAGCTTCCAGGTCGTGGCGAGGCACAGAGGCCTTCTTTGATCGGAACAACGACCACTTCCTTAGACAAAGCTAATTTCAAGAAATTGATAACTCGACTTACTTGAGACTACGTCTTGGTCTAACTAGTTATTTTTGAAAAGAGGCTCCCCGAGGCTCAATCTTTTCGTAGGATTTTAGTTGGTTTATTTTTGAAAAGAGGCTCCCGAGGCTCAATCTTTTAGGATTTTAGTTGGTTATGAGTCCTATCTAACCATTCTAAAAATAAAGGAAAAACTAAGCATGCAATTTCTAAGACTTAACAAAAATACATTTTGTATTGGCTCCCCTGGACCATTGAATCAGTGGGTCTATTCACATAGTGAATT
The DNA here is from genome assembly GCA_025175895.1 of Wurfbainia villosa. Classification (NCBI taxonomy): domain Eukaryota; kingdom Viridiplantae; phylum Streptophyta; class Magnoliopsida; order Zingiberales; family Zingiberaceae; genus Wurfbainia; species Wurfbainia villosa. The sequence continues at coordinate 10,189,133 of CM045991.1, read as the reverse complement.
TGGTCCTTGGGAACCCAATACATGTTAGATCCTAAAGTTGAAATCAAAGTGGTCTTAGGGACCCATGCTTGGACATTTTTCTTATGTTGGTTTACTATAGACATATATGACTTATTGGTTGTATTTGAGTTAAACCCGAGTCGGCCTTGTTGTACCACGGCCCTTTGTGATCCAAGTAAGAGGTCAAGTCCCTTGGATCCCAAAGTGAACCTTTCCAACGTGTTCCTAAGGTCTTCGACTTGTGTTTTCAAGCGAGTTCTCAACTTCAAGCTTTTCAGCAGAGTTGAGTCCTCCTCTTGAATCTGAGTAGTCGAAGAGGTTAGGAGACCTCATGTTTGAGAAGGTTAACCTCCTCAATTAGGGTCTCGACCTTGGACTCGGACTTAGCTAGTTTCTTATTTAAAAATTTAATTGCACCATACAAAGTATTAAGTAACGACCGACTTACCCTTAATGATTCTTTTGAACCGGATACGGATCCGTGGCTTGTCTTGAATGGAAGCTCATCATCGGATTCGGACTCGGACTCTTCTTGATTTGAGTCGTGCTCGATCGGCTTGGCCATTAGAGCTTGGATATCGTCTTCTTCCTCCGACAACTCCTCCCAAGTAGCGTTTAGCGCTTTCTTGGTCTTTGATGTTATTCTTTAGCTTTGGGCACTCGGACTTGATGTGGCCAGAACTGTTGCACTCATAGCATCTAAAATTAGAAGTATTTGAATTAGGTTTAGGCTTACCTTGAGTTGTTGGTCGTTTTAGTCTCTTGATCATCTTCCGAACTAGATTGACTAGTTCGGATTCTATTTCGGAGTCTACTTCCGATTCGGACTCGCGTCTTCTTCCTTCGAGGTGGCTTGCTTGCGGGCTTCTTCTTCTTGGAACACTGCAACTAACGCAATACTCTTCTCGGCACTGGACCACGTTAGTTTGCTCATGTAATTCAAGTTCGAAAACAATTCGTCTAACCTAATTTTAGAAAGGTCCTTGGAGACCTTGTAGGCATCGACCATGGATGCCCACAAGGTGGTCCTAGAAAGCGAGTTAAGAGAATACGATAAGGTCGCGATTCTCGACCTTTTGTCCGATGGCATGGAGTTGGTTGTGATGTCTTGGATCTGAGCATGTAGTTGAGTTGCGGTCTCGTTTTCTGCATTTTCAAGTTATACAATTTATTTAAAAGTAAATCTCTTTTACATACCTTCGTGTCGTCGTGTGCCGTGTAGTTCCACTAGCTTGGTCCATAAGTCCTTTGCACTAATGAAGGGGCCGACGCGGTTGAGCTCTTCCTTGGACAACCCACATTGCAAGATTTGAGTTGCCTTGGCATCGGCTTCTACTTGTTTTTCATGGAATTTGACCATTGATCGTAACCCAAGATTCACCATCTTCATTAATAGGAAGTGTGAAACCGGTTTGATTACGATCCACATCTCGATTTGGGTTTTAAGAAAGCATTCCATCCGACCCTTCCAATAACGAAAGTCATTACCGTTGTAAAGCGGGTCAAGTGTGCTAAACCCTTCGAGATGGGCCATTTAAAAACAAGAAGAAGAACGACAAAAGAATCTTGCAAAACACACACGGAAAGAATATTCCAAGACTTTCGTCTTGGATTAGTAGTCTTGAGAAGTAAAAAAAATATATAAAATGTAACTTGCAAAAGAAATAAACAATCAAATGCGAATGTCGTTGAAGTTCGAGGATAACCTTACTCGGATCTAACCCGAAGGACAACCTTATCCGGATCCTAAAGCCTCTAATGCAATTCTATATGTAGGAGAAGATAAGCAAGTGAAATAATTATACGAAAACAGAAATAAATAAATAAAAAATCTGTAAAAAAAAAGAAAAACAAAGCTAGATTGGTGGTTTCACCGAATCTTAGCGCCCCCGGCTCTGATACCAATTGTTGGATCGAAAGTGTCGCTAGAGGGGGGGGGGTGAATAGCGATACGATGTCGTTAAAAACTTTTGCAATAAGTAAAAAGCAAGTAGAGAATGCACAGCGGAAATATAAAGTAGACAAGATATTTTTCGTGGTTCACAATCTTTCGATTGCTAATCCACGGCCCTAGTGATCCTTGATCACGCGGAGGCAATTCACTAAAACCACTCCTCCTCGTTGGAGGTAGGAGCAACGATTACAAAAGAAATCAAGGCAAAGGACACTCCCCTTTCCTTGTTACGATTAAAGCACAAAGACAATTTAAAGAAGTAGAACTTAAATAAATATACCGACAACTCTTATAAGTAGAAGATGTAGCTTTCGTTGTCGGCGGCACTTCGTCGTAGCAAATGTGAGTAGTAGTAACGGCGTTACGACGGCGTGTTGAGAGCTCTTGAATTCTTGTAATTTGCTTGGCTTGAACATGTCTATTTATGGATATTGATCTATGAATTTAGACATAGGTAGTGTCCAAGGTGAGGTTCTTATCCCCCAAGACTTGTTCATCCACATCCTTTGCGCCAACTCAAGGATGAGGTGTTTCATCCAACCACCTTGTGCCACCTCCAACCTCCTTGTGCGCCAACTCAAGGATGAGGTGTTTCATCCAACCACCTTGTGCCACCTCCAACCTCCTTGGGCGCCAACTTGAGGATGAGGTGTTTCATCCAACCACCTTGTGCCACCTCCAACCTCCTTGGGCGCCAACTTGAGGGAGCCATTCAACTTGTGCCACATCATGGGAGCCAACCATCTTGTGCCAACTCACCTTATTTTGGGCGTCCACCACAAGGAAGCTTGGTGATGGTTTGGATGTCCACCTTGATGCCACATCACCCTTTGTACCAAAACACGAGTCAAGTCCAAATTCACCCCCTTGAAATTTGAGCTCTTCTCGAGGCTGGAACTTGACTAGCAGTTGACTGTAGTCAAAGGGTTTTGGACTGCAGTACAAGTTAGCTTAAAATATAAAGTACGATGGTTCTAACCATCTGATCTCGACCTAGACCTTCCATTGGAGGTATTGGGTCGGATCTACGCTTAACGACCTTGCTTCGCTTTCACACGAGCTTACCTTGTAGCCTCGCTTCCGGTCTTCACCCGAGTACCTCGGCTTCCTCCGAAGTCCCTCTGGCGTTGCCCGACCACCTCGGTTCCCACCGGGTGTCGCAGACCTTCCGCTCAACTTTAGCATTTCTGCACACTTAATTGAGCTCGTAAGATAACAAATATACCCTTAACTATTGAGCCTTTTGCCATAATCAAAATACCGGTTCGACTTTGGTGCCCACTGCACCAACACATTATGCCATGCGTGTCGTGACATGTAGATGTATGTCATGTATGTCATGCCATGTGGATAATAGTTATTTGCATGCAAAGAGGATGAGACATAAAATCCCTTAAACAATATTAAAGCCTACACCTTCCATTAATATGGTTAGAACCAGAGTTTCGTTTCTTGTTTGGGTTGTTGGACTCTCTCCAAGCCCGACTCGAACCCGAATATGTTCAAACCATGGAATAGTTTAATACTAATATGGTAAGAGTCAGAGGTCAATCGTTAGCTTTGGTTGTTGGACTCTCTCCAAGCTGGGCTAATTGGTTGAATGTGCTCTAACCATATTAAAACTATTTCCCGATTAATGGGTTGGCTTTAACCTGGAGCATCGGCTTGTTGGACTCTCTCCAAGGTCGATGTAAAGGGAGGTGAAGTTGGGTGCTATGCATATGATGCATACTTGTTAATGTGTTAACAACCCGATGTATGTGTGAACATTCAATTAGTTGATAGCACATTGTGATAGTTGCATATACGTGATATGCAATCGGTATAGTTGATACCTACCGTCGTAGTTATGAATGGCTTGTTGGACTCTCTCCAAGGTTGTTCATAACTATGATGGATATCAGCCCATTCGGAGATGGACCTACGATCTCCCGAAGTGATTTTGGGGTTTTTGAAATTCGAAAAATGAATGGGATTTATAAATGTATATTGATGCATTTTAAAAATCATCTTTCTCATATATGCTCGTTTTGTATTTCTAAAATTGATCATGTTGTCTTTTAATTTGCGTTCCATTTTGGATTCGAATAAATTGACTGGGCCGAACTTCTTGGACTGGCTTAGAAACTTGAGAATTGTTCTCAAGGTGGAAAAGCTTGAGTATGTCCTCGAAGCGCCTCTTCCCGCCTGTCCTAGTGACAATGCAACTCTGGACCAATTGTTGGCCTATCAGAAACATGTGAATGATTCTGAAATGGTGAGTTGCATCATGCTAGCCGCGATGGAACCCAAGCTACGAAAGTAGCATGAGCATATGGATGCTCATATCGTAGTCCTTCATCTTTATGAGTTGTTTGATAAGCAAGTGAGATTCGAAAGGTTTGAAGTCTCCAAAGCTCCTCTTCACCTCTGAGATGCAAGAAGGTTCATCTGTGGTACTGCTCAACATGCTGAAGACTGTGGAGCCTTCTGAGAAGCATGAGCAGGGGACGGTGTTGTTAGTTGATTCCTCGAAGAAAGGTTCTAAGAGGGAGTCAAAGGAACAACAGAAGGGGAAGAAGAAAAAAGGCTAAAAGGAAGAACTAGCTCAAAAGGGCACTTGCCATAATTATGGCAAGGAGGGCCATTGGCGAAGAAATTGCAAGATTTATCTTGAGTACGTGAAGAAGAATAAGGCATAAGATGCTCCATCTTTTTCATATATCTTCGTTATTGATTGTCATTCTATTTCCTCAGACACTTGGGTATTGGATACTGGGTGTGGCTCACATATATGTAATGACATACATGGGCTAAGGAATAGAAGAAGACTCATCAAGGGAGAGTCAAATTTACGTGTTGGGAATGGAGCAAAGGTTGCTGCACTCGCCATCGGAACGTATTTGTTGAAACTCCCTGCAGAACTTGTCTTAGAACTGGACAATTGCTTTTATGTTCCTTTGTTGATAAAGAATATAATTTCTATTTCTTGCTTAAATAGAAATGGTTTCCATTTGACGTTTAGTAACAATTGTTGTTATATAACTTTGAATGGAGTTCTTTATGGGACTGGAACTTTAAGCAATGGTATTTATACGTTGGACATATCCAGTGACATTTTCAATATCGAAGTGAGCAACTAGCATGCTCGAAAGGATAATCAAATAGACTCCTACATGTGGCATTGTCGTCTTGGCCATGTAAGCAAGAAATGCATGTCCGAATTACACCGATGTGGAATTCTGGAATCGTTTGAATTGGATTCATACGATACATGGGAATCATGCTTAAAAGGCAAGATGACTAAGTTACCTTTTATAGGAAAAGGTGAACGAGTGGGAGAGTTGCTAGGCCTAATACATAGTGATGTATGTGGACCTATGTCAACTCAAGCTTTAGGAGGCTATAACTACTTCATTACCTTCACCGATGATCACTCACGGTTTGGGTATGTGTTCTTGATGAAACACAAGTCTGAAGCCTTTGAAAGGTTCAAAGAATTCAGAAATGGAGTAGAGAAACAACATGACAAAAGTATTAAAATACTTCAATCGGATCGAGGTGGTGAATACTTGAGTCAGGAGTTTCTTGATTATCTAAGAGACAATGGCATATTGTCTCAATGGACTCCGCCATATACACCACAGCATAATGGTGTATCACGAGGCGATCGGACCTTGTTGGACATGGTCAGGTCAATGATGAATCATGCGACTCTTCCCAAGTCCTTTTGGGGCTATGCACTTCAGACAGCTGTTTACTTGTTAAACAGAATGCCTACCAAGGTAGTCTCAACTACTCCATATGAGATATGGAATGGTAAGAAACCTCATGTATCTTACTTGAAGATATGGGGTTGTCCTGCTTATGTGAAGCGGACTGTATCAGACAAATTGGATGCTAAGTCTGATAAATGTCTATTTGTTGGATACCCTAAGGAAACAAGGGGTTACCAATTCTATCATCCTGTGGAACAAAAGGTGTTTGTTTCAAGGCATGTTGTGTTTCTAGAGAAAGAGTTTCTCTTGCAAGAAAACAGTGGGAGTGTCGTCGAGCTTGAGGAGGCTCGAGAGATTCAAATAGACATTGATGAGATACCTGGTGAAGCACAACAGCCGATAACTCATAGTGATGAGCAATCGGCTGGACCTATTGTAACACCACATCTTCGTAGATCTGGTAGAACACGCAATATTCCTGAGAGGTATGGATTTCTCGTAAGTGAATCGAATGACGTGTTACTCATTGATGATGAGGAGCCTACCAGTTATGAAGAAGTGCTGACAAGTTCAGAAAGGGATAAGTGGCTTGGTGCCATGAAGTCGGAAATGGATTCCATGTATGAAAACCAAGTTTGGAACTTGGTTGACCCACTGAAGGATAAAGCCTATAGGGTGCAAGTGGGTTTTCAAGAAGAAAACCGACATGGATGGTAATGTGATTACCTATAAGGCTAGATTGGTGGCGAAAGGATATCGTCAAAAATAAGGTGTTGATTATGACGAAACCTATTACTTTGTAGCTATGCTTAAATCCATTCGGATGCTCCCGCCATACCGGCTCATTATGATTATGAGATATGGCAGATGGATGTGAAAACAGCTTTCCTTAAAGGAAACTTGCTAGAGGAAGTGTATATGATACAGCCTGAGGGTTTCACATCGGTTGATAAAAACAAGGTATGCAAATTGCGACGGTCCATTTATGGATTGAAGCAAGCATCCAGAGCTGGAATATCCGTTTGATGAGACAATCAAAAGTTTGGTTTCTCACAAAATCGCATTTAACCTTGTGTGTACAAGAAGGTTAGTGGGAGTGCGATCGTATTCTAGTATTGTATGTCGATGACATACTACTTATAGGAAACGATGTTTCAATCTTCTGATCAGTGAAGGTTTGGTTATCCAAGACATTCTCCATGAAAGACCTGGGAGAAGCAACCTACATCCTCGGGATTAAGATCTATAGAGATAGATCGAAATGGTTGCTTGGTCTTTCGCAGTCTACATATATAGACCGAGTGCTAAAGAGGTTTAGCATGTCGGAATCCAAGAAAGGTTTCCTACCCATCAGGCATGGGGTACACCTTTCGAAGTCTATGTGTCCGCACACAGAAGACGAGAGGATTTGCATGAGTAAGATTCCCTATGCATCCGCAATATGATCTATCATATATGTTATGTTATGTACGAGGCCCGATGTATCGTATGCTCTGAGTGTCACGAGCAGATACCAGTCTGATCCAGGAATGGATCATTGGGCGGCTGTTAAGACGATCCTTAAGTACTTGAGAAGAACTAAGGATGTGTTCCTAATATATAGAGAAGGGTACATGGTGATACGTGGGTATACGGATGCCAGCTCCAGACAGACAAGGATGATTCCATGTCTTTGTCTGGGTATGTATTCACCTGGAATGGAGGCGCAATAAGTTGGAAAGGTTCCAAGCTTGACACCATAGTGGATTCTACCACTAAGGAAGAATACATTGCAGCTTTGGAAGCAGCAAAGGAAGCGGTTTGGATCAAGAAGTTCATCTCTGAACTTGATGTGGTCTCATCAATGATCCAAACATGTGCTTCGCCGCTATCATCTTATCAGAGAGATCATCAGTAGGAACGAAATACAAATCGAAAAAAAAAAAAAATTCCCACTGAAAGGAACTTAGCGGATCCCTTGACTAAGGCATTACCTCAAAATAAGTTTGAGGGTCATGTTCGAGCTTATGGTATTGAATACCGTAGCGATTGGCATTAGGCCAAGTGGGAGTCTGTTAGTAATATATGAGAGATATCCTAAGGCAATCGCCTTATGTATGAACCATTTATATGATAAATGAAGATTCACTATTTGAGTATACATGTTTTATGTATTTGATTGGATCTTAAACTCATTTACTGAATGTCCACGATACGATTCACAGCATGAGAGAATTTGTGATTGGATCACAACTAGTGAGTATCTCTACATGTGTAATTGTGATGCATCGAAATTATCCCTAGTCGATGAATTGATGGATTTGGACACCATCAATTCTGTCGAGACTAGCACGAGGTATACTCCTTGGTGTATCAAAGCAGCTGATTCTCACTGGCTGGAGACATTGTGATGTCCGGAGTTAATAGTGGATGCTAGTTATGGTAACTAGTTCATTGGAGTGACCAGCCGTAAGACTTCATATGGTTCTCTGCATATATAGATATGTCAATGAAGTTCTTACTGTGGCTTAAGTACGATCTTCCTTTGACTTGCGGTATTCAAGTCATCTTGATCATGGAGACTTATGCTTTGACATCTTAAGCAAACATCTCTAAGGAGATGTGGACCCGGGATGATTGGGTATAAGTCGAAGTGATCGAAGGTGTTTGAATAGCCTATAAAGGATTCACCACTCCTTGCGAGGAGATGTATACCCATGGCCTCTCGTCGGATTGTTACTAAAGTCTTTGGCCAAAGCATTACATGTTTAGAGTAAAGTACTCTTCGATACATGTGCAGTAACTAGAATCCGTAGGACGAGGAAATGATACTTGGGCTAGGTGTGACGTAGTCAGCCTAGTGGGGACTGACACAATAGACCATGTCCTGAACCAAGTGGGTATAAGAAGAGTGAAGGGAATGGGGCACGAATCATTCGAGCTGCTGAAGGGTTTCAGAAATAGTTCTGGATCAACCGTTGATCTTTTCGGTTAATTGGGGATCATGATGTACTACTAGGTGTCACTCATGATCGTTCTATAATTAATGGTTAATTATAGACGGCCAACATAAACCGAGAACCTATTTGGTCACACGCACAACGAGCGTAATCCAAAGGATTTAAAACGAGCTTGAGAATGGGATTCTCAGACCGAGAGAAACTAGGTTTGGTTGGACCAAACATAAAGCGAGCATGAAATCATTTCAGTCGCAATGGAAGCGTGGATGGGCCGTGTCTTATGAAGACATAATGGATGAACCAAAATGGTTTGGTTCTAATCCAATGAAGGAGAATAAACCAAAGGGTTTGGTTTATTTTAAACGAATGAACCAAAAGTTGGTTCGGTTCGTTTTAACTTAAAATAAACCATCATGGTTTGGTTTATTTTAACTTATCTTAATGGAGCGGGTTAACGGGCCTAATGGTTATGATCCAATAACCATTAAGAGAATTAGTTCTCTATAAAAGAGGGCTTAATGGATAATTAAGCCCTAATCCAAAACCCTAGCAAGGAGTTGCCGCCCACCCCATTGAAGGAGTTGCCGCCCAAGCTCCTTGGCCGCCCAGCCCCTTGTGCCGGCATCCAGCTCCTTGCCGGCGACCAAGCTTCAGCCGGTGATCCTCCGGCGACCCTCCGGTGATCCTCCTAGGCCTCGGTGAAAAGGTGAGCACTTGGCTTCCTTGTTTTGGCCGGCGCCTACTCCTCCACCAAGCTGTCCAGTTTTCTGGACAGCTTCTTCTCCTCTCGTCGGAGCGTCGTTTGGACAACGATTAGAGCTCCGACAGCGGCTAACTTACCGGGGATTCGATCTCCGGTAATCCTCTGAGGTGGAGGATGAAGGATTCGTCAATCGGTTATGTCTACACTTATTGTAATTTGCATGCGTGTGTTGTGTGTGTTGTAATAAATGTAGATTTATTATTTTTATTGCTTCCGCTGTGTTCATGTTTACGAAACGTGATCGAACACACACACGCCGCGGTGCCGGAAACCCAACACTTCAATAAAACACCAAGAACACATGTTGGCCGAACCTATCATAGGGGTTTCTAGGGTTAACTTTTAACCTAATTCATTCTACATCTTAACTTCATCATGTGCATGTAAAACAAGGTATAGAACTTCAATAAAACACCAAGAACACATGTTGGCCGAACCTATCATAGGGGTTTCTAGGGTTAACTTTTAACCTAATTCATTTTACATCTTAACTTCATCATGTGCATGTAAAACAAGGTATAGAACTTCAATAAAACACCAAGAACACATGTTGGCCGAACCTATCATAGGGGTTTCTAGGGTTAACTTTTAACCTAATTCATTCTACATCTTAACTTCATCATGTGCATGTAAAACAAGGTATAGAACTTCAATAAAACACCAAGAACACATGTTGGCCGAACCTATCATAGGGGTTTCTAGGGTTAACTTTTAACCTAATTCGTTGTACATCTTAACTTCATCATGTGCATGTAAAACAAGGTATAGAACTTCAATAAAACACCAAGAACACATGTTGGCCGAACCTTTCATAGGGGTTTCTAGGGTTAACTTTTAACCTAATTCATTCTACATATTAACTTCATCATGTGCATGTAAAACAAGATTTAGAACTTCAATAAAACACCAAGAACACATGTTGGCCGAACATATCATAGGGGTTTCTGCACAAAATATCAACCAAAAGCTACTCGTATGCAGGTGAGGGATACTTTCATCCTTCGCTTTGCTTTTAGTGGAAAGATGACCTAAGGAAAGCCAAATCTAGCCTTCTCCTTGCTTGGATGGGGTTCGGCCAAAGAAATGGAGAGGGGAAGCTCTAGGATTCGGTGAGGAAGAAGAAGAGGAGGAGAAAATAAGTTTGGTAACTCATGCCCCCTCATTCCCCCTATTTATTCACTTGAAGAGTCCCTTCATCTCCTTTACCTCTAACTATAATTTCCCATGTTCTTCTAACAATACATTCTTGTTGGGCTTCTGGTTAGTGGGTGCATCTGTAGGGTTTGGCTATCTCTAGAGATTTGGGGTTCAATTCCTAGGCCTTACATTTTTTTGGCTTATTTTCTTTTATTTTTTTGAAAGAGCCCACATAAAGCCCATTATCATCAAGCCAAAAATTCTTGTAAAATTGCTAGAAATTTTATGGGCGTTACACTATCGCCTTCTAGCAGACCTTGAATCGCCCATCTCTCATTCCTCCCCTCTCCAGCTCTCGAAGCAGCCCCTAGCAAGTCGCGCCCCTTCCTCCTTGCGGCTGATGGCGCAGGCGAAAGATCCCTTCAAGAGGAGAAGAGTGCTCTCCTTCTTTTTTCGTTTCAGAAGCTGCCTCCTCTTCCCTAAACCCCAGGAATCTTTTTATTCCCCCTCTAATGGGTCGGACTACCATTTCCTTTCATAGACTAATATTTTCTCCATATCACAGGTAACCCTCTTAAATAGTCAGACGAGTCTCTCTGACAAGTCTGACTTTAATCTTATCATTTCATCGTCTCGAATTGAATCATATCTCTAATCCTTGTTCATATATTCAGAAATATCATACACATCTATAACATCCGGGGATCTGTCTCGGCTGAATGAAAAATTTGCAGGTTCGAGGACTTACAAACTACCTCCGATGGAGATAATAAGATGATTGATGCGAGGACTTACGAATAGCCTCAGTCGGATGAGAGAATGCTCGAAGTGAGGACTTACGAATCGCCTTGAATAAAAAAAAGAATAAGGGAATACTCGAAGCGAGGACTTACGAATCGCCTCGACGAGATATAAGAGAAGGACCTCCGAATTCCGACTGAATAAAATGATACCCACTTCGAAATAATTAGGCTGAATAAAATAAGAGAAGACCCAGAACATCTTAATCGATCGAATAACATAATGTCCATTTTAGAATGCCTCGGATAGATAATATAATAGGCGACTTGGAGCGCCTCGGCAAAATGAAATAAGACCTTCAGTTCAGTTTGGTCGAATAAAATAACTGTAAACTTAGAACGACTCAGCTCGGAGCAATTTAGCTTAAAGAAATAAAATACCAACTAGCCTGACATATCTTGGCTAGACTGAGTAAAATAATGTCCATCTCACAATACTTCAATAAAATAAGAATTAGCCCGCTTCACCTGGACTGTACTGAATAAAATAATATACACCTTGCAATACTTCAATAAGATAAGAACTATTCCAATAACATCTGGATTAAACTGAATAAAATAATATACATCTTCCAATACTTCAATAGAATAAGAATTAGCTCGACAATACATGAGCTGCCTCAAAACACATTAATAGAATGAAGTAATGACCACATTTAAATGTCTCGGTTGCTTAAGAACATGCGGATTAAATAAAATAAAAACTCCCTCCATATCAGCACTTCATAAGTATGTAAATGAATACTCCTCTCCTCGATCAACTGAATATAAAATCATACTTCTCCCAATTTTCCACTGCCCGAGGAATGTAAACTTCAGTTAATGTTGAGCTGAATAAGAATGTAGATCGGTTGGAGGGCTTACGAATTGCCTCTGCCCACCGTGATAATAAACTTCGTCATTCTTCCAAAGTGCATCTTATCTTAAACCCAACTCCTTCGATCCGCCACCACACGGGGATGATCATAATAATACAGTTGAGTAAAGACCCAACTCTTTCGATCCACCACCACACGGGGATAAAAATAATATATGATTGAGTGAAGACTCAATTCTTCCAATCAACCACCAAACGGGGATAAAAATAATATATAATTGAGTGAAGATTCAATTCTTCCGATCCACCACCACACGGGGATAAAAATAATATATAATTGAGTGAAGACTCAACTCTTCCGATCCACCACCACACGGGGATAAAAATAATATATAATTGAGTGAAGACTCAATTCTTCCGATCCACCACCACACGGGGATAAAAATAATATATAGCTGAGTGAAGACTCAACTCTTCCGATCCACCACTACACGGGGATAAAAATAATATATAATTGAGTGAATACTCAATTCTTCCGATCCACCACCACACGGGAATAAAAATAATATATAATTGAGTGAAAACTCAATTCTTCCGATCCACCACCACACGGGAATAAAAATAATATATAATTGAGTGAAGACTTAACTCTTCTGATCCACCACCACATAGGGATAAAAATAATATATAATTGAGTGAAGACTCAATTCTTCCAAACCACCACCACACGGGAATAAAAATAATATATAATTGAGTGAAGACTCAATTCTTCCGATCCACCACCACACGGGAATAAAAATAATATATAGTTGAGTGAAGACTTAACTCTTATGATCCACCACTACACGGGAAAAAAATAATATATAATTGAGTGAAAACTCAATTCTTCCGATCCACCACCATACCGGGATAAAAATAATATACAATTGAGTGAAAACTCAGTTCTTCCGATCCACCACCACACGGGAATAAAAATAATATATAATTGAGTGAAAACTCAATTCTTCCGATCCACCACCATACAGGGATAAAAATAATATACAATTGAGTGAAAACTCAATTCTTCCGATCCACCACCACACGGGAATAAAAATAATATATAATTGAGTGAAAACTCAATTCTTCCGATCCACCACCACACGGGAATAAAAATAATATATAATTGAGTGAAGACTCAACTCTTCTAATCCACCACCACATAGGGATAAAAATAATATATAATTGAGTGAAGACTCAATTCTTCCGATCCACCACCACACGGGAATAAAAATAATATACAATTGAATAAAGACTCAATTCTTCCGATTGACCACCACACGGGAATAAAAATAATATATAATTGAGTGAAGACTCAATTCTTCCGATCCACCACCACACGGGAATAAAAATAATATATAGTTGAGTGAAGACTCAACTCTTCTGATCCACCACCACACGGGAATAAAAATAATATATAGTTGAGTGAAAACTCAATTCTTCCGATCCACCACCACACGGAAATAAAAATAATGTATAATTGAGTGAAAAATCAATTCTTCCGATCCACCACCACACGGGAATAAAAATAATGTATAATCGAGTAAAGACTCAACTCTTCCGATCCACCATCCCCCAGGAATAAAATAATATATAGCTGAAGAAATGTTCGGTTCTTCCGATTCGCCACCACACGGGGATAAAATAATATATAGTTGAAGAAATGTTTAACTCTTCCGTTCCACCACCGCACGGGGATAAAATAATATATAGCTGAAGAAATGTTCAGCTCTTCCGTTCCGCCACCGCACAGGGATAAAATAATATATAGTTGAGAGATAAGCTCAACTCTTCCATTTCACGGGGATAAAATAATAATGTATAATTTGCCTACTCAATTCTTCCGATCCACCACCACACGGGAATAAAAATAATGTATAATTGAGTGAAAACTCGATTCTTCCGATCCACCATCACACCGGAATAAAAATAATATATAATATATAACTGAACGAAAGCTCGATTCTTCCGCTCCGCCATCACATGGGGATAAAAATAATAGAAATATATAACCGAACGAAAGCTCGGTTCTTCCGCTCCGCCACCGTACGGAGATAAAAATAATATAAATATATAACCGAACGAAAGCTCGGTTCTTCCGCTCCGCCACCGTACGGGGATAAAAATAATATATATATAACCGACCGAAAGCTCGGTTCTTCCGTTCTGCCACTGCACGGGGATAGAAATAATATATAGTTGAGTGAAGACTCAACTCTTTCGATCCACCACCGCATGGGGATAAAAATAATATAAATATAACCGAACAAAAGCTCGGTTCTTCCGTTCCGCCACCGCACGGGGATAACGGCTTCGGCTTGTGCTGACCCACAAAAAGTGTGACGACCTGATCCAAGGCTTTGCCCCATCAAGTCGGAATAATTTTTTCCTCCGTCGTTCTTCACAAAGTGTATTCTACCTTAAACCCTACTCCTCCGTTTTACCACCACACGAGGATGACGGCTTTGGCTGATGCCAGACCTTAAGAAAAATAAAATATAAATCTTCATGGGGCCACATCTCTGCTTTGATGCCCAATTTCTTCGTTCTTCCGCTATGCAGGGATGACGACTCTGGCTGAGTAGTTGAGTGTAAATAATTACCCTAGCCGAGTGACTGGATAAGATGAAGTATGTTAACTCAGTCGGATGACCGAGTACAAGTAATGACCTGAATTTATCCACAGGGAGAATTGATGTCTTCCTCCCATCGCGGAGTCATATTCCATAAAGAAACTCTGGTGAGGAATTGACTTGAGAAGAATCAACACTGACCTAAAGCATCCTAGTCAGGTGATCGTATTATTTTCTCAACGTCTTGCCCAGAAGTTCCCACAGACGGCGCCAACTGATGCGGCGAGGAAGATTTGTTCACCTCCTCTCGATGCGATGAAGCACGAAGGGAGCTTTTGGGGGGGTTCTCACAGGCCGCAACAGTAAAGATGAGAAAGTGAAGTAGAGAAATGCAAAACCAACACAGGCAATAGAACTCAGACATAGGATGTAACGTGGTTCGAAATAAGGATTCCTACTCTACGGAGGTGAGCTCCCTCACCGGATGCAGTGTCAAAGCACTTTCACTATGAATGTCCTCCTTCACGAAAAGGAAACTTCCGGAGGTGGAGGAGAAAACCTCTTACAGTTAAATCACAATACAAGAAAGAGTACACACAATGTAAAAGCAAAGATCACTACTCTCCTTCTCCGGCGTGGTGGTAGCTCTCCTTCTCCTGATGCGTCTTCGTTTCTTGCTCGTTGGAATAATGTCGATCCCCTCTCCTCCTGTCCTCCTCCTCCCTTTTATCCTCCTTCTCTGATCCAGCGTCACTTCGCGGGCTGTCCCCATCGTACACGTGGCCACCACCTCCACCTGAAGAATAATTCTGTTACAGATACGAGGAGCGAAGGCTCCTCGGAATATTATGTGGAGACTCCTCCTTCTGTTACATAATATCTCTTCATCTACATTTCGGAAAACTAGGTTAGCCTGTCTCCCTCAACCATCTGCTTTTGGTGAAACTAACATAGGTCTATAGCTCACGGGTGGCATAGCCCTTGGGCTCCTCACCAGCCCTGACTAACTTCCCTTCTTCCCCCACCAAATTACCTCCGGACTGACTAGGCCGAGTCGATTCTTATCCGTCCCGTCTGCTTCTAGGCCTATCTAGCCGAACCGATTCTTGCTTATTTCCTAGCGAAGTACCTCCCCCCGCCTCCGCTTTGCCGTGTCGATTACCTTCACTAGCTCTCCCGTATCAATTATTTCAGGCGTTTGCGCCCGAACCGTTCCTCTCCTTTTTCTCCGTCGAACCAATTATTTAGTTCGGGTAACGCCTTACATGTGAGCTCTCTTATCTGATTCATAGAAAAGAGGTAACAACAATATCAATATACAACTTAAAAGAATAATTTAGACTCTTTAGTTATGAGTTGTGAGTAGTCAATTTGGATTTCTAATAAAATGCAGTTCCAAAGTTTGTAATTCCAAAAAGTATAATAAAAAAAAGCTAAGTTATAATTTTTGAAAAAATCAACGATCCATTTCTCATTTATTGTTATCTCAAATCCAATATTATATTTTAGGAAAAGGACATTAATACATTTAATTCTTGATCAAATGGCACTGATGAAACACACATTTTTTTTTTTTACATTTCTTTGTTCCTTAAATTAGTTGGATTTATTGTCAGTCAATGGACTTAGTTGATTGAGATATTGATTCATACAGTATTGACCGATCTCTATAAAAAATATATAGAGAGAGTCATCACATCGCATTCGTAGTTCTCTAAAATTATCTCGCGTGAGAAATAAATCGAAGAATGTTTGTGCAAATAGTCTTAACAATGTCAACCTTTTTAATTTATTATTTTATTTTAAAAAAAATTATAAATTCATCATAATTGAAATCGAATCGTGCACATTTGAGAACCATACTGAACGCTTTGTCATTACATCCTAACCCCAATATTGATCTCTATAGCTATCAGTAATGATAGCATGACTTCTCTATCAATTTGAGATTATCACGAGAGAATGAAGCTTTACAAATAGTTATTTTTTTTCTTTTAACCCCATAAAGTCGAAAAATAATTTTGTTCTTATTTAAATTTAATTCTCACAAGATAATTCAATTCAAAATACTTAAACAATTCAAAAAAATTATTTTTGAAATATTAAAAAATAAAAAAATAATCTGAATGGATCCATGACTTTCACTATCGTGTCTTCACATGCACGTCCCCACAGAATTGACATGGTGAGTAAAATACGACGATACTTGTAAATTTAGTATGAGTCGATTTCGAAGAAAATTTAAATTTTTTTTAAAATTCAGATAACTTCTACGTATCTTGGTCACTACGTCAAGATCTATAAAAGTTTCATTATTTATTTCTTTTATAATAATCATAGGACAAATCGATAGAAGATATAGATGGATGATTTCAATCTTTTACAATTTTACAATTGTCTTCACATGGACGATGTATACACCGATTGAACTTTGTTAACGACTTCGTCATCCATAATATGTCATGTCCATATCATACATCACATGTCACATCTAGTCATACACACTCATCCAATACATGGGACAATGTCTTCAGACTAATACCCACCTGTTTGACGCATAAAGATTGGCATGTGTTGCGCGCACCATCAATGTGGTCTTAGTATATAAATTTAAGGATTGAATTATAGTATATAAATAATCAGATAATGAATAATAAATATATACATGGATATTTATGAATGAATTATATATAATAATATTTTTATATATAACTCATCCATAAGTATCCGTGAATATCTTCATATCCATCGTTCAATTCTTTAGAGTTCAAGAATTGAGTTATAGTACACACCCGATCAGATAATGGATAATGAAGATATTTACGGACGCTCACGAATAAATTGTATAGGATAATATTTATTTATATAGAGAGTTTTTAATATTGGGTGACAATCCATATGTGACTTGGACATCTTCTCTATTATTTGATCAAACGAGATTGTACAGTAATAAAAAATATACGGTACTTTCATCGCCCGTCTTTTTCTTCGATGAGCACTATAGTCCAATTATTAAATCCGTCGAGATCATCATCACTGTTATCATTTGATTAATCGAACCGCGATCAAATTTTGACTAAATTTTTATCAAAATTCGATCGAATTGTATCCGCCAACACCGTAATCACTAACAGCCACAATCACAACTAATTTCGGTCCAATCCGACCAGAAATCAATGTTGGGCAAAAATCGGAAGGGACACTGAAAAAAAAAGGGCTTCCCACTATATTTCATATTGAAGATGCCCTTATTCTAGTTCTATTGTAATTGTCATGGAAAAAAATATATAAACAGCACCTTTATATAAAATGTTTTTACCAACTTGGTTAAAATTGATTAAATTGATCAAAATTCCTTCAACTATACTTGAATAAAGGTATCTTTGGTATAAGAAATATAAATGGAGGAATGCTCTTTTAACTTCTTTTTTTTTTTAAATGGTGCCTATTTGAAAATTCAAATTATTAGGAGTGCCCTTTTGATAAATCTTCACTAATAAGATAAGACTTCATATAAATTATCCACACTTTGTAGTTGGATTGGTTTAATATTTCCATACGAAGTTTATTGACACGTCCACTCAATTTCATTTTTTAGGTATTGATCGATTTATCCACCAAGAGATCTTGTAATAAATATACCAGAGCACTGTGGCTCTAATAAAATGGGAAAAATTTCTTCCCTAAAACATAGAGAATATTTTACCTAGGATTGTAAAAAAAAAATAAAAAAAGAAGGTAATTTGCGTCACAAATGAAGACAAGATAAAAAGCAATTTTACTACTTGGTCACTGGGATCTAATTTAAATACTTAAAAGAATAATTTAGACTCTTTAGTTATAAGTTGTAAGTAGTCGATTTGGATTTCTAATAAAATGTAGTTCCAAAGTTTGTAATTCCAAAAAGTATAAAAAAAATGCTAAGTTATAATTTTTTTTAAAAAGTCAACGGTCCATTTCTCCTGTATTGCTATCTCAAATCCAATATTATATTTTAGAAAAAAAAAGACATTCATACATTTAATTCTTGATCGAATGGCACTCGTGAAACACACTTTCTTTTTCTTTTTTTTCTTTTTGTTTTTTTTTTACATTTCTTTGTCCCTTAAATTAGTTGGATTTATTGGCAGTCAATGGACTTATTTGATTGAGATATTGATTCATACAGTATTGATCGATCTCTATAGCCACCCGTAATTTTACTTCTCTATCAATTTGAGATCATCACGAGAGGGTGTATAGTCAACCCCAAAAAGTGTGAAACCTTTACAAACAGTTGTTTTTTTTTTAACGTCTGTTTTCTCTTGTTTTTCTCTTAACCACTTTCTTTCTTTTTGCTCTCAAACGTCGACTTTTCATTAGATCATTGAAATATCAGCTCCAAATCAACTGAAAGAAAAAACAATCTAAAACTAACAGAAAAGCAAAACAGATGAAAAGCTTGGATTATGATCTTCCGAATCAAATTCATAATGATATCGCATGCTGCAAAACCATATTTACACGATCAAACTCTTCTTTGTAATTAACCTTCTCGGATATTTACCTTGCAGTCTTGGCACCGAGTACCACCACATCGTAGCGCAATGTATAGCGAACGCCCTTGAGAACATCAAGCAAAGAAGAACCAGAGCTAGCAATATAAAGGGATGATACGCAGACGCCCAATCTTTCCATGACCATGCTTTGACCTTCTTGATCTCCATCTCCTCAGACAACCTAACCTCGTTGACTTTATTGTCGTCGGCATGCTTGGAAGGAGCTGGCGGCTGCGATTCCAATGGCATTTCTCGGTGACCAGCCTCTTTGGTGTGGTTTTTGAGCCTTTTAAAGATCGGTACGCGATCATTTAGCTCAGTGAACCTGAACCAAAGTATCGTTGTCAACGTATCTTCTGATTCGGCTTCGATGCTTGCCCTTTGAGCCTCGAGGTTAGAAAGCAACGAGGAGAACTTATCGAGGCCTAGGCTCGAGTATGGATTCTCTTTCGCTGCTTTCTTCTTCTTCTTCTTTGATTTCTTCAATGAGCTCCGGTCGAGAGCCGATCCGACCTCGCCCTCCTTGACGACAATGCTCCTGAGGCTTCCTCTCCCACACCACCACCTCCACATACTGTCTCTGCAAAAGCACAGGATTTCTACATTTGTAGAACTTGAAGTGCATTTAGAGACCTTTCGATGTATAATTGTTAGGAGGTGGATGGACGGAATGAGCAGGAGAGGAGAGGAGACCATACTATTCTATGATTGAATCTTCTTCCTTTTCTTCCAAATCACAACGTTGACTTGGTCTAGAATACGATGGTTTTCTACAAATTCTTTTGTATTTTTTTTTGGGGGTTAATTACTCATTAAGTCAGTCGGAGCTTGTACGAAAGCAAATTGACTACTATTATGGGTTTGAATGACTATATCATTACGATCGACCTAGTTTGATGTTAGAACAGTTATTAGATAGAGAATTTGCAAAACAGTATTAGGTTAATGTTAGATCCCTCCATAATGCTCAACTTTCTAATGCTCTACGAATGCTCGAACTTGACCATTGTCACTGACCACCATCAATCTTTTGACGCTCATGGACACCAGTGGAGGTTTTGCCTTCTATCCACTAGACTACTTTACATGAGCAACATGGAAGGGAAGGACATCGTACCTGCCAATTTGGCGATATACATTTTTTTTTTTTTGTTTTGCAAAAAGAACCTACGAAGAGGGGCAATGACTCACTTCACCGGAAATGAGGTGGAAAATTGAGGGAAAGCACTTGTTCGGTTAAATAATTTGTACGAAGCTATACATAAAACAAGGCAATCCATACATTAGATTATACCAGAAAATTGGCAAAAACATTCAAGGAAGCATTGCTATCGAATGGATAAAAATTTACTAACCACTAAAAGCAGCTTTCGAAGAACCATGACCTGCAACAAACAGCTCTTAGTTCTGACAGATGAATTTTAGTTTTGTATTTTCCTCTGCTTTCAAACTAGCAATTGAATCTAGCCTGTTCTCATTACAGCTGAAGGTGTTTTATAGCAGTTTGGACATCCTTATCGCCCCTGCCACTGCAATTGACAACCACCTTTGAGCCATCTGGCAAAGTTGGACAGAGTTCTTCCAAGTATGCGAGCGCATGAGAAGTTTCAAGAGCAGGGATGATGCCCTCGAGGCGTGACAGTTGCTTGAAAGCTGAAAACAGAAAGATAGCAGGTAATTGACATTCATAAATAACAGAATGACGATAATCATGCTTATTGCAGCCCAACAATCCAAATGAATGTTGCGGTTTGGAAGGAGAAATTTGAAAACCAAAGCATCTAAGATTACAGCAGACACCTACTAGATCTCATCTCGCCTGCATTTTGTAGTAAACATAAATAATGAATTGTATATCCGATTTCAAGTGAAACTGCGGCCACTTTCTCGATCATATCAATAGGGAATCTAATAGACTGCAGTAAATTTAGTTTAAAGTGTGGATGAGACAACCAAATAGACAATGCATAGTCTGATGATTAAATCGAGAGTCAAAGTAACAAAGCATGTAGTTTTCGTACTTAACCATACAGTCAATAACAAGGCGCTTAGTTATTAAAGATGTACAGTTAAGTTTGGTTAGTATCACCATAAGTATAGATACAGTTCCACTAAAAACCAAAATTAGAAAATAGCAAAGCATTTGAGAATTTCTGATACCTTCCAAAGCCTGTTCATCTGTGACGCTATAGTATTCAGCTCGTCCAATGTCTTTCAAATAGCTATGTTCGGGACCAACTCCAGGGTAGTCCAATCTAGCACATAAAAACGAATAATCAGGAATAAATAAATAGTTAAGTATGATTCAACTGGAGAAGGCATTGGACCAGTAACTAAAAAACAATTACTGACCCAGCACTTATAGAATGAGGCTCAATTATTTGGCCATCATCATCCTGTAGCACATAACTCATGGCACCATGAAGAACCCCTACTTCTCCCTTTGTTAATGTTGCTGCATGTTTACCGCTGTCTAATCCAAAGCCAGCAGCCTCTACACCTACTAATCTCACATCTCTATCATCAACAAATTCATGGAAGAGCCCCATGGCATTTGAACCTCCACCGACACATGCAACAAGAACATCTGGCTTCCCACCCCACTTCTCTAAAGCTTGCTTTCTTGTCTCTTTGCCAATTACTGCATGGAATTCCCTAACCATCATTGGATAAGGATGTGGACCTGCTACAGACCCTAAAATGTAATGAGTTGTCTCGACATTGGTCACCCAATCACGTATGGCTTCCGAAGTGGCATCCTTTAGTGTGGCAGTTCCAGAATGGACAGCTCTTACCTGCATGGGCTCAATACATTCATTGCAGATATCAAGTAAATAAATTCCCAGAGGACGAGCACTAACTGCACAAATATTTGAAATCACTACCATGATGGCTTGATTCCAACATCATGTATTTCAAGTCTAAAAACAATTTTGAGACAGATCACAAAATGAAGACAAAAATGCAATCTAAAAAAATTGAATATGCATGTTTTGATTGAAACCCATAGCGATGCACAACACAAATTCTATTTGTGCAAATGTGACGAAACAATCTGAAAATCATACAAACCTCTGCTCCAAGAAGCCTCATTCGAAATACATTGAGGGCTTGTCTCTCCATATCCTGGGCACCCATATAAATAATACATTCCAAGCCAAATCTAGCACAGACAGTAGCTGTAGCAACCCCATGCTGACCAGCTCCTGTCTCAGCTATGATGCGTTTCTTTCCCAACCTTTTGGCAAGTAAAGCTTGTGCAACAGCATTATTGATCTTATGAGCACCTGTATGATTAAGATCTTCTCTCTTCAGATAAATATGAGGGCCTTGCCCATCAGAACATCTGTAATGCTCTGTCAGCCGCTCTGCAAAGTAAAGTGGGCTTTCTCGTCCAACATAATCCCTAAGAATCCCTTCTAACTCTCTCTGCAAAGAGAGATGGGACAGTAAGAAACAAGCAATTGAGGTTTTAATTTAATTTTAACAGAAACCAAGAATTGATAGCAACTAAATTCCCATTCAATGACACGAAGCAAGAAAGAATGTAACAACCATGCATATTTCCTTGCTTTTTGTTATCCCTTTTTTTCCTTTTTTTTTTTGTATCTACATTGTTTATTGGCTTCCCATGCTTTTAATCAAATAGTTCATTTTTTTTTAAATCCAAAAAAAAAAAAAATGGCACCTATTAGTAGCAACATATTCACTTCAATTCTAAGTTAAAATTATTTAAGGCCTAAATAAAAGGCTTTAGTATTAAGGAGATGGAAAGCAAGGGAAGGAAGATTGATTTTGATGGAAAGAAGAAAGGAAATTTTCAACTTGTTTTGGAAATTGAAGAAGGGGAAATGCCTGATACTTGAATTCAATCAAATTTCATAAAATGATATGTCATACTTCAATGTGAAATAAATTATATATAGACCAAGAAACCATCACTGATAGAATATTTTACTGACATCGAACAAATCAATGGAATATTGACATGCTGAAATTGTTCTAACAGAATACCCCTATCAATAAGAACATGTAACGAAGATACAAAAAAGACTTTAGACTTCAGGATGAGAAAAGGGCATGGAGCTTGGAGACAAAAATTTTAAGACAGTTTAAGGATAACTATATGGGCAAAATCTCCACACAATCTTCCTTACAATTTACCTAATCGAAAAGAACAATAGATAAGTATGATGAAGGAGAATGGAGGGATATGTTTTCCTCTGTTCCCATCCCATGTCCCTTTGAAATGAAATAGAAACAAACTCCTTCATCCTCCGTCTATCGATACAAATATGTTTTTCAAACGCAAACGATGAGGAATGACAAGAAAACTTTTCATGGTTTTCTCATAAAAAAGAGAGATGATGATAACCAGAAGAAAAGAGATGATCTTGCTAGATTTTAGGTTTACGTGTCGATTAACAACACAAATTTGCCATTGTGAACAAATCTATTAAAGTGATATATAGATATATATGAAAATGTTATCCTTCATAATTCACCCGTGAACATCCCATGCGCACCTCCATTATTCACCATTCAATCTCCTAGAGTTCAAGGATTAGGCTATAGTGTGCAATTGATCGAATGGTATATAATAGAGCACACGGGTGTTTACGGATGAGTTGTGTAGGATAACATTTATATCTCTCTCTATACGAGTTTAATATGTTGTGCACTGTGTGGTGCACAACTCGTGAGCACCCAAGCACGCACAGTAACGAGGAATGCACAGTGTTTCACCATTAGAGGAATATCACAGCCTTTTGCCGCTCAGCATCGTCGTCGAACAGCCGAATTCTGACCACAGTCCAACCGACATTGAAGTCCGATCGGATTGTGATTGAATTCCGGCCGAATCGCGGTCAGAATTTGCAGCGCTGGCGGTCGCAGCGAGCACGCGCGTGCGCACACACACACATATAGTGACTTGATGGCTATCTTGTTTTCACTATCGGACTGAGGTTTCGAAGTCACTGCCTTCACACATACGAAAGATAAGGCCCTGTGGCTGATTCATTTTTGATCTTCAAGTTCTTCGAGTGACAATGAAGACGAAAATGTCTAGGTGCAGATTTAATATTTATTTGCTTTTGTTCATTTTCACATATTATTGTAGATTTGTGATACGATCTTGTCTTGGATTGTTTGAATTTCGTTTCCGATTCAAATGTGGTGGCATTATCCTTACTTAGATTGAATACATCAATTGGAATCAGAGCTATAGCTTAAATTGTCGTTGATTTTACAACATTAGAATGCGAAATTTTCAACAATTTATGTCCAAATGCATGTGGTTTGCATTGGATTTCAATATAATGCATTTAAACATGCATATTCTTCATGGAATCTAGGGGTAATGAAACCTAAGTTTGCATTGGTTTTGAATTCTTCACATTTTCTTCGAAGAATACCAACGTAACCCAACTGCGTCGATCGCAGTCGACTGATGAGAGTCATCAGTCAATTGATGTGTGTAAAACTTAGCACATAATTTTTTTAACTTGACTGGAACTTTCGACTGATGTGATTAGTCGATTGCTATCAGGTCTCAATCAATTAATGTGCACGAGGTTGCGCACAGAAAGTTTTTAACTTGATTAGAGCATTCGACTGATGTGATCAGTTATCAAGTCCTAATCAACTGATGTGCACAAGATCGTTCACAGAAACTTTTATATTATAGCATACTCGATATCTACCAATAATAATAATATCGCAGTGCTTTTTAGCACTAAAATTACTAGAAGTAATAAGACCAATGATAAGAGTAAGGGTCGTCAATTTGTAGTGTCTAAAGGTCAACTTTTTAACTTTGTTATTTCAGAAGTTAATTTTGCTTTTGTACCCACTGACATTTGATGGATAGATACTAGTGTCACTATGCAAGGTTATCTTAGAATCCGATTGTCAAGTAATGGTGAAAAATTCATCTATACGAGTAATAACAATAAGACAAGTAATAGCTATTGGTATTTTTAGGCTTCATCTAGGAACCAATATATTTCAGAATTTGAAAAATACATTTATAGTATTGTCATTTAGATGAAACTCAATTTTCATTTTTTGCTTGGACAAATCCAGATACTCTTGTTAATATGTTTCAAAATTTAGTTTTGATTTGTACAAATTCCTTAATTGAAAAAGTGTACAGATTCAATATCATAGCTCTTATAGACAACCAAATAATGCATAGCATATATATATAACGTAATTTGACTAATGAGAATTCATCCATATCGTGACATAAACATTTAAGACACATATCCAAATAATACCTAAAAAGATTAATGTCACGAAGAATTCTCGATTCCTTTGACATGTTAAACTTTTCCTTAACATGTTAAACTTGGATATCTGTATAAAATGTGTAAAAGAGAAAATAAATAATAAAAGAGATAAAGGTACAAGTTGATGTAGTAGTGTCTTGAAGCTTATTCATACTGATATATATGGATCATTTCATAAGGCATCATAAAATGGCCATACATATTTTATTAGTTTCATAGATTACTACTTACGATATGATTACTTGTACCTCTTGTATGAGAAATCATAATTCCTAGAGGTGTTCAAAGTCTTTAAAATCGAAGTTGAAAATCAACTAGATAAGAAGATTAAGACCGTCAGATTCGACCATATTAGTGAATACTACGACAAATATAATAGATCAGGTTAACGTCCTGAGTCATTTATAGATTACCTAGTTATGTGTGGAATAATAGTTCAGTACACCATGTTTAGTACTCATCAGAATGGTGCAGCTTAGTGATGAAATCGATCCCTAAAGGATATGGTAAGAATTATGATAACATTCACTTCTTTATCGGATTCCTTATGGAGTGAAGCACTCAAGATCGTAGTATTTTTACTAAATAGAGAATCTAATAAGACAGTGAGTAAAACTCCATACAAATTGTGGACATATAAGAAGTCTATCATTAAACATTTACACATCATAGATTGTCCAGTTGAGACTAAGCCTTATAGGCCTAACGAAAAAGTACTGACCTTAAGACTAGTAAATTGTCATTTTGTGGGTTACTTGAAAAGGTCAAGTGGTTTTAAATTTTATGACCTCTTAAATAAGTTCTTTTTCGAGATGAGAAATTCCAAATTTATTGAAGATAGTGAAAGACCAAACGGAAGGACATACCTTTCAAGGAGGAGAGCATTGACAATCCTACTATAGTTACTACGGGTGCAATTAATAATGGTATAGTATCCATGACCTATACTATTGGAGTTGGGAGTAATACATCATGATATTCCTGTGTCCCCTCCAATACAAATAGAAGAACCACCTGCTTAAGTTGAGAGATTCCCTTCTATAGTTGAGTAAGTTCCCCAACTACTCCAAGTATAAGTACCACTAAGGAAATCCACGATTTCACATGATTATATTTATTTCCAAGAGAATGACTTTAACATAAGGTTGGAAAGTGAATATATATCTTTCCAAGAAGTATTCAACAGTGCTTTAGCCCGATAAGGTGGATCAAAGCAACGAAAGAAGAAATGAAATCTATGACAAACAATAACATTTGGAAACTTGTAGAATTGTCTAAGGGACTGAAGCATGTTGATTGTAAATAGATATTCAAAACCTAACGAGATTCGAAGGAAAATTTCGAAGTGATTCACTCAAAAGGAAACTTTTTCACCTATATTAATGAAAAACTCTTTAAGTGTAATATATCACTTATAGCTTATTATGATTTGGAGTTCCATCAAATAAACATTAAAATTGCATTCCTCAATAGTGAGATTGCGGAAACAATATATATGATACAGCTAAAGAACTTTAAATCTGAAGATTCAAAGCACCTAATATGTAAGCTAAAGTATATTTATGGTTGAAAGCAGACATCTCGCTAGTGATACAAAAAATTTGATTAAATGGTTACTTCATTTGGTTTTAAAGAGAACTCAGTATATATATATATGTCAAGTTCAGTGGATGTAAGCTTATCATATTTGTCTTATATATGAATGATATTTTACTTGGAAGCAATAATAAAGATCTACTGCATAAAACCAAGTCATTTCTATTAGGAAAATTTAAAATGAAAGACTTTGGTGAGACATTTTTGTATTAAGCATACAAATATGTCATGCTCATTCAACAAGTATTCTTAGACTTTCACAAAAGACATATATTGAAAAGGTGTTAATTTGGTATGACATGCAAAACTATACACCTAACAACACGCCTATGTCTAGGAGTAACATTTAACTTGCAATAATGCCACAATGTAAATTTGAAATATAGAAAATGCAAAAACAACTACGCCCGTGATGAGTTAACCCTGTCATAGACAGTCCCAAGCCTAGATAAAGGAGGAGGATTGCGTTAGGTTGTCAGCCAGCGTTAAACTAAAATTAATATTCAATGAATAATCCATTAGACTATTGTGCTAATACTAAATTATTCTCTGGAAGGAACGCATTATAGGCTTCGACTGTAACGTCTCGACAAGGACAGCTACATCTCTAGAACTCGAGTGTAGTGATAAATATGTAAGAGTTCACGTTGCAGAGTCCGACTGTAACGTATTAGCAAGGACCACTACATCTGCATAAGAACTTGGGTATAGTGTTAAATAAATAAGAGTTCTCACACTATAGGTTAGATAAGAATAAATATTATAGGAAAACTAATAGTCTAAGATTTGGAACATAGGAATCCTAACTGGTAAAGCAATGGAGGTAGTAGATATGATGAATAAGAGAACAATTAGTATTTTGTATGTACAAGAGGCAAAATGGATAAGCGAGAAGGGAAAGATGATGGAGAACTCGAATTTTAGGTTATGATATACAAGAAAAAGTAAAATAATAAATAGAATGGTATTATTATAGATAGTTCATTAAAGAATAAAGTTGTAAGAGTAGTTAGAAAGGGGATAGAAGTATAGCTCTTAAAATAGTAGTGGAGAAAAAAACTATAAACGTAATTAGCGTATATGCACCTCAAGCAGGACTAAATTAAGATATCAAATTAAGATTTTACAACAACCTAGATAAAGTATTATAAAATATTCTATCAAATAAAATGATTTTAATAGTAGACAATCAAAATGAATATATCGGAGTGAAAAATAAGGAATATAAGAGGGTGCATAAAGGTTATGAGTTTGGAACAAGAAATGAAGAAGGTAAGACTATATTGAATTTTGTGATAGCATATGACCTTATAATAGATAATATGTTTTTTAAGAAAAGAGAAGTACATTTGGTTGCATTCAAAAATGAAAATAAAAAATAAAAAATTAACTTTCTTATGGTTAGGAAGAGAGAGAGAGAGATTTGTAAATATTGCAAGATCATCCCTGGAGAAAGTTTAACTACCCAACATAAATTAGTAGTATTGGATATACACCTCAAATATAGAATTAATAGAAGAAAAATATACATGACTCTTAGAATTAAGTGGTGAAAATTAAAGAATAGGAAATACATCATATTTAAAGAGAAGGTAAAAGTACAAATATTAGGTGAAATATACAGTGGCATTACTACAATATGGAATAAGATCATATCAAAGTTGAAAATAATAGTCAAGAGCGTACTCGGTGAGTCAAAGAGGCATGCACCACCAAGTAAAGAATCTTGATGATGAAATGAGAAAGTACAAGAGAAAGTTAAGGAAAAACGAACAACCTATAAAAAATTATATACTTGTAATTACGAGGAAAACTTAAAAAATATACAATAGCTAAGAAAGAGGCTAAAAAAGCAATGAATGAAGATAAGAATGAAATTTTTGAGTAATTATATCAAAAATTAAATATAAAAGACGGGGAAAGAGACATTTATAGAATAGATAAAGTGTGAGAGAGGAAAATAAAAAATCTTATCCAAATAAGATATATTAAATATGAATGTAATAGGGTACTAGTAAATGATGGAAAAATAAAAGAGAGATAGAAGAGGTATTTTCATCAACTTTTTAATTTCAAAAGGTTTAGGTGACCAACTTAATTTAGATAATTTAAGTAGGTCAAATGAACATAGAAATTTAAATTTTTATCGTAGAATTTCAAATTTCAAAAGTAGAACAAACTTTAAATGGGATGCAAAATGGAAAAGTCATTGGACTAGATAATATTTCGATAGACGTATAGAAGTATCAAAGCAAATAAGATATTGAATGACTTATAAAATTATTTAACATGATATTGAAAATAAAAAAAATGTCTAATCAGTGGAAAGTAAGTACTCTAATTCCCTTATATAAGAATAAGGAAGTGTACTAACTTATGCAAACTATAGGGGTATTAAACTAATGAATCATACCATGAAATTTTGGAAAAGAGTAATAGAAAAAAGATTAACAAAAGAGACTACGATTTTTGAAAATCAATTTGGATTAATACTTGGAAGGTCGACAATAGAAATTATACATCTTCTTAGGCAACTAATTGAAAAGTATCGAAGGCAAAAACAAGATCTACACATGATATTCATTCAACAACAACAACAACAACAAAGCCTTATCCCACTAGGTGGGGTCAGCTATATGAATCTTTCTACGCCATTTGACTCTATCCCCTACTATATCATCATCTATATTTAAATAAATTTTATCTTGTTTTATTGTTGTTAACCAAGTCTTTTTTTGTCTTCCTCTTCCTCGTTTGATGTGTATATTTGGTATCATTTCACATCGCCTAACTGGAGCATTTATTGGCCGTCTAAGTACATGTTCGTACCACCTTAAACGTCTCTCGGAGCTTTCCTTCAATAGATGCAACACCAACTTTTTCTCTAATGCTCTCATTTCTTATTCTATCCATCCTCGTATGTCCTCACATCCACCTTAACATCCTCATCTCTGCAACTCTCATCTGCTTCATACGCCGAGTCGTAGAACTCCAACATTCACTCCATATAACATAAAGAGTGTCTAATTTCCGCTTTGTAGAACTTCCCTTTAAATTTTAGAGGCACTTTACTTATCACATAAAATACCCGATGCTTCCTCCATTTCAACCATCCCGCCAGATTCTATGAAAGACATCTCTCTCAATCCTCTCCATCATCTCAAAACGATCCTAAATATTTAAAGCTCTCAATTCCGCATAACTCATCATCTCCTATCTTAACACTTGTCTCATTACGCCTAATATTGCTAAATTTAAATTCCATATATTCTGTCTTTTCTCTACTAAGCTTAAAATCTTTCACTTCTAGTGTTTTCCGCCAAGATTCTAGTTTAGCATTTACTCTTTCACGTGTCTCATCTACCAAAACAATATCATCTCGAAACAATACGCACTACTAGAATGTGTCTCAATACGCCCAAGTGAGTTCGGCCCACGATTAGTGTAAAAAGATAGGGACTTAAAGCCGATCCTTGATGTAACCCTATCTTTATCAAAATGCGCTTAATCCACCAAGTCTTCACTCGTCGCTATTTATTTATACATATCCTTAATTAGTTCAATATATATTACACTAACACCTTTTTTTTCTAAAATTCTCCATATTATTTCTCAACTCTATCATGTTTTTTCTAAATCAAGAATACCACGCGTAGATCCCGCTGCTTTCTATACTTTTCAATTAGTCATTCGAGAAGACGATAGCTTCTATCATTTAATCTTCCGCATTTGAATCCAAATCGATTTTCGAGAACCATGGTCTCCTTCCTTAATCTTTTCTATTAATTTTTTCCAAAGTTTCGATGACTATTAGTTTAATACACCTATAGTTTTCATGTTTCAGATGCCTCCCTTTATTCTTATATAAGGGAATTAGGATACTTACCCTCCATCGATCGCATCCTTTTGTTTCAATATCATGTTAAATAATTTCGCAAGTCATTCAATAATTGCTTCCTGTACACTTTCATACCTCTATCTAATATCATCCGTCCAACCGCTTTTCCATTTTCAGATTCCATTTAAAGTTTGTTTCTACTTCAAATTCAATTCTACGATAAAAATTTAAATTTCTATACTCATTCGACCTACTTAAATTACCTAAATTAAGTCTCCTCCTAAACCTTCATTAAAAAGTCGATAAAAATATCTTTTCCACGCTTCTTTATTTCTTCATCATTTACTAGTATTCTATCAGATTCATCTTTAATACATCTTATTCGACAAGATTTTTCTCTTCCTCTCTCTCACTTTAGCTATTCTATAAATATTTTTTTCCCTTCTTTTCAGATTCTAATTTTCGATATAACCGCTCAAAAGTTTCACTTTTAGCTTCATTCAACGCTTTCTTAGCTTTTCTTTCGCTATTTTATATTTTTTCAAATTTTCCTCATTTTTACAAATATTTAATTTCTTATACGCTATTCGCTTTTTCTTTACTTTCAGACTTTTTCATTCCACCACCAAGATTCTTTACTGCGGTGATATCCCTTCGCTCACCGAAAGACACTCTTAGCTACTATTTTCAATTTGATACCATCTTATCTAACGTCAGACAGTGGTCATCAGATATGTCATCTAATACTTCAGATTCTACCTTCTCAATATATTTAGTTTCTCATCCTTTAACTTCCACCACTTAATTCTGTGGTCGCAGTATATTTTCCTTCTATTAATACTATGAGGCGATATCCAATACTACTAATGAGTAGTTAAACTTTCTCCAGGAATAACCTTACAATCTTTACAAATCTTTCTATCTCTCTTCCTAACCATAAGAAAGTCAATTTGTGATTTATTATTTCCACTTTTGAACGTGACTAAGTGTTCTTCTCTTTTCTTAAAAAATGTATTAGCTAGTCTAAGATCATATGCTATTACAAAATCCAATATAATTTTACCTTCTTCATTTCTTGTTCCAAACCCATACCCCCCATGCACCCTCTCATATTCGTCATTTTTCACTTCGACATGCCCATTTAAATCACCTCCTATTAAAATCATCTTATTTGACGGAATATTTTGTAATACTTCATCCAAGTCCTCCCAAAATCTTAATTTGGTATTTTCATCTAATCTTATTTGAGGTGCATATACACTAATTACGTTTATAGTTTCTTTCTCCACTACTATTTTGAGAGCTATAATTTTATTCCCCTTTCTAATTACTCCTACAACTTCATCCTTTAACGAACTATCAACAATAATACCCACTCCATTTCTTGTTTTACTCTTGCCTGTATACCATAACTTAAAACCCGAGTTCTCTATCATCTTTGCCTTCTCACCAACCCATTTTGTCTCTTGTACACATACAATATTAATTTTTCTTCTAATCATCGTATCTACTATCTCCATTGTTTTACCAGTGAGGGTTCCTATGTTCCATGTACCAAATCTTAGACTACTAGTTTTTCTATAATATTTGTTCTTACCCAACCTATGGTGTGAGAACTCTTGCTTATTTAACACTACACCCAAGTTCTCATGGAGATGTAGCGGTCCTTGCCGATACGTTGCAGTCGAACCCTACAACGTGAACTCTAGCATATTTTTCACTACACCCGAGTTCTGAAAATGTAGCGGTCCTTGCCGAGACATTACAGTCGGACCCTGTAACGCGTTCCTTCCGGGGAACAACCTAGCATTAGCACAATAGTTTGATTGATCCATTCATTGAACATTTGCCTTAGTTTAACGCTGGGCTGGCAACCTAACGCAACCCTCCTCCTTTATCCGGACTTGGGACCGGCCACGACAAGGTTAACTTATCATGGGCGGAGTTACACATGGTATTAATTGACTTAGAAAAAATTTATGATAAAGTCTCAAAAGAAATTATATAGAGAATTCTAGAAAAGAGAGATGTTAGTGTAACATATATTAAACTAATTAAGGAAAAGTATGAGGAAGTAACGACCAGAGTGAAGACTTCAGGCGGATTAACTGAAGCATTTCCAATAAAGATAGGGTTACATCAAGGATCAACCCTAAATTTCTATATTTTTACACTAATCATGGACGAACTCACTGAATATATTCAAGACACAGTACCATTGTGCATGTTGTTTGCAGATAATATTGTTTTGGTAGATGAGACACGTGAAGGAGTAAATGCTAAACTAGAATCTTGACAAGAAACATTAGAAGTAAAAGGTTTTAGGCTTTAATAGAATAAAGACAGAATATATAGAATTTAAATTTAGCAATATTAGACATAATGAGATAAGTGTTAAGATAGGAAATGACGAATTGTCTAGAACTAAGAGCTTTAAGTATTTATAATCATTTTTACAAGATGATGGAAGGATTGAGAGAGATATCTTACATAGAATACAAGTAGGATGGTTGAAATTGATGAGAGCATCGAGTGTTTTATGTGATCGTAAAGTACCTCTAAAACTTAAAGGAATGTTCTACAAAACAACGGTTAGACCTGCTATATTACATGACGTTGAATGTTAGGCTACGACTCAAGTACATGATCAAAAGATGAGAGTTACAAAGATGAGGATGTTAAGGTGGATATGTGGACATATGAGGATGGACAGATTAAAAAGTGAGAGCATTAAAGAAAAAATCGGAGTTACATCTATTGAGAGAAAACTTCGAGAGATACGTTTAAGGTGGTACGAACATATACTTAGATGACCAATAAATACTCCAGTTAGGCGATGTGAAACGATGATAAATACGCACATCAAATAAGAAAGAGGAAGATAAAAAAACTTGGTTAACAACAATAAAACGAGATAAAATTTATTTAAGTATAAATGATGATATAACAGAGGATAGAGCCCAATAGCATAGAAGGATTTATATAATTAACCTCATCTAGTGGGATAAAGTTTGGTTGTTGTTGTTATTATACAAAAAGCAGAAACTCACTAAGGAGTCTCATGTATACTCAAATGTGTACGCATCTGGATATAGCGTATATAATAAGGATGTTAGACAAATATCTTTGTAACCCTGAACTAGTGTATTAGAAAGTTATAAAGAGAGGTACATAGTATATTCAAAGAACGAAGGAGTGCATGGTCACAGATCGAAGATTCAGTCAGTTATAGGTAATTGGATAGTGTATTTTGTGTTAACACTCTGAAAATAAAGATATCATAATTTACTAATGCAATATTGCACATAGTATTTGTAAATATGATGTAGAACTCTAGTTTGAGTTATAAAGTTATAATTATGGTTTACTACTGTGGTTTGACATAAAGTGTTCCTTCTGGATCATAAGGATGATCACTTGAGAATAATATACATGTGCATATCACATTTCATAAAACTCTCATGCTATATATAAACATCAGATCTATGTTATTGATGACATTGATATTGTGATTACTGCCAGGATTTATTACAAATTAAATAACTATGACCTCATTAATCATATGACAATGTAGTTGATAGACCAGATTATTTTAAAGGGATATTTATCCTATAAAGTTTGACATTATTAAGCTCAACTAAAATTTTAAATGTGTTATATGTAGAATCACATGTAGCCCAAGCGATAGATTACTAAATTTTATTCTCTATTTGGTGGGCTTACATGTTGATTAATAACATACGAATTTATCATTGCAAACAAACTCATTAAAGTAATTTAATTTTATATTTTAATTGTGGATTTGTATTTTGTATGTAGACTTAGACTTGTATGTGTAGAACTCATTAATCCATTACCATTAGCATTGATAGACTGTTAATGGATTTGAACCTATATATATATATATATATATATATATATATATATATGTGGTCCCCGTAGAAGAGGTGACTTGACGACTATCTTGCTTTGTCTATTAAACCGAGGTTTCAAATCGGTCACCTTCGCACCTACAGAAGATCAAGCTTTGCGATTGATTTGTTTTCGATCTTCAAGTTCTTTTAATGATAATGAAGACGGAAATGTCCTTGGATTCAGATGTGAATTTAAGATTCACTTGCTTTCGTTATACTTCATTTTCGCATATTGCTATAGATATGTGACATGATCCTATGTTAGATCATTTGAATTTCTTTTCTGATTCATCTGCGGTAGCACAATCCTTACTTAGATTAAATCCAATTTTCATCCTATATCCCAGACTCCGAGTTTATAAGTGATGGTGTCCAAGATTCTTAGGAGGTACTTATGACCGTCTAACGAGTTTTCCTGAGTATTATTGCTCTTCCCGAGTGCAAGCATGCACTCTTCCCGATTGCATGCATGCAACTCTTCCTGAGTGCATGCATGCAGGTCCCTTTGCTCGAGTGCATGCTTGCATGCACCTCTTCCCGAGTGTATGCATGCAGACATTTTTGCCCGAGTGCATGCTTGCATGTATCGATTTCCTAGTGTATGCATGCCACTCTTCCATACTCATGTAGACCGCTCTTCCCGAGTGCGACCTTTCCTAAGTGCATGCATGTGCATGCGGCCTCTCCCGTGGCAGGCATGGAGCACTTGCATGCGGCTTTTCCCAAGGCAAACATGCAACACATGCAGATGGCTATGCTCGAGACAGACATGCAATGCATGCATGCGGCTTTTTCTGAGACATATAGACAACTCTTCCCGAGTGTATGCATGCAGCGCATGTATATTACTCTTCTCGAGCCTCATCTTTTCTCTTGGATCTCGGTCTCGAACACTTAACATGTATGACATATGTGATGATCTATCGAAAATATTCTGGTCTCATCAATATATGACAAAGGAAAAATATGTCAAAGCATATGGAGCTTTTGTGCACCGTTGGTCCCCTAACAACCCTGCAGAAGGAATCAACTTTACTATATAATGGCGGTTGAGGTAAAAAAAGGGGGCTCTCACTCTCGCTCTCTTCTTCTTCTTCAGCAGTTTCACTGCATTGAATATATTTTTATCCTCATCTTCTCCGATCTAATTTAAGCATCGAAAGGTCGTAAGTCGGAGCATCCGCAGCCATCTGATGTGTGTCATCTTTGGCAGGGTGGAGTTGAGGTTACTATTGCGGCCAAATCGAACCCATCCTCGACGACAAAGGGCTAAAAATCTAACCACATCTGTTGGCGCCGTCTGTGAGAAACTCTGAGCAAGACGTCGAGACAGTAATCGCATGAGATCATATTCGCTACATCATTCCATGTGGTGACAAGCATGCAACCAAGCTCTAGGATTGACTTTGCAGCGATGTACTGCCATTGAGGTTTCCCTCTAGTCTTCTTTCCCGGCCATTTAGTTTGGTTGCTTCTCTCGGCTAGTGGGATGTTTCCTCTCTATGATGGCTTTCGTATTTCACCCTTCAGCAGAAGTGTCCTTGGATTATTTTAACCTAGAAATATATGATATATTTACTCCAGGGGTCTTATCATTCCCAAGCAAAGGGATATAGTAGTGGACGTGTCCTTGGATTACTTTAACCAAGGAAGATGTGATAACCAGACTCAAAGGGTTTTATCATCCCAAGATAAAGTGGTGTAATGGATGTGTTCTTGGGTTACTTTAACCAAGGAATATGTAATATACTTACTCCAAGGGTCTTGTCATCCCCAAGCAAAAGGGCACAGTGGATGTATCCTTAGATTACTTTAAACAAGAAAGATGTAATACCCAAACTCAAAAGATTTTATCATCCCAAGATAAAGTGATGTAATGGATGTGTACTTGGATTACTTTAACCAAGGAAAATATGATATTTGTACTCAAGGGTCTTATCATCCCAAGGCAAAGTGACGCAGGTGCATGTTTAAGAACTTTCTCCTTTATAATTATCTATATAAGATCAGTCCTTTGATTACTGTAAAAAAAATGATGATGATACTTACTGATTTCGTAGCTTCTCATAATTATTATCTAAGCTTATTTCTTGTTGTACCTCTCTCCCGACCACTCGACCAGGATGAACTCTTTCTCGCCCGGTTACTCGATCAGGATGAGCTCTTTCTTTCTGCTTTTAGGTCGAGAAGAGCTCCCTTTCTCTTCCTGCAGCTATGCTAGGAAGAGTTCCCTCTTCGTGTAGCTCGGCTCCCTTTCTCTTCCTGCAACTATGCCAGGAAGAGCTCCCTCTTCTTGCAGCTCGCCTAGGAAGAGCTCTCTTTTCCGGCCTCTTAGCTGAGAAAAACTCTCTTTTTCTTCCGGCCTTTCAGTTGAGAAGAACTCTCTCTTCCTGACTACTCAGCTAGAATAGATTCTTATTATTTCCCCTAGAGCGAGGTAGTGGGGAGGAATAAGGTATTCTTTTTATTATTACCCCGACTGGGTGAAGCGGGGAGGAGCAGAGTTCTATGCAACTCGGTTAAGGGCTTCTCTTTTTATTATTCCCCCGATTGGGTGAAACGGGAATTTGGCCTGACCGAGGTGTTCTTTTTATAATTCCCCTAATTGGGTGAAGCGGAGAGGAGCGAAGTTCTATGTGGCTCGATTGAGAGCTTCCCTTTATATTATTCCCCCGATTGGGTGAAGTGGGGAGGAGCGGAGTTCTATTCGGTCCGATCGAAATATTCTTTTTATTATGGCCCCGATAAAGCACAACGGGGAGGAGCAGAGTTCTTATTCGCCCTGACCGAGGTGTTCTTTTTATTATTTCCCCGATCGAGTGAAGCGGGGAGGAG
Organism: Wurfbainia villosa; assembly: GCA_025175895.1. Classification (NCBI taxonomy): domain Eukaryota; kingdom Viridiplantae; phylum Streptophyta; class Magnoliopsida; order Zingiberales; family Zingiberaceae; genus Wurfbainia; species Wurfbainia villosa. Next base: position 10,151,402 of record CM045991.1, on the reverse strand, counting down.
CAGAGTTCTATTTGGCCCAGTTAAGATATTCTTATTATTCCCCAAACCGAGTGAAGCAGGAAGGAGCAGAATTCTATTTGGCTCAGCCTAGGTATTATTTTTCCCTTGACGAAGTGCGGCGGGGAGAAGCAAAGTTCCTATTCGACCCTACCAAGGTATTTTTTTTTATTATTCCTCCGACGAAGCACAACAGGGAGGAGCAAAGTTCCTATTCGGCTTGTCCGAGGTATTCTTTTTATTATTCCTCCGACCGAGTGAAGCAAGGAGAAGCAAAGTTCTATTTGGTTGGACCAAAGTATGCTTATTATTCTCCCGACCGAGTGAAGCGGCGAGAAGCAAAGTTCTAGGTTTGGCCGAGGTATTCTTTTTATTATCCCCCAACCGAGTAAAGCGGGGAGTAGAGTTTTATTCGGCCCGACCGAGGTATTCTTATTATTCCCCCGACTGATTGAAGCGGGGAGGAGCAGAGTTCTATTCGACTCGACCTAAGTATCATTTTTTCCCCTGACGAAGCACAACGGGGAGGAGCGAAGTTCCTATTCGACCCTACCAAGGTTTTTTTTTTATTATTCCCCCCCCCCCCCCCAACAAAGCACAACGGGCAGGAGCGGAGTTCCTATTCGGCCCGACCGAGGTATTCTTTTTATTATTCCCCCCGACCGAGTGAAGCGGCAAAGAGCGGAGTTCTAGGCCCGGTTGAGGTATTCTTTTTATTATCCCCTGACCAAGTGAAGTGAGGAGGAGACCAAGGTATTCTTATTATTCCTCCAACCGAGTGAAGTGGCGAGGAGCGGAATTCTATTCGATCCCACCGAGGTATTCTTTTTATTATCCCCCCGACCGAGTAAAGCGAGGAGCAAAGTTCTATTCGGCCCGGCCAAGATATTATTATTATTTCCTTGACCGACTAAAGAGAAAAGGAGCAGAGTTCTATTCGGCCCGGCCAAGGTATTCTTTTATTATCCCCCCGATAAAGCGCAACGAGAAGGAGTGAAGTTTCTATTCGGCTCGACCAAGGTATTCCTTTATTTATTCCCCTAACGAAGCATAGCGGGGAGGAGCGAAATACCTATTCGATCTGGTTGAGATATTATTTTTATTATGCCCCCGACAGAGCATTGTGGGGAAGAGCAGAGTTCTTATTTGGGTCAACGGCCCCGAAGCATTGTACTCGACTTGATAGGAAGAAGCGACCATGAAGTATTGTACTCAGCTTGATAGGGAGAAGCATCCATGAAGCGTTGTATTCAATCTGACAGAGAGAAGCGACCCCGAAGCGTTGTACTTAGTCTGATAGAGAGAAGCGACAACGGAGCGTTGTATTCGGCCTGACAGGGAGAAGCAGCTTTGATGGCCTAGTAGGGAGAAGCAGTTATAAAGCGTTGTACTCTGCTTGACAGAGAGAACAACCCTGAAGCATTGTACTCTACCTGACGGGGAGAAGCGGCCCTAAAGCGTTGTACTCTGACTGATAGGGAGAAGTGAAGCGTTGTGTTCCGCCTGACAAGAAGAAGCGGCCATGAAACATTGTACTCTGCGTGACAGGGAGAAACAGCCATGAAGCGTTGTACTCTGCCTGATAGGGAAAAACGACCTCGAAGCATTGTACTCCGCCTGATAGGGAGGAGTAACCATGAAGCATTGTATTCCGCCTGACAGTGAGAAGCGACCCTGAAGCATTATACTCTGCCTAACAGGGAGAAGCAACCATAAAGCATCGTATTCCGCCTGATAGGGAGAAGTGACCCTGAAGTGTTGTATTCCGCCTAAAAAGGAAAAGCAACAGTATTTCACTCGCCTGATCGAGGCAGTTCGTAAACCCTCCGCTTAGCTTGAGTCCTTTTATATGAAGCATTGTTATGGAACAAGGTATTTCACTCCCTCGCCCGAGGTAGCTCGTAAGTCCTCTGCCCGGCTCGAGTCCTTTTATATGGAGCAATGTTATGGAGCGAGGTATTTCACTCGCCTGACTGAGGCAGTTCGTAAGCTCTCCACCTGACTCGAGTCCTTTTATATGAAACATTGTTATAGAGCAGGATATTTCACTCACCTGGCTGAGCCAATTCGTAAGCCCTCTGCTCGACTCAAGTTCTTTTATGTGGAGCGTAGTTATGGAATGGAGTATTTTACTCACTCAGCCGAGGTAGTTCGTAAGCCCTCGGCCTGGCTCGAGTCCTTTTATATGGAGCCTTGTTATGGAGCAGAGTATTTCGCTCACCCAGCCGAAGTAGTTCATAAGCCTTCCGTCTGGCTCGAGTCCCTTTATATGGAGTGTTGTTATGGAGCAAGGTATTTCACTCGCCTAGCCGAGGCAGTTCGTAAGCCCTCCGTCCGGCTCAAGTCCTTTTATATAAAGAGTTGTTACAGAGCGGGGTATTCACTCGTCTGACTGAGGCAGTTTGTAAGCCCTCCACCTGGCTCGAGTCCTTTTATATGAAGTGTTGTTTTAGAGTGGAGTATTTTACTCGCCTAGTCGAGGCAGTTCGTAAGCCCTCTGCCCGACTCGAGTTCTTTTGTGTGAAGCATTGTTATAGAGCGGAGTATTTCACTCGCCCAGTCGAGGCAGTTTGTAAGCCCTCCCCCCGACTCGAGTCTTTTTATATTGAGTATTGTTATGAAGTGAAGTATTTCATTCACTCAGTCAAGGCAGCTCGCAAGTCCTCTGCCCGACTCGAGTCCTTTTATATGGAGCATTGTTATGGAACGGAATATTTCACTTGCTTGGTCGAGACAGTTCATAAGCCCTCCGAAGAGTCATTTTATATTAAGCGTTGTTATGAAGCAAAGTATTTCACTCGCCTGGTCGAGCCAGTTTGTAAGTCATTTGCCTGGCTTGAGTTCTTTTATATTGAGCGTTGTTATAGAGCCGAGTATTTCACTCGCCTGGCTGAGACAGTTCGTAAACCCTTCGTCCGGCTCAAGTCCTTTTATATGAAGCGTTATTATGGAGCGGAATATTTCACTCACCAGGCCAAGGCAGTTCGTAAGCCCTCCACTCAACTCGAGTCTTTTTATATTGAGCGTTGTTATGGAGCGGAGTATTTCACTCATCCCGCCGAGGCAGTTCGTAAGCCCTCCTCCACCCGGCTCAAGTCCTTTTATATGGAGCGTTGTTATGGAGTGGGGTATTTCACTCGTCTGACCGAGGCAGTTCGTAAGCCCTCTACCCGGCTCGAGTTCTTTTATGTGGAGCGTTATTATGGAGTGGAGTATTTCACTCGTCTGCCCGAGGCAGTTCGTAAGCCCTCTGTCCAACTCAAGTTCTTTATATGGAGCATTGTTATGGAGCAGAGTATTTCACTTGCCCATCCGAAGTAATTCGTAAGCCCTCCGTCCGGCTCGAGTCCTTTTATATAGAGCATTGTTATGGAGCAAGATATTTCACTCACCCACCTGAGATAGTTCGTAAGTCCTCCACTCGACTCGAGTCCTTTTATATGGAGCATTGCTATGGATCAGAGTATTTCACTCACCCCGCTGAAGCAGTTCATAAGCCCTCCGTCCGACTCAAAGTTCTTTTATATATAGCATTGTTATGGAGCGAGGTGTTTCACTCGCTCGATCGAGATAATTCGTAAGCTCTCTGCCCAGCTTGAGCCCTTTTATAGGAAGTATTGTTATGGAGTGAAGTGTTTCTCTATGATCGATCAAGACTATTCGTAAGTCCTCCAGTTGGTCTTCATATTATCCGATCGAGGCAGTGCGTACGGTCGAAGCCACCCGTAAGCCCTCGAGCCGACTATTTCTCTTCTAGAGTATTTTGAGCTTTGCCAAGCACTACCAGCTTTCACTATTCCTCATATATTTATCAGACTTCATTCGACTTCGCTTTTCATTCTGACTGTATGTGGTCACTTGTAATGGTGTCTAAGATTCCTGGGAGGTACTTATGACCGTCTGACAGGTTTTCCTAAGTACTATTGCTCTTTCCGAGTGCAAACATGCACTCTTCCCGATTACATGCATGCAACTCTTCCTAAGTGCATGCATGTAGTTGTCTTTGCCCAAGTATGCTTGCATACACTGTTTTTTGAGTGCATGCATGCAACTCTTCCCGAATGCATGCTTGCATGAACTATTTTCCGAGTGCATGCATGTCACTCTTCCACAGTCATGAAGGTCACTCTTTCCAAGTGCGACCCTTCCTGAGTGCATGCATGTGCATGCGGCCTCTCCCATAGCAAGCATGGAGCACATGTATGCGGTTTTTCCAAAGACAAACATGCAATACATGTAGACGGGTATTACCGAGGTAGATATGCAACGCATGCATGTGGCTCTTCCCGAGACATGCAGATAGCTCTTCCCGAGTGCATCCCTTCCTGAGTGCATGCATATAGCGCATGTATGCTACTCTTCTCGAGCCTTATCTTTTCTCTCGGATCCCGATCTCGGACACTCAACATGTATGACATATGTGATGCTCTATCGTGAATATTCTGATCTCATCAATATATGACAAGAAGAAATATATCAGAACATATGGAAGTTTTATGCAGTATTAGTGCCCTAACAACCCTGCAGAAGGAATCAACTTTACTATATAATAGTCGGTTGAAGTAAAAAAAGAGGATTTTTCTTTCTCGCTCTCTTCTTCTTCTTCAACAGTTTCACTGCATTAAATATAATTTTATCATCATCTTCTCCGGTCTAATTTAAGCATCGGATGGTCGCAACAACCGTCTAATGTATGTTATCTTTGAAAAGCTAGAGTTGAGGTTATTATTGCAGCCAGATCAAGCCCATCCTCGACGAATCTGACCACGTCAATAAGCAATAAAGCAATGGATCTGTCCCATCAAAATCCCAATGAAAACTACTCCAATGCTTCGGTAAAGATCATAGTTTCAAGCAAAATAAACAGCGATAAATAAACACTCGATCGAACTACTGATTGAACACGAACCAACCTGGAATTCCTCGTCTTTGGAGAGTGCCCAGAACGCCTCCTCGAGCTCAGCGAGGGCGTACATAAGGGTCTCTGGCACGTACTTACCCCCGAAACGGCCGAACCGACCGAAGGAATCCGGCCTAAGCCCCAAGCCTGGATTTTCGTACTTGCTGGCCTCAACGGCCGTGACTTCCTTGGTCATGGTGCAGGAGACAGCAAGGCCGGACGACGGCGACGCTGAGGCAAGTCGGCGCAACAACCCAGATTGGGGATGGATCCGGACACCGAGAAAAGACGACGGCGGCGGTTTGGCGAGGCCGAGGCTAGGGTTCCCGAACGCCAATGACGCGGAAGCAGGCATCGGGTGTTCACTTCCAGGTCTCTCTCCCTTACTGTTCGATTACCGTGCGGTCCGCATATCATGTTGACTCATGGGCGCATTGGCAAACGAGGAAAACAATGGAAAGACTCATCTGTTAATCCTGAGAATATCAGATGGACGGCTAGAGATCTATGCGCATATGAAAATTACTACGCGGGATTGGGTTTAGAGTTGCAGACTTGCAGGATAGAGGGGAAAGTGGGAGGATAGAGGGGAAAGTGGGACATGGGAATGAAAATGAATCGGTTCATTCATATTTGCTGTAAAAGTTGGGAAGCTGTTCAATTAGTAGTTCTTATCATTCATCCCAGGACTATGGTGAGAGGGAGGTTAATCGCGAGAGGGACTATGTCTCTTGACACGGTAGCAAGGCAGGAGGAGGTCATTTGAAATCAGGGGGGTTTGAGATCCTCCTCCGGAATCGACCTCTATCCATTCTGTAAGTATTCCCTGCCTTACCATCGCGTCATCCCCGTGGGGACGGTTCATTCATATTTGCGAAGATATACATGGATGGATACGTTGGCGCGATTATTATCTTGAATTGGACAATAATAAGGGTGCATTTGTTTGAGGATTTTTGTTGATAACCTGATTAGGTTATTAACAAAAACTTTGTTTGGTTTAGATTATGAATAATTATCTGGTAATTGTTCATTATCTGGTTATGAACAAAAATCTTTTTAAGGGAATCGAAAAACCTTAGAGAACCCAGGTTTTTGTTGATTTCTGGGATTAAGGAAATTTTTTTTCAATATTATCCCTAGCAATATATTAAATGTCAATTTGTCAAAACTCAATCGATTTGTCGCCCATCGCCGGCCGTCGTCGTCGCCGCCGCCGCCGTCGGCCGTCGTGCCGCCATCGCCGATCGTTTCGTCGCGCCGCCGCCATCGCTGTCGTCGTCGCCGCTGTCGCCGCGCCGCCGTCGCCCGTCGTCGCGGTCGCCGCCGCCGTGCCGCTCGTCCGCCGGCCGTCGTCGTCGTCGCCGTCGCGACCTCCGTCGTATCGTCATCGCGATCGCCGCCCATTGCCCTCCACGCCGCGCATCGCCGCCTATCATCGGTAGGCCGTCGCCGCCAAGACCACCAGATTGGTATCCGCCGCTCATCGCAGCCGATCAATCCTTTGCCGGTCGATGCGCCATCGTTATCGATCGTCGGTTGGCCGATCGTCGTTATCGCCTTAGTAAAATGTTAAACTAAGTTATATATTAAAACCTCCAACCAAATAAGGTTTTTATCAAAGGTTATACTTTATTCCAAGGTTATGTTTTATTCCCTGATAATCACATAACCAAAGTTAAGTATGATTACTTGAACCAAACACACCATAAGAGTTCCAACAGACACAACAGAGTTAATGAAAGTTTATGGTATTGAAGCATGAATTGATTTTTGGAGATTTTTTTTTAAGTACAATTCATCTGTCTAAGAGGTTACTTATCTCTTGGATAATGACGGTGACACTGATATAATATTTAAGATAAACGAATCATCTTTTGTCATATTAAATTCGGTAAAATTTTCAAACAGCACACGTGAAGTTTAGATTTTTCTAAACGACGCATCATACTTTCATATTTACTAAATCACGCACCTAATTTCCCTTTTATCTCTTCCGCCAAATAGACTTGCAATTTAATGCTGAGATTTGGCAGGCATCCGAGCCACAACTCGAAATCCCAAGTCATCCAAACGTCACTTCCACCCGCGTGGGAGGCCCTTGCTTTCCATACTGTTGATGAGCACCACACACAAGTTTATTCCGCAAACCAACTGAACGAAACATTTTTGATGAAACGCTAGTAGAAACTCTAAAAGTCTAGATATTGCCAACGATGACATCACTTCTCCAAAGAATATCTGAGTAGAATTTCCAGAAGTTGGCGCAACTCATTCACCGCTTGCTTCATATAGTATTATCATGTATGTATATGTTTTTATACTTGAGACTGCTATGAGGTTAATGAATACATTGTAGGAGGTTATATAACCAAGTTTGTCATGCACCCATAATTGCGATGTAGGAGGTTCATAACTAAGTTTTGTCACCACCTAAATAAATTCTACCGAACTTAAAAGGTGATGCTTTGAAATAAATCTCAGAACTATTGAAGTTCCCTGATTGATATTCCCAACACTAGGAGATTGAATCTGTCTGAGATAGTAGGTGGTGCTGAGAATGAAATTTTCAGCACCATCGTGTCCCTTAAATTTAAAATCCCAGGACCAGGGGAGATTGAAGTGGCCTGGATAAAAAATGATGGACCTCAAATTCCCAGCACCATTGAGGTTCAAGCAATTCGGAATAAAAGGTGGTGTTGGAAATTTAAATTCCCTCACCACCGTAGTCCTGAGATTAAAACTCCCAGCATCATTGAGGTTTAAGTAGTTCGGAATAAAATGTGGTGTTGAGAATTAAAACCCCAGCAATACTGTGGTCCTGCGATTAAAACTCCTAGTACTATGGAATTGAACTGGTCAAGATAAATGGTGGTGCTGAGAATTTATATCCCAGCACCATCGTGGTCCTGGGATTCAAACTCCCAGCAACACCATGGTGCTGGGAATGTAGATTTAAGTTGCCGCAATGAAATGTGGTGCTGGGAATTGAAACCCCAACAACACTGTGGTCCTGCGATTAATACTCCCAGTACCATGAAAATTGAACTGGTCGAGATAAATGGTGGTGCTGGGATATAATATCCCAGCACCACCATGGTATTGGGATTCAGACTCCCAGCAACACCATGGTGCTGGTAATTCCCAGCACCAGGGAGATTTAAGTTGCCGAGATGAAAAGTGATGCTGGGAATTGAAACTCCAGTAACACTGTGGTCATGCGATTAAGACTCCCAGTACCATGAAAATTGAACTGATCGAGATAAATGGTGGTGCTGGAAATTTATATCTCAGTACCACCGTGGTCCTAAGATTCAAACTCCCAGCAACACCATGGTGTTGGGAATGTAATTACATTCCCAACACCGGGGAGATTTAAGTTGCTGAGATGAAAGGTGATGCTGGGAATTGAAAATCCAACAACACTGTGGTCCTGCGATTAAGACTCTCAGCACTATTGAATTTGAACTGGTCGAGATAAATAGTGGTGCTGAGAATTTATATCCCAGCACCACCGTGGTCCACCGTGATCCTGGGATTCAAACTCCCAGCAACACCATGGTGTTGGGAATTTATATTCCAGCACCACCGTAGTCCTGTGATTCAAACTCCCAGCACCATGGAGATGGAACCTGGCCGAGATAAATGGTGGTGCTGGCAATTTATATCGGAGATAAATAAAGTCCTCTAGGCGAGTGGAGTGCAAGCGTGACCTAAACTAACATCCTCCACCTTTCCTTAGGCTCCCAAATCGTAGTTCTAAATATTCATGCTCCATTCCAACATTCAGACGAGTGCGTCAATTGGCACGCACCCATAACTGCTGGTAGGAATGTTGGAACTAAGTAGCCTTTTGCGCATAAACCTTCTAAATGCCTTCCTCTTCCATTCCATGTCAACTGTTCCTAATTTCAACATCTCTAGGTCCATCAATAACTTTTGGTCAAAACCCATTGATGGTCCTATCCAGCTCAAAATTGAAGGTTAGTGAAGTGCATAATTGGGAAATCTAACCCTAAACTCTCATCCTCCACTTGTCCTTAGGCTTCTAGACCCTAGTTAAAAAAATTCAGCCTACATGCCAGTATTATTACCACACTACACATAATTGTTTTGTTTTTAAAAACCTTTGCAGGGATGACCCGCTTCCTAATGAAGTGTTCTCATTTTTGGAAACAATTGAATCAAATTTGAAGGATAGAGAGTTAGATGATCAAGACTCCATAAATGTGTCCTCAAGTAATATTCCATCTTCATCTAAGTTTACTGATGTGGCGAATAGAATTCCCAACGATCAACACCCTGATATAAATAGAGAAGCTTCTTCCACACTCGAAGAAGAGTTTGTCATTACTACTATAGTAGTTAATGAATATTTTAAAGAAATTTGGAGTAAAGAGGTGTCATGCCCCGAGGGAGTCCCCGCCAGACAAAAATCCGGCAGCATCTCCCCTGTACGGGTGACAATATGAAACTTACATACAATACCCACACGACTTACTATACATCGGTCAACACGACCGAAACAAAAACTACCCATGCAAATCATATATAGGCCTCAGGCCAACAATCAAAGTAAATAACAAAAGTCTATCACATCTAGACTTACCCCTTCTGCCATCTGGGCAGGAATACACAACCAAATCCAATCGAATAAAAATCCGAATAGAAGTCCATAAGGACATACCAAATATCGCCAAAACATCCATGAGTACATAAATCAAACGTCAATCCTAAACATATCTTCTAGTCAATACCAAAACCATAAATCTAATAACAAGAAAAACTATCACGACGAGGGGGGTTTGACAGCTGGACTCTCCTGACAGCTTCATCCTGAAATAGATATAAAACAACGGGATAAGTTCAATGAACTCAGCGGATAATAGTCGATATGCATAGTAAGAAATAACTAACAATAATAATCATGCCCGTATAGTCTCATATATAGGATATGCAAGAAAGAAATGCGAAAAAAATATACTTACCTGAATCTCCTATCCTAATATAGGAGCATGTGTCATACTAGCAGAAATAAAATCGTCAGACTAAATACAAAAAAGTATCCTGTATGCATAGCAATCATATGAAACATCCAAGGCAGCAATCAAAATGCAACAAACACAATACAAATGTCATCCATGCAAAATGCATGCGATGCAAATGACATGGTCACCCCTGACGCCAGTCAGCCGCCTCACACGCGATGGTGAAGTCGAGTGGGTAGGGCTATGACAACTGTGCACTATGCCTTCACTGCTCATGAGTGATCGAGTGGACAGGATGCTGTCGGAGTACACCTATCCTCCTGCCCCAAATAGAGTGGGGGAGAAAAGCTCTCATCTTCCGATGTCGTAGACTAGAGGAGGGATCCCTGCCCGCTACCACGCTGCCTCATCGCTACCCATGAGCGGACCAGCAGAGCTTGACAGAGCTACTGCACACACCCTCCTGATGTACCACTAACCCATGAGTGGCAGCGTGTACAGACCATGTAACTGGCTGCGGGCTCAACTATAAAAGAACCTCGTCCAGCCAGCATGCAATCATGCAAGATGGTGCATGACACTAAAGCATGTGTAACACCAACAAAAATATGTCTCCAAAAATAATATGCACAACAAATAGGTACATATCAATGACCTAAGTACAACAGGGAAAGTATAACTAAAAGCTAATCCAATACATGTATCAAGTAGACATAATAACATACAAGGCAATTAAACATAACAATTATTGCAAGCTATAACCAACTAAGGATATCAATATGACATTATCTAAAAGATAAGTCAAAATACCAGCCTGATTAAATGCTCGAAATACTATAAATCTTCACGGTCGTGGACCTGCCTCGTGACCGAAACCTGCACACAACATAACTATTGTTAAGCACAAAAATACAATCCACCGTCAAATCGAATCCCAAGTCGATTTCGTACATAACCCAATTAACCCAAATCAACTCCCAATTTCACTAATTTATCTACCCCTTTTACAGCCCCTCTTCATACCCATTCACAATCGTCGTAGCGTTCACAGCCTGTGAACAACCTTCACATTCCGTGAACAACCCGAAACACTGTCCATAACCACCCCCTCCTTCACAACCGGCCAACAACTCCATACAGGAACATCACAATCGACTTTAACACCCAAACCCCCAACTCGCAGCCCACTTCATGGCCGAGAACAACCTCACAACTGACTCCATCGGTAGTAACCTCCAAACACAGATCATAACTCCGACTCACAACTGTGCACTGCCCACCCACAGCTATTCACAGCCCTTACAGCTGACCTTGCCCGACCACCTCCAACACCAACAGCACGACACCCCCAAATAGACCCTCACAACCCCTCTCAGTCGGCCATAGTTCCTTCCCTACTGCCTTGTTCACCGGCACCATCAACACTCACCGATTACTGCCCAAAATCACAGATTCACTATGAATAAGGAAAACAAGATATATATACTGGAAATTAGAAGTTTTCCCTTAGCAGTATTTCCTCGGTGCGGGCCGATCACGGCTGCGGAGGCTGGTCGAAGGACGACAGACGCTGGCAAAGAAGGGCACGCGGTGTGTACGCATGGGAGGCCGACCGACTGCGGTGAACAGCGGCAGCTCAGGCGAGCAGCAGCAAAGAGGGCACCCATGGTGACCTAGGCACCGGGAAAGGCGAAAGGTTGCCGACGCTTGTGGAGGGACGACCGACCGCAGGGACTCGGTGGCTGCAGATGCGAGGAAGAGAAGCCGACGGTCCTGTGGCTGCGGACGTGAGGAAGAAGAGGCTCGTGTGAGAAGAAGGAGAGGCACAGCGATGGGGTGAGGCGCACCGTCGGAAGATGAGGAACGGTCGACGCTCGAGCGTCGACGACGGAGAGGAGAAGGCAACGACGCATGAGAAATCGAGAGGAAGGAATCACGACGCGTTAGAAAGGAATCGGGGATTTAGGAAATAGATAAACCTAGATTTATAACCTAGGTTAAATTTATCCTATTTACGCATCTAAACAGGCCCTTTTAAAAGTCTATTTTTCTTATCCCCGTAATTATCTCGTACAGGCTCCGTTTAAATCTAGAAAAATTCCTAAAATTTTCTCCAAAAATTCCGAAATAATCCCATGATTATTTTTCCTAAATTTTGTCCATTAAATTTATATTTTAAATTTTCCGTATTTTCTTCCCCCACTAATAAAAATTTGGTCCCCAAATTTCCTACTCAGATGCATAATGAGTAAGAGATACCATAAGTATTGAAAATATATTTCACGTACCTTAATTAAACAGGTGAGGGTATTGAGCTCTGATATTTTCTTCAAGCTCCCAAGTAGCCTCCTCATCCGTGTGGTGACTCCACCCGACCTTGACAAGTCGCACAATCTTATTCCGCAACTGTCGTTCCTTGTGATCCAGAATTCGTACCGGAACCTCTGCGTAAGTAGCATCAGGTTGAATGAAACTTGACACATCTGACAAAATATGTGTAGAGTTTGGCATATATTTCCTCAACATTGACACATGAAACACATCATGAATATCCGTCAAGGATGGTGGTAGCGCTAGGCGGTAAGCGACTGCTCCAATCCTCTCCAAAATCTCAAATGGACCAATATATCTAGGAGCTAGCTTACCACGGAGGCCAAATCTCTTCACCCCTTTCGTGGGTGAGACTCGCAGGAATACATGATCACCAATAGAGAACTCCAGAGGTCTCCGTCTCCGATCTGCATAACTCTTCTGACGATCCTGCGCCTCTGCCATCATACGTCTGATAGTACGGACCAACTCTGCCTCATGCTGAGTTCTCTGGGGTCCTAGCAACTGAGCCTCCCCAACCTCCTCTCAGAGGGTGGGTGTATGACACTGTCTACCATACAATGCACTTGAAGCGGGGCCATTTGGATAGCGAATGATAGTTATTATTGTTCCGACAAAATATGTGTAGAGTTTGGCATATATTTCCTCAACATTGACACATGAAACACATCATGAATATCCGTCAAGGATGGTGGTAGCGCTAGGCGATAAGCGACTGCTCCAATCCTCTCCAAAATCTCAAATGGACCAATATATCTAGGAGCTAGCTTACCACGGAGGCCAAATCTCTTCACCCCTTTCGTGGGTGAGACTCGCAGGAATACATGATCACCAATAGAGAACTCCAGAGGTCTCCGTCTCCGATCTGCATAACTCTTCTGACGATCCTGCGCCTCTGCCATCATACGTCTGATAGTACGGACCAACTCTGCCTCATGCTGAGTTCTCTGGGGTCCTAGCAACTGAGCCTCCCCAACCTCCTCTCAGAGGGTGGGTGTATGACACTGTCTACCATACAATACTTCAAACGGGGCCATTTGGATAGCCGAATGATAGTTGTTATTGTAGGCGAATTCCACTAACGACAAGTGGTCCTCCCAGTTGCCCCCGAAATCCATAACACAGGACCTCAACAATTCCTCTAGAGTCTGAATGGTCCGCTCCGACTGTCCATCTGTCTGCAGATGGAATGCAGTACTAAAATGAATCTGTGTGCCTAAGGCATGCTGCAGACTCTGCCAGAATCGAGACGTGAATCGGGGATCTCTATCTGATATAATGCTCAAAGGAACACCATGAAATCTGATGATCTCCTGTCAATATAACTCTGCCAAACGATCCAAAGAGTTGGTCTTTCGAATTTCTAAGAAGTGCGCAGATTTGATTAGTCGGTCAACGACTACTCAAATCGCGTCATGACCTTGACGTGTCCTAGGCAAACTCACCACAAAATCCATGGTAATGTGATCCCACTTCCACTCGGGAATAGGAATCCTCTGAAGTAGTCCGGTAGGTCTCTAGTGCTCAGCCTTTACCTGTTGACAAACTAGACATCTAGCAACAAAATCTGCGATATCTTTCTTCCCGTCGTTCCACCAATACAAACGCCTTAAATCTCGATACATGCGGGTTCCGCTTGAGTGGATTGTAAATCGAGAGCGATGAGCCTCCTGGAGTAACTCCTCCATGACCGGGTGAGACTGAGGTATGCATAATCTGCCCCAGAAATAAATAATACCTTCGTTATTTTGGATGAACTCAGTCTACTATCCAGAGGTTATCTGACTGCCAATGAACTGTAAATACTGATCACCGACCTGAGCCTCTCGGACTCTCGTCCTGATAGATGACTGAGCAACTATGGTAACAAGACAACATAATAACTGCTAAGTGCACGTCATATATATGACGGCTTACCTCGCAATTCTTTAACTGCCGTAAGCTTAGTATACGTCTTATTCAATAGCATCGGAATCGCTACGTTCCCCTAAATGATGCATCCATGTACACTACCCTTCCATCCAAACCAGAATGATTAATCAACACTGGTGTAAAGGTCAACCATCGTCTGAACTCTGAAACTAGTTTTCACAAGCTTCAGACCAAGTAAATTCCATCACCTTCCTAGTTCACCAGTCAGCGATGTAGTACCGCTAGAGCATCCTATCCATATCTATAGTAATAATCAAATCAATACCAAGAAACCACCATCTACGACGGCCGAGTGCGTAACTCCAACTACCATCATCAACAAAGGGCTGTTACTTAACCCAAATCCTTGGATGACTAAGTCGTTAATAAGTCTAATAAGATAATCAAAAGCTCATACAATTCATACCAAGTATGAAATTATTGTCGCTACACACCTGCATTCTCTTTACTCTAGGCTGATGATACAACAATCATCACAACGACAATGATAATTGTATGACACCATGTCACTACAATATCAACACACCAGTTGTATACCAACCCTAGAGTATACACAGGTGTCCTTAGCTAGTCTAACCATATCATCTATCCACAATGAAGGATATTTATTTCCAACAACTACTGCATTCCATCATTAATAATCGATGCATAACCTCAAAGGTCCATCTCTCTTTTAACAAAGAGTTCCGGATCTTCTCTAGAAAAAATACTGGGATAGATAAATATCCCATCCAACACCTCCTATAATAAGGTAAAATGATCTTTCATCGTCTTTACCAGTGTAGGTATACACGCCTTATTCATAACCAAATCACTAATAATAGGGACTGATATTCTCTGAGAGTTTACTCATTGTCCTTCAAATCGGTGGCTAGCAGTCAAATCCCTAGCTTCCTAATTTGACATCAGTCGGCACCTCTAAAGAGTCCGTACTTCTGAAATCATCATTAGATTCCTCAAGGTCAATACGTCGTCAAACTCGTCCACGACAATGAGTAGGGGCAATTTCACTAGGTGACTTTTCCTACCGTGAGCAAATATGTAAGTATCTAACAGAAACATAATGATAACTTCCTATTACATAAGGAAATTAAAGTGACTACTAAAGATAACTACTTTTCTTATAGCTCAGAGATATCCTTCAGCTTGCCTGGTCCCCAAAACACGAGAACTCCCAAAACTCCAAGGAAAAGAAAATCCTCGAAACACAAAACCCACAAACCAAAATCGCAAACCAATAAAATTGTCACGTCCTGGGGGAATATCCGTCATCCAAATGACGGAGGAGCCCCTTAGTGACAATATTCAGAAATACATGGACCAGATCTGGTAAAAACCTCGAAATAATAATAGAAATATAAGTATTTTATTAACTACATGCATGCATGAATAAACATATATCAATTAAAGTAAAATAGTTTTATTGCACCAAATCAAATTGCGACAAAATCCAAAGTGCATAAATAAAATGCAATACCAATAAAGTAAATAAAGCGGCATCTCGACGATGCAGTGAGACAAGCATGACAAGGAACTCTCTGAGCGACATGAAGGTAGGTCAACAGGACACGTCCTCCATCAGCTAACCTATAGGATAAGTGAGGAGGGGGTGAGTACAACCACTCAGTGGATGGATAGACAGTAGTGCATAATCATAATGCACCTAATGGAAGTCAAAGGAAACATACTAGAGTAACCCAACAAAGGGAACTATCTATGAGCTACCGCGAATGGAGCTCGTGGGTCGACAATCAATATACTAAGCACTGTCTACGTGCAACTACATGCTACCACGAATGAGACTCGTGGGTAGACTGGCAGTAAAAAGACTCAATGTCTGCGAGCAATGACATGCTACCACGAATGGGTCTCGTAGGCAGATAGCGTATATAGTTATCTAGTTATTGACTGCACGCAACAACATGCTACCACTAATGGATCGCGTGGGCAGTCGATTATCCTAGGTTGTTAAGCCTAGGGTTATCCAATACATCTTGCATAGAACGTCTATTAAAGTCGATAAAGATCATCGATCTACTATTAAGCCCATTGAAGCGGTCAAGCGAGGGTTTCAACACCTCTAATACGAAATGTTTACCAAAGTCGTAAAGATCATCGACTTATAAATAAATACGTCGAGATGGTTAAGTCTAGGGTTCCAACCCTTCTAACATGAACGGTTATCAAGGTCGATAAAAATCATAAGTCCACTAATAATCACGTCGAGATGATTAATCATAGGGGTTCGTCCCAGCTAACAGGAAATGCCTATCAAAGCCAATAAGGACAACCCCTCTACTAACAAGCACGACAAGAGGGTTAAGCCTAAATTATATCATATCTAACAGTTTAATCATGCATGTTATAACATGCTACCACAAATAAATCTCATGGGTACTTAAGATGTAAAGTAACTATCTAGCTACAGACGTCATACGAATATCATTAACTCCGAACGAATAACGCAAAAGTATAACCTTACAGTAAATTATCTCAACCATGCATGGGAGACATATTCGACCACAAATATACAAAAGCAACCATAGAGAGACTCTACTGCAGACTCTCTTTCAACCAAGAATGGGAGATATAATTGGCAGTCGAGATATGAACAATGTTATATACCCTCTTAGGATTAATCACATCCTAATCATACGACTTCTACTAGTCCGATCACCATATCAATAGAAATAGTAAATGAATAATCATATATCAATAAGCACATTCGGGTTATTATGCCTAGGGTTCCAACACCTAGGATTTTACTAATGTTTCATTCCTGAGATCCGCTCTTACGGAATAACTTCATCTAAGTTATTCTATCCCTACTAGTCTCAATCATGGTATTCACCGCAATAACACATAGCCAAATAAACACATAACATGTTGTCTAATAAACGACAGCATAGTCATACTAATGGCAATCAATGGCTGAAATTAATTAGGGTATAGTCATGCCAGTACAAAGTCAAAGCAATATGCTATAGAGCATCAAGTGCAAATATACCCTAAACCACATAAGCAACGTAATCATATCATCATGCACTAAATCTAAAAAAAAAATTTATCTCTAGAATTTATTCACCTGTTAGCCGTCTGGAGATGTCCTGTTGCCGTTAAATCCCCAAATTGACCTCATCAATAATACCTCGAATTTCCGAAACATAAAAATCGTCAGAAATCTGTACAAATCCAAAAATACTAAAGTTAACCTGTCAAACGTGGCGAACTCCGAAAACCCAAAGACCCTAAGGAACTCGGAACCTAGGCTTTGATACTAAATAAATTGTCACGCCCTGAGGGAGTCCCTGCCAGACAAAAATTCGGCAGCATCTTCCTTGTACGGGTGACAGTATGAAACTTACATACAATGCCCACACGACCTACTATACATTGGTCAACACGACCGGAACAAAAACTACCCATGCAAATCATATATAGGCCTCAGACCAACAATCAAAGTAAATAACAAAAGTCTATCACATCTAGACTTACCCCTTCTGTCATCTGGGTAGGAATACACAACCAAATCCAATCGAATAAAAAATCGAATAGAAGTCCATAAGGACATACCAAATATCGCCAAAACATCCATGAGTACATAAATCAAACGTCAATCCTAAACATATCTTCTAGTCAATACCAAAACCATAAATCTAATAACAAGAAAAACTATCACGATGAGGGGGGTTTGGTAGTTGGACTATCTTGATAGCTTCATCCTGAAATAGATATAAAACAACGGGGTAAGTTCAATGAACTCAGCGGATAATAGTCGATATGCATAGTAAGAAATAACTAACAATAATAATCATGCCCCGTACAGTCTCATATATAGGATATGCAAGAAAGAAATACGAAAAGACTGTACTTACCTGAATCTCTTATCCTAATATAGGAGCATGTGCCATACTAGCAGAAATAAAATTGTCAGACCAAATACAAAAATATATCCTGTATGCATGGCAATCATATGCAACATCCAAGGCAGCAATCAAAATGCAGCAAACACAATACAAATGCCATCCATGCAAAATGCATGCGATGCAAATGACATGGTCACCCCTGACGCTAGTCAGCCGCCTCACACACGATGGTGAAGCCCAGTGGGTAGGGATATGACAACTGTGCACTCTGCCATCACTGCTCCTGAGTGACCGAGTGGACAAGATGCTGTCGGAGTACACCTATCCTCCTACCCCAAACAGAGTGGGGGAGCAAAGCTCTCATCTCCCGGTGTCGTAGACCAGAGGAGGGATCTCTGCCCGCTACCACGCTGCCTCATCACTACCCATGAGCGGACCAGCAGAGCTTGACAGAGCTACTGCACACACCCTCCTGATGTACCACTAACCCATGAGTGGCATCATGTGCATACCATGTAACTGGCTGCGGGCTCAACTATAAAGGAACCTTGTCTAGCCAGCATGCAATCATGCGATATGGTGCATGACACTAAAGCATGTGTAACACCAACAAAAATATATCTCCGAATAATATGCACAACAAATAGGTACATATCAATGACCTAAGTACAACAGGGAAGGTATAATTAAAAGCTAATCCAATGCATGTATCAAGTAGGCACAATAACATACAAAGGCAGTTAAACATAACAATTATTGCAAGCTATAACCAACTAAGCATATCAATATGACATTATCTAAAAGATAAGTCAAAATACCCGCCTGATTAAATGCTCAAAATACTGTAAATCTTCACGCTCGTGGACCTACCTCGTGACCGAAACCTGCACACAACATAACTATTGTTAAGCACAAAAATACAATCTACCTTCAAATCGAATCCCAAGTCGATTTCGTACATAACCCAATTAACCCAAATCAACTCCCAATTTCACTAATTTATCTATCCCTTTTACAACCCCTCTTCACAACCGTTCACAACCGTCGCAGCATTCACAGCCTGTGAACAACCTTCACAGTCCGTGAACAACCCGAAACACCGTCCATAACCACCCCCCCTTCACAACCGACCAACAACTCCATACAAGAACATCACAATCGACTTTAACACCCAAACCCCTAACTCGCAACCCACTTCATGGCCGAGAACAACCTCACAACCGACTCCATCGATAGTAACCTCCAAACACAGATCATAACTCCGACTCACAGCCGTGCACTGCCCACCCATAGCTGTTCACAACCCTTACAGCCGACCTTGCCCGACCACCTCCAACACCAACAGCACGACACCCCCAAATAGACCCTCACAACTCCTCTCAGTCGGCCATAGTTCCTTCCCTACTGCCCTGTTCACCTACACCATCAACACTCACCGATTACTGCCCCAAATCACAGATTCACTATGAATAAGGAAAACAAGATATATATACTGGAAATTAGAAGTTTCCCCTTGGCAGTATTTCCTTGGTGCGGGCCGATCATGGCTGCGGAGGATGGCCAGCGCTGGCAGAGAAGGGCACGCGATGTGTGCACATGGGAGGCTGGCCGATTACTGCTGCGAATAGCGGCGGCTCAGGCGAGCAACAGCGAAGAGGGCACCCACGGTGACTTGGGCACCGGGAAAGGCGAAAGGTTGTCGGCGCTTGTGGAGGGAAGGCCGACCGCAGGGACTCGGCGGTTGTGGACGCGAGGAAGAGAAGCCGGTGGTCCTGTGGTTGAGGATGCAAGGAAGAAGAGGCTCGCACGAGAAGAAGGAGAGGCGCGGCGATGGGGTGAGGCGCACCGTCGGAAGATGAGGAACGGTCGGCACTCGAGCGTCGACGACGGAGAGGAGAAGGCGACGGCGCGTGAGAAACCGAGAGGAAGGAATCGCGGCGCGTTAGAAAGGAATCAGGGATTTAGGAAATAGATAAACCTAGATTTATAACCTAGGTTAAATTTATCCTATTTACGCATCTAAACAGGACCTTTTAAAAGTCTATTTTTCTTATCCCCGTAATTATCTCGTACATGCTCCGTTTAAATCCAGAAAAATTCCAAAAAAAATTCCTAAAATTTTCTACAAAAATCCCGAAATAATCCCCATGATTATTTTTCCTAAATTTTGTCCATTAAATTTTATATTTTAAATTTTCCGTATTTAACAAGAGGAGTTAAGTAATATACAAGTGATATAACAGTTAGAATATACAAATCCTTTGGAAGAATTCTTAGCTGATGATATCCAACATGAAGAAGGTGAGTTAAACCTAGATCAGTATAGTGACTTAGAGGAAGTGTTCCTAATTGCTGATGATCACTATGTTTTAAATCCACGAATAACACAATTGGCAGCTGTTAGTTCATCAGATCCAAATGAATTTTTCACTAGACAAGTTTTTTCCCCGACAAGAGTTTAAATATGCACTAGTAAGGCATGTGATGCTAAAAAACTTTAGATACAAGCCAGTTGACACCAGACTTAATAGAATTAAAGTTATTTGCTTCAATCAGCCATGTCCATGGAGATTAGTTGCAAGTGGAGACGTGGAGTTCACTGTCACAAAATATGAAAGCAGCATAAATGTGACACAGTTAGGGAAATAACAGATCACCATGCATGTACATCCACATTTGTAGCAAACCAGATTGTAGGATGGTTAGTTACTTCTGATGATTACAAACCAAGTTCAATTTGAAGAGAAATTCAAACTAGGTTTGGTGTTCACATTTCATACAAGAAAGTATACACAGCCAGACAGAAAGCATTAAAAAGAGTGGTTGGTAATTTTGATCAGGCATAATTGATCTTCCAATATACTTGCATGAGTTAAGAGTTAGAGATCCTAATACCTATGTTGCAGTGCTAAGAAATGGGAAAAATCAATTTCAGCGATGTTTTTGAGCATTTGGTGCTTGTGGAAGAGTATTCAGGTCTTATTTGCGAAAACTAATTGGAATTGATACTACACATATCACCGGCAAGTATCCTGGTGTGTTGCTAATGGCAACTACCGTTGACGGTAATGCAAAAATTCTACCAGTTGCATTTGGAATTGTTGAAGTTGAATATGGATCTGCCTGGGAGTGGTTTTTGGATCATGTAAAGACATTCCTTGCTGTCCTTCTAGAGTCATTGAGCATTGTATCGGATAGACATCGAGGGATTATATCAGTAGTTAACAAAGTCTATTCATCTACCCATCATGCTTTCTGTTGCTATCACTTGTCTTGTAACATGGTAATAGATACCCAGGATAGATCCTCATTAGGTTTATTTTGGGCAGCAACAAGAGCCAATACTGTGGTTGAGTTTGATCGATTAATGCAGAACATGCATGAAAAACACAAGGATGCATATGTGTGGCTACAAAAGATCGATCCAAAAAGATGGGCAAATGCACACTTTCCTGGGAGGAGGTACACAATGTTAACCACTAATTGTTCTGAGAGTTTAAATGCATTATTCAAGGAAACACGTGAACTCCCTATCACCAGTTTAATTGACAATACTAGAAGAAAGGTTGCTCAATGGTTCTTTAACCGTAGGGAAGAATCTTCAAAAAGGTCAGATTTTCTAACACCTTATGCCATTAAAGAGATTGATGAAAGAAGAGAAAGAACTCGATTATATTCAGTATTCCCATACTCGCAAATAGAAATGGAAGTATAGACAATAGCTTTTTCGTATATTGTTGATTTGGAGAGGCGCAGTTGCATCTGCGGTGAGTTTCAAAAATTATGAATTCCTTGCTCGCATGCTATTGCAATCATCATATATCAGAACATGGATCCATACCGTTATTGTGAGCATTATTTTCTAAGGGAAACTTGGAAGGCCACTTACATGGATCGTATTTACTCATGTCGAAGTAAGAAATTTTGGCCTAATGGTGACAAAAATTTTGGAGTTCTACGTCCTCTTAGCCTTGTGCAACCGGGTCGAAGAAAAAAGGCACGCATTTTATATATTCATTATATATGTGTGCATATTGTCTAATATTTTACATTGTAGATAACATGGTGCTTGGTGTGGCACAGAAGATCATGTTATCAGTACCTTGTAAAATATAAGTAAAGGCTCACAACCAAGATGGTTTTGGACAAACCATTGGCATGGTTGTAGTGTAGCTTGGTATTATTTTATCTTGAACATAGAGTTACACTAGTACACTTAGGTGTATTGAGTAGGATCGACATAGAGGTGATTCAATTTAGTACTGACTACATAATTGAATCGGACCTCGGATATTATGTTGTACATGCTCTTAATCCCGATATAATAACGGGCACATGTACTTAGTATTTATTTCTTTGATTTACTAAAGGTGAGATTTAGATGGATTAAATCAATATCCCCAGTAAGTTGGGAAATAATATTATTTACATGGTGTGCCGTTGATTATAGGAGGAAACCGTGTCCTATATATTAGGTTGATGATGTCCCCTTGAGGAGCTCATAAGGTTCATCATGTAAACCCAGCTGGTTGACTTAGTCAACATGATGATAAGGTTGAGTGGTACTACTCGAGGAATTAGATGTTAATTAATTGATGGTCAGTAAATCAATTAATTGACGGACATTCGATATCTTAAACACGGGGAGATTAATGTACAAATAATATATGGAGCCCATATTGATTTATGGGGGTTGGTGAGGTAGTTCAATGATGATCCTCTAGTGAAATGGAACATCATTGATGGATCAAGTTTGTGTGGTTCCGATCCATCGGGTGGCCAAGACCCAACTCCTCCTTATGGTCCCTATCGTAGCCTAATATAATCCTTGTGAAGTCTAGATCCAAGAATGTAAAACAAAACCTAGAACCAATGGTTGGGATTAAATCCCTAGATCCGATGGTTGGATGAAACCCTAGAACCAACGGTTGGGATTAAATCCCTAGATTCGATGGTTAGGATGAAATCCTAGAATCGACAGTTGGGATTAGATCCTTAGATCCGACGGTTGGGATAAAACCCTAGATCCGACGGTTGGGATGAAACCTTAGATCCGACGGTTGGGATGAAATCATAGATCCGACGGTTGAGATTAAACCCTAGATCCGACGGTTGGGATAAAACCCTAGATCCGACGGTGGAGATTAAATCCCTAGATCCGACGGTGGAGATTAAAGGAGGCTTAAGCCTAATTATATAAATAGAGGCTTAGGTTGGGCGGCAAGATGAGATTGAAGAATTAGGGTTTGGCTTTTGGAGGTGGGTGGCTAGGGTTTGGAGCAAAGGTGGGCGGCAACTTCTTCTTCCTTCTAGTTGTTGCCGGCGCCCAATTTGATCCATAAATACTTGGCCGACGCCCATCACTAAGGCCTTTCTCTTCTTCCTTAGCCGGCGGTTCTCCTTCCATTGGTGGCCGGTGGTCTTCCTCCTTCCTTTCTCCAAAGTGGCCGGCGGCAACTCTTCTTTCGTTGGCCCATCATCCATTGCTCAATTCCCTAATTTGGTGGCCGGGACTAGATAGGAAAGGTATTTGTGAGTTCTTCTCTTTGTTCGCAGCGGACAAGGTAGAGAAGAAAGCGATCTAGAAGGCTTCTACTCGTGGAGGAACTTCGTCCACATGTCGTCCACGAGAAGGATAGGACATACGGTAGAAGATCGTGAGGTATAAAGTTATTTTAACTTTATGTACAGATCTGAGCATGTTCTTATTTGTTTTGATTATGCATGTGTGTGTATGAATATATATTGTATAATCATGGACCCCGAAGACAAACACAAAAACCGGCGATCCATCCGTCATCTCTTCCGCGGCTAACCAACTAGAAGAGTTGTGTTGCTTGAACAACTAGTTTGTTCAAGCGACCACTCAAGTTGTTAGCACGACGACGAAATGGTGTTGTTAAGGAAGCTCATCCCATCCGGATTAATCCTTTCATTAGTGAAAATTTTAATCCGGGGACATGGGAGCCAATGAGCCTTCGAAGCATCCACCCAACAATTGGTATCAGAGCCATCGGTTTCCGGTTTTGTGTGTTTAGGATTCGGTTAATTTTTATGCATTTTTCATATATTATATGTGCCGGATAATAGTAGGATATGCGTAGTTTAACTCTTTGGTTGCAGGCATAAGATCCGACTATTATGGCCATGTGTGTGTATGTGAATGGATGTGTATAAAAATTTATTATTTGAATCTTCGGGGTTGACGAGGCTAGATTAGTATTTAATTTTTGTAATTAAATACGACATTGTTTAGCCGATCATTTTAGTTTACTTTCGATCTAGATTATTTGTACACTCCTTCGTGGAGTATAGGATCGATGGATGTAAATAAAATGATTTATCTCGGCTCGGATATCTTTGGTGACTTGTGCACGGGAAAAGGTGGAGCGGACGAGGTGGCGACACGACGGGATGCATATTGGAGGACAATGCCATAATAGTTGGAAAAAAATTTTGTTTTTCCATATTTATTGCTTATTTGTTTTATATGCATGTTGTGTATGTTTAAAATTCCTCGATTTCAATTTACTAAGTGGGAGAGGGATATTTTAATTAATTCCCGCGGCCTCCATTACAATTTGACGTGTGATGCAACAAACTTGCGCGTTGGCTTTGAGTGCCTTCCTCCCCATCGGATGGGTTTGTTTGCGGATCACTAGGTCAAATAATGGTTATAGGAAATTATTTAGGAGCGTGTGTACTTCCCCATCATTAAGGCACATAATCCGAAATAATTCCCTTAGTATCGTGTAATGGTGCACACTTAGATGCAAATAAAAAGTATCCTCCCCATCGGAGTCACTGCTTTTATTTGTAGGGCTAAAGAGGAACCAACTATTAATTTTATTTGTCAAAAAGTAAGGTTGACAAGATAATAAAATTAATGGGTAAAACCTCCTCTTACAAATGTAGAATTCGTATACGTCCACACTATCGTGGCATGCGATATTCTCGAT
Organism: Wurfbainia villosa; assembly: GCA_025175895.1. Taxonomy (NCBI): domain Eukaryota; kingdom Viridiplantae; phylum Streptophyta; class Magnoliopsida; order Zingiberales; family Zingiberaceae; genus Wurfbainia; species Wurfbainia villosa. Next base: position 10,126,429 of record CM045991.1, on the reverse strand, counting down.
GTTTTGAGGTGTTGGTTGATTTCAGGATTTTATTGTTTTGAGGAATCAATAATATTTGAAATCTAATATTTTGATCATTGTGATTTTTAGGATTTTCAAATGGCATTCAACCCACTTGCTGTGATTATAAAAGAAAAAAAACGAAATGGACCAAACTACATAGATTGGAAAAGAAACTAGGAAATAGACTTAACTGCGGAGGAGTACAAATTTGTACTCTTCGAGGTCTGTCCTCCTAAGCCCTCCGATGACTCTGATGAAAAGGAGAAAGAACATTATAAGAAATGGGTTAAGGCAGATGAGATGGCGCGGTGTTACATTTTGGCATCTATGTCAAATGTGCTGCAACATCAGCATCAGGCCATAGCCACTGCTTTTGACATGATGTTCAATCTCAAGGAACTTTTCGGACATCAGAGTAGGGCGGCTAGGCAGGAGGCAATGAGAAACTTGATGACGACCACCATGGTCGAGGGAACACCCGTTAGGGATCATGTTCTCAAGATGATGGCTCATTTTAATGAGATGGAAGTCCTCGGAGCTGAGATCGATGGGGAAACCCAGGTCGATATCATTCTCCAGTCTCTGCCTAGGAGTTTTGAGCAGTTCCGCCTCAACTACAACATGAACAAGAGGTTGTATTCGTTGGCGGAGCTTCTGACAGAACTCCAGGCGGCAGAGGGGCTTTTTCGTCAGAGTTCTCAAGCCATGGTCGCTCAGAAGGTTTCTTCCTCCAAACCGAAAGGTAAGAAGAAGAAGACGCAAGGTGGAGCGAAGAAGGTGGCAGTGGGGCCTCAGGAAGGAGTGAAGAAACCGAAAGGCAAGTGCTTCACTTGCAAGCAGACTGGACATTGGAAGGCGGACTGTCCTCGCCGAAAGAACAATAGGTATATCTTCTTGTTTAGTTGTTGAAACATGTTTAGCGGTGTTATCTACCGATTACGTGTGTGAATCTGAGCCACGATCATGTCTGCAATACTTTGCGGGGGTTCAGAAACCCGACGACTAGCTGAGGGAGAGATTACCGTCTTCATGGGCAATGCTTCAAAGGTGGCGACTATTGCAGTGGGAGACGTTTATTTATCTTTTGATAGGAATAAATTTTTGGTTTTGAGAAATTGTCTTTATGTACCTACTTTTAGAAAGAATTTAATTTCAGTTTCTAAATTGTTTTTGGATGGATATTCTGTTTCTTTTAATGACAAGGTGGTTATAAAAAGGAATAGGGAGATTATCTGATTACAGTACATTGGTTGGCAATTTATATACTATTGAACCAAAAACTCCCACGATGCAAATAGAAGTAAATAACTCATCTTCTAAATCTAATAAGAGAAAAGAACCTTGCAAATGAATAGACAAACATATCTTTGGCATCTAAGGCTTAGTCGTATTAACCTAAGTAGAATTGAAGGTTGATAGGTGATGGACCTTTGGGTTCGTTAGTGGTGGAGGATCTCCCAACCTGCGAATCTTGCTTGGAAGGTAAAATGACCAAGAGGCCTTTAAGGCCAAGGGTATAGAGCCAAAGATGTGTTAGAATTGGTTCATTCTGATTTGTGGTCCTATGACTATCCGGGCAAGAGGTGGCTTTGAATATTCGTCTCTTTTATAGGCGATTATTCAAGGTATGGATACATTTACTTGATCATGAAGTCTGATGCTTTGACAAGTTAAAGAATTCAAGGTGATGTGGAGAAGCGTCGAGGTAAAAGTATCAAGACATTACGATGATCGTGGTGGCGAGTACCTCTTGGGAGAGTTTAGGAGTTACTTATCAGGATTCAATCCCAATTGCACTTTTGCACACCCGGTAGAATGGTGTGGCGGAGGCGAAGGAATAGGACTCTTATGGAGATGGTCGGATCGATGATGAGTTATTACGAGTTACGATTAGATTACGGGGGTTTGCTCTGGAAGCAATGACACACATTCTCGAACTTGGTTCCATCTAAGTCGGTACCCTCTACTCCCTGAGTTGTGGGTGGCGAAAGCCTAGTCTAAGACATATTCGGATATGGGGTAGTCCGGCACATGTCTTTGAAGGGAGATCTTTGGTAAGTTGGAATCTAAATGCAGTGCGCTTGTTTGTTGGCTACCCTAAGGAGCGAAGGGTGGTTTATTCTATAGTCCTAGAGATCGGAAGGTGATCGTGAGTCACGAATGCGATTTCTAGAGGAAGACTATGTGATGAACCACAAGCCCAGTAGGATTGTTCTTGAGGAGTTGGCCGAAGTCCGGGCTTGATGCCACCGGTACAGAGGAGGCACCACAAGTCAGCACGCCGCGTGTCACGAGCATACACGGGAGGCACCTCGTCGTAGTGGGAGGTTGTTAGACAACCCGCAGATTCATGTTTTTGGGAGAGTCTTGGACTTAGTCACAGTGAACATGAACTGATCCTGGACATATGGGAGGCAATCCAAGATAGAGATCTGATATCTTGGCAAAAGCGATGAATTGGAGATAGAATCTATGGATTCTAATCAGTCTGAGCTAGTAGAGCCACCCGATGGTGTAAAAACCATTGGATGCAAGTGGATCTACAAGAGAAGAGAGGAGTAGGCGGGAAGGTTGAAACCTTCAAAGCTAGGCTTGTTGCGAAAGGGTATACTCGGAAAGGGTATCGATTATGAGGAGACCTTTTAGCATAGCTATGTTTAAGTCTATCAGGATTCTCTTATCTATAATTTGCTCATATGGATTATGAGATTTGGCGGATGGATGTCAAGGACTTTCCTTGAAGTCTTGAGGAGAACATCTATATCACGGCAACGGAGGATTCATTGCTAAAGGCAAAGAGCATCTTGTATGTAAGCTTAATCGGTCCATTTATGGATTGAAGCAAGCTTCTAGATCTTGGAACATCGCTTTGATGAGGTAATCCGGTCATATGGATTTATTCAAAGTCGGATGAGCCTTGTGTATACAAGAGATGTGATGGAAGCGTAGTGGTGTTTCTTGTACTATCGTAGATGACATTTTGTTAGTTGGCAACAATATCAAAGTGTTATCAGATGTAAGGGTATGGTTGTCCAAACAGTTTGATATGAAGGACTTGGGAGAAGTGGGACACATCCTTGGGATCAAAGTTATAAGGGATGGCAAGAAAAGGATGTTGTGCTTGTCTCAAGCTTCATACATTGACACTATCCTTGCTCGTTTTAGCATGCGAGAACTCGAAGAAAGGTTTTCTACCTTTTAGGCATGGAGTTCCTTTATCTAAAAGATGTGTCCCAAAACATCAAAGGAGATAGAGGACATGAAGGCGGTTCCTTATGCTTGGGTAGGAAGCCTTATGTATGCTATGCTATGCGAGGCCAGGATATACGCTTTCAGTGGGCATGGTTGAGATATCGAGTAATCTGACGAGGACATTGGATTTGCGGTAAAGCATATATTGAAGTACGAGAAGGACTAGGGATTATATCTTTGGTTTCAGGCGGATCAATTAGTCCACATGGGTTACAGTTGGATTTCCAATCGAGATAGGGACAAGAGTAAGTCTACCTCGGGGTTTGTGTTTACTTTTGGAGGTGGAGCCATAGCATGGAGGAGTGTCAGCGAAATCGTGGCGGACTCTACCATGGAAGGCTGAGTATGTGGCGACCTCTGAGGCGACCAAGGAAGTGTATGGCTCGGGAACTTCTTGATGGACTTGGATGTGATTCTGGTTTGCGAACTATCACAATTTATTGTGATAATAGTGCTTGATTGCAAACTCGGAAGGAACCACGAGCCCATAAAGCGAAGTAAACACATAAGCCTTGAAATGCCACCTCATCTGTGAGAGATGTCATGAGGAGAAGTTGCCGCCAAGATTGCATCGAGGATAACCCGTGGATCCATTCACTAAGGCCCTTCCAAATAAAGCTTGATAGGCATGTGGAGGACATGGGGATCGGATGTATGGCGAGTGATGATGGCATAGTCTTTTAGTATAAGTGGGAGATTGTTGGAATGTATCGAAAGCCTAGCTCTTTTTGTATGAACATTCTATTTTGAAATAAGAATCACATGATCATTGTTTGCATTTTATATATTCATTATATATGTGTGCATATTGTCTAATATTTTACATTGTAGATAACATGGTGCTTGGTGTGGCACAGAAGATCATGTTATCAATACCTTGTAAAATATAAGTAAAGGCTCACAACCAAGATGGTTTTGGACAAACCATTGGCATGGTTGTAGTGTAGCTTGGTATTGTTTTATCTTGAACATAGAGTTACACTAGTACACTTAGGTGTATTGAGTAGGACCGACATAGAGGTGATTCAATTTAGTACTGACTACATAATTGAATCGGACCTCGGATATTATATTGTACATGCTCTTAATCCCGATATAATAACGGGCACATGTACTTAGTATTTATTTCTTTGATTTACTAGTGGGTGAGATTTAGATGGATTAAATCAATATGCCCGGTAAGTTGGGAAATAATATTATTTACATGGTGTGCCGTTGATTATAGGAGGAAACCGTGTCCTATATATTAAGTTGATGATGTCCCCTTGAGGAGCTCATAAGGTTCATCATGTAAACCCAGTTGGTTGACTTAGTCAATATGATGATAAGGTTGAGTGGTACTACTCGAGGAATTAGATGTTAATTAATTGATGGTCAGTAAATCAATTAATTGATGGACATTCGATATCTTAAACACGGGGAGATTAATGTACAAATAATATATGGAGCCCATATTGATTTATGGGGGTTGGTGAGGTAGTTCATGTTAGGGCAATCTCTTGCCGTGATATGGTTTTGATGGTGTGGCAAAGGGTTTAAGTTAGTTTGATATGTTGATGTGATATGTGCGTTGAAGTCGTGCAGGACTTAGTAATTCGCACATGGAGCCGTGGCGAGTTTCACATCTCATGACTCGTGCCTTGAGTCGGTGAAGGATAGCTTTATGGCCGCGGCGCTTGGAGCATCCGAGGGACCGCCGGACGAGAAGCTTGGAGTGAAGCCGGAGGAAGTAGACTTCGAGGCAAGAGACGCGAAGGAGCATTGCAGAGCCGTGCGCCTGATGCTGCCGAGGGACGTGGCCGAGAACGAAGAGAACTTCGAAGGCGAGGGACTCCGAGAAATGAGAGTGAGCGATTGTAACCCGGGGAAGGGTAGCTCTTAGGTGAAACTTGGCCATTTGGCCAAGTGTCGGATGGGTTTTCCGACACCGAGTCATGTCATAGCGATCGCCCGATCGAGTAAGTTCGACCGTATACGATCGATTGATTGGCGGCCCATACGTGGGCGATCGCTATCCGATCAAGGCGCAATGATCGTCAATGGGGTTTCAGCGAATGATCGATGAGGTCCATCACGACCGCCAAGAGTTTCGCTGACTACAACGGATTCGACGTGTTCGAGGCCGCATAAAGAGAGGGTGTAAGCCGAGAGGCTAATGCTTAAGTTCAAAACAATCTTCCTAGTGCCCCACAAGCTCTAAACTCTTCTTACTTGTCTTTACTTCAATCCTATTGTAAGAAGAGTGATCTTGGTTGTAAAGGTTACCTCCACCTAGCTTTGTGCAAAGGAGAGACCGATAGTGATTGGTTTTGGCGGAGTGATTCACCGTGGGCCGAATCGGACCGTGGATTAGCGGCGTAGCCGTGAACCGCTTATATCTCGGTGTTTGTATTGCTTGCTTATATCTTGCTTGTCTTTTGCTTTGTATTTGTATATTCCGCTTGCGCTAATTAGTTTTGTAGACGAGCAATTTACGACGTCCAACGTACGAGGGCTATTCACCCCCCTCTAGCCGGCCATACCGATCCCCTACAAGTGGTATCAGAGCCGAGGTTGCTTGTCACCGGACTAACCGCCGCAACAAGCCCTACATCAAAAATGGCCGGCTCCAACATCCATCCTCCGAAGTTTGAAGGAGAATTCGCTTGGTGGAAGAAGCGAATGGAGGTATTTTCAAACGGATTTTGATATAATGATTACAATGGAATCCGGTTTGCCCTAGGGATGAAGAAGGAAGCCAATAGAGAAATCTAGGTGGACCAAGAGGCAAAGAGAGGAGCACCTTGCAAACTCCAAAGCCAAGCACCATCTCTACAATGTGCTCCTCAACAAGAGATCAACCGGATCGGAGAATGTGCTAGCGCCAAGAGATGTGGGAGAAGCTTATAGAACTCCATGAAGGCACATCCGAGGCCAAGCTAGCAAGGAGAGACCTCCTCCTCCCAATTATCCAATATAAAACTAAAAAGGGAGAAAAGGTAACCTCACTACACTCTAGGTTTAAAGAAATTTTAATTGGGCTAACAAGTGTAGGTGAGAAGCTATCAAACCGATATGGTAATGAAGGCCATAGATGCCTTTCCCCGGTCCTCAAAATGGAGCTCCATGGTGGACTCATTTTATATCTCCAAGAACCTAGAAGTGAGCACCTTGGAGGAATTCTTTTCAACCATGGAGCTTCACGAAACTAGGCTTGAGGGAATACAAGAGGAGCCTAGAATTCAACCCTCAAGAGGAGTAGCATTATTGGCAAGTAAGGGGAAGAAGAAGATGGAAATCCCCTCCTCCTCCGATGACGAAGCGTCTTCCTCCTCCTCCATGGATAGCACCGAAGAAGCCTACATGGTAAGGAGGGTAAGACGTGCATTTAAGAATTTTAGATTTGATAAATCTAATGATAGGATGAGAAGACCAAGGGGGAAGGTCATATGCTACAATTGCCAAGGAGAAGGGCACATAAGGGACAATTGTCCTCTCCTAAACAAGAGCAAGGAAGAAAGGAAAAAGAAAGAAGAAAAGAAGAAGAAAAAGGGGAGCAAGAAAAAGAAGGAAGAGGAGAAGAAGGCAAAAGAAAAGGGGAAGACCAAAGCTCTAAAGGCAAGGACTTGGGATGACCCATCCTCATCCTCCTCATCATCATCGGATGAGGAGAATGCCTTTGTCACCAATTTGGCCTTGATGGCCTTTGATGACTTGGATTGCTCTTCATCCGAAAATGAAGAATCAAGCTCAAATGGGGAGAGCTCAAATGAAGGGGGAGCTTCCACATCCTCATCATCCGAAGAAGAAGAGGACATGGAAACTATGGTAACCAATCTCTCACCTAGTAAAATAGTTTCTATGATTTCTAGTTTAACTAAGGATTTATTTAGAGCTAAGAAGAAGAACAAAAGCATGCTAGATCAAATTAAGGACCTAGAACAAAAATTAGAAAAAGCATGCTTAAATGATAATATTTCTTCTAGCTTAGATGAAGCATGCTCACATGACCTTTATATGCCTTTAAATGTTAATGATGCATGCATAGAGGAAAATATGGCATTAAGGGAAAAGGTAGATTATTTAACCAAAGCCCTAGAAAAATTCACTATTGGCTCCAACACCTTAAATATGATCTTAGGGAGCCAAAAAGCTAGTTTCAACAAGAAAGGCCTAGGCTACAAAGAAAAGAAAAATGAAAAGGCCTATAAATGCCTAATAGCTAGGGGATAAGATAAAAAGAAAGTAATTGCTAGGAAATGGATCCCCAAGGAATATTTAGTGAACCCAATAGGAAAGAACTTATTTTGGGTTCCAAAATCCATCCTTAAGGGTTAGAACAACCCTAGGGTAGTCAACCATATGAACTTGACCTATATCATATTTTGGTTGACTTAGGATGACGGGACAACATTTTTTTTTTAGATAGTGTTGGGTGATGATAACGTACCCATAAATAGGTAATAATGCTTAAATCATGATGATTGATGTAATTCCTATGTATGTTTTAAATCATGATTTATGATTTTGATATTTGGCATGTTATCATGAGAAATAGGGTTGAATCATGCCTTAGGTGATAATTTATTTATTATCATCATATAATACCTAATGCATGACTATAAATTGATGAAAACATGTATTTCATGATCATAATGTAGAATTCATTCATATATGTCATTATGATCATGTAGGATGTTAGGTTGATACTTAACCATGATAGAATTGCATGAATATATGGGTTAAGTATATACAAATACCCCCTAGGATACATCTCACACTCACTATAGGCTAACTTGATTACAAACTTAGCATGGGTGAGATATTAGGATGATACAAATGTCCACTAATGCCTATGGCATTTAGATGGTCATTTAAAGTATCAAAATAGCAATAATAGACCAATCATGGGGAAGGCTTATGTTTAATTCATAGACATATTGCCCAAAGATCATGGTTGGATATTTCATATGTTTTCAAAACAATTCCTTACCTTAAAATACATGTATTCATGTTTTGAAACAATTGGATGCAAAACTAGGTAGCTAACTTGATACTAGAATGATCAAAAACCTAGTGGTTTTTAGAACTTTTGAATTTTTGGCAAAAACAAGAAAATATAATGAGTTTTCATGAAAAACTATTTTTCATTGATAGATATACTTAAAAGAAATATTTTCCCCAAATTTCATGATTTTTCAAAATTTCTGGAATTTATAATGCATTTAAAATTCGCCCGTAAAATCGTAAATATGGATTCATTTAGTTACGACGCCATATCGATAGCGATCGTGGTGGCCTGTAAATCAGAATATTGAAGGACGAATTCAGTTTATAAAACCTCCTACATGTGGTAGAAATATACTTGTTGCCACCAACTAGTGGTAGTAATATTCTTGATGCCATGAGCTTATATCTTAGTGTTAATGTTTTTGATGGTGTCATAGGGGGAGAAATAATTATGTTTTAGTTAATCACATTAGGTGGTTAAATATATGTAGGGGGAGAAATATATGATAGGGAGAAAATTTGCATAGAGAATTTCATGGATTAAGGGGGAATTGCATGTTGTTATATCATGTTTATCTTTACATGCTTTCTTACCTTAGAATTTATATCAAATGTTTTTACCTAACTTAAACGGATTGCCACACATCAAAAAGGGGGAGATTGTTAAGGCAATCTCTTGCCGTGATATGGTTTTGATGGTGTGGCAAAGGGTTTAAGTTAGTTTGATATGTTGATTTGATATGTGCGTTGAAGTCGTGCAGGACTTAGTAATTCGCACATGGAGCCGTGGCGAGTTTCACATCTCATGACTCGTGCCTTGAGTCGGTGAAGGATAGCTTTGCGGTGCGCTTGGAGCATCCGAGGGACCGCCGGACGAGAAGCTTGGAGGAAGCCGAGGAAGTAGACGAGGCAAGACGCGAAGGAGCATTGCAGAGCCGCTACCGATGTCGCCGAGGACGTGGCCGAGAACGAAGAGAACTTCAAGGCGAGGACTCCAGAAATGAGAGTGGCGATTGTAACCCGGGAAGGGTAGTTCTTAGGTGAAACTTGCCATTTGGCCAAGTGTCGATGGGTTTCCGACACACCGATCGCGCCATGTCATGGCGATCGCAGTCGGAGTAAGTTCGACCGTATACGATGATTGGATTGTGGCGATCATGCCATCGCCATACGCGGCCGATCAAGATCATCGATCGACGCGGCGATCGGGTCAATGGGGTTTACGCCATTAGACCGTTCGTAGCCGGGCGATGACTACGGAGGCAATGATCGGCCCGATGAGGTCCATCGATCGCCAAGAGTTTCGCTGACTACAACGGCCGGGATCCGACGTGTTCGAGGCCGTTGTAGGATGGCAATGATCGCCAAGGGCTGGCTCGATGGCGCAACAGAAGAAGTTAGCCCTCTCTATAAAAAGAGAGGGTGTAAGCCTTTGAGAGGCTAATGCTTAAGTTCAAAACAATCTTCCTAGTGCCCCACAAGCTCTAAACTCTTCTTACTTGTCTTTACTTCAATCCTATTGTAAGAAGAGTGATCTTGGTTGTAAAGGTTACCTCCACCTAGCTTTGTGCAAAGGAGAGACCGATAGTGATTGGTTTTGGCGGAGTGATTCACCGTGGACGAATCGGACCGTGGATTAGCGGCGTAGCCGTGAACCACGTTATATCTCGGTGTTTGTATTGCTTGCTTATATCTTGCTTGTCTTTTGCTTTGTATTTGTATATTCCGCTTGCGCTAACGTTTTGTAGACGAGCAATTTACGACGTCCAACGTACGAGGGCTATTCACCCCCCTCTAGCCGGCCATACCGATCCCCTACAGTTCAATGATGATCTTCTAGTGAAATGGAACATCATTGATGGATCAAGTTTGTGTGGTTCCGATCCATCGGGTGGCCAAGACCCAACTCCTCCTTATGGTCCCTATCGTAGCCTAATATAATCCTTGTGAAGTCTAGATCCAAGAATGTAAAACAAAACCTAGAACCAACGGTTGGGATTAAATCCCTAGATCCGATGGTTGGATGAAACCCTAGAACCAATGGTTGGGATTAAATCCCTAGATCCGATGGTTAGGATGAAATCCTAGAATCGACGGTTGGGATTAGATCCTTAGATCCGACGGTTGGGATAAAACCCTAGATCCGACGGTTGGGATGAAACCTTAGATCCGACGGTTGGGATGAAATCCTAGATCCGACAGTTGGGATTAAACCCTAGATCCGACGGTTGGGATAAAACCCTAGATCCGACGGTGGAGATTAAATCCCTAGATCCGACGGTGGAGATTAAAGAAGGCTTAAGCCTAATTATATAAATAGAGGCTTAGGTTGGGCGGCAAGATGAGATTGAAGAATTAGGGTTTGGCTTTTGGAGGTGGGCGGCTAGGGTTTGGAGCAAAGGTGGGCGGCAACTTCTTCTTCCTTCTAGTTGTTGCCGACGCCCAATTTGATCCATCAATACTTGGCCGGCACCCATCATTTAGGCCTTTCTCTTCTTTCTTAGCCGGCGGTTCTCCTTCCATTGGTGGCCGGTGGTCTTCCTCCTTCCTTTCTCCAAAGTGGCCGGCGGCAACTCTTCTTGAAGTTGGCCGGCGCATCATCCATTGCTCCTTGGCCGGCGGTTGCACCAAATTCCCTAATTTGGTGGCCGGTTCTAGATAGGAAAGGTATTTGCGAGTTCTTCTCTTTGTTCGCAGCGGACAAGGTAGAGAAGAAAGCGATCTAGAAGGCTTCTACTCGTGGAGGAACTTCGTCCACACGTCGTCCACGAGAAGGATAGGACATACGGTAGAAGATCGTGAGGTATAAAGTTATTTTAACTTTATGTACAGATCTGAGCATGTTCTTATTTGTTTTGATTATGCATGTGTGTGTATGAATATATATTGTATAATCATGGACCCCGAAGACAAACACAAAAACCGACGATCCATCCGTCGTCTCTTCCGCGGCTAACCAACTAGAAGAGTTGTGTTGCTTGAACAACTAGTTTGTTCAATCGACCACTCAAGTTGTTAGCACGACGATGAATAGGTTGTGCTAAGGAAACTCATCCCATTCGGATTAATTCTTTCATTAGTGAAAATTTTAATCCGGGGACATGGGAGCCAATGAGCCTTCGAAGCATCCACCCAACAGGGAGAAGTCTTCTTCCTCCTCGAACATTGAGGAGGGCTCCTTGGCCCCTCCTCCGACTCAACGGCGCTTCGTCCCAACACTGGAGAAGCAGCGTACAATTCTGATAAGCCGCTTGGAGAGCACGAGGCGTGACCGGGAGAAGGCCACCCAACACTTGGAGGTTCTACTCCAGCATGAGTAGAATGTACGCGCTGCTTTGACACTGGTGGAGAAATGGATGGCAGAACAAGAGGGCACTCGATCGAGGCGGGGGAACAAGCCTTGATTCTCTTAGATCTGTACCTGGATCATCTTAAATGTTTATGTCATATATATCTAAATCTGTTTTGCTTGACCTAACTCAATGAATGTTGATCTATTTTGCATTATCGTGGGTTGCCTGAAACTTATGGCGTTATAAACCTATGGCCTAACTAATTGAAGGAAAATGATACACTACGTATCTTATGCTGCGCGAGTCATGTGCGACTGCATCTCAGTGTTTTCCGTGTGATTTTCACCCTTCATCATCAATTCATCGCTGACCGATCGGATTCCGGCCGGCACCAGAGTCCGAGCGGATCCTGATCAGTTTCCCACCGGATTGTGGCCAAAAATAGCCGTCATGCATGCGCCGCGCGCCCATCAGGCGCAATCCCGGAAACCAAGATTCGGCCGGTCGAACTGCGGTGCCGGTGGGATCCAGGCCAGTTGCCGACCGGATCCCAGCCAGTTGCCGGCCACGATTGCAGCCGCTAATTGTGCGCCCACTAGCAGCTGTAATCGCGATCATTTCTGACCACCATCCGATCAGAAACCGATCGGGATATGACCGACATCGGAGTTCGGTCGAAACATGGCCGGATTGCGACTGCCAGTAGGCCACCCACTGGCGACCGCGATTGCGATCGTTTTCGACCGCGATCCGATTGGACTCTGGCCATGATCCGGTCGGACTCCGACCGTGATCCGGTCGGACTTCGACCGTGATCCGATCGAACTCCGACTACGATCCGGTCGGACTCCGACCACGATCCGATCGGACTTGCCGCCCCGATCTCTGGATTTTGTCCGACTGGGGCCAAATCCGACCTTACGGCGGGCGAGATCGACGGTCCGGCGGGATACCGTAAATCGCGCATCGAGATGGAAAGGATGCTCAACATATCAAGTTTCCTAATTGAATGTTTATTAATTTTGCAAAACTATAATAAAAATCCGGCCCACCGCACCCGACCTGTTAATATAAAATCTTCCGTTGGCATTTCAAATGACTACATTTCATTTATCTGTCGCTCATTTTGATCTATCTCTTGTCGAATTGCCTGACGCTTAGATTTTCGGTGTTCATAAGTTTTCTAGATTAACTTCTCTCATTGACCATAATATTTGTCGCAGTTCAAGGTGCATCCCATCTAGGGGTTTTCCATTTTCGCAACGATATCGTCAGTTCAAGTCGAGCCTGATAGGGTTTAGGGTTTTAAAAATCTATTTGATCAGAGGTAACGTTTGTTTCTATCAACACACATGTTTGTGATGAATTTCATGTATTAGTTTCAATTCGCCTTATTACAATGCATTTAGTTCATAACCTAACGTAGTTTTTTCAGGTCACGATGGCTTCAACTGTTGAAACATCAAGCGATAGTTCTGGAAGAACCCTTGTGTTGATGCGAGGAAGAACAAAGAGAATGAACTGGAAAAGTAACATTTCACACATTAAAAAATTTATTGCAAGTGTGCCGCTGATTGGGGAAGAAGTAACATTGATTCGGAGCTCCCCTTTTGCGTGGGTTTTGGACATTCCAGATATTGCCCATGTCAGATCCCTCATTCAAAATATGTTTGATAATTGGGACTGCAAGGAGAAATGTTTTAGATTCCATGACAAGAAATTACATTTCACAAAGAATGATGTCTCCCTCATCCTTGGTCTACTAGATGATGGACTCGTAGTTCCTATGAACAATGAAGCTCCCTCTGGTTAGCTATATTTGCAATATTTCGTGGAAGCTGATTGCTCTAACAAGCATATGGAGGAATTAATGAAGAGTTCCAGATCTCCAGATAATTTGGGATCTAAAAAATTTTATTGTCATTTGTTCATTTTATATTTTTTCTCTTGTGTGTTTTTACTACCACCAGCAGTAAGCCTAAAATACCTATGCGATCACTTATAGATTGTGTAGATGATTTTGATAACTTAGGCAAGTACAATTGGTGCGAAGCACTTTATACCTACATGGCTCCTCAAATGGAGTCAATTGGTATGAGAGTGACATTGCGACCAAAAGCAGAGGTCGGTGATGGATCTACGAGACCAATGCTTAAGGGTTTCACACACTTATTGGCTGTATGTGAATATATTTTATATTTTCCACAAAGAGTATAGATCAATATGTCTATTAACAACTAATTTTTCCATTCCAGGTATGGATGTGTGAGCATTTGTGTATCTACCTTCACACGTCCCTCATGCTTTTCCAAGAATGTTGAGATGGAGGTGGAGTTCCACAAATTTAAGGGTTGTTAAGAAGATGATAGATTGTCTCCTACCAGATAAAATAATTATTGATCTAATGCCAGCACAGTCAGAGTTGCATCTGATATAGAACACTTCTCCACCTAGGATTTGTGCTTCAACTCCTCAACCTGAAACTCAGCTCGACATAGGAGAAAATACGTGTCTAGTATGCCAGGAGAATGCATAACTAGTTTCAACTCTATGCACCAAGCTAGTTGAAGCAAGGACTAACTTGGACAGCACCTCCCTACTTAAAGATGCGACCATCGAAGAAAAAGAAAAGAAAATACAGGAGCTTCTTCAACAGTTGGAGGAGGTCAGAAGCAGGAAGGACAATGAGATAAGTGAAAGGGATAATATAATTTGTGAAAAAGAAGCATTAATCACTGAAAAGGACAGTCTAATATAGGAGCTTCAACTGAATTTACAATCCCAAGATGTAAATGGGTTACAATCACAACCCATACAAGCTGCACAGACCCAACAACCTTCTACTGCATACACTAGGCGGAAGGTTTGTATGCGGAAGAGGGCTCTTCATGGTGTATCACCCCCTACAAGTACAAGCGTTCCTCGTGCATGGTTTGCTAACATTCCTAAAAGAATGAGAGTTGAAACTCAAATAGTCCCCAGCAAGGCTATTGAGTATCCCTCATCACTCCTTAATATCGCTCCTGAAGAAGCAAATTTTGAGCAGGAGTCAGTCCAGGATAAAAAAAGGAAATCAATTGCCGAGGAGTGTGAACCTAAAATATTATCTACTGCCACACAAGCCTCCATGGACAAACAACAACCACTCGAAGAAGTCAAGAGAAGGATATTGGAGGTGAGCATAAGTTATTTTGTCCAGTACCATTTGTCAGAGAAAATATTTTTATTCTATTTTTTTTATACAACAAGCTTATAAAGAATTCACCAATAAGATGGATCCAGCAGTCGGAGAGTGTTTATTAAAACTAAAAACAATGGAGTAAGATTATACACTTTATAATAGTACACTTTATAATAGTAATCTTATGTTTTGAGAGTTGCTAATAACCCTTTCCTTGTGTAGTGTGACAGTATCAGGACCAGTGTGGAAGACGAATGCTATTAACTTATACATGGACTCTTTCCTTACAATATTTGATTGGAATGTTTTGACACATGGGGATTGCATTAGTGCTTATTTCTTAGTCTTAGCTGATGAGTGCAAGGAGACTGATAAGGCATACTATAGCTCAATATTTTGTGGGGCTGGATTCCCGGTAAGTTTTTGCCCCTTTTGCATGGAATTATCAACTTTAAAGCTTCGGTGTTTTGACAAGTTTTTTTATACACAGGGTATGTTTAATATAACGTACGCCCAAACATTCCAGCAAACTTTTAAAACCCCAAGCGATGATCTAATCAGATACATATTTTGTCCAATAATCCGTGATGACCACTGCCACCTACTAGTGGCGGACTTGCAAAATGCAGATTTTATCCACTACAACTCATTGTCCGTCAGGAAAGCTTACACTATTCAATTTGAAGAAACGGTAAGCAGTGTTAATTTATATGTTACTTAAATAAATCGTTTGTGTATGAAGGATTGATAACATTTTTTTGGGTGTAGGTTGAATTCTTTAAAAAGATCCATCCTTCGTATTATAAGAACTGGCATCCTAGCCTAGTTGATAAATTTTGTAATGCAAATTTTTCCGTGCGTCGAGTGCAGGGTCTCAAATAAAGCTCTTCGTAAGACATTTAATATTCTTTGTAAATACCATATTTTATAAGTTAGCAATGGACTAATTATTTATATTTTTTTTACAGCTATGACTGTGCATTTTTTACAATCCGATACATTGAGAGTCTATTATTTGGTTACCCTAAAAGATTCAGATAGCAAGGTATGAGGAGCTTTAGATTCTTGGTGGGGAATAGAATAATGCGCAACTCACACTTTTGTTTGCAATTATGACTGTGCTGTAATTTGGGATATATTGTAATAGTATACAAAGTTGTAAATTTTTTATTACACCAAGGTGTCTGCCTGCAAAAGTTATTCTCAAGATGTAAAGTGTAAATTCAAATGGTGTAGTATCTATGCAATTATAAAAAATTTAGACGTTGTTAAATATGCGAACCACTTCAACTTTATAATTTTGTGATGGGATTTCAATCTGTACAATGTATATTTTCTTGTGATTTCCATTTTGCATACTTTGTGCGTGGTGCTGGGAAATCTTATCCCAAGATCATTGTGTTCCTGAGAATATAATTCCCAGCACTACCTTTTTTTTCGGCCAGTTCGAAATTGTACATGGTGCTGGGAATCCAAATCCCAGGACCACTGTGTTCTTGGGAATATAATTCCCAGCATCCTTTTTTTCTAGGCGAACTAAATATTGTACGTGGTACTGGAATTCAAATCCCAGGACCACGGTGTTCCTGGGAATATAATTCCCAGCACCACCTTTTTCTGAATGAGGTGAATATTATACGTGGTGCTGGAAATCCAAATCCCAGGACCACTGTGTTCCTGGGAATATAATTCCCAGCACCACCTTTTTCTAGACAAACTAAATATTATATGTGGTGCTGGGAAATCAAATCCCAGGACCACTGTGTTCTTGGGAATTCGAATCTTAGCACCACCTTATTCTAGCCGAACTGGATATTGTATATGGTGCTGGGAATTCAAATCCCAGGACCACAGTGTTCCTGGAAATATAATTCCTAGCACCACCTTTTTCTGAATGAGGTTAATATTGTACATGGAGTTGTGAATCTAAATCCCAGGATAACTATGTTCCTAGGAATATAATTTTTAGCACCACCTTTTTCTAGGCGAACTAAATATTCTACGTGGTGCTGGGAATTCAAATCCTAGGACCACGGTGTTCTTGGAAATATAATTCCTAGCACCACCTTTTTCTAGGCGAACTAAATATTGTACATGGTGCTGAGAAATCAAATCCCAGGACCACTGTGTTCCTGGAAATTCAAATCCCAACACCACCTTATTCTAGACGAGTTGGATTTTGTACGTGGTGCATGAAATTCAAATCCCAGGACCACGGTGCTCTGGGAATATAATTCTCAGCACCACCTTTTTCTGAATGAGGTGAATATTGTACGTGGTGCTAGGGATCCAAATCCCAGGACCACTGTGTTCCTGGAAATATAATTCTTGGCACCACCATTTTCTGAATGAGCTGAATATTGTACGTGGTGCTAGGAATCCAAATCCCAGGACCACTGTGTTTCTGGGAATATAATTATCAGCACCACCTTTTTCTAGGCGAACTAAATATTGTACGTGGTGCTGGGAAATCAAATCCCAGGACCACTGTATTCCTGGGAATTCAAATCCCAGCACCACCTTATTTTAGCTGAACTGGATATTGTATGTGGTGTTGGGAATTCAAATCCCAGGACCACAGTGTTCCTGGGAATTCAAATCCCAGCACCACCTTATTCTAGCTGAGCTGGATTTTGTACGTGGTGCTGAGAATTCAAATCCCAGGACTACGGTGTTCCTGAGAATATAATTCCCAGCACCACCTTTTTTTGAATGAGGTGAATATTGTACGTAGTGCTGAGAATCCAAATCCCAGGACCACTGTGTTCCTGGGAATATAATTTCCAGTACCACCTTTTTCTGAATGAGGTGAATATTGTACGTGGAGCTGTGAATCTAAATCCCAGGACAACTGTGTTCCTAGAAATATAATTCCTAGTACCACCTTTTTCTAGGCAAACTAAATATTCTATGTGGTGCTGGGAATTCAAATCCCAGGACAACGGTGTTCTTGGGAATATAATTCCCAGCACCACCTTTTTCTAGGCGAACTAAATATTGTACATGGTGCTGGAAAATCAAATTCCAGGACCACTGTGTTCATGGAAATTCAAATCCTAGCACCACCTTATTCTAGCCGAGCTGGATTTTGTATGTGGTGCTGAGAATTCAAATCTCAGGTCCACGGTGTTCCTAGAAATATAATTCCCAGCACCACCTTTTTTTGAATGAGGTGAATATTGTACATGGTACTGAGAATCCAAATCCCAGGACCACTGTGTTCCTGGGAATATAATTCCCATCACCACATTTTTCTGAATGAGGTTTGTACATGGTGCTGGGAATCCAAATCCCAGGACCACTGTGTTCCTGGGAATATAATTCCCAGCACCATCTTTTTCTAGGCGAACTAAATATTCTACGTGGTGCTGGGAATTCAAATCCCAGGACCACAGTGTTCCTGGGAATATAATTCCCAACACCATCTTTTTCTAGGCGAACTAAATATTGTACATGGTGCTAGGAAATCAAATCCCAGGACCACTATGTTGCTGGGAATTCAAATCCTAGCACCACTTTATTCTAGCTGAGCTGGATTTTGTACGTGGTGCTGGGAATTCAAATCCCAAGACCACGGTGTTCCTGGGAATATAATTCCCAGCACCACCTTTTTCTGAATGAGGTGAATATTGTACGTGGTGCTGGGAATCTAAATCCCAGGACCACTATGTTCCTAGGAATATAATTCTCAGCACCACCTTTTTTTGAATAAGGTGAATATTATACGTGGTGCTGGGAATCTAAATCCAGGACCACTGTGTTCCTGGGAATATAATTCTCAGCACCACATTTTTCTAGGCGAACTAAATATTGTACATGGTGCTGGGAAATCAAATCCCAGGACCACTGTGTTCCTGGGAATTCAAATCCCAACACCACCTTATTCTAACCGAACTGGATATTTGTATGTGGTGCTGAAAATTCAAATCCCAGGACCATAGTGTTCCTGAGAATTCAAATCCCAGCACCACCTTATTCTAGACGAGCTGGATTTTGTACGTGGTGTTGGGAATTCAAATCCCAGGACCACGGTGTTCCTGGGAATATAATTCCCATCACCACCTTTTTCTGAATGAGGTGAATATTGTACATGGTGCTGGGAATCTAAATCTTAGGATCACTATGTTCCTGGGAATATAATTCCCAGCACCACCTTTTTCTAGGCGAGCTGAATATTATATGTGGTGTTGAGAATCCAAATCCCAGGACCACTGTGTTCATGAGAATATAATTTCTAGCACCATTATGTTCGTGAGAATATAAATCTCAACACTACTTTTTACTAGGCTGGGAATTCAAATCCCAGAATATAAATGTGTTCATGGGAATATAATACTCAACACCACTTTTTAGATCAGAACCAGTTTGAAATTGGATGTGTTATTGGAAATCTAAATCCCATGACTACTGTGTTCTTGGGATTTCAATCCCAGCACCTTCGAAACCCTGGGATTAAAATCCTAGTACCACAAGGGTCATGGGATTCAAATTTCCAATATGAAAATTTAACCTGGCAGAGATAGGTGGTGCTGGAAATTTAAATCGCATCGACACCATGGTTCTGTATTTTGAATAAGGTGGTGCTGGAAATTTAAAAAAAATTCAACAATATGGAATATAAACCTGCCAGATATAAAAAGGTCCCCTTCCATTCCATTCAATTTCACAACATCAAAACCAAACCATTGTATTGTTAGATTCAAGAATATATTCAACAATATATCTAAATTATAGTCACTGTTGATCTATGGAATGCAGTATCATTTACAAATTAACAAAATTCATAATTAACTCAAATACAAAAATATATTGTCATACTCCCACTGTAGGTTTTCTTAGATTACATTATGAAGAACTCATCCCTTAAAATTGACACTGAGACATCTATTCTGAATTTTTCCATGTCTGCTTGTCTGAAGTTCATCTTCTCACCATACAACAGACATCTCATGTATTGCATCACAAAGAAGGCACAATCATTGCTGTAAAAATATCATGACAAATTTTATATTTCAATTCAAAAGTAAAATTTCACGTTCAGTGTTTTTTTAGTACTTTGCTACTTGTTGGGGACAATCAGCTGTAACAGAAATCAGTTGTCGATGGGGTAATAAGCTTGTAAACATGAATGAATTGCCGCAAGGTTCTTAGATGAATATCCTTTAAATTGGGATATCTATTATTACACAATGATTAAGTTAACATAACTATTCATTTACAGATACAATGGATGGAATATCCGTATTTAAAAAAATTATCTACTCATAACTGCTTCAAAATCATCTTTTGATCTTCCTCTATATGAATGGGAGTTGTAATGATTGAAAGTCATTGTTTTTGTGTCAATACACAACAGGTGAAAGTGAGTTTGGTCAGTATTTAAAGGTATAAAAATATATCTAACCTCTCCATCATTCATGTCCGTATTTATGATTTGTGTCATGGCGGTCTTCCACGACATTCTTAATGCTGACTGCAATTGTGTATAGAGAAAAATATTCAAAAATTTAGTATAACATTTTAAATCGTCAGGCTACAAGATAATTTAAATTCTTTACAATGAACCCAGATGAGCAATACACAGACTTATTATATGATCTAGATGAGGAGGAGGCTCCCCTAAAAAGAATTGAAGAAAATGTATCGATAACCTCCCCAACTGTGAAAACAGATCCATTAACTCCAGAGTATAAAGAATTCCGAGTTAATGAAAAAGAACCTTCCTCCCAAACATAACCTGTAATAGGCCTACAAAAAAATTTAATGGTAAATACACATTTGCACTTTCTATATTATTGTAACAAAATTTTCGAATGTAATGGTGGATGTAACTACCATACTTTATTTTTTCTAAACTTTTAGCAAGTAGGTCACATCATCATCTTGTTTTTGCTTCTTTGACGTCTTACATTTTTTTCTTGACATACTATAATAAAAAAAATAGATTAATAATTTAAAAAAAATTAACAAAAACTAATTTTCTTTGTATTCTGACTTACCGCAATGGCTTCCATTCTCATTTGGTTAAGTTTATCAATTCTTGCTTCCTCCCTCTCAAGATCTTCTTCATATTCTTCTTCCACAATATAGATAGTATCCCTCGCGTGCAATTCATCTATACCAATTATTTGTTTTCCCTTCTTTCCAGAAACTTCTGCTTCATTTATATCTTTCTTAGGTTACCCTTCTAATACCTCAACATCATAAATTTCTGTCTTTTTTCTTTTCCTTTGAGATACCAATTTATCAACGGGAGTATCCCTGTAATCATAACAGGTTCTTTCTTGTTGTCTTGTTCTGGTGGCAATTGGTTCCGGTTGAGGTTGAGGATCAACTTCAAGGTTATTTAATTCAACCTCCATACCTTCTCTTCCTAAAATTTTAATTAGTTCTTTTACCCTTTCAGATAGTGCCATGTTTTCCATTTTTAAATCTTTGAGTTGTCTCTGATAAACTAAACACTCATGGCATTGAGTAGTAGGGTATTTTTCTTGTATAGTTTGTGGTGACGATGTCTCTATTGGATGGGGAGTATTTTCAATATAATAGTCAACCTTATCAAGAAGTATAATTTTACTACAGGTACAGACTAGATCAACAATAACCTATCAAAAAATCAACAATTATTTAGATAACGAAAATGAAAAAATATTAAGTTGTGCTCTTCTATTTACCTGTTCAGGTGAGACTTGCTCCAATAAATTCCTCACATTGCTAATATGTGAAGGAGTTGCCCTCCACCTATTTATTCATGGCCCTTTGGCATTGGATGGTCTCTGGATTAGGACATGTTCTAGAAACCAAGTCTGCTCATATCCAAAGTGTTACATACTTATGTGAATATAAAAGACAAAATAAATTAGTAAGAAGAAACTTACAGCCAGAAGGCTAGCGAATCCCTTTAGGTAAGAAATTCGACTGTTATGCGCAACTGTATTAGTAGATGAACATATATCTCCAATAGTAGGTAATTGTGGAGCCATAAATGTTGGGAATATTGGAACGGCTAGAGGGGGGGGGGTGAATAGCGTAGATGAAATTCGATCGCGTTTGTGTCTACAATTTCGTTAGTGCGCAGCGGAAATAGAAATAATAAAAGCAATAACGAAATAGACAACAAGCTAACACAATGATATAACATGGTTCGGAACCGCACGGTTCCTACTCCACGGATCGAGCTCTAAAGAGCCCTAGTGATGCACACACACTCACTAATGATAAACACTCCTTCTCGACACAAGTCGGAGGCGGAGAAACCCCTTACAATAGATCTTACAACAGTAAGAACGAAATACAAGCAATATTCAATGTAAATATGAAATACAAGTAAATAAAAGACTTTACAACACTTGTTTTGATTGCTTGAATGCTTGGTTGCTTGCTTGCACTTGGAGACCTGATTTGCACCAACAAATGGCCCCAATAGCCCTCAAGAACCGACCACTTTTTCCTCCATCACGAGCTCCATATATAGCTTCAACCTGTGTTGGAAAAAGTCTATCAGTCGACTGATCGAGACCATCAGTCGACTGATGCCACTGTTGTCGTGAGACAATGGCTAGTTCCACGTTGGATAAGTCCAACGGAACTACCATCAGTCGACTGATTGTGACCATCGATCGGTGATGGAATCCTCACTCGACGACGGTCAGTCTCGACTCCGATACGTGGCGAATTCTCGAGCACCCGGTCGGTGATCGACTATCGATCATTGCTCGGCCATCGATCGGCCCCGCCAACCTATGGCGGTCGGCGCTAAACCATAACCGATCAAACCCTAGTTGACTCGGTCGATCTACCACATGGCACCGATCCGGCACACCTCAACCATGAGGTTTTAACTCAAGTATGGTTCCCCCATACTTGCTAGACCACCTAGCCTAGTCACCTCCTGACCTCGCCTTCTAGGATCCCTCCAAGTCATCCATGACTTGTTCATCCATCGCGCTAGCCGGTGCTTATCGGCTATATCGTACTAGCGGTGTCTACCAGCCAGCACATTGGACTTACGCCGCCAAGACTCCGCTTGGACTTTACGCCGCCAACCATTGGACTTATCTTTGCCAAGACTCCGCTTGGACTTTACGCCGCCAACCATTGGACTTATGCTGCCAAGACTCCCGCTTGGACTTCTCAAATGCCAAGACTCAAGCTTGGACTTTCCCTTGCCAACCCATGTTGGACTTTCCATTTCCAAGTGTCCGACTTGGACTTTCCATGACAATTATATTGTCATATGTTTTTGTCGAAACATCAAAACACATCAAAACATCACTCGAGCAAAACTCGAGTCCTGGTCAATCGTGACCTGGGCCGATTGCACCAACAATCTCCCCCTTTTTGATGTTTGACAAAAACCAAACAAATAATTGAGTTAAAATACTAACTCAAATCCTTTACCAATTATCCCAAATGTTCTCCCCCAAACATTCTCCCCCTTTTTGACTAACATCAAAAAGGTTTTCTCTCCAAGGAGGTCAATGTCTCATGTCCCAATGAGATCTTACAACCTCCCCCTTGATCCAAAAATACCTAGGATGCCTACCATTTTCCTAGTGATAAGTCCCATATCACTCAAGAAAGGCAATCCTATTCACTCTCCCAATTTCCAAATTGGGTTTCTAAAAATCCATAAATTTCCCAAATTGATAACATTCTCCCTTTCAAGGAGAAAAACACATCCATCATCCCAAGATGGATATCTCCCCCTAAAGGCTAGCTCCCCCTTGACCATTGCACCAACAATGCCCTTGGGAAGTCCCTAAGCCAATAGGAACTCTAAACCATCAAAATTAAGGTTAGAAATTCAACATTGAACTTTCCACACCTTAAAATTGATACAAACCCTAAACAACTCTCCTAATCCATATCCAATAGCTTTTCACCCTTTATAATGTTTGAAAGCATATCACGAGGTTAGAGGAGTGGTTAGGGACCTTTGCCATGGCTGAACACGGACTAACCAAACTTAGTTTTCCCAAAATCAGCCTTGGCAGTCGACTCTGTCGACTACGATCACACACTCATCGATCGGCCACTCGAGCGATCGTGATATAATTCGAATTTGATTATCGATCGAGTTTCAAAAAATCATAAATAATTATACGTATATCGAAAAATCACGAAATTTGATACGTATAATACCTATGACCAATACAATGGGTGAAAAATGTTTGAAAATTATTTTACCCATAAAATAGTGAATTTGATACAAAACTCAAAACCATTGAAACTTTCAATGTTTTGGCCCTATTTTGTATCAACTTCATCAATGGTGATTGCTATCAAAAGATAGACTTCACCAAGGTTTTCTAAAATGATTTTAAAATGTTTTCAAGACCTTATCTTGGATCATATTCCTTGGGCTCTATGTGTGTGACTTGTACACGAGCTCTCCTAATGGTCCACAATGGAATTGGATGAGTTTTAGTTCATCTAGATGCAAAAGCTATGCACCTTGAACTTAACTCATATCCTAGCATCTCACATGCATCTATGGTGTATAAATACACATACATGTCAATTAGATGTGAGATGTGAGTTTTATTCTCTCTAAACTAGGGTTTCATGCATTTTTCGAAAGCAACCCTACTTGATTCCCTTATAAATGGGACTCCAAGTCATGCCATAGTTCTTAAATCAATTTTAATCAAAATATCTTAAATGCATGAGCGATTATGGCATTAGAGATGATATAGATAAACACATGCTCATAATCATGATGTCATGGCATAATATGAAATCTAAAAACACATGACATTTATCCTTAATCCCTAAGCATACTCATGACATATAAATGATAGAACATAAACATGATGTCATGTCATGGCATATGGCAAACAAATCATGGCAAGTAAAAAGTATAGGTATAAGTATACCTAAATTTTAATATTAATTGTCATTTGATATAATTAATTATATTTTGCCATATTAACCTAAACTTTCCCAAGTGTGCCAAAAACCCAAAATGGCACACTACAACCTCTAAACCTAAATTGTGTCAATTTAATCATTTTATCAAACTTCTCAAATAATATTGGCACATCCTAAAATCTTTTAGGATTAAAGATCAAATGTATTTTCAAGGTAACCATAACCTTGAAAATATCCTAAAGTGCCACCTTTACAATGGTTGAGTTAACTACCCATCCAATCAAGGTTGGCACACCCTAACCCATCTAGCGTGAATCAATCACGCTCTTAGGAACCCAAAACCGATTTGAGCTCCTAGGGTTAATTAGGTATTCCTTAGGGATAACCTCCCTAGATACCTTCCTAATGACCCTTCTAGGCTTAGAAGCCTTGGTCATTTTGGTTTTGCCATGGTTAACTCTAGGGGTGACTCCCCTTGTAACCTTCTTAGTGGCCTCCCTAGGTTTCCTAGAAACCCTAGCCACTAGGCACACACCATGGTCAACTCTAGGAATGACTTCCCTATTGACCTTGGTCTTCCTAGACCTAGTTAGTGTTCCATAGTCAAATGGAACACTATGGTAAGCCACCTTAGGCTTAGGTTTGTTACCCAAACCTTGCTTGCCCTTGGTTAACTTTTGACTCTTAGGTCCTAGGTGTTGACTTTGACTTTTGGACCTAGAAGTTTGACTAATTGACCCTTGCATTTGATTTTGCATAACCTTAAGGGTGTTTTCAAGTTTTTCAAGCCTTGATCTCAAGGCTTGATTTTCCTTTTCTAATATCTCAATTTTTGATTTTTCATTTTCTCTTGAGATATTTTTATTTCTAGGCATATGTCTAGATTTCTTAGCATTAAAGCCTAGATGTTCTCCTATTTTCTTAATGCTTTCCTTAGGTAATATATTTTTAGGGACATTAGTCCCAAATTTCTTCTTATTTCCTAAGTGAACACTCTTAGCTCCTAGGCAAATATATCTATTATTTCTAGCATGCTTTTCATGCACAATAGCAAGACTATTAAAATTATTCCTAGCATGCTTCTTATCCCTAGAAATTGAAGGTGCATTAATAAATTTTACCTTAGGGTTTGCCTTGGAGGCTCCCCCTACTTGTGTTGCTCCTTCTTGCCCTTTCTTCTTTCCCCTTGGACATTGACTCCGATAATGTCCTTTTGCATTGCATTTGAAGCATATGATGTGCTCCTTGCTCTTGATACTTGAGGAACCGGCGTCCGTTGACTTTAGTTGACTTTTAGGCGCCGGAGGAGCTTTCTTGACTTTCTTTGGGCACTTACTCTTATAATGCCCAAATTTTCTACACTCAAAACACATAATGTTATTTTTATTTTGAATTGAGGTGTTTGAGTTACCGATGGTGGTGGAGACCGGAATTGGACTTTGGGCTTCTTCATCTTGACCGGATGTCGAAGCTTCTTCTTCTCGATGTTCCGGTATGAAGGTTCTCTCCTCCCCCTCAATCCTTGAGGTGGATGCTTCTTCCACTTCCTCCACCTCTTCCGACCCGGAAGTTGACTCCTCACTTTCTTGTGAGGATGATGATGATTCTTCTTCTGTCTCCTCCTCTTCCAAGTCTTCTTGGACCGATTCGGGATTATCGTGGAACTTGATCAACTTGTTCCACAACTCCTTGGCATCCCTATAGCTTCCTAATCTGGACAAAATATCGTTAGGTATCAAATCAATCAACATTTTTGTTACCTTAACGGTTGTCTTGAATTTTTGCCGTTGCTCCTCGGTCCATCTCTTCATCTTGAGGATTTCGCCATTTTCTCCTCTCGGAGCATCAAAACCTATAGTCACGGCAAACCAATTTTCTATATTCGTCATTAGAAAATATTCCATCCTACCTTTCCAATACGCAAAATGTTCGCGGTTGAAGGAAGGTGGGATGTTGACGTCGTCACCCAATCTTTCCTCAAATTCCATATTCTTCCCTCTAGCTTCTTGACTCTGGATTATTAATCCGTAGAAGAGCCCCGGGCTCTGATACCACTTGTTAGGAATATTGGAATGGTTAGAGGGGGGGGGGGGTGAATAGCGTAGATGAAATTCGATCGCGTTTGTGTCTACAATTTCATTAGTGCGCAGCGGAAATAGAAATAATAAAAGCAATAACGAAATAGACAACAAGCTAACACAATGATATAACGTGGTTCGGAACCGCACGGTTCCTACTCCACGGATCGAGCTCTAAAGAGCCCTAGTGATGCACACGCACTCACTAATGATAAACACTCCTTCTCGACACAAGTCGGAGGCGGAGAAACCCCTTACAATAGATCTTACAACAGTAAGAATGAAATACAAGCAATATACAATGTAAATATGAAATACAAGTAAATAAAAGACTTTACAACACTTGTTTTGATTGCTTGAATGCTTGGTTGCTTGCTTGCACTTGGAGACCTGATTTGCACCAACAAATCGCCCCAATAGCCCTCAAGAACCGATCACTTTTTCCTCCATCACGAGCTCCATATATAGCTTCAACCTGTGCTGGAAAAAGTCGATCAGTCGACTGATCGAGACCATCAGTCGATTGATGTCACTGTTGTCGTGAGACAACGGCTAGATCCACGCTGGATAAATCCAAGGTTCACCATCACCGATCGAATGTGACCATTAGTCGACCGATGGAGTCCTCACTCGACGGCCGAGTCTCGACTCCATACGTGGTCAATTCGAGCACCGCCGATCGATCGGACTATCACCGATCGGCTGAGCCATCGATCGGCCGCCAACCTATGGCGATGATCGCTAGGCCATAACCCGCAGTCAAACCCTAGTTGACTCGGTCCAG
This sequence comes from Wurfbainia villosa, assembly GCA_025175895.1. NCBI lineage: Eukaryota > Viridiplantae > Streptophyta > Magnoliopsida > Zingiberales > Zingiberaceae > Wurfbainia > Wurfbainia villosa. The sequence goes on along the minus strand of CM045991.1, from coordinate 10,098,976 downwards.
TCGACTGCCACATGACACCAGTCGACTGGCACACCTCAACCATGAGGTTTTAACTCAAGTATGGTTCCCCCATACTTGCTAGACCACCCTTAGCCTAGACCTAAGCCTTCTAGTCACCTCCATCAGCCTCATGCCTCTCGGATCCCTCCAAGTCATCCATGACTTGTTCATCCATCGCGCTAGCCTTCGTGTGCTTAGTCGGCTATGTCATGCTAACGGTGTCTACACCGCCAAGGCACATTGGACTTACACCGCCAAGACTCCGCTTGGACTTTACGCCGCCAACCATTGGACTTATGCTGCCAAGACTCCCGCTTGGACTTTACGCCGCCAACCATTGGACTTATGCTGCCAAGACTCCCGCTTGGACTTTACGCCGCCAATATCAAACCCTTGGACTTCTCAAATGCCAAGACTCAAGCTTGGACTTTCCCTTGCCAACCCATGTTGGACTTTCCATTGCCAAGTGTCCGACTTGGACTTTCCATGACAATTATATTGTCATATGTTTTTGTCGAAACATCAAAACACATCAAAACATCACTCGAGCAAAACTCGAGTCCTGGTCAATCGTGACCTGGGCCGATTGCACCAACAATAAATTCATGGATGGCTTCAACCCAATTGAAACTACCTATGTTGTCAAAATCATCTATAATATCTATAAGACCTATGGAGACCTTATATGTAGTAGTACAGAATAACACACAAGCAAATGTATACAAAACATACAACTTACAAAATAACAAAACATCTTCATCTAATTCTACTCTAGCAAAATAAGTTTTAAGCAAATACTCTATTTTTGATCTAGTTGGTTCTTTTTTGGAGAATTGAGAAGTGAAAAGAACACCTGATGCATTAGTTGAATTCATGGGAACAGAAGCCCCTCTATCTATAATACCGAGCAAAAGGGACACATCTCTTCTGGTGAAAGCAACTGGCACAGTTGAAAACTTAAAGCTTTAACTTGTCGAATTCCAACTTTGAAATATATTGACCAATATGCCACGGATTTGTGGAATGTCTTGTATATTCAAAAAAATAGCAAATGAGGTTTGTTTAATGATCTTTCTGTGCCTTTCATGTAAACAAACAGATGGATGTTGCTTTCCTTTAGCATTTGGACCTCCAAAAAATTCAATAAAGTGGCCTAAAATGCTAGTCCATTGTAGTTTCTTCGCACACTCATTTTTTTTCCTAAAAATTTGGAAATACAACATTTTAAAAACCTGATTTGCAATAATCCTGTGAGATTTTTTTTTCAGGGATCTATTTATCTAATTCAGATACAGATGAAAAAAATCGTTCACTTGAATATTTTAAATCATTCCAAAATCATCATGGAAAAACATTAAAATAAATGACGTCCTTCATATTCGACTAAAGCAAGGAATACGAGACATACTTTGGCCGGTGAAGGAAGGGTAGAACCAGATTCTTAACTCATTCTGCAATAATGAATGGTAGACAGAAAGCTTATGAGATGTACGACTTTCACCGACAAACCCTAAATTCGAGTAAGAAATGGGTGACATGTTTGGGCAATCAACCCGTGATATGGTTTTGATGTGTGTGACAAAGAGTTTAAGTTAGGTTGTTATTGTGATTTAATATGTGCGTTGGAGTCTTGCAGAACGTAGTAATTTGCACATGGAGCCTTGGCGAGTTTCACATCTCATGACTCGGTCCTTGAGTCGGTGAAGGATGGCTTTGCGGAAGTCATGCACTTGGAGCATCCAAGGGACCGCCGGACAAGGAGCTTGGAGTGAAGCCGGAGGAAGTAGACTTCAGAGTGAGACGCGAAGGATGGCGCTGCAGAGTTGTGCGCTTGGCGCATCCGAGGGACGTGGCCGGACGAAGACAACTTCAAAGGCGAGGGACTCCAAGGGATGAGAGTGAGCGAATGTAACCCGAGAAGGGGTAGTGCTCTTAGGTGAAACTTGGCCATTTGGTTAAGTGTCAGATGAGTTTTCTCGACATCAGTCGACTGCCATGGAATGGCTGATCGCTGAGTTGAACGGGTTCGATCGTATCCGATCGATGGGTTTTGGCCCAAAGCCGATCATGTCATATGTTGGCAATCGATCGCTAAGACCATCATCCGATCATGGCGATGGCGCGTCCGGGTCGAGAGGGTTTGAGCCACAAAACCTCTCGTAGTCGACTGGGCAGTCGACTACGAGGCATCAGTCGACTGATGGATACATCAGTCGACTGCCAAGAGTTCCGTTGGACTACAATGGTCAGGATCTGATGTGTTTGGAGGCCGTTGTAGTGGCGGCAGTCGACTGCCAAGGGCAGCAGTTGACTGGTGGCGGCTAACGGGAAGAAATCAGCCCTCTCTATAAAAAGAGAGGGTGTGGGCTTTTGGATGGCTAATGCTTAAGTCTTAAACGATCATCCAAGTGTCCCACAAGCTTTCAATTCCTTCTCCTAGTTTTCTTTCACATTTATTGTAAGAAGGAGTGTTTGGGTTGTAAGAAGGTTTACCTCCTCCTTGCATTGGCTAAAGGGAGAGACCAATAGTGAATTGGTTGTGGAGTGATTCACCGTGGACGAATCAGACTGTGGATTAGCGGTGAGGCCGTGAACCACGTTATATTCTCTTGTTAGCATTGTTTGTTTCCTTTGCTATGTCTTTCTTTGTTTGTATTTGCATATTCCGCTTGTGCAAATATTCTTTGTAGACGAGCAAATTCCATCATCGTACGAAGAGGGCTATTCACCCCTCTAGCCGGCCACAACATACACATCGATCTCCCCTACAAGACACATATAGTTAAATGAGAGGACTATGCGATATTACCTCAAAAACTCTCGTCGAAAATCCTAAAACTCGGAAGCTCGCTCGAGAAATCACGTTGGACGAAAAATGGAGTGTAAGAAGTTCGGAAGATTTAAGCCTTAAGTCTGGAAGATTTTCTCAGAAGCTAAAGAGATGCTAATGTGCGCTTGTTTGGAAGTGACATTAGGATGACTCGGGATTTCGAGTTGTGGCTCAGATGCCTGCCAAATCTCAGCATTAAATTGCAAGTTTGTTTGACGGAAGGGGTAAAAGGAGAATTAGGTACGTGATTTGGTAAATATGAAAATATAGTACATTGTTTGGGAAAATCTAAACTTCACGTGCACTGTTTGAGAAATTGCCGTATTAAATTGAAAAGTAATAATTTATTTTCCATTTAATTTTAGATTTGAAATTTTTGTGAAAATTCGGAATGAATAACGGTTTTAGTAAGAAAATTTATAAGTTTTCTTAATGACTGGAACATTTTCATGTCACTTCCAAAGTTTTCAATTTTTAAAAATACAAGTCTTATCATTTTAATACCAATTATTAACATCATTAAGTAACAGTGGGATGCAATGACATAGTTTTTAACTCTAACGAAATAGAGTTAATTGAGTACAGTGTCATAATTGTATTAAGTTGCTTAAATGTTAATGGTTAGCATAATTAAACTTACAAAATTTTTAAACTCTAGCACATATTTTAATGATCTTGGAAGTTCACAGAGATTTGTTAAGAAACAAATATCCAGGGCAAAATATTTTTCATAAATAAAATTTATAGAATAATTTTAGATTTTTTTAATCTTGAGATGGAGTCCCTAGAACTATTGAGGTCAAATATCAGTGGTTTTATGCCCAATAAGAATTACATTTTTTAAATAACTATTTAAATTAAATTAAATCTTAAATATATTCAAATATTGTTGTTTTAAGCTAACTCAGGTTTCATGTTTCTTGTTGCCTCAGATTCAACAGTGAGCCCTGAGGATACTCATAATCACTGCAATGTGCTTCTCTCAATCAAATATTAACCCTGAAAAGAAGAGCAAGTTGTAAGAAAAGTTATCGAGTGCACAAGTGATTTCTAGAGAGCATTAATTCATACACTTGTAGTTGAGGTATTAACAATTATGTCCACTTGATGCTAACAACATTTAAATATATTGTCAAACAAATCACCACTTATATGACGATGCTCGTGGATTCATATCCTCGTGTATGTTATTGTTTGTCTCCACAAAGATAATATATTGATTGGGCAGGACGATATTTACAATAAATACGGATCGATTTTGGATAAGGATTTAAAATCTTTCTTTGAACTCAGATGGACCTCTTCTGTCTTGATCAATCGCATCAAGACTAAAAACCTTTCGTGGTTTATCTTCTTCACAATAACCGTGGAATAAATCGATAAGAGTTGCTAAGTCAATGATCCTAATTTTTTATGAAATGTATATTGTTGTGTCTATAAGAAACTATATTTTGAAATACGATTGGATTATTGAAATCATGATATTTTCATTTGAAATAATTGAAAATTCTTTCAACTGGTATATGGTCATACGAGGAAGCTAATTCGAAAAAGAGTACATTTTATATATGAATTTCTCAGATTCATTTGAAGTTCTGAGAATGTTTAGACTTATAATTCAAAAAAGAGTACATTTTGCTCAAAATACCCTTCTAGTTTTTAAGATTGTGTATTACAAGATTTGAAAATGTCTAAAAAATTCATTTTTTTCTTCTCTTCTTTGTAGTTTTTTGTATGTAATAAATTTTTTTTTTCTCTTTTCTCTTTTCTCTTAAATTAAATTAAAATTTGTTCTCTCTTTTACGTACATACTGTGATGTTATTTTTAAAATTAGCATTTTAATTACATCAGTACTACGACGATACTGATTTTTAAAAAATCAACACCACAACGGTGTTGATTTCTAAAAATCAATACTACGATAATGTTAGTGTGTTAAACTGTGGTATTAATTTTTTTTAAAAATAATAAAAAATGATATATTTGAACTCAGGGACATTATAGAAAATCTACATGAGTTGGAATGAGTCTAATCAGAGTTATCTAGGTCCATCAATGAATTTTGACTAAAACTTATTGATAGATATAAGAGATTTGAATTTTTGAAAAGTTAATATATAATGGAAGAGGATAGTCAGTGAAGGTATCAATAGTGTTCTTGTATAGTTATGACATCCTTACAATAAGTTATGCATATATATTATTTTTTTTAAAATCATAAACTTTGAAAATCTTCTGATAATTATTGTTAATGATTTTGAGTTGATATTTTTGGGCACATATAGACTCTAGGACACTTCAGAAACTTATAGTACTTGGAATGAATTCGATTAGAATTCTCTTAGTACATTAATGAGTTTTGTCCGAAAACAGATTTAGATTTTTAAAAAGTTATATATAATGAAAGAGGATAGTGCAATGAAGAAATTTACGGTGTCCATGTCTAGTTTTGACATCCCTACGATAAATTATGTGCATGTGTCAATTGTCTTAAAGTCATAAATTTTGAAAACCTTTTGACTACTACTGTTAATAACTTTGAGCTTATATTTTTGGTCACATACAGATTCTGGTACACTTCAGAAACTTGTAGTAGTACTTGAAATGAGTTCGATCGGAGTTCTCTATGTCTATCAATAGATTTTAACTGAAATCTATTGATGAGACTAGGAGATTTGGATTTTTAAAAAATTAAAATGTAATGGAAGAGGGTGTAGGATCCAAAATACACTAGAGGGGGGAGTGAATAGCGTAAAATTTTTCTTTTTCGTTTTCATTTAAACCCATAATAGTATGCAATGGAAATGTAAAAACAAAATCAAAACTCAAAGTTTTTTTACTTGGTTCACAATCGTAAAGTTGCTAATATAAGGCCCCTAATTCAAGACCGCTTATCGATAGACAATCAACTAAGTGACTCTTTCTCGTTGGAAATAAGAAACTCGCTTTTTTACAAAAGATGAGGAGCAGTAACAATCTTATCGTCCCCTAAATAAAGTACAAATTAAAGTGACAATATATAACTTGTATACTAACTTTAACGATGATGAAAATGAAGTACGAAATCGGAGTTGTAGCACCATAGCAACGGAGTTGAGCGTCAAACGAGAAATGGAAGCACAAGCACTTTGAATTAATGATTTAGGGTTTATGTCCAAAACTTCTTTTATAGACTTTTCCAAGCTCCTGAACCTGTTCCAGGCGCCTCTAGCTCATCTAGATCGGATCTAATTCGACTGGGGTTTATTGATTCCTAGGCGCCTGAACCTATTTCGATTGCCTGGAATGCTGACGTGACACTTACTGGTTTAATCTTGATCCATCTATCTCTTTTCCAGTCGCTTAGAATGCTAACGTGTCATCTTGTTTCGGCTGATTAGATTTATCTCTTGTTCTGGTCGATTGGACTTGTTCCAGTCGCTTGGACCTATTCCAGTCACCTGGATCAGTCCAGTTGCCTGAAGATTATTTTTGTTAGTATTAGCCCTAAGTGTCAATTATGAGATGATTAGTAAGGGAACTTTTGTATCATATTTCATAATAAAGGTAAAGTTTACAGTTATTATATTTACTTCATTGATGTGTCATTTGAATAAATATAATAATATCTTAGAATAGTTGGTTCTAGTCTACGATATATCAAGTTGGTGACTTGATAGTGGGATACTGTAGATATATAGAACACTGTTCATAACTGTTCCTAGTCAAGTATTAATATACAAGGATAATATTAATACGTTGAGACTAGCATATAGATCAACTGATGACTTAATATCATAAGTCATGGATATAGGATATCAGGTTGACACATAGGTATATATTAGAGAATATGTACAGAACTAATCTGCCATGAGAATGTTACATGAATCGTCATATGAGTATCATAAAATATTAGAGGATCATGGCCCGGCTAGAAGGGGGTTGAATAGCCCAATTGACGTGCTTGACGGAAATCGATCGTTCTTGTGTGCTCGTCTACAATGATCGTTAATATGCATAGTGGAAATACAAATAACAAAAATGAATGCAAGAGACAAATACACAAGCACAAGACACAACCAATATACGTGGTTTAGAACCTTAGAGTTCCTACTCCATGGGGCGAGCTCAATGAGCTCTAGTGATGAACACAACACTACTCAAACTCCTTCTCGACAATAAGTCGGAGGTGGAGAAACCTCATACAAGCAATTACAAAACGTAATATAAAAGTACAAGCAAAATACAAAGACAATATGAAATACAAGTAAAGAACAACTTTACAACACTTTGCTTTGATCACTTGCTTATTGCTTGCTTTGGTTTGCTCTTGAAGGTTTGGAATGCAACAACAATTCCCCTCCAAAATCTCACCAAAAATCGTTGTGGAAATCCTCCCCAAGCTGCTCCTTTTATGCTTATCTCGGGCTGATTCTGTGCCTAGAAGTCGACTATCATAAGGGCCCAGTCGACTGCTCCTGTAGCCATTGTGAGACAATAACCTAATCCACGTTTGCATTCCAGCCAACGGATACACTGTCAGTCGATTACCAATTATCATCAGTCAATTGTCAACCTCAGAGCCGATGATCGATCGGGCCGACTATCGAGCATTCTCGCTTCACGCTTCGACCAAATCGACCGCTCGCCATCCGCTTGATGATTGCCCACTCGAAGTCGATCATGTCATGACATACGACGCAGTTGAACAACAGTCGACTTTCATCAGTTGATTGGGACATACCACCAATCAACTGTTGTCGAGTAAAACCTCAAACACAAGTTGATTGAGCATCCGACCATCGGATAAAACCTCAAACACCACCAATGTTTGAGCATCCGACACCGATCTTAGACACTTGTCCAAGTTCACTTCATCCTCCCATGGAGTTCCCCATCGAAGCTCTCTTCCTTCGGCCTACGTCCTGTTAGATCGAAAGCGTCGCTAGAGGGGGAGGGGTGAATAGCGAGCGTAGAACTTTTCTTTTCGTTCGATATACGAGCATGCATAGCAGAAAAATAAATAAGACAAGTTTATTTTTACTTGGTTCATAGCCCACCGACTACTAATCCAATGCCCCGTGATCCTTGACCGCGTACGAAGGGGCAATCCACTATAAAGTCTCCTCCTCGTTGGAGGTAGGAGACAACGATCACAAAACTAAAAGTACAAGGATGAGGCAACAAGTCTACCTCATATCATTATGATTAAAACCACAATCGAATATAGTAAATAAAAAAATACTTGCTGCTGCTATCGACGAAGAAGATGAAAGCTTAGCGTCGCATCGGCGTTATGACGGTGTTGGAGCTTTGACGTTGTAGGAGCACTTAAGAATAATCTTGATTGATATTTGGGTTGGATTCCTCCCCTCCTTTTATAGAGTTTTGCCTTGGAATAAGTCTCCTCATCTTTTGGAACTGATCATGAGGTGGAACCATATTTTATCGTGAAGTGGCCGCATCAAACATTATCCGTTTTGACCTAGCACAAAAGGCTAATTCATCGCCATCAGTCGACTGATGTGTATTAGTCGACTGCTCAATGACCAGCAGTCGATTGCCAGCCTGGTCACTTCCCTGCAATAAGAGGTTAGCACGGAAAATAGTAAATATGATGGTTCTTTACCGTTCGATCTCGACCTAGACCTTCCATAGGAAGTCTTAGTCGAATCGTCACCTACGGTCGTCCCTGTACAGAGGACACGACCTTACCATCTCTCACTCACACGAGCTTACCTCTGGTCCTTTATGACCTGTCGCTTTGCTTCCGGTCTTCCACCTAGGTTCTTTGACTCTCATAAAGTTTCTCCAGTGTCGTTGGACCACCACGGTTTCCCGACTCGGGATTCTTCGGGTGTCACTGACCTTTAGCTTAGCTTAACCATTTCCTGCACACTTAATTCAGCTCATGAGATAACAATATGACCTTAACTTTGGATCTTTGTCATAATCAAAACATAGGTTTGATTATCTAGTGCCCCTGCACCAACAATCTTCCCCTTTTTGATCTATGGCAAACCAATACAAAGTTAAGGGAAAAATTAAGCCATAAAACAAATAGAGTAAATGATAAATGCCATTTTCAAAAACTCCCCCTTAACCCTAGGTGAGTTTTGAAAGAGATAATTTAATTTTCAAAATTAAATTTTGTGTTACTCCCCCTTAACTTTCACTTTTCTCCCCCTTTTGCCATAAATAAAAAAAAATTGGCTTTTTTTTATATAAAATAGGGGTTTAAAAACAACATCGTATATGCATGCATCTAGATAAATCAACTATGAGTCCAAGTATGCGTCTAGCAGTAGTTAGATATATTGGTTCGAGGTGTGTCCCTCTGCACCAATAATCTAAAGGTTTGTAATATAACCCTTAAGGTTAGTTTGCTCTCCCCCTTAGTCAAATATATGAAGTATAAGAGATGTAGGGGGCGCTAAACTTTGGCCTAGAGAGTTGTAAATAGTTGTTAAGTACAATAGTTGAGAAAATAAGTAGCAATTTGAAAATGTTATATTTCAATTATCCTTAACATCTCACCCATTCTATGTGTCTCAGAATTTATTCACCTTATATGTTTTGTGAGATGATTTGAAGTTTATTAAAGATAGTCAACCTTAGGTTAGATTCAGATTTAACCTTTAAATCGTTAAGTAACTTTTTGAGAAACTGGCTTCCAGGTCGTGGCGAGGCACAGGAGCCTTCTTTGATCGGAACAACAATCACTTCCTTAGACAAAGCTAAATTCAAGAAAATATCACTTAAGTCACTTAGGGTTACTTCCTGGTCTAACTAGTTTAGGATATGACGAGGTAGCTTCAGCTAGTTCCACTCGGTCAAGTGCACTAAGCTAGATACGCCTTATCTAGCTCAAATACACGAGACTTTGTTTCCCTAACATACTATCATCTTGCCGCGTCCTGATACTATGTTGTCAAGAGTTGACTAACTATTTTACCTAGCTGTTCTAAAAATTAAAATAAAATAACTAATCATACAATAGTTTTGCTAAGGAAGCGGGTATACTATTTTAGTGTTAGCTCCCCCTAAACCATTGAACCAATATGGTCTATTCAAATAATGAACTTGATCTTGGGGAATCCAATACTTATTAGTCCTTATATGTGAGTTCAATAAAACCTTTGGAACCCATGCTTGGACTCTTTGATGACTACGATTCACAATAGACATGTAAGATCTATTCGTAGTCGTTGACCTAAATTGGAGTCCGGCTTTGTTGTACACGACTCTTTGGGTTCCAAGTAGCTGGTTAAGGTTCTTAGATCCCAACGTGAACCTTTCCAACCTAACCTCGACCTCTTGAACTCGGTCTTTCAAGAGAGATTTCTCCTCCTCAAGTTTTTCAACTTGGGTTGAGTTTCCCTCTTGAACTTGACTAGTTGAAGAGGTTAGAGTAGCCTCTTGCTTGAGGGTTTCAACCTCCTCAAGTAATGACTCAACCCTAGACTCAGACTTAGTTAATTTCCTAGTAAGCGTTTTAATTGTAAGGTAAAGTGTACTAATTAAAGAGCGTCAAACCTTGACTTTCCCTTTTGGTCCGACTTTGAGTTTCCTCTCGAAGTAGTCTTCGGGGTCGGAGTCGGAGTTGTAGTTGGACTCGGCTTCGGATTCTGACTCGGACTCCTCCGGTCTTGCCATGTAAGCTATGTCGATGCCTTCTTCTCTGTTGTCCCAAGTTGCATGGAAGGCTTTCCTTGCTCCCTTTTGCTTTGGCCGCCTCCTTGACTTGAATTGCTCTTGGTTCTTATTCTTCAATTGCCTTCTTTCTTGTCGAACTATTCTCCGCACCATGTTGACTATTGCGACCTCCTCTTCGGGTTCGGATTCGGATTTGGGTTCATCCTCGGGTTCGGATCCATCTTCTTGCTCGGGAGGTGACTTGCTCTTCTCCTTTCTTCTTCATCCTGCAAGTAGCGCAACACCTCTCTCGACCGAGACCGCGTTAGTTTGTTCATGTAACTCAAATTCCAAAAATAATTCGTCTAACCGAATCTTAGATAAATCTTTAGATACCTTGTAGACATCAACCATGGATGTCCACAAGGTGGTCCTAGGAAAAGCATTAAGAGCGTACCTTATTATATCCCGATTGTCTACCTTTTGTCCCATGGCATGTAGGCCGTTCAGAATGTCTTGGATCCGCGCATGGAGTTGTGAAGCGGTCTCGTGATCCTGCATCTTTAGATTATACAGTTTATTTAAAAGTAAATCTCTTTTACATACCTTATCATCGGACGTCCCTTCGTGTAGATCAATTAATTTATTCCAGAGGTCTTTGGCGCTAATGAATGGTCTAAGTCGGTTGAGCTCCTCCTTGGACAAGCCACATTGCAATATTTGGGTTGCTCTTGCATCGACTTCGATTTACCTCTTGGTTGCATTGGTCCACTTGTCGAAATCCAAGGGATCCCCTTGATCATTAGTGGATAGAGCAAAGCCGATTTGGATTATTATCCAAGTCTTGATTTGTGTTTTCAAGAAATACTCCATCCGACCTTTCCAATAACGGAAATCATTTCCATTAAAGAACGGAGGTCGGGTGGCGCTATACCCCTCAATGTGAGCCATTAAATATCTTGCAAAACATGAATAAAAACCAAAAGGAATTTCAAGACTTGGTCTTGGATTAGTAATTTGGGAAATAACAATAAATAAACAGAAATAAATAAGAAGAATAAGAAACTAACAAAAACTAGAAACTTACGACCTTCGATGTCCCCTAAAGGGTACTAAATGTTGGTTTTTGCAGATGAAGACAGCCTGTTACGAGGGTAAACCATGATAAGAAGTGTAGATCTCTTATAGATCTTCGATTTGGTAGGTAGATCGTTTTGTGAATCCACTTGTGCGAAAAGTTATGACCGTTTTACCGTCGGCTACTCCAAAAGAGAATACTTGCAAACACACAACCAAAAGAAAATTATCAAGACTTCGTATTGAATTAGTAGTGCGGGGCAAAAAAACCAAAAAAAAACACGAATTGAAAAATATGAAAAGAAAACCAAAAAGTGCTAGATTGGTGGTTTCACCAAATCTTAGCGCCCCCGCTCTGATACCAATTGTTGGATCGAAAGCATCTAGAGGGGGGGGGTGAATAGCGAGCGTATAACTTTTCTTTTCATTCGATATACGAGCAAGTACAGTGGAAAAATAAATAAGACAAGTTTATTTTTACTTAGTTCATAGCCCACCGGCTGCTAATCCAAGGTCCTGCGATCCTTGACTGCGTACGAAGGGGCAATCCACTATAAAGTCTCCTCCTCGTTGAAGGTAGGAGACAACGATCACAAAACCAAAAGTATGAGGATGAGGTAACAAGCCTACCTCACCTCGTTATGATTAAAACCACGATCGAACACAGTAAATAAAAAAAATACTTGTTGCTGCTGTCGACGAAGAAGATGAAAGCTTGGCGTCGCGTTGGCGTTATGACGGTGTTGGAGCTTTGGCATTGTAGGAGCACTTAAGAATAATATTGATTTATATTTGGGTTGAAGTCCTCCCCTCTTTTTATAGAGTTTTGCCTTGGAATAAGTCTCCTCATCTTTTGGAACTGATCACGAGGTGGTACCATATTTTATCGCGAAGTGCCCGCGTCAAATATTATACATTTTGACCTAGTGCAAAAGGCTGATTCGTTGCCATCAGTCGACTGATGCACATCAGTCAACTGCCCAATGACCAGCAGTCAACTGCCAGCCTGGCCACTTCTCTGTAATAAGAGGTTAGCATGTAAAATGGTAAATATGACGGTTCTTTATCGTCCGATCTCGACCTAGACCTTCCACAGGAAGTCTTAGTCGAATCGCTACCTACGGTCATCCCCGTATAGAGGACATGATCTTACCATCTCTCACTCACACGAGCTTACCTCTGGTTTTTTATGACCTGTCACTTTTCTTCCAGTCTTCCACCTAGGTTCTTCAACTCCCACGAAGTTCCCCCGGTATCCCCTGACCACCATGGTTTCCCGACTCGGGATTCTCCGGGTGTCGCTGACCTTCAGCTTAGCTTAACCATTTTCTGTACACTTAATTCAGCTCATGAGATAACAATATGATCTTAACTTTGGATTTTTTCCATAATCAAAATATATGTTCGATTATCTAGTGCCCCTGCACTAACCGTCCCTCAGATGCACTAAGCTCACGACTTCTCCCCATGCCATCCTTCGCGTCTTGCCCTAAAGTCTACTTCCTTTGGCTAACTCCATTTCTCCTTGTTCGACGGTCCCTCAGATGCACTAAGCTCACGACTTCTCCCCGTGCCATCTTTCACCAACTCAAGGACCCGATCCATGAGACAAGTGACCTTGCTAAGTACTCAAGACTTTCCTATTGCTAAGGCTACACACTTGGACTTTCCCAATGCCAACTCCATGTTGGACTTTCCCTTGCCAACCCATGTTGGACTTTCACTGCCAAGGTTATACACTTGGACTTACGTGACCAAGACTATACACTTGGACTTTCCATTGCCAATGCCAACCCATGTTGGACTTTCACCGCCAAGGCTACACACTTGGACTTACGTGGCCAAAGCTACACACTTGGACTTCCCATTGCCAATGCCAACCCATGTTGGACTTTCACCACTAAGGCTACACACTTGGACTTATGTGGCCAAGACTACACACTTAGTCTTCCCTTGCCAACTCTATGTTGGACTTCCAATGCCAAGCCCCATGCTTGGACTTTCACCGCCAAGGCTACACACTTGGACTTACATGATTAAGACTACACACTTGGTCTTCCCATGACAATCACATGTCATATGTTTTTTCTAACATCAAAATACTGCTCAAGTCAAACTCGAGTCCAGTCAATCGTGAGCTGGGTTGATTGCATCAACAATAAACATTCTCATAGTGACTATTGGTATGAATAGTCCTTAGACCTGAAATCACTACGGTTCCCTACATAAGGAGTTGTATACTTTGGTATCATCAAACGTCACCTGTAACAAGGTGGACTATAAAGTCGATCACTGGGTATGCAATAAATTATACGGAGGGATGTGAGTGATGTAGATGAGATATATCCCTTCCATATGATAGAAGTGATATCTGTTGGCCCCTTAATAAAGTAGGACTACTAAAATGCATGACCATGCTCAAATAAGTCAATATGAGATATTGAGCTCATTTGATTGGTGTAGTCTACTTGGGGATCAAAAAATACAAAGATTGATAAGAGGATGACACAATCTATGCCTCATTGATTAATCTAAATATCAAGGATAGGAGGATTGAGTCATACAAGATAATAGTCAGACAAGTTATGTTAGATCTCGACATTCTTGTCACTTGGGTAGCAATGATGCATTGCTAGATGTCCCTCATTGCTTATGTTTTTAATAGAGTTGTCAAGTTGGGTTAGGCCCGTCGGGTTGGCCCGCCCCGCCAAATAATTTAGACGGGTTGGGTTGAAATTTTATCAATTCGCCATTTTATTGGGCCTAAACAGATCGACCCGCACGGGTTGCGAGTCTAGACGGGTCAGCCCGCTATGGGCACGGGTTGACCCGCGGGTTGAGAAATGCCAAAAGATGGAACATGTGAAAATAAAATTGTATAAGTTTTTTTACTAATATTCTAATATTAATTAATAAGAGAAGTTTTTCACCATCACAATCTTCTTCTATCACATATACACATCAATAAAATGTAAGAGAAATTAAGAGAAAATAATAAAATAATATTTGATGTACTCTAATACTTTTTTTCTTGTATACTTTAATTGTTTTATATTATCTTATCATTACTATTCCAATCGATGTAGGAAATGATGATATATCAAAGTCAAATTATTATAAGAGCTAAAAAATCTCAATTGGATCTCTATTTAGAAGAGTAAAAATTTAAATTTATATATTATCAAGATTTGGATATTTTGGATCATTGGAAGAATAAAAAACATTGATACTCAATTTTGTTGGTTGATAATTAAATCTCAATTATAAGATTTTAATTACTTCAAATGTTTATTTTTTTTAATCATGGTACTCCATTTATCTTACCGATCATCGCCACAAACTCTCAACACCTCAGTAATTTTAGATATAGTTTTTTTAATTTTTATAGTCCGCGGGTTGGCCTGCCTAACTCGCAACCCACCTTGGGTTGGGTTGGATTGGAGATTTCTCAACCCGCCAAGATGGCGGGTCGACCCGCCCCTCTTTACTAAATATTGGGTTAATGACGGATTGACCCGCCCCGCCATGGGTCGGCTCGTTTGACAACTCTAGTTTTTAAAAGGAATTTTAGAGACATTGCCAACGTTACGAGAACCTATTGGGTCACACACAAAGAACATGTTTTGGAGATGGGTTCATTTTAGTTTGATTAAATGAACCATTAGGCTATTGAATTGGAATCATTGAGTTAGACTCATTGAAAGGGCTAGATTTGAGTTAGAATCAAATATGATTGGACGAATTTGAGTTAGACTCACATTGGTTTAATTTGAGTTGGACTCAAATTAATTTGAAGAAGATGAATGATATTGATTCATCATGAATTCATCATGCATATTAATATGAATTAATCATGCATGGAAGAAAGAAAACCAAAGGTTGGAAGAAACTTCTTAGCATGCATGATTAATATGTATTAATCATACATTGAAAAGGGAATACAAAAGGATGCAAAACCTTTCACATTCATTAGATGAATATAAAAGGGGGGCTTTGGATCATGATGCTTTGGGCGAGATTTCCATTTGTTCTTCTTCTTCATTATCTTCTTGGTCGAAACTCCTTCTTAGCCTAGACCCCTTGTGTAGTGTTGCTAGCATAACTTTGATTCTCCAAAGTGTGTGTTCGTGTGGATACCATAGAGGTGCGACCATCCTGATTGTACTGAGATCCTTTGAAGAAAAGTTGCTGCCGGGATTGCGAAGGGTTACGCGTCAAGGGTAATCTCTCAACTAGATGTAATTGTAAGAACGATTAGTTTTATGTATACACATGGATATATGGAGGGATTTAATTTTTTCTCTGCATTTTGTGATTATTTTTCGCACAAAATCTCTATAATTTTGTCAGCTTAGAAAGTTCCTACATCACAAAGTTAGCACAGCATAGTAGTAATGAAAGTTTTCGACTGTTCAATCTCAACTTTGGTATTCCCTCGAAACCCTTAGTTAGAACGACGCCTAAAGTTATCCTCATACCAATGATGCAACCTTACCAATTCTTCTTGTCCAGAAGAACCACTTCACACAAGGTCCTTACTTTGCTTACCTTTGCCAAACACTTGGTCCTCCGACCTATTTGGACTTTCCTACTTAACCCTCAAGCCTCAGACTGCCTCGATTCTCTCCGATGTCCAGACTCCGTTGACTCACCGAGATTCTCCTAATGTCTTCGATCTCCACTAAGACTTCCTTTGCCTAATCAGGTCCTATAAACCTACTATGACTTTTACCATGCTTAAGTCCTGCAAGTTTAACTCAACATATAAGATGACAATGTAACTTAACTTTGAACCCTTTGTCATTATCAAAACTCAGGTTCGATTATCTGGTACCCCTATACTAACAATCTTCCCCTTTTTGATTTATGACAATTCTATTCAAAATTAAGCAAATCATACATGTACCAACAATCTTCCCCTTTTTGATTTATGACAATCCTATTCAAAGTTAAGCAAATCATAAAACAAAGAGTTATTAAAAAAAATACTCTCCCTTAATATTACCTCCCCTTAATGTTTAATGAATTTGAAAAATAATTAAAGAGTTCAAAATTCAAAATTTCTTAACTTTTATATATGTTTAAAATTCAAAATTTCTTAACTTTTATATATCTCCCACTTTGTCATATATAAAAAATAATACATGTTAATTCCAAGTATTCGATAAAGAACAAATGATAATGCATGAATTAAATAAACATCTAATAAACAGATTTATGAATCCAAGCACGTATCCTTAAGCTTTAAATTACTTTTAGAAAAATACTATCATCTAATAAATTATCTTTAACAAAATATCCAATTCCCTTTTTACTCAAATGATATTAAATTATTGCTAAGTCTTGGTGGAAGTTGGTCACATAAGTAATTGGTTTGATGATTATACTTCAAGATTCATGTCGATGCACTCAATCTACATCTGAAATCAGGAGTAAGGTGATGTACGGATATTTGTCATGGTACCGTTACAAATTATTTACCAAACCCTCTAACTACACTAATGCAGTATAGGAATGACTCTGATCGTCTCCCAACGAACTCAATGGTTGAACGTTTATTTTTAAACAGAAGTAAACACTGAGGTTTTTTATAACTTATCAAAACAATTATTTGAAGCTATCCTAATGCAAAAATGATTCAACCATGCACCGCACTGTCACTATACGATACAATGGTTAAACAATTCTAGTGAATAGACATGGAAATTAAACTTGTAAGAAGTAAACCTAACTACCAATTAACAATTCTCGGAAAACTAACCTAATGTGCAAAAGTAAGTAAATCACGCACCGCACTATCACTATACAATACAATGATCAAAGATTAACTAAACAAACGTGAACAATTCAACCAAGTATCGCACTGTCACTATACGACACAATGGTTAAACAGTCACTAAAAACTAAACTAACAAACTTAAACAAGTCAACCAAGTACTGCACTGTCACTATACGACACAGTGGTCAAAGATGAACTGAAAACTGAATGAAATAAACCTAAGCAATTCAACCAAGCACCCCACTATCACTATACGGTACATTGGTCAAAGATTAATTGAAAACTAAACTAAACAAACTAAAACAATTCAATCATGCACCGCACTATCACTATACGATACGATGATCAAATGTAAATGAAAACTAAACAAAACAAACCTAAATAATTTAACCAAGCACCGCACTGTCACTATACAGTGCACTGGTCAAACATAACAAGCATAACCAAACATAACGAACAGACATAACAAAGCAAACATAACAAACAAATAGAACAAGAAAACTATCTAATTAAATGGATGAATCAAAATAGAAGCAAAAACACCATGTAAAAATGGATCCCTATGAATTTCTTAGTGAACCCAATAGAATAACCTTGCAGTCTAATCCGGCACCGCGAAAAGGAGATGAAAACGGAGGGATGTGAACTGCTCCTGTTTCGGTTGTGGATGGCGGAATTGCCTATCCCAACAGCTAAGGGATGGATTTGCGGAGGCAGAGCGGCCTAATCTTGGTCGTCGGAATGGAGTGGAACACCGGAACAGTGGTGGAGAATCTCTTCACCGGCGGATGGTTGATGAAACTGCGGTTGGGATGTATATTGAAAGCCTAGCCTTTGTATGAACATCTTCATTTTGAAATAAGAATCACATGATCATTGTTTGCATTTTATATTTATTATATGTGTGCATCTTGTCTAATACTTTATATTGTAGATAACATGGTGTGTGGTGTCACACAAAAGATCATGTTATCAGTTCCTTGTAGAGTATAAGTAGAGGCTCACAACCAAGATGGTTTTGGACAAACCATTGGCATGGTTGTAGTGTAATTTAGTATTGGTTTATCTTGACCATATAATTACACTAGTACACTTTGTGTGTATTGAGCAGGACCGATTTAGAGGCGATTCAATTTATTGTTGACTACATAATTGAATCAGACCTCAGATATTATGGTGTACATGCTCTTAATCCTGATATAATAACGGGCACATGTACTTAATATTTATTTCTTTGATTTACCAATGGGCGAAATTTATGGGTTAAATCGATAGGCCTGGTAAGTTGGAAAATAATATTATTTACATGGTGTGTCGTTGATTATAGGAGGAAACTGTGTCCTATGTATTAGGATGATGATAACCCCTTGAGAAGCTCATAAGGATCATCATGTAAATCCTGCAGGTGGACATGGTCCAACATGATGATGAGTTTAAGTGGTACTACTCATGGAGTTAGATGTTAATTAATTAATTGTCAGTAAATTAATTAATTAATGGACATTCGATATCTTAAACATGGGGAGATATTTGTACAAATAATATGTCGAGCCTATATTTAATTATGGGGGTTGGTGAGGTAGATCAATGATGATCGCTTTAGTGGAATGGATTATCCTTAATGGATCGGATTCGGATCCATTGGGTGGCCAAGATCCAACTCCTCCTCATGGTCCCTATTGTAGCCTATTATAAATAACTCATGAAGCCTAGATCTATAAAAGGGAGAGAAGAGGCTTGGGCGAAAAAAAACAAGAACCTAGGGTTTGGAGTTGGCGTGGAGTTTTTTTGGGAGGCAAGAAAAGGGAGTGGTTCTAGGGTTTGCTTCCCTAATGGCCGGTGGCAAGAGTAAGAGGGATTAGGGTTTTTCCTTTCTTTCCTCAAGCTTTGGTCGGCATCCCTCTCCTTCTTTTGGTCCGACAACTCTTTTCTCCTTCTCAAGGCCGGCGCTTCTCCTCTTCCTAACTGAGGGCCGGCGGCAACAAAAAAAAGGGTGCCATCTTCCTTTGTCTTGGCTAGCACTTCCTCTCCCTCTCCTTAGGGCTGGCGACAACCAATCTTGGTGGGTTGGTGGTCGGCACAAGCAAGGAGAAGAAGGGAGTTTGTTCTTCCCTTGTTCGGAGCGAGCAAGGAAGGAAAGATGTGATCTAGGAGGCTTCAATTCTTAGAAGATCATTGCCCACACAACGTCCAAGAAGAGGATAGGTCATACAATAGAAGATCAAGAGGTAAACAAGAGGTATAATTCTTGTTTAGTTTTCTTTCTTGTTCTATGTAATTGGATTATAATTGTATGATCATGGACCCCGAAGATAAATGCAAAAACCGGCGATCCGTACATCATCTATTCCATGGCTAATCGAGGAAAAGAGTTAGGTTGCTTGAACAATAAGTTTGTTCAAACGACTACTCAAATCGAATAGCATGATGATGTATCGGTTGCTTGGGTAATCCATCTCCATCCGGATTAGTTTAATTGATAAAATTTTAATCCGGAGACGTGAGATAGGATCACCATGCACAAACGACCGAAGTAAAGAAGTGAAATGCGACTTTCCCTTCAATCGCTTAATCCCATGGAGATAGTTCGAGATGGAGTAGCTAATCTTTGCCGAATGGAGTGGAACACCGCTGAAGAATGAACTCGCTTCGGAATCTCGCCATTCTCGCTGTCATGAGTCACCTAAAATGACATCTCGATCTGCTGGCAAGGATAGGATGGGATTGCCGTCGAATGTCGGAAGGGAGGTCGCCAAGTTGTCACTGTCGCTCGTGGAGTCACCGATCGCCGTCGCGCGTGAAAAGGGGGAAAAAACACACGAATCCGATTGCTTCTTTCGCGATGGAGAAGAAGTTGTATTTTGAGTGGATTTTTTCTTAGTCGTATGATTGAATCACCATCTAATCCTAGCCCTCAATTCAAGCTAGGTTTTAATGGATTCATTATTCGCTTAATCAAGCTGCTCCATCCAACGGTGGTGATCAATTTAACTCTGAATGGCCGGATATGATAAATCTGAAGGGACGATCGAGATCCAACGGTCTGGATGAATGGCCAAGACGCGTAGATCTTAATGTATGGGCTAGATCGCTCCAGATCTAGACGGATTGCTCAGAATCGATCAAATCTTATCAGACGATCATGATTGAATAGATCTGAACCCTTTGATTAAACTACTCTGATCTTGATGAAAGGTCAAGATTAATCCAATTTGAAATGCCCATTAAAGCCCTAGATGAAGCCATATTTGATCCAACTTGAGTCTAGTCCATTGGCTTATCTCGATCTCCTACAAATACAGATAAAATTTGCATTATAAGTCAAAAATTTAGGAGAATTTACAATAAGGTCCAAAAATAGATCCAACTCATAAAACATGCAAATAATCGATGATTAATCACTCGAGCGGATAAAATATGGATATTAAGGACCAAAATAATGCAATAAAATAGTAGTGATTAATTCCCCACACTTATTTTTGCACGTCCTGAGCAATAATGAAAATAAAGAAACATTGACTCACTCACACATTCCCCAAACAATACCCAGATCAATAATTCAGAGGTAGAAAAAATAAGTTACTTAGGATCACCAAATTGATCCGGATCTCAAGTAGTCAAAAGATTCAACTCCTACAACAGTCAACATATATGATGATTTACAGTCAAATCAAATAGACTAAGCCTGATACAAAACCTCCCAAAATGGATAAATACACTGATGCTCACATAATAAACATAGGAGTGGGGCGCCCTCAAAACAACATGTAATCTTGTACTACCATATGCTTGTTTATCATCTACTTCTCTACTGCTATCAATACATCTCATACATGAATCAAAAGGATTTATCAAGAATCAAAATGAGATCAAAAGTAGACTGCAGATAAAGTATACAAAGAGAAGTACAAGACAAAGGTACAATGAACAGGAAACAAGAGAAGAATTAGAGAAATAAACTTGATGAGTTGCTCTGTGAAATGCTTAGTAACCAGTAATACGGGAAGAGGCTAGGACAATTGGAAACTTTAGAATTGGATTCAGGATCAAATGGCTCTATCTAACACATTGCAATTCCATTTGCCTGCATTACAATTGCACATTTTTTTCTCTTTTTTTTTTTTAACAAAAGAAACATTAGTGGCGCCATTTTTTTTTGTGTGCAGAAAATCAAGTACTAATCACAGGCAAATATATCTTAGGACTAATGACCTTTGAAAACTATGCCTTCCATATCATGTTTCCAACAAAAATAATATAGCTCCTCCCCCACACTTAAAAATTTTGTCCGTCTCGGACAATACAACCCATCAAACTATTCCTCCAACATGGAAAACAATAGATATACAAAAGATAATCCACAAAGATACAAAGACAATGGATAACAAATGAAGAGATATGACAAGTAAGACATGGAATATGGAAGTATCAAGTGGATTAGACAATCATGCCAAGATAGGAAAAGAATCAAGAATGAAATCCTTCATCATATTCATGCAAGTAAATGTTACTGCAATTTTGAAAAGACTCAAAGCAAGTTCTAGAGCAACAAGTTTCACATGTGTTATCACACAAAAGTGGGTAAATGAGAAGAATGGCTTGCAACCTCACTAAGTGAATAAAACATCAAGCTTAGTCTATCAATAAAAAATTCACCATCATAACAAGTGGCTGCATGTAGGTGAAGTCTCCTATCATACACAAAAATCCACAATTTGATGATCAAATTTAACTAATTTTTACCACCTCTGAAATGATACTAAAGCATGCATAGGGAATATTATTTGAACTCAACAATAGACAAACAAACCTAGGTAAATAGGCAAACAAGCAATCAACCCATACAAATTATTCCAAACATGAAAGGAAGAAAATAAATGCAGTAAATAAAAGAACACACTCTCCTTTCAAGTCGGAGAAGAAGCATCATCATGTCTGGCCCCACTGTATTCTCCAGTATAGACTTGATCTCTCTGTTCGACACTTCATGAGTTTGTTGCAAAAGTGAGACCCTTGATCGCTAATGATTGCCCTAGGTACCCCAAATCTGCAAAATATATGAGACCTAATAAAATCCACAACAACTGGAGAATCATTAGTCCTGGAGGGGATGGTCTCCACCCATTTAGAAACATAATCTACTGCCAAAAGAATATATGAAAAATCCAAAAGATATAAGAAATGGACCCATAAAATCAATACCCCAAACATCAAAAATCTCACATAATAACAAGGGTTGTTGAGGCATTTCATTTCTACGTCCTATGCTCCCTGTTCGTTGACATCACTCACAAGCTTTATAAAATTCATAGGCATCATGAAATAAGGTGGGCCAATATAAACCAGACTCTAAAACTTTCCTAGTAGTCCTTTGGGGTCCAAAATGCCCCCCACAAGCCAGAGAATAACAAAAAGTAAGTATAGAATGAAACTCATAATCAGGTACACATCATCTAATGATCTAATCACTATAAAATTTTCAAAGATAAGGATCATCCCATACATAATACTTAGCATCACTTTTCAATTTATGGACTTGAGCATGAGTAAAATGTGAAGGTATAACATGGGAAACTAAATAATTAGCAAGATCTGCATACCATGGTGTCTTACCCTACAAGTGAAAAACTGCTCATTTGAAAAAGAATCTACAATGGGGGTGGGCTCGATCTCCCTCATAATCCTAGTCAAACTGAGATACCACCTCCTTTTGCAACAAGTTGGTCAAGGGTAGGGCAATCTTACTGAAGTCTCTGATAAAATGTTTGTAGAAACCTGCATGATCTAGAAAAGCACAAACTTCCTGCATAGAAGCGGGGTAAGATAAAGAAGATATAGCCTGAATTTTATCAAGATATACTTCAATACCATGCACAGAGATGATATGACCTAAGACTATCCCATGCTCAACCATGAAATGACATTTCTCAAAAACATATGATGGAAGTGATTCTTGGGGCGTCGCCTGAAGAGCACAAGTTCCTACACATTCTATATCCCTGTACACATACAAGGGCCCACAGATAGGTCCTAACAAATCATCATCAATATCAAAATCATCAAAATCAATGAAATCACCACAAAATGTAGAAGGTGCAGAGATATTCAAATGAAAAACAGACTAAGAAATAAAGTTCATGTAATCCAGCTCATCAGCTATAACCACGCTAAGAATAGAATGATCCTCCATCGGGTGCCTCATAGCATCCAAAATACTGAACCGAACTACAGTATCTCCTACCTCCATAGAAAGAATATAAAAATCTATAAAAAATTTTGGGGCAAAGGTTGAATGAGTGCTGATACATTCTTTCCTACTATGATCAACTCATTACCTTTCAGCTTCTTGTGAACACACAAATCTTTCATAAACTTGGCATACTTGGAAATTTACTAGCTCCTAGAATTCCCTAGCCTTTTCTTCAACAACCTTCTTCCTAGGTTGGGCCTCTGAGGGAAGGGTAATAGAACTGGCGACTCTGATCATCGCGACTGTGGATCCTACTCTGCTTTGCTCTTCACTACTAGAACAACAACTGGATCTAGAACTGGTGCTACAGGGTCCAAGGTACTTTGCCACTCCGCAATGTAATCACACTAATGTTTCCTTTAAGATCTGGAATGGTCTGAGATGGTATCTGACTAGATCCCTGTAACTGCAGCTGATTAATGTTAGATGCAAACTGGCTAATCTGTCTCTCTATGCTCTGAATAGATGCATCTGTCTTCTGGTGATACTGCTGCTGCTGCACCAAAAACTGCTACATAAAACTCAAATAGATTATCGCCTAAAGACCTAGTCAACACCACAAACAAATACAATGAGTAACAAATAGAAATGATAAGGAAGACACTAATAACAAAAGAAAAGAAAAGAAACAAACTAACTACAGTTAAAAGATAAACGAACAACATTATTAGTTCCCCAGCAACAACACCAAAATTTGATGTACGAATATTTGTCG
Organism: Wurfbainia villosa; assembly: GCA_025175895.1. NCBI lineage: Eukaryota > Viridiplantae > Streptophyta > Magnoliopsida > Zingiberales > Zingiberaceae > Wurfbainia > Wurfbainia villosa. Next base: position 10,074,710 of record CM045991.1, on the reverse strand, counting down.
TGGTACCGTTACAAATTATTTACCGAACCCCCTAACTACACTAATGCAGTATAGGAATGGCTCAGATCGTCTCCCAACAAACTCAATGGTTAAACGTTTGTTTTTAAATAGAAGTAAACACTGAGGGTTTTTATAACTTATCAAAATAATTATTTGAAGCTATCCTAATGCAAGAATGATTCAACCATGCACCGCACTGTCACTATACGATACAATGGTTAAACAATTCTGGTGAATAGACATGGAAATTAATCTTGCAAGAAGTAAACCCATCTACCAATTAACAATTCCCAAGAAACTAACCTAATGTGCAAAAGTAAGTAAATCACGCACCGCACTGTCACTATATGGTACAATGATCAAAGATTAACTAAACAAACGTGAACAATTCAACCAAGCACCGTACTATCACTATATGACATAATGGTCAAAAAATCACTAAAAACTAAACTAACAAACTTAAACAATTCAACCAAGAATCGCACTGTCACTATACGACACAGTGGTCAAAGATGAACTGAAAACTGAATGAAATAAACCTAAGCAATTCAACCAAGTACCGCACTGTCACTATACAGTACATTGGTCAATGATTAACTGAAAACTAAACTAAACGAACTAAAATAATTCAATCATTCACCGCACTATCACTATACGATACGATGATCAAATGTAAATGAAAACGAAACAAAACAAACCTAAATAATTTAACCAAGCACCGCACTGTCACTATACGGTGCACTGGTCAAACATAACAAGCATAACCAAACATAACGAACAGACATAACAAAGCAAACATAACAAACAGACAAAACAAGAAAACTATGCAATTAAATGGACGAATCCAAATAGAAGCAACCAATAACCCCACGATGGTGACAACAACTCAAACAACCCCCTCCGGCGGTGGATTACGGATGCAGTCCTAATCTCGGCATCGTGGAAAGGAGATGAATATGGAGGGATGCAAACTGCTCATGTTCCGGCTGTAGATGGCAGAACTACCTATCTCGACAGCTAAGGGATGGATTTGCGAAGGCGGAGTGGCCTAATCTCGGTCGTCGGAATGGAGTGGAACACCAGAACAGTGGTGGAGAATCTCTTCACCGGTGGATGGTTGATGAAACTTCCTAATCTTGGCAGCTGACGGATGGTTCTGGAGATGGAGAGGCCTAATCCCGGCCGTTGGAATGCAGTGTAACGCCGGTGAAGAAGCCGAACTCGTCGGAATCTTTGTCGCTCCTCACTGCCGATGAGCTGACATAAAATGGCATCTCGATCTGCTGGCAAGGATAGGATGGGATTGTGATCGGCTGTCGGAAGGGAGGTCGTGCGTGAAAAGGGGGAAAAACATGCGGATCCAATTGCTTCTGTCCCGATGGAGAAGAAGTTGTATTTTGAGTGGATTTTTTTCTTAGTCGTCCGATTGAATCGCCATCTAATCCTAGCCCTCAATTCAAGCTAGGTATTAATGGATCCATTATTCGCTTAATTAAGCTGTTCCATGCAACGGTGGTGATCAATTTGACTCTGGATGGCCGGATCTGATAAATCTGAAGGGACGATCGAGATCCAACGATCTATATGAACGACCAAGACGTGTAGATCTTAATGTATGGGCCAGATCGCTCAGAATCGATCAAATCTCATCAGACAGGCAGGATTGAATAGATATGAACCCTTTGATTAAACTGCTCTAATCTTGATGAAAGGTCCAGATTAATCCAATTTGAAATGCCCATTAAAGCTCTAGATGAAGCCATATTTGATCCAACTTGAGTCTAGTCCATTGGCTTATCTCGATCTCCTACAAACACAGATAACATTTGCATATAAGTCCAAAATTTAGGAGAATTTACAATAAGGTCTAAAAATAGATCCAATTCATAAAACATGCAAATTATCGATGATTAATCACTCGAGTGGATAAAAATATGGATATTAAGGACCAAAATAATGCAATAAAATAGTAGTGATCATAAGGTCTTAACATCTCATGCCCATCTACGTTGCTTAGTACACAACTAGGTTAAACCTAAGTGTTGTGAGATGCATTGACTCCTTAGATCTATAGGAACATGATTTATAAGGTAAGCCCTATGATAATTCCAAAAATAAAATGAAGGATAGATTAGTATGTAGGTAAAATCCTATTCTACTAAACACATCCCTAATTTTCTTCTAAGTAAACTAAATTTAGCTTCGGGTAAAGGTTTCGTGAATTTGTTCACTAGGTTCGATTTAGATTCAACATATTCAAGCGTTACATCACCTTTGTAGGGGATCGTTAGAACACTAGAGGGGGGGTGAATAGTGTCGTACTATACGTCAATGGAATATGTTCATGTTCGTCTCTACAAAACTCGTTATGCATAGAAGAATAATAATAAAAGCAATAATGAAATAAGACAAACACGAACACAAGAATATTTAACGTGGTTCAGAACCGAACGGTTCCGACTCCACGGATCGAGCTCTAAAGAGCTCTAGTGATGCACACGCAATCACTAATCACAAATACTCCTCGACACAAGTCGGAGGTGGAGAAACCTCGTACAATAGTTTACAACAATAAACTAAACACAATAATCAAATAATATGAAATACAAGTAAAGAAAATACTTTACAAATGCCTTTAGATTGTTTGCTTGTTGATCGCTTGAACCGTGGTTGAAGACCCTAATTTGCAGTAGCAAATTGCCTCAAGAACGTCCAAGAAATTGCTGGCTTTTTCCTTCTTCATGAGCCCCATTTAAAGCTTCAACCTATGCTGGAAAATGCCGATCAGTCGACTGCTCGGGACCATCAGTCGACTGATGCCACTCTTGTCATAAGACAACGGCTAGATCCACGCTGGAAAGATCTAACGGATCCATCATCAGTCGACTGATTATGACCATCAGTCAACTGATCAAGCCATCACTCGACTGCTGACCATAGCGGTCGAGTGAGACTCCATTTTGTGCTCCAAAACCCGAGCACCAGTCGACTGATCACATGATCAGCAAGCTGATCATACCCATCAGTTGACTGCCCACCTATGGAGTCGACTGCTAGGCCAATTCCCGCAATCAAACCCTAGTTGACTACGCCAGTCGACTGCCACATGGCACCAGTCGACTGGCACACCTCAAACATGAGGTTTTAACCTCAAACATGAGGTTTAACCCAAGTATGGTTACCCCATACTTGCTAGACCACCTGTATCCTAGACCTAAGCCTTCTAGCCACCTCCGTTAGCCTCACGCCTCTCGGATCCCTCCAAGTCATCCATGACTTGTTCATCCATTGCGCTAGCCTTCAGGTGCTTCCATCGACTATGTCATGCTAACGGTGTCTACACCGCCAAGGCATATTGGACTTACGCTGCCAAGACTCCGCTTGAACTTTATGCCGCCAACCATTGGACTTATGCTGCCAAGACTCCCGCTTGGACTTTACGCCGCCAATATCAAACCCCTTGGAATTCTCAAATGCCAAGACTCAAGCTTGGACTTTCCTTGCCAACCCATGTTGGACTTTCCATGCCAAGACCCATGCTTGGACTTTTCCTTGCCAACCCATGTTGGACTTTCCATTGCCAAGACCCATGCTTGGACTTTTCCTTGCCAACCCATGTTGGACTTTCCATTGCCAAGACCCATGCTTGGACTTTCCCAAATGCCAAGTGTCCCACTTGGACTTTCCATGCCAAGTACCCAAGACTTGGACTTTCCCATGACAATCACATTGTCATATGTTTTTGTCGAACATCAAAACATCTCTCGAGTCAATCTCGAGTCCTGGTCAATCGTGACCTAGGCCGATTGCACCAACAACCTTTGGCTACATGTTCCCTAACAAAATGATATTTTACTTCTATGTATTAAGTCCTTGAGCGATGAGTTGGATTTTCTATTAGGTTAATTGAGCTAATATTATATATCATAACCTTAGTATTTTAAATTCAAGTTGAAAATCTTTTAGTGTATGCATCATCCAAAGAAGTTGAGCTAAGGCTATGTATTTTGCTTCGATAGTGGATAATGCAACATAGTGTTGTTTTCTATTACACTAGCTAACTAGACTTGACCTAAAAGTTGACAACTACTGCATGTAATTTTTCTATCTAATTTACATCTGGAATAATTTGAGTCAAAAAAATTCTTAAGTCAATGCTATTGGATCTAGGGTACTAATTCCTACATTTAGAGTTCCTTTAATATACCTAAAAATTCATTTTACTAAAGTTAGGTGTTACTCCTTTGCATTAAACCTGTATCTTGCACACATAACTATTGCAAAGATAAATCAGGTCGACTTGCAGTTAAGTATAGCAGACTTCCTATCGTGCTCATATAGTATTTCAAGTCTACAGATTTTCTTTCTGTGCCATCATCTATTTTTATATTAATTGTCATAGGTGTACTAATTTGTATAGCATTTTCCATACCAAATTTCTTAATTAACTCCCTAGCATATTTATTCTGATAAATATAGTTTTTCTCCTTTTTTTGTTTTATTTGTAACCCTAGAAAGAAACTAAGTTCACCTACTAGACTCATTTCAAATTCACTCTCCATAATGGTTTAAGCTCATTTAAAAACATAGTTTTTGTTGAGCCAAAGATTATATCATCTATGTAAATTTGGGATATGAACATTTCTTGATTTAATGTTTTTACAAAGAAGGTTGAGTCAATTTGTTCTTGTTTAAACCCTTTAGGTACTAAGTGTTGGATCATAAAAAGAGCACTAGAGGGGGGGGGGGGTGAATAGCGCATGTAAATCTCTCGTTTCTTTTTCGTTTGATTTGATTAAAACAATAGTAAGAGTAAATACACAGTGGAATGTAAATGACAAATCTTGGTTTTACTTGGTTCACAGCCTACTAGCTGCTAATCCAAGGCCCTAGTGGTTCAAGATCACATACGAAGGGCAACTCACTAAAACATCTCCTCCTCGTTGGAGGTAGGAGACGACGATTACAAAACTTCGAGAAATCTTGAGGTAGAGAGACAAACCCCCTCTCCTCTTAAAGGAAAATACAACGATGAAAGTCTCTATTAAGAAATGAAGTACAAGTGTTAAAGTGACAATTATAAGTACTGTTACCGACGAGTAAGAAGATGAAGGTTGTGTTGGTGTAGGGGCACCAGATAATAAACTATGTTTTGATTATGACAAAGATACAAAGTTAAGCTTATATCGTTATCTCACGAATTGAATCAAGTGTGTAGGGATGTTAAGCTAAGTTGAAGGTCGGGCGACACCGAGAGGACTTCGGAGGGAGCCGAAGAAATCATGTGGAGATCGGAAGTAAATCTACAAAGGTAAAACTTAAGGTAAGCTCGTGTGTGCAAGAGAATGCAAGGTCGAGTCCTCCGTACGGGGACGTCCTTAGGAGACGATCCAACGAAGACTTCTCGTGGAAGGTCTAAGTCGAGATCGGACAGTAAGTGGGCGTCAAAATCACTTGTATTACTTGCATTTTCAAGCTAACTTTTCATTACAGTTGGAAACCCTAGCAACAACGATTGATGGCTTGTATCAGTTGACTACTGCCTCCATCAGTCGACTGCTAGGATTAAGCAGTTGATTGATGTTCAAATTCCAGCCTTGAGGAGAGTCAAACCTCATCCCCTTATCTTAGGGTGAGGTGACCTTTGGTGATAAAACTTGAGCTCAATGTTTAGGGTTCTCAAAGGCTATAAAAGAAGGAGTGTTCTTCACCATTTTTATCATTCCAAGTGCTCACAAGTGCTCCTGCAATGCCATGACTCTACGACAACTCTACGATGATGAAGCACTGCCGAAATGCCGACGACACGAGCTCAACTTCCTCTCCATCAATCGTCGGTATAGCTTACTTCTTGAGTTGTCTATTCTAAAGTTTTTATAATTCATCTTTATTGAGTTTTTATCGTAATGAGGAGAGGGGGAGTGTCCCTCTATTTCGATCTCTTTAAGTCTTGTATTCGTTGTCTCTTACCTCCAACAAGGAGGAGACATTTTAGTGAATTACCCTCCGTATGTGGTCTCGAATCACTAGGGCCTTGGATTAGCAGCCAGTAGATTGTGAACCAAGTAAAAAAGAATTTGTTTTATTTATTTTCCGCTGTGCACTCATGTTTTAATCAAACAAAATGAAAGAATTGTTTTGCGCTATTCACCCCCTCTAGCGCTTTCTTCGATCCAACAGGTTGAGCTCGTGTCGTCGGCATTTCGGCATCGCTTCATCATTGTAGAGTTGTCGTAGAGTAGCGCCATTGCAGAGGCATTTGGAGAGCTTAGAATGATGACCTAAAGGGGTGAAACCCCTTTTTTTATAGCCTTCTAACCCCCTAGACGTTGAGATCAAGTTCTATCCAAAAAGGCCACCTCACTCTAAGATGAGGGGATGAAGTTTGACTCTCATCAAAGCTAGAATTTGAATGGTAGCTGATTGATCAACCCTATCAGTCAATTAATGCCACCAACAATCGACTGTTGCTAGGGTTTCCAGCTACAACAATAAGTTAGCTCAAAAATGAAAGCAATATAAGTGAATTTGATAGTCACTTATTGTCCGATCTCGACCTAGACCTTCCACGGGAAGTCTTAGTCAGATCGTCGCCTAAAGACATCCCCATACGGAGGACCCAACCTTGCATTCACTCACACACATGAGCTTACCTTAGGTCCTTGTGGCTTGAAGCTTTGCTTTAGGTCTCCACTTGAGTTCTTCGGCTCCCTTCAAAGTTCTCCAGGTGTTGCCGGACCACCACAATTTCTCCATCAGAGATTCTCCGGGTATCGTCGACCTTCAGCTCAGCTTAACATTCCTTCACACTTGGTTCATCTCATAAAATAATGATATAACCTTAACTTTTGCATCTTTGTCATAATCAAAACTTAGGTTCAATTATCTGATGCCTACTGCACCAACAATCTCCCCCTTTTTTATCTATGCCAAATGACACAAAGTAAGGGTAACACTAAAAGCATTAAGTAAATGAAATGAATATGAAGCAAAAATCAAATGAATATTGAATATGCATAAATTAATAAGTTAGTGTGAGTAACTTAGTGAGTTAGCTTCAGTAGGAGTAAAAGTAAAACTCTTTTTCAAGTCCTCCCGTGAGTACTTAAAAAAAAGTTCTTAGTTCTCCCCCTTAGTGGTTTCTACTTAATAAGTTAAGTATAGGCCTAAAAGTTTAAATTAAGTTTTAAGTTAAGATATCCAAAGTTAACTTCATGTTCAAAATAAATTTTGAAAATAATAGTTTAAACATAAGTTCATCTATTTGTATGTTCAACTTTATTTGACTTGGATTGATATAGAATGATCAAAAAGTCTTGATTAGAGTTGATTAATTTATATAATTATACTCCATGGTTCATGTCGATGCACTAGATCTATATCTGGAACCAGGAGTAAGGTCCTAACATCTCACACCCATCTACGTGGCTAAGTACACAAACACATTAGTCCTATGTGTTGTGAGATGTTTTGGCTCCTTAAATCTATAGGTGCATGATTTCTAGGGTAAGCCCTAGGCTAGTTCCATTTGCATGAAAAATAAAAAATAGAGTATAAAGAAAAGTATAAGTTTTTAAGTTCTACTCTATTACGCACATACCTAATTTATGTCTAAGCAGACTAAACTCCGCTTCAGGTAAAGGTTTGGTAAACAAGTCTGCTAGGTTTGATTTGGACTCCACGTATTCAAGTTGTGTGGTCCCGTTAGCTACATGTTCTCGAATAAAGTGGTGTTTGACCTCTATATGTTTGGTTCTAGAATGACAGATTGGGTTCTTGGTTAAATTAATCAAACTAATGTTATCGATGTAAATTTTAGCGTTGTTAAAGTTTAAGTTAAAGTCTTAGAGAGTGTGCTTCATCCAAAGAAGCTGAGCCACACACTCACCCATCGCGACGTATTCAGCTTCGGTGGTAGATAAGGCAACACATTGTTGCTTTCTACTACACCAACTAACTAGACTCGAGCTGAGAAGTTGACAACAACTACTTGTGCTTTTTCTATCGAGTTTACTACCGGCATAATCTGAGTCGGAGTAGCTGATTAGTTCGAACTCGGTAGATTTTGGGTACCATATCCCTACATTTAGTGTACCCTTTAGGTATCTAAGGATGTGTTTAACCAGCGTTAGGTGTGACTCCTTAGCACAAGTTTGAAATCTTACGCACATACTCACTGCGAAGAGTAAATCGGGTCGACTCATAGTTAAGTACAGGAGACTACCTATTGCGCTCCTATAGTATTTTAGGTCTATTGGTTTTCCTTCTAAGTCTTCTCCTATATTGACATTTGTAGCCATTGGTGTATTAATTACCTTAGCGTTTTGCATTCCAAATCTATTAATCAATTCCTTAGCATATTTACATTGATGTAGGTAAATTTCTTCCTTAGTTTGCTTAATTTGTAAACCTAGAAAGAATGTTAATTCTCCTACTAAGTTCATTTCAAATTCACTTTCCATTAGTGAAATGAACTCGTTTAGTAGGATTGAGTTGGTTGTTCTAAAAATTATATCATCAATGTAAATGTGGGCAATAAATATTTCTTTGCCTATGGATTTTACGAAGAGGGTTGGGTCGACTAGGCCTTGGCTAAACCCTTTAGACTTGAGGTAAATAGAAAGCCTTTCATACCAAGCTCTAGGAGCTTGTTTTAGTCCATATAAGGCTTTCTTAAGTTTAAAAACATGGCTAGGTTTGTCTAAGCTATCGAATCCTAGGGGTTGACTAACATAGACTTCTTCCTTGATAATTCCATTTAAGAACATTGATTTCACATCCATTTGAAATAGTTTAAATCCTCGATGTGCAGCATAGGCTAATAACATTCTGATTGATTCTAGTCTAGCTACGGGGGTGTAGGTTTTGTCACAATCTAACCCCTCTACTTGACTAAAACCTTTTGCGATCAATCTCGCTTTATTTCTAACTACTTCACCTTTGTCATCCAGTTTGTTCCGGAATACCCACCTTGTTCCAATAATCGATTTATCTTTAGGTGGTGGTACTAATTCCCAAACTTCGTTCCTAGTGAATTGAGCTAGCTCTTCTTACATAACAATAATCCAATCGAGATCAAGAAGAGCTTGTTCAATTGATTTGGGTTCGATTTTCGAGATTAAAGAGATTTGACTAAGGTTTCTGTATGATGCTCTAGTTCAAACCCCTAGGTTGGGATCACCTATCACTTGATTGATAGGATGATTCGATTGTAACCTAGACTGACTCAGGTTAGGATTTGCACTAGACTCGATTTCATGGTCAGATTCAAGTCTAGTATGAATTGGTTCATCAATTAGTTCTACTTCGGGTTTTGTGATTTTATCTCCTTCATCGAATACTACATTAATGGTTTCTCTGATTTTTAGGGTTTTATTATTGTAGACTCTATAGACTCTACTTGTGGTCGAGTATCCTAGGAATATTCTGGAATTTGTTTTAGAGGTGAATTTGCCTAGGTAGTCTTTAGTATTTAGGATATGTATCCTACATCCAAATACCCTAAAGTATTTAATGTTAGGTACTTTATCATGGTAGATTTCATATGAGGTCTTAAGGTGCCTCTTGACTAGTAGGATTCTATTTTGGACATAACAAGTCATACTAACGACTTCTGCCCAAAACTTATCGGGTAGGTTGTACTCGTTTAATGCGGTTCTAGCGGCTTCTTGTAAGGTTTTTTTCTTTCGCTTGACTAGACCATTTTGTTATGGGGTTCTAGGATAGGAGAACTCATGGTGGTATCCGTTTAGGTTAAAGAAGTCGGTGAACCTATGGTTTTCGAATACACCACCATGATCGCTTCTAAGTCTTTTAATCTTAAGGTTCTTTTCATTTTCTATTAATTTACATAAGTTGGTCTAAGATATCACTTTTGTGTTTAAGGAACCTAACCCAGGTAAACCTAGAGTAGTCGTCAATTATGACTAAACAAAATTGACTCTCATTTAGTGACTTGGCTCCATGAGAATTGAATAGATCCAAGTATAGGAGCTCAAGCACACTTTTGGTTCGATCCTAGTTAGTTAGTTGATGTTGTACCCCAGTTTATTTACCTTATTGACAAGCATTATAGATTTTATTATCCAAGTTATTAAGGTTGGGCAAGCCTCTGACTAAACCACTCTGACTCACTTTGTGAATGAGTCTTGGGTGCAAGTGGCCGAGTCGTCGGTGCCACAACCAAGATTCCTCTTGTTGTGTCATAAGACACTTGGTTGAGGAGTTGGGTAAGTTAACTATATAGATATTACTATTCCTAGTTCTTTTAAGTATTGTTTTAGAGGTTTCATTAGTTTTAATTAAACATTCATTTTCTAAGAATATAACCTTATAGTTGTTATCACACAATTGGCTTACACTAAGTAGATTATAATCAAAATTTTCAACTAATAGATCATTTCGAATTGTAAAGTTAGAGTTCAACTCAATATCACCTGATTCGATGATTTTGAGCTTGTTGTTGTTTCCGAAAGCCATCGATCCTTGACTTTTGAATCTTAGTCTCGAAAATTTCAGTCGGTCTCCGATCATGTGTCGGGAGCATCCCTTGTCCAACATTCATTGATCCTACACATATAGTAGTTGGATCAGATATTGAAATTTGAGTTTTGGTTGAAGTTTATTAGTTCTAGAGTCATCTCACCCTTTTTACATGATCAAACATGTTATCCTTATGTGATCTATGAGATGACTTCAATTTTACTTGATTAAATTTAATGAATTGAAACTAATCAACCTTGGGTTAGATTCGGATTTAACCCTAAGCTCGTCAAGTAACTTTTTCGAGAAGTTGGCTTCCAGGTCGTGGCGAGGCACAGAGGTCTTCTTTGATCGGAACAACGACCACTTCCTTAGACAAAGCCAAATTCAAGAAATCGATTACTTGAGTCACTTAAGATTACTTCCTGGTCTAACTAGTTAAGGATATAGTGAGGTAGCTTCAGCTAGTTCAACTTAGTCGAGTGCACCAAGCTAGATACGCCTTATCTAGTTCAAATGCACAAGACTTCATTTTCCTAACGTACTTTCATCTCACCGCGTCCTAGTACCATGTCTTCAAGATTGACAAGTTATTGACCCTATCTAACCATTCTAAAAATTAAAACAAAAACTAATCATGCAAGTCTAATTTCATGTAATAGAACAAACAAATTTAGTACTAGCTCCCCCTGGACCATTGAATTGATTCGGTCTATCCATGTATTGAATTTGGTCCTTGGGAACCTAGTACTTATTAGATCCTAGTTGTGAAATTAAGGCGGTATTAGGGACCCATGCTTGGACTTGTTTTCTATTATTATTTACAATTGACATATATGACTTGTTAGTCATATTTGATCTAAACCCTAGTCCGACCTTATTGTACATGACCCTTTGCGATGTAAGTAGTAGGTCAAGTCCCTTAGATCCCAAAGTAAACCTTTCCAATACTTGCCTAAGATCTTCGACTTGTACTTTCAAGAGTGAGTTCTCAACTTCGAGTTTTTCAACTCGAGTTGAGTCCTCCTCTTGAACTTGACTAGTCGAAGAGGTTAGGGAGATCTCATGTTTAAGGAGTTTAACCTCCTCAACTAAGGTCTCGACCTTGGACTCAGATTTAGCTAACTTTCTAGTTAAAAACTTAATTGCATTATATAACATATCAATTAAAAACCAACTTACCTTGAGTGAACCTTTTAAATCGGATACGGATCCGTGGCTTGTCTTGAATAGAGACTTGTCGTCGGATCCGAAGTCGGACTCTTCCTCGGGTTCGAACTCCTCCTCAGGTTCGGTCAGCATGGGCATGAAGACGAGGTTGTTGAGCTCATCTTCCTCTTCTGATGATTCCTCCCATGTAGCATTGAGTGCTTTCTTGGACTTTTGTGCCTTGTTCTTGAGCTTTGGACATTTCGACTTGATGTGGCCCAACCTGTTACACTCATAGCATCTATAATTGGAATTTGATTTAGACTTACCTTCCTTGGATTGATTGATGTGTTGTTTTCATCTTTTGATCATATTTCGAACTAGATTTACTAGTTTGGTCTCCATCTCATTGTCTATCTCCGACTCATCCTCATCTTCTTCCTTCGGAGGTGGTTTTCTTTTAGGCTTCTTCTTCGGACCTGCAAATAAGGTAATACTTTTCTTGGCGGGGGCCGAATTAGACTACTCATGTAATTCAAATTCAGAAAACATTTAGTCTAATATAATTTTAGAAAGGTCCTTAGAAACCTTGTAGGCATCAACTATGGATGCCCACAAGGTAGTCCTAGGGAATGCATTAAGCGCGTACCTTATTAAGTCCCGAGTTTTGACCTTCTGTCCGATCGAATGTAGACTGTTGACGATATCTTGGATTTGTGCATGCAATTGGGTGGAGGTCTCATGAGACTATATTTTTATATTGTATAATTTATTTAAAAATAGATCCCTCTTACATACCTTAGCATTGTCAGTTCCTTCGTGTAGCTTGATGAGCTTGTTCCACAAATCCTTTGCACTGATGATGGGGCCGATGCGATTGAGCTCTTCTTTGAACAAGCTGCACTGTAGGATTTACGTAGCCTTGGCATTGACTTCCACTTGGCATTTCATGGCATTTGTCCATTGATCTCAATCCAATGATTCACCATTTCCATTTGTTGGAAGTGTGAATCCGGTTTGAATCATGATCCACATCTCTACTTGGGTTTTAAATAGCACTTCATCCGACCCTTCCAATAATGGAAGTCATCTCCATTGTAAAATGGGGGTCGAGGATGCTAAACCCTTTGAGATGGTCCATTTTTTTTTTAAAAAGGAACCTCGCAAAAACAAAAATGACAAAAGGTACCAAGACTCTCGTCTTGGATTAGTAGTGCGGGAGATAGGAATTTAATGAAATAAAAAATGCTACAAATCAAAAAACTAATACAAAAAGAAACTTAACAAGATGCTAGATTGGTGGTCACACTAAATCGTAGCGCTCCCGCTCTGATACCAATTGTTGGATCATAAAAAGAGTGCTAGAGGGGGGGGGTGAATAGTGCACTTAAATCTCTCGTTTCTTTTTCATTCGATTCGATTAAAACAATAGTAAGAGTAAATACACAGTGAAAATGTAAATGACAAAGCTTGATTTTACTTGGTTCACAACCTACCGACTGCTAATGTAAGGTTCTAGCGGTTCGAGACCACGTACGAAGGGCAACCCACTAAAACTTCTCCTCCTCATTGGAGGTAGGAGACGGCGATTACAAAACTTTGAGAAATCTCGAGGTAGAGAGACAACCCCCCTCTCCTCTTAAAGGAAAATACAACGATGAAAGCCTCGATTATGAAATGAAGTACAAGTATTAAAGTGACAATTATAAGTACTGATACTGATGACTAAGAAGATGAAGGCTACCGATCCTAGGTTTTTGAACCTTAGCTTCGTAAACTTTAGTCAGTCTCCGGTCATATGTCTGGAGCATCGACTGTTCAACATTCATTGATCCTATACACAAGGTACATGATTAGATTGAGATTTTGGAATTGTTGAGCATATTTCTTTATTTTAACCTTGGATTCATCTCACCCTTTCTATATGATTGATCATGTTATCCCTATAGTTGTTGTGAGATGCCTTTTAATTTTACTTAGTTGAATTTAGTGTTTTGGAGATTACTTGACCTTATATTAGATTCAATTTTGACTTTTAGTTACTTAAGTGAACATTTCAAAAGATGTCTTCCAAGTCGTGGCGAGGCACAATGACCTTCTTTGATCAGAATAATGACCACTTCCTTATGTTAGTGTCAGCCCTTAGTGTCAATCATGAGATGTAGTGCCAATCATGAGATGATTGATTAGGGATCATGTGTATCATATTTCATTAATAAAAGGCAAGGATTGTTCATTATATTTACTCTATGCATGTGCCAGCTAAAATAAATATAATAATGTCCTTGAATAGTAGGTTCTAATCTATAGTTTATCAATTGGTAGAATTGATTATGAGAAGCTGTAGAGAACACTATTCTTAATATTCCTAGTCAAGTATTAATATACAAGGGCAATATTAATACATTGAGACTAGCATGTAGGTCAATGGATGACTTGATCTCACAAGTCATGGATATGTGATATCACATTGACACATGGGTATATATATTGGAGAATATATATATTGAATTGACCCGCCATGAGAAAATATCATGGATCGTTATATAAGTGTCATATACTTTCTCATGTGACTATTGGTATGAATAGTTCTTAGACCTGAAGTCACTACGGTTTCCTACATAAGGAGTTATGTACTTTGGTATCGTCTAACGTCACATCGTAACTGGGTGCACTATAACGACGATCACTGGGTATGTAACGAATTATGCGGAGGGATGTGAGTGATATAGATGAGATCTATCCCTCCCATATGATGGGAGTGATATCTTTGGCCTCTTGATAGAGTAGGACCACGAAATGCATGGCCATGCTCAAATGAGTCAATATGAGATATTGAGCTCATTTGTTTGAGTGAGTCTACTTGGGGATCAAGAAACATAAAGATCGATAAGGGGATGACATGGTCTATGCCTCATTGATCGATCTAAGATATCAGAGATAGAAGGACACCGTCATACATGATAATAGTCACGGAAAGGTCGTCGGATCTCGACGATCATGTAACTTGGGTAGCAATGATGTATTGCTAGATGTCGATCATTGCTTATGTATCTAAAAAGGGGTTTTAGATACATTGCCAACGTTACAAGAGCCTATAGGGTCGCACACAAATGATATTCTATTTTGGAGATGGTTTCTTTTAGTTGGACTAAAAGGATAATTGAGCATATGGCCAAGATTTGAGTTAGACTCAAATTGGTTAAACTTGAGTTAGACTCAAGTTGAACCATGGAAGATGATTCATCATCATGCATGATTAATTTGATTAATCATGCATGGGAATACCAAGAGCCTTGGTATTCATGATGAGAATTCATGAAGGAGAATACCAAGGGTCTTGGTATTAAGAGATGTCTTAATGAGGAGATAATGGCATTGATGGCTTGAGCATAAAATGGGTTTTGTGCTCAACGTGGATGGGAATAGGGGTTGTTCTTGTGTTTTGGGCATGCAAGCCAAAAGGGCCAAGAGAGAAAGTGTTCTCTCATCTCCTCCTTCCTCTCCTTCTTCTTCCAAAAGAGTTCTTGGCATTTTGCTAGGGGTTGCTAGCACAACGTGACTCCAAAGCTAGTGTGGGTGTCAGTGTGGATACCATAGATATACAGTTACTCTTACCGTATTAAGATCCGACAGCATTTGGAAAAGCGGGATTGCGAAGGGCACGCACCGAAGGTATATTCCTCCTCTAGATAAGATCTAGACTAGATTATAGAAAATGATTTATATAGTTTTGCATAGATCTCTGGTGGGATTTGGTATAATTTATTATTTCCGCTGCAGTTGTGCGAAGTATTCACCCGCGATATTGTGAACATCAGATTCGGAGTTTTCCCAACACCTTGGATAAAGCCAATTAAAAAAATTATATACTCAGCTTACTTTAAGTCGAACCCTGGTCTAACTAGTTTAGGATGAAGTGAGGTAGCTTTGGTTATATTCACTTAGCTAAATACTTCAAGCTAGATACGACTTATATTTCTTGAATACAAGTAGACTAGGTTTCACTAACTTACTATCATCTTACTACTTCCTAATACTATCTTGTCAAGGTCAACTATGTTAGGGAAATCACCCCATGAATGATGTGTTTTGATGTGTGTGGAAAAGGTTTAAGTTAGGTTGTTTGTGGATTTGATATGTGTGTTGAAGTCATGCAGGACTTAGTAATTTACACATGGTTAGCTTGACAAAGCATTGGCAAGATCATCATCTCATGACTCGATCCTTGAGTCGGTGAAGGATGGCATTATGGAAGCCGTGCGCTTGGTGCATCCGAGGGACGTGGTCAGACGAAGAGAGCTTCAAGGCGAAGGAATCCAAGGGAGATGAGAGTGAGCGATTGTAACCCGGGACGGGGTAGCTCATAGGTGAACTTGGCAGAATGGCTAAGTCAAGTGTCGGATGCTAAACCAAAGGATGGTTTGAGGTTTTACTCGACACCAATCGACTGCTATAGGTAGCAGTCGACTGCTCTAAGTCGATTGGACTCGATTGGTGTTTGACTGAGCCACTTCTGGCCCAACAGTCGACTGCTAGGGTTTGGTAGTTGACTGCTCAACCAGCAGTCGACTGATCGAGGCAAGTTCGAGCATAGAAGGTTGATTAGTCGAGTGAACGCTTCGGTCACTCGACTAATGGCTCCATCAGTCGACTGATGGATATTATTAGTCGACTGATGTGGGAGCCGTTGGTTGGAATCCAACGTGGATGAAGCTGTTACGAGGCAACGACTACAGCAGCAGTCGACTGCTCGGTGCCCAATGGGAAGAATGACCTCTTCTCTATAAGAAAGGGCCTTGGGTCACTTGGGATGGTTAATGCTTCATCTCTAAACATACTCCGAAGTGCCCAAATGAATTCTACTCCTCTTTCTTGTTATTATTTCAATCATATTGTAAAGAGGGAGATTCTTGTAAGAAAGGTTACCTCCACCTACCTTTGTGCAAAGGAGAGACTAGTGGATTTGAAAGGAGTGATTCACCTGGAACAAATCGGGTCATGGATTAGCGGCAAGGGCCGTGAACCACATTACATCAACATGTTAACGTTTGTATTCTTTGTTTCTTTGCATTGTCTTTTATTATTCCATTGCGCTAACCTTGTTCATAGATAATTACGTGATCGAATTCCATCGTCTACGACATCGGGGCTATTCACCCCCTCTAGCCGACCACCGATCCTCCAACAAGTGGTATCAGAGCCAAGGTTACTTGTCACCGGACTCACCACCGCAACAAGCATGACAACAAAGATGGCTGGCTCAAACATCCATCCGCCCAAGTTCGAGGGAGAATTTGCTTGGTGGAAAAAGCGAATGGAGGTATTTTTCGAAATAGATTTTGATATCATGTTAATAATGGAATCCGATTTCAATATACCTAGGGATGAAGAGGAGAAGCCTATAGAAAAATCACGATGGACCAAGAAGCAAAGAGAGGAGCACTTGGCGAATTCGAAAGCCAAACATAACTTATTCAACGTGATACCTCAACAAGAGATCAACCGGATCGGAGAATGCGCTGGTGCCAAGGAGATGTGGGAAAAACTAATAGAACTTCATGAAGGCACCTTCGAGGAAAAGCTTGCAAGATGGGACCTCCTCCGCTCCCAATTGAACAACATCAAGTTAGAAAAGGGAGAGAAGGTATTATCATTGCATTCTTGATTTAAAGAAATCATTAATGGACTAACAAGTGTAGGAGAGAATCTCTCCAATAGAGATATGATCATAAAAGTTATAGATGCATTCCCTCGATCATCTAAGTGGAGCTCTATGGTTGATTCATTTTACATCTCTAAGAATCTAGAGGTAAGTACTCTAGAAGAATTCTTTTCAACCATGGAATTGCATGAGACTAGGCTTGAAGGCATAGTTGAAGATCAAATCAAGCCATCAAGGGGAATAACACTAATGGCCGACAAGGGAAAGAAGAAAAAGAAGGATACGCCACCCTCCTCATCCGATGAAGATTCATCTTCCTCCTCCATGGATAGCAATGAGGAAGCTGTTGGTGCAATCGGCCCAGGTTACGATTGACCAGGACTCGAGTTTGACTCGAGTGATGTTTTGATATTTCGACAAAAACATATGACAATGTAATTGTCATTTGGTAAAGTCCAAGTTTTGAGTACTTGGCATGGCATTTGGAAAAGTCCAAGCATGGGTCTTGGCAATGTAAAGTCCAACATGGGTTGGCAAGGAAAGTCCAAGCATGGTCTTGGCATGAAAAGTCCAACATGGGTTGGCATGGAAAGTCCAAGCATGGTCTTGGCATGAAAAGTCCAACATGGGTTGGCAAGGGAAAGTCCAAGCTTGAGTCTTGGCATTTGAGAAGTCCAAGGGTTTGATATTGGCAGCGTAAAGTCCAAGCGGGAGTCTTGGCAGCATAAGTCCAATGGTTGGCGGCGTAAAGTCCAAGCGGAGTCTTGGCGGCGTAAGTCCAATGTGCCTTGGCGGTGTAGACACCGTTAGCATGACATAGTCGACGGAAGCACCTGAAGGCTAGCGCGATGGATGAACAAGTCATGGATGACTTGGAGGGATCCGAGAGGCGTGAGGCTGATGGAGGTGGCTAGAAGGCTTAGGTCTAGGCTAAGGGTAGTCTAGCAAGTATGGGGGAACCATACTTGGGCTAAAACCTCATGTTCCGACCGGGTGCCATGTGGCGCCGACCGGATCGAGTCAACTAGGGTTTGATCGCGGGTTATGGCCAGCTGATCGCCAGAGTTGTGCAATGATCGATGAGCGAGCAATGACCGATAGTGTAATCACGATCGGTGCTCGAAAATCGCCACGTATCGGAGTCGATCGATCGGTCGAGTGAGGACTCCATCACCGATCGATGGTTACAATCGATCGATGAAGGTTCCGCTGGACTTATCCAGGCGTGGATCTAGCCGTTGTCTCACGACAGTGGCATCGATCGATGGTCCCGATCACCAATCGATCGATTTTTTCCAAAGCAGTTGAAGCTATATAAGGAGCTCGTGATGGAGGAAAAGATAGCGATTTTCTTGAGCAAAATTGAAGGGGGAAGTTGGTGCTTTCCAGTCCTTCAAAGCTAGTTCAAGGCAATCAAAGATCAAGCAATCCAAAGCTCTTGTAAAGTGTTTTTCCTTTACTTGCATTTGTAATTCATATTGTATTTGCTTGTATTTACTTGTTTATTGTTGTAAACATTTGTACGAGGTTTCTCTGCCTCCGACTTGTTGTCGAGAAGGAGTTTATTGATTAGTGGTGTTTGTGGCATCGCTAGGGTTCGTACGAACCCGATCCGTGGAGTAGGAACCATGTGGTTCCGAACCACGTTATATCGTTGTGTTAGCGTGTTGTATATTTCGTTATTACTTTCATTATCTATATTCCGCTGCGCTAACAAAATTGTAGACACGAACGCGAAAGAATTCAATTGACGTACGGTCAACGCTATTCACCCCCCCTCTAGCCGTTTCAAATATCTCCAACAAGTGGTATCAGAGCCCGGGGCTCTTCTACGGACTAACCGCCGGGAGCTTAGACAAAAAGCTAGAGGGTGAAGATGGAAGGGCAATTAGGATGGGACATCAACACACCGGTCCCTTATTCATTCTATGGATGAGAAGGTTTCAATTCTTGGAAGGCGAGAATTGAAGAGTTTTTGATGATGAGAGACCTTGATAAATGGTGCGCCTTGATGGAAGGATTTGAATATCCTAAGGGACCAAAGGGAGAATGTCTCAAGAAGAAGAAATGGAGTGAAGAACAACTACGACAATTCAAGAAAAATAAGAAGGTAATCAAATTTATATTTGATTTAATTCCTAATGACATCTTGTGTAGCCTAGGTGACTATGGGGATTGTAAAGACGCCAAAGAGGTATGGAACATATTGGCAAAATTCCATGAAGAGCCTCATTCAATTCAAGAAGACAAAGAGGATGAAGAGGAGAGCTCATCTTCAAGTGAGAGTGAGTAATCGAAAGTTGAGATGGAGTCAACTTCCGAATCGGAGAAAGAAGAAGTAGAAGAGGTGGAAGAAGCATCTACTTCTAGGATTGAGGGGGAGGAAAGGATCTCCACTCCGGAGCGACAAGAAGAAGCTTCCACATCCGATCAAGATGGAGAAGCTCCAACTCCGGCATCCACCACCACAAATACCCTAGGTAACTCAAACACTCAAGGTTCAAACAAAATTCATATTATGTGTTTTAAGTGTAGGGAATTTGGGCACTATAAGAGCAAGTGCCCAAAGAAGATTAGGAAAGCTCCACCGGCACCAAAAGTCAAAGATGCCGGTTCCCCAACACCTAAAGGCAAGGAGCACATCATATGCTTCAAGTGCAATTCAAAGGGGCATTATCGGAGTCAATGCCCTAGGGGGAAGAAGAAGGGGCAAGGAGGAGCATCACAAGTAGGGGAAGCTTCTATAGCTAACCCTAAGGTATATTTTAATAATGCATCTTCCAAATTTAAAAGTCAAAAGCATGCTAGAAATTTTAATTCTCTTGCAATTCACCATGAAAAGCATGCTAAAGATAGATATTTTTGCTTAGGAGCCAAGAGGGTAAATTTTTCAAGAAAGGAGAAATTTGGGACTAATGTCCCTAAAAATATATTACCTAAGGAAATCATTAAGAAAATAGGAGAACATCTAGGCTTTAATGCTAAGAAATCTAGACATATGCCTAGAAATAGAAATATCTCAAGAGAAAATGAAAAATCAAAAATTGAGATAATAGAAAAGGAAAATCAAGCCTTGAGGTCAAGGCTTGAAAAACTTGAAAAGACCCTCAACATTATGCAAAATCAAATGCAAGGGTCAATTGGTCAAACTTTTAGGTCAAATAATCAAAGTCAACAAGTAGGACCTAAAAGACTAAAGTCAACCAAAGGCAAGAAGGGTTTGGGTCAAAAACCTAAGCCTAAGATGGCTTACCATAGTGTTCCATTTGATTATGGAACACAAACTAGGTCTAGGAAGACTAAGGTCAATAGGGAAGTCATCCCTAGAGTTGACCAAGGGTTGTGCCTAGTGGCTAAGGTTTCTAGGAAACCTAGGGTGGCCACTAAGAAGGTTGCAAGGGGAGTTACCCCTAGAGTCAACCTAGGTAAGACCAAAATGACCAAGGCTAATAAGCCTAGGAGGGTCATTAGGAAGGTATCTAGGGAGGTTATCCCTAAGGAATACCTAATTAACCCTAGGAGCTCAAATCGGTTTTGGGTTCCTAAGAGCGTGATTGAATCACGCTAGATGGGTTAGGGTGTGCCAACCTTAAATGGATGGGTAGTTAACTCAACCATGGCAAAGGTGTCACTTTAGGTTATTTTCAAGGTTATTGATACCTTGGAAATAGATTTGAATTATCATCCTAAAAGATTTTAGGGTGTGCCAATATTATTTGAGAAGCTTGATAAAATGGTCAAATTGGCACAATTTAGGTTTAGAGTGTTAGTGTGCCATTTTGGGTTGTTGGCGCACTAAGGAGGTTAATGACAATATGGAAAAATATATCTAACCATATCAAATGGCAATTAATATTAAAATTTAGGTATTACTATACCTATATATTTTATATGCCATGCTTTGATTGCCATATAACATGCCATGACATCATGCTTATTTTTAATCATTCTATATGTCATGTACATGTTTAGGATTAAGGTTTCAAATGTCATGTGTTTTTAGATTTCATCTTATGCCATGACATCATGATTATGAGCATATGCTTATTTATAACATTTCTAATGCCATAATCATTCATGCATGTAAGATAATTTGATTGAAATTGATTTAAGGACAATGGCATGACTTGGAGTCCCATTTATAAGGGAATCAAGTAGGGTTGCCTTAGAAAAATGCATGAAACCCTAGATTAGATGAACCAAAACCCACATCTCACATCTAATTGACATGTATGTGTATTTATACACCTTAGATACATGTGAGATGCTAGAATATGAGTTGAGTTCAAGGTGCATAGTTTTTGCATCTAGACGAACTAAAACTCATCTTGTTTCAATTTGTGGATCATTGGGAAAGCTTGTGTACAAGTCATGTGCATAGAGCCCAAGGAATATGATCCAAAATAAGGTTTTGAAAACATTTTAAAATCATTTTGAAAAACCTTGGTGAAGTCTATATTTTGATAGCAATCACCATTGATGAAGTTGATACAAAATAGGGCCAAAACATTGAAAATTTCAATGGTTTTGAGTTTTGTATCAAATTCACTATTTTATGGGTAAAATAATTTTAAAATATTTTTCACCCATTGTATGTGTCATAAGTATTATACGTATGAACTTTCAGGATTTTTCGATAAATGTATAATTATTTATGAATTTCCAAAACTCGATTCTGATAACTAAAATTCAGAAATTTGATTATCGATCAACTACTAGTGGCGATCGTGATGAGTATGTGATCGGGTAGGTCGACAGTCATTGCCAAGGCTAATTTCGGGAAAACTAGGTTTGGTTAGCCCGTGTTCAGCCATGGTAAAGGTCCCTAATCACTCCTAACCCTAGGATATGCTTTGGGAAGCATTATAAAGGGTGAAAATCCATTGGATATGGATTAGGAGAGTTGTTTAGGGTTTGTATCAATGTTAAGGTGTTGGAAAGTTCAATGTTGAATTTCTAACCTTAATTTTGATGGTTTAGAGTTCCTATTGGCTTAGGGACTGCCCAAGGACATTGTTGGTGCAATGGTCAAGGGGGAGCAAGCCTTTAGGGGGAGGTATCCATCTTGGGATGATGGATGTGTTTTTCTCCTTGAAGAGGAGAAGTTATTGGGAGAGTATCATCAATTGGGAAAATTGATGGGTTTTTGATACCCAATTTGGAAATTGGGAGAGAGTATAGGATTGCCTCTCTTGAGTGATATGTGACTTATCACTAGGAAGATGGTAGGCATCCTAGGTATTTATTTTTGGATCAAGGGGGAGATTGTAAGATCTCATTGGGACATGAGACATTGACCTCCTTAGAGAGAAAACCTTTTTGATGTTAGTCAAAAAGGGGGAGAATGTTTGGGGGAGAACATTTGGAGAGTATTTACCAATTTGGGATAATTGGTAAAGGATTTGAGTTAGTGTTCTAACTCAATCATTTGTTTGGTTTTTGTCAAACATCAAAAAGGGGGAGATTGTTGGTGCAATCGGCCCAGGTCACGATTGACCAGGACTCGAGTTTGACTCGAGTGATGTTTTGATGTTTCGACAAAAACATATGACAATGTAATTGTCATTTGGTAAAGTACAAGTTTTGAGTACTTGGCATGACATTGGGAAAAGTCCAAGCATGGGTCTTGGCAATGTAAAGTCCAACATGGGTTGCAAGGAAAGTCCAAGCATGGTCTTGGCATGAAAAGTCCAACATGGGTTGGCATGGAAAGTCCAAGCATGGTCTTGGCATGAAAAGTCCAACATGGGTTGGAAAGGGAAAGTCCAAGCTTGAGTCTTGGCATTTGAGAAGTCCAAGGGTTTGATATTGGCAGCGTAAAGTCCAAGCGGGAGTCTTGGCAGTATAAGTCCAATGGTTGGCGGCGTAAAGTCCAAGCGGAGTCTTGGCGGTGTAAGTCCAATGTGCCTTGGCGGTGTAGACACCGTTAGCATGACATAGCCGATGGAAGCACCTGAAGGCTAGCGCGATGGATGAACAAGTCATGGATGACTTGGAGGGATCCGAGAGGCGTGAGGCTGATGGAGGGGGCTAGAAGGCTTAGGTCTCGGCTAAGGGTGGTCTAGCAAGTATGGGGGAACCATACTTGGGTTAATACCTCATGTTTGAGGTGTGCCTGACCGTGCCATGTGGCGACCGACCGAGTCAACTAGGGTTTATTTGCGGGTTATGGCCTGCGATGACCGCGAGTTGTGTACGATCGTGATGGCTCGAGCAATGATCGATAGTGTAATCGACCGTGGTGCTCGAAATTCCGCCATGAATGGAGTCGATACTCGACTGGTCGAGTGAGGACTCCATCAGTCGACTGATGGTTACAATCAGTCGACTGATGAAGGTTCCGTTGGACTTATCCAGCGTGGATCTAGCCGTTGTCTCACGACAACAGTGGTATCAGTCGACTGATGGTCCCGATCAGTCGACTGATCGACTTTTTCTAGCACAGGTTGAAGCTATATAAGGAGCTCGTGATGGAGGAAAAGATAGCGATTTTCTTGAGCGAAATTGAAGGGGGAAGTTGGTGCTTTCCAGTCCTTCAAAGCTAGTTCAAGGTAATCAAAGATCAAGAAATCCAAAGCTCTTGTAAAGTGTTTTTCCTTTACTTTCATTTGTAATTCATATTGTATTTGCTTGTATTTACTTGTTTATTGTTGTAAACATTTGTACGAGGTTTCTCCGCCTCCGACTTGTTGTCGAGAAGGAGTTTATTGATTAGTGGTGTTTGTGGCATCGCTAGGGTTCGTACGAACCCGATCCGTGGAGTAGGAATCGTGTGGTTCCGAACCACGTTATATCGTTGTGTTAGCATGTTGTATATTTCGTTATTGCTTTCATTATCTATATTCCACTGCGCTAACGAAATTGTAGACACGAACGCGAAAGAATTCAATTGACGTACGGTCAACGCTATTCACCCCCCCTCTAGCCGTTTCAAATATCTCCAACAGAAGCATATATGGTAAGGAAGGTAAGACGTGCATTGAAAAATTTTAAATTTAATAAATCTAATGATAGGAGAAGAAGGCCAAGGAGAAAGATCATTTGTTACAATTGCCAAGGAGAGGGACACATAAGGAATGATTGTCCCCTCTTGAACAAAAGCAAGGAGGAAAGGAAAAAGAAAGAAGAGAAGAAGAAGGGGAGCAAAAAGAAGGAAGAAGAAAGAAAAACAAAGGAAAAAGGGAAGGCCAAGGCACACAAGGCGACATGGGATGATCCATCCTCATCGGAGGAAGATCAAGCCTTCACAAGCCTTTCCCTAATGGAAATAGAAGACTTGGACTCCACCTCCTCCGAGCAAGAAGAAAGAAGTTCAAGTGAGGAGAGCTCAAGTGAAGGGGGAGCTTCATCTTCATCCTCATTGAAATCGGAGGAAGAAGATATGGAAAGTATGGTAACAAATCTTTCCCCTAAAAAGATTGTTTCTATGATTTCTAGTCTTACTAGAGATTTATTTAGGAGTAAGAAGAAAAATAAATGCATGTTTGATCAAATTAAGGCCCTAGAAGAAAGACTAGCAAATGCATGCTCACATGATGATTATATGCCTCTTAATGTTAATGATGCATGTATTGAAGAAAACAAGGCCTTAAGGGAAAAGGTAGATCTCCTAACCAAGGCCTTAGAAAAATTCACTATTGGCTCCAACACTTTGAACATGATAATTGGAAGCCAAAGGGCTAGCTTTAACAAGAAGGGGTTAGGTTACAAGGGATCCAAAAATGAAAAAGCATATCATTGTTTAATTGTAAGGGGTCAATCTAAAACAACAATGATAGCTAGAAAATGGATCCCAAAGGAATACTTAGTGAACCCTATTAGAAAGAATCTATATTGGGTTCCTAAGTCCATCCTTAAGGGTTAGAGAGACCTAGGATAGTCAACCATAATTGAACTTTATTTATATCATATCATATGGTTGACTTAGGATTGTGCGGGTGAAAATTTTTAACATAGTGTTGAGTGATGATAATGTGTAACCCATGAATTAAATGCTTAAATCATGATTTGTGCTTGATTTTATACTTAAGAAATAATCATGATTTATGATTTGGATGATAATATTTATTTTATGATCATAATATGCAAATTAATTGATAATATATGTTTTTACGATCATATTGGGGGTTTTATACATGATACTTAACCTTGGGTAGAATTGTATGACATTTATGGTTAAGTACAAATACCTTAGGTACATCTCACACTCACTATAGGCTAACTTGATTGAAAACATAGCATGGGTGATATGTTAGTTGATACAAATGGTCCACTAATTCTTATGACATTTAGATGATCATTTACAAGTATCATGATAGTGATCATAGACCAACTATGGGGAAAGCAAATGTTTAATCAATGGACATATTGCCCATAGATCATAGTTGGATATTTCAAATTTTTTGAAAACATTTCTTGTTTTATAAACTGCAAATTCATGTCTTAAAACAATTCAAGGCAAAACTAGGCTTTCAAGTTGATAAAAACTTTAGTGATTTTCAACATCTTTGAGTTTTTGCCTAACATTCAAAAATTTATTGAATTTTCATGAAAAATCATTTTTCATTGATAAAGGGACTTATGAGAAATATGTTTCCCAATTTTCATGATTTTTCAAATTTTCTAGAATTTTTAATGAATTTCTAAAATTCGGTTCAGAAATCAAAAAAGGCTGAAAACTTGGTACTAGTCGACTGATGCTCTGATTCAGTCGACTGTTGGAACTGTGCACGCGCACAGTAGCCTAATTTTTGGGGTTTTCAGCATATTTTGGTAATTTTCTTTCCCTAGACTTGATGTCAGGCTTATATAACATATGTTAGATGTTTTTGATGGTGTCAAAGGGCGAGAAATGGTTAAGTTTAAGTTAATCATGCTAGGGGGAGAAATTAGTATGTGTTAAGGGAGAGTTGCATGTATTAAGGGGGAGTTGATATTCATGTTTGATATCCATGTTTTACATGCTTTCCTTCCTTATGTATTTTGATTATTATGTTTCACCTAACTTAAACATGGTTGCCACACATCAAAAAGGGAGAGATTGTTAGGGCAATCAACCCATGAATGATGTGTTTTGATGTGTGTGACAAAGATTTAAGTTAGGCTATTTGTAGATTTGATATGTGTGTTGAAGTCATACAAGACTTAGTAATTCACACATAGTTAGCTTGACAAGATCACCATCTCATGACTCGGTCCTTGAGTCGGTGAAGGATGACATTGCTGAAGCCGTGCGCTTGGTGCATCCGAGGGACCGTCGGACGAGGAGCATTGGAGTGAAGCCAAGGAAGCAGACTTCAGGGCAAGATGTGAAGGATGACATTGCGAAGCCATGCGCTTGGTGCATCCAAGGGACGTGGCCGGACGAAGATAGCTTTAAGGCGAAGGACTCCAAGGGAGATGAGAGTGAGTGATTGTAACCCGGGACGGAGTAGCTCATAGGTGAACTTGGCCGAATGGCTAAGTCAAGTGTTGGATGCTAAACCAAAGGATGGTTTGAGGTTTTACCCGACACCAGTCGACTGCTATAGGTAGCAGTCGAGTGCTCTAGGTAGATTAGACTCGATCGATGTTTGACTGAGCTGCTTCTAGCCCAACAGTTGATTGCTAGGGTTTGGTAGTCGACTGCTCAACCATCAGTCGACTGCTAAGGGATGACAGTTGACTGATCGAGGCAAGTTTGGGCATAGAAGGTTGATCAGTCGAGTGAACGCTTCGGTCACTCGACTGATGGCTCCATCAGTCAACTGATGGGTATTATCAGTCGACTGATGTGGGAGTCGTTGGTTGGAATCCAACGTGGATGAAGCCATTGTGAGGCAATGGCTACAGTAGTAGTCGACTGATGGCTGCATCAGTCGACTGCTCGGTGCCCAACGAGAAGAATGACCTCTTCCCTATAAGAAGGGGCCTTGGATCACTTGGGAT
Organism: Wurfbainia villosa; assembly: GCA_025175895.1. Lineage (NCBI taxonomy): Eukaryota > Viridiplantae > Streptophyta > Magnoliopsida > Zingiberales > Zingiberaceae > Wurfbainia > Wurfbainia villosa. The sequence goes on along the minus strand of CM045991.1, from coordinate 10,047,487 downwards.
GGTTAATGCTTCATCTCTAAACATACTCCCAAGTGCCCAAACAAATTCTACTCCTCTTTCTTGCTATTATTTCAATCATATTGTAAAGAGGGTGATTCTTGTAAGAAAGGTTACCTCCACCTAGCTTTGTGCAAAGGAGAGACTAGTGGATTTGAAAGGAGTGATTCACCTGGAGTGAATCGGATTGTGGATTAGTGGCAAGGGCCGTGAACCACGTTACATCAACGTGTTGGCGTTTGTATTATTTGTTTCTTTGTATTGTATTTTATTATTCCATTGCGCTAACCTTGTTCGTAGATAATTACGCGATCGAATTCCATCATCTACGATATCGGGGCTATTCACCCCCCTCTAGTCGGCCACTGATCCTCCAACAAACTAATCATTTCCTAATTAGCCATTCTACTTTAAGCAATTTAATTAAACTAAGCATGAAATACTTAAAAACGAAAGCACTAAAACAATCAAGTTAATCATGTAATCATGCATACAAGTTTAGTATTGACTCCCTCTGGATCATGGCTACAGTACGGTCTATCCACATAATGGACTTGATCCTTGGGATACTTGGTTGAATTTAATTGTTTAGTTAGACTTAACTTAGGGAATCATGGTTAGATTATTTTACTATTATGATTAACTAGAGATAGATATGATATATTTGTTGAGCTTTGAATCCAAGTCTAGTCTTATTGTACACAACTCTTTGAGACCCAAGCATCATGTCAAGATTCTTGAAGGCCAAGGTGAACTTTTCCAATGCTCCCCTATGCTCTTGAACTTGCTCTTTCAATAAGGAATTTTCTTCCACAAGCTTTTTTGAGTTGAGTTTCCTTTTTGAACTTGACTAGTTGAAGAAGTTAGGTTAACTTTTTTCCCTAAGGGTTTCAACCTCCTTAAGCAAGGACTCAACCTTAGAGTTGGACTTAGCTAAATTTTTCATTAAACATCTAATTATTACATATAATTTTTTAATTAAAGAGGAGGGTACCTTGATAGAACATTCTGAACCGGATACGGATCTGTAGCTTGAGTCGGACTCGATTTCAGACTCGTATTCCGACTCGGACCTTACCATGAGAGCTAAGTGGCTAGTTTGATCTCATCCTTCCTCATCAGATGGCTCGTCCCATGTATCCTTTAGTGCTTTTTTTTTTTACTTTTGTCACTTTAGATTAAGTAGTCAGCAATGAAGTGCCCTTTCTTATTGCACCTATAGCATTCTTATTTTACCCTGGTGGTTTGACTTGAGTCAGATTGTTTGGTTTGCTTAGTCCCTCTTCTATTTTTGATTAATTTTCAAATGAGGTTGACCAACTTCGAGGCCACCACATCGTCTAGCTCAGATTTAGATTCAATGGACTTGAATTTGATCTTCTCCTGACCTACAACCAAAGCAATACTTTTCTCGACCTGTACGGAGTTAGTTTATTCATGCAATTTGAATTCAGAAAATAATTAGTCTAACCTAATTTTTGATAAGTCCCTGGATATTTTGTATGCATCAACCATGGATGCTCACAAAGTGGTCATCAGGAAGGCTTTTAGAGCATACTTGATTACATCTGAATTTTCTACCTTCTATACGATAGAGTGTAGTCCATTCAGGGTATCTTGGATGTGTGCATGGAGTTGGCTAGCCGTTTCACCATCCTGCATTTTCATGTTATACAAACTGTTAAGTAATAAATCTTATTTACATACTTTAGTATCCGAAGTGCCTTTGTGAACCTTCGTAAGCTTGTCCTAAAGGTCTTTTGCATTGATGAATGGACTGACCTGGTTAAGCTCTTCCTTGAATAAGCCACATTATAAGGTTTGGGTATGTGGCTTTGGCATCTGCTTCAATTTGTCATTTCATCTCAGTTGTCCATTTGTCACACTAATAGTTCTCCAAGATCTGCAAGAGGAGTAAACTCTGTCTGGATGATGATCCACATTTCAAGAAATATTCCATCTAACCCTTCCAATATTCGAAATTGTCTCCATAGAAGAAAGGAGGTCAAACAATACTGAAGCCTTCTTGATGGGCCATTTAAGAAGTCTTGCAAATATACACAAGCAAAAAACAATGTACCAAGACTTGACTTTGGATTAGTAGTGCAGGATAAATAAATAAAATTAATGAAATGAACAACTTAAAATGAATGCTCAAATGGTGGTTACACCAGATCTGTTGCCCCCGCTCTGATACCAATGGCAGGATCGAAAATATGCTAGAGGGGGTGAATAACATAAAACTTTTCTTTATTATTTTCATTAAAACTCATAAGAGTACGTAGTGGAAATGTAAAAACAAAATCAGTACACAAATCTCTTTTACGTGCTTCACAAACTGTAAGGCTACTGATCCAAGGCCCGTGATTCGATATTGCTTATCGATGGGCAATCCACTAAGTGCCTCTTTCTCATTGGAGATAAGAGACTCACTTATTTATAAAAAATGAGGAGAGGTAACAATCTTACCATCCCCTAAATAAAGTACAAAAGAAAGAGATAATATATAACTTGTATACCGACTTTAACGATGACGAAAATGAAGTACGGAGTCGGAGTTATAGCACCACGACAACGGAGTTAAGCGTCGAACGAGAAATGAAAGCATAAGCACTTAGAATTGATGATTTAGACCGTCTGTCCGAAACTTCTTTTATAGACTTTTTCATATGCCTGGATCCGTTCTAGGTGCCTCCAACTCATCTAGATCGGATCTAATTCGGCTAGGGTTTATCGGTTCCCAGGTGCCTAGACCTGTTCCAGTCTATTGCAATGATGATGTGACACTTCCTAGTTTAATCTTGATCTCAATTCGACCATTGAGATTTATCTCTTTTCTAGTTGTCTGGACTTGGTCCATGCAATTAGAATGCTAACGTGGCATCTTGTTTCAATTGATTAAATTTATCTCTTGTTCTGGTCTATTGAACTTGTTCCAGTTGCCTTGACATGTTCCAATTGCTTGGATCAGTCAAGTTGCTTGAAGCTTATTTTGTTGGCTTAGAAAGTTCCTGCATCACAAAGTTAGTACAACATAGTAGTAATGATAGTATTCGACTATCCGATCTCAACTTTTATATTCCCTCGGAACCCTTTGTTGGACCGATGCCTAAGGTTGTCCCTATATCGAGGACATGACCTTACCAATTCTTCTTGTCTAGAAGAACCACTCCACAGTCTACACAAGGTCCTTACCTTGCTTACCTCTGCCAAACACTTGGTCCTCTGATCTGTTTGGACTTTTCTGCTTAGCCATTGATCCTCAGACCACCCCGACTCTCTCCGATGTCCAGACTCCATTGACCCACCGAGACTCTCTTGGTGTCTTTGATCTCTACTAAGAATTCCTTTTCCTAATCAGGTCTTGCAAACCTACTAGGACTTTTACCCTGATTAAGTACTATAAGCTTAACATAGAATATAAGATCACAACATAACTTAACTTTGAACCCTTTATCATTATCAAAACTCAGATTCGATTATCTAGTGCCCATGCACCAATAGAGGGTAGTGCAATGAAGATATTTACGGTATCCATACCTAGTTTTGACATTCCTACGATAAATTATGCATATATGCCAATTACCTTAAGCAATAAACTTTGAAAACCTTATGATCACTACTGTTAATGACTTGGAGCTGATATTTTTAGTCGCATATAGATTATGGGACACTTCAGAAACTTATAACACTTGAAATGTATCCGAATAGAGTTCTCTAGGTACATCAATAAATTTTGACCAAAACTCATTAATGGACATAGGGGATTTGAATTTTTGAAAAGTTGATATATAATAGAAGAGGGTAGTATAATGAAGATATTTATGGTGTCTATGCCTAGTTTTGGCATCCCTACTATAAATTATGCACATATATCAATTTTTTAAAGTCATAAACTTTGAAAACCATTTAATCACTACTGTCATGACTTTGAGATAATATTTTTGGGCATATATAGATTCTAGGACACTTTAGAAGCCTGTAGCACTTGAAATGAGTTCAATTGAAGCTCTCAAGGTCCATCGATGAGTTTTGACCGAAATTCTTTGATGGACCCGAAATAACTTTAAACATTGTTTTTTAGACTACAAACTGGGTTGTTATGAGTTTCACATAGTAACAAATATAAATCTCTAAATGAGCTTTGATTCAAAAAAAAATTGCACTTCGTTCTTGTACTCGAGTCAAAAGTTATGGCTTCCAGAAGTAGACAATAGACACATACATATACATAACTTATCGTATGAATGTCAGAATCAAACATGAGCACCATACATACCTTCATTGTACTATCCTCTTCTATTACATATCAACCTTTTTAAAATTAAAATCCCCTAGGTCCATCAACAGGGTTCGGTCAAAATCTATTGATAGATTTAGAGAACTCCGATTGGACTCATTCCAAGTGCTACAAGTTTCTGAAGTGCCCCAGAGTCTATATGCATCCAAAAATATCAGTTCAAAGTCATTAACAATAGTAATCAGAAGATTTCAAAGTTTGACTTTAAGATAATTGATACATACATATAACTTATTGTAGGGATGTTAAAACTAGACATGAATATCATAAATGTTGGTGGAGGGGCACCAGATAATCAAACATGAGTTTTGATAATGACAAAGGTTCAAAGGTAAGTTATGTTGTGATCTTATATACTGTGTTAAGCTTGCAGGACTTAAACAGGGTGAAAGTCCTAGTTGGTCTATAATGTGATGAAAATCGCAAACACATGGTAATCATCAAGTAATAAAAATATGGATCCCACAGGGACTGGTCAAGTACTGGATATGAGCAATAGAAGATTATCTAGAAGTATCAAAAATGGATGAGTCAATAAAAGAAAAAGACAACGAAAGAATTAAAAGATGTGATAAAGGATAATCCTAGGATTTCAATTTCACTACTAAGTCAATTATCTAAGCAGTTCTCTCTTAGATTGATATGTATTTCTAAAGGAGACTTATCTTAAAGTAATCGACAGCCTCTCTCGAGGTCCAACCGATGTATTTACCTAGGCGTGCTCCTACTTTCATAGTAATTATGCATAGACAACCTTGTTCGCAATGAGAACCTGTCATGAGAACCCCAATGAATCAAATTCTAATATTGCTACAGATTACTTATAAAACCGAATCTACGTAAACCCATTACACTTCTATGATAGTCTAAGAAATCCTCGAGAGGTATCAATCACTTTCGTGATATTCGTGCGTAGATGACTTTGTTCATAATGGGAACCTGTCACGAGAACCCCAATGGATAAATCTAGACTTCAATCCTCATTCGTTATCAATTCCTCAAGTTTAATTCTATAGATCCAAGATTGAGGTTAACCTTAATCCTTAATACATACAAATAAGTTGGCCACCAGATACATAAGTAAATCAAGATATACGATAGAATCAAATTGGAAAATATAATTCAATAGACAAGAGAGTTATAACAATCCAAGATAATTCAACATAGAGTTACTTCCTAGTCCTAGGATACAAGACTACTCCATAAAGGAGTTACAAAACATAGACAATAGAAAAAGAAAGAATTAATCCGACGTCTTATGTCATGAGCTCCTTGTCCTCGACGACTCTTTAGATGGACTGCTATCACCGACCCTTGGATCCTTGGTCGTCGACCTCTCCCTAACGCTCGCTTTGGCTCCTCTTTCGGCTCTTTTTTGCTCCCTCTATTCGATGATCCTCTCTATCCTTAGCTCTAGGGCTATTTTATAGGCTTCAAAAGTGGATTAGGTCATTATTTTGGAGAAGAAATCTCGAGTTAGTTGCAGATTACTCGGGATAAGATAGTGCACCATGACCGTGTTGAATGGCACGACCGGACCATGCTAAAATCTAGAGTGTGGCATGATCAGGTAGAGGGTGTTGGTGCAATCGGCCCAGGTCACGATTGACCAGACTCGAGTTTGACTCGAGTAGTGTTTTGATGTTTGACAATGTGTTGAGGAGATTGTTGGTGTAATCGACCCAGGTCATGATTGACTATTTGACGACGGTTTGACCATTGTTTGACTATATGTGTCACAACCCGAGAGTATGCCGAGCCGAAAAGTAAACGGATAATATCTCCCCTATACGTGGCAACATATCCCGTTTATACAATCCTTTCGGCCACAACCACAATAACATATATAATGTACATACAACAAAATACAGCGGAAACTATTCAAACGAAATAACAACTATAGACAGTGCATACCAGTATGACTAACACCAAAACAAGAAGAAAACATCGTCAAAACCTGCACCAACATGTGCGTACATCAACCACAAGTACCACACTACAATTCACCATATATAACCAAAAACATATCGAGAAATACACGGAATACCCAAAACTCATACCCTCAGATGTGAGATGAGAGGTTGCAAGCCAGCGTTGCTCCAAGCCCATCATGGAGTCGAGTACCTATTACCTGGGTGATAAGAAACCCAAAGTCTGTGGTGGTGAGTACAAAACTCAGCGGTAATAAGAATAAAAGTGAATGCATAATTTATATATATCACATGTGAGTCAATAATATGTTGTCTATCGGTATAACAGATATACAATAATATATCATAACTGTATAACTAAACTGATCAATAATGACACCATAAAGTACTGACATACCTGAAAATCAGCAACGATGTAACTTATACTACCTGAGTATAAGCACATAATACAACACCTACAACATGATAGAGTAATTCTAACTCTATAAGCGACAAACCACCATACTAACATCCTATGACAAATACAATGATGAACCGGGTCCATCCTGTATCATCTCAGGGTACTAGTCAAAGGTATACGACAGTCTGACCAACTCATACGCAGGTATCCTACACACTATCATATCGCAAATGCAGTAGCATGTATGATGATGTACAAACAAATGCAACATCACAATAAGCATACATATAGACTGCATATATATATATATATATATATATATATATATATATATATATATATATGCTCACCTTAAAGCTACCACGACCCCATTGTGGCCTTGGTGGCTCGACATGACAACTGTACCAACTCAACACCAACCACTACTCTCGAGTGGCTGAGTGGGCAGTATGGTCAAGTAGCATATAAGCATAAAGAGCTAGCTACACGACGGTGTTAGGTTTTCGGCACCGCGGCGAGTATGTGTTTGAACATGTTTCGTAAACATGTGCACAGCGGAAGGAATAAAATAATAAATCTAATTTATTACAACACACACATCACACGCATGCATAGTACAACATGTGTAGACATAACCGTAAATTCAAATTTTGCAATAATAGGAAATTTATACTACGTATACCTGACGTATCACGTGTAGCGGGAAAGGCATCAACCGGAACGATTTTCGCTAGAATCGTCTCTATCCGTATCCACGCCGAGTATCTTCGGGATGACTTCACAAAGTCATGAGCCTCATATTCGTACGGGTTACTAGCCTTGTGTTGAAGACGATGTGATCGAGAGAAGATCACGACCCGAATCAAAATTCGGATCCAAAATGAGTCCTCAAAAACTCGCTTCGCCGGAGAGGTATTCGTCAACCGTTTGACAAATCCTCCGTCCTCCACCTATGAGGATTACCGGAGATTGAATTCCCGGTAAGGAAGGCACTGTCGGAGCTCCAAACATCGTCCAAATGACGCTCCGACAAGAAGGAAACAAGCTGTCCAGAAAACTGGACAGCTTTGGTGGAGACCTTGCGCCGGCCAAATAAGGAAAGCAATATGCTCACCTTGTCGCCGGAGCCAAGGAAGATCACCGGAGCTCCTCCGGCAACAGCTAGACACCGGCAAGTGGGGAGGACGGCAGCTGCTGGACACCGGTTGGAGGAACTTGGGCGGCGGCAAGGAGTTGGGCGCCGACCACTTGGAGAAGAGGGAGAGGGTGGGCGACAACTTTAGGGTTACAAGGATTAGGGCTTAACAAAACCCTTAAGCCCTATTTTATAGAGAACAAATTCTCTTAATGGTTATCGGATCATAACCAAAAGCCCGTTAATCCGCTCCATTAATTTAAGTTAAAATAAACAAAACCATGATGGTCTATTTTAAGTTAAAACAAACCGAACCAACTTTGATTCATTCGTTTAAAACAAACCAAACCCCTTTGGTTTATTCTCCTCCATTGGATTAGAACCAAACCAATTTGGTTCATCCATCATGTCTTCATAATACACGGCCCATCCATACTTCCATTGCGACTGAAACGATTTCATGCTCTCTCCATGTTTGGTCCAACCAAACCTTGTTTCTCTCGATCTAAGAATCTCATTCTCAAGCTCATTTTAAATCCTTCGGATTATGCTCGTTGTGCGTGTGACCAAATAGGTTCTCGGTTTATGTTGGTCATCTATAATTAACCATTAATTATAGAACGATCATGAGTGGCACCTAGTAGTACATCATGATCCCCAATTAATCGAAAAGATCAACGATTAATCCAGAATTATTTCTGAAACCCTTCAGCAGCTCGAATGAATCGTGCCCCATTCCCTTCACTCATCTTATACCCACTTGGTTCAGGACATGGTCTATAGTGTCAGTCCCCACTAGGTTGACTACGTCACACCTAACCCAAGTATCATTTCCTCGTCCTACGGATTCTAGTTACTGCACATGTATCGAAGAGTACCTTACTCTAAACATGTAATGCTTTGGCCAAAGACTTTAGTAACAATCCGACGAGAGGCCATGGGTATACATCTCCTCGCAAGGAGTGGTGAATCCTTTATAGGCTATTCAAACACCTTCGATCACTTTGACTTACACCCAATCATCCCGGGTCCACATCTTCTCAGAGATGCTTGCTTAAGATGTCAAAGCATAAGTCTTCATGATCAAGATGACTTGAATACCGCAAGTCAAAGGAACATCACACTTAAGCTGCAGTAAGAACTTCATTGACATATCTATATATGCAGAGAACCATATGAAGTCTTACGGCTGGTCACTCCAATGAACTAGTTACCATAACTAGCATCCACGATTAACTCCGGACATCACAATGTCTCCAGCTAGTGATAATCAGCTGCTTGGATACACCAAGGAGTACACCTCGTGCTAGTCTCGACAGAATCAATGGTGTCCAAATCCATCAATTCATTGACTAGGGATAATTCTGATACATCACAATTACACATGTAGAGATACTCACTAGTTGTGATCCAATCACAAATTCTTTCATGCTGTGAATCGTATCGTGGACATTCAATAAATGAGTTTAAGATCCAATCAAATACATGAAAATATGTATACTCAAATAGTGATTCTTCATTTATCATATAAATGGTTCAAACATAAGGCGATTGCCTTAGGACATCTCTCATATATTACTAACAAACTCCCACTTGGCCTAATGCCAATTGCTACGGTATCCAATACCATAAGCTCTAATATGACCCTCAAACTCACTTTGAGGTAATGCCTTAGTCAAAGGATCCGCTAAGTTCCTTTCAGTGGGGATTTTCTCGATTTGTATTTCCTTCCTACTAATGATCTCTCTAATCAGATGATAGCAACGAAGCACATGTTTGGATCATTGATGAGACCACATCAAGTTCATAGATGAACTTCTTGATCCAAACCGCTTCCTTTGCTGCTTCCAAAGCTGCAATGTATTCTACCTTAGTGGCAGAATCCGCTATAGTGTCAAGCTTGGAACTTTTCCAACTTATTTGCACCTCCATTCTAGGTGAATACATACCCAGACTAAGACATGGAATCATCCTTGTCTATCTGGAAGCTGGCATCTGTATACCCACGTATCACCATGTACCCTTCTCCATATATTAGGAACACATCCTTAGTTTTTCTTAAGTACTTAAGGATTGTATTAACATCCACCCAATGATCCATTCCTAGATCAGACTGGTATCTACTCGTGACACTCAGAGCATACGATACATCAGGCCTTGTACATAACATAGCATACATGATAGATCCTATTGCGGATGTATAGAGAATCTTACTCATGCAAATCCTCTCTTCTTCTGTGCGCGGACACATAGACTTCGAAAGGTGTATCCCATGCCTGATGGGTAGGAAACCTTTCTTGGATTCCAACATGCTAAACCTCTTTAGCACTTGGTCTATATATGTAGACTGCGAAAGACCAAGCAACCATTTCGATCTATCTCTATAGATCTTAATCCCGAGGATGTAGGTTGCTTCTCCCAGGTCTTTCATGGAGAATGTCTTGGATAACCAAATCTTAATTGATCAGAAGATAAACATCGTTTCCTATAAGTAATATGTCATCGACATACAATACTAGGAACACGACTGCACTCCCACTAACCTTCTTGTACACACAAGGTTCGTCTGGATTTTATGAGAAATCAAACTTTTTGATTGTCTCATCAAAATGAATATTCCAGCTCCTGGATGCTTGCTTCAATCCATATATGGACCATCGCAATTTGCATACCTTGGTTTTATCAACCGATGTGAAACCCTCAGGCTGTATCATGTACATGTCCTCGAGCAGGTTTCCATTAAGAAAAGTTGTTTTCACATCTATTTGCTATATCTCATAATCATAATGAGCCCTATGGCCAGGAGCATCCGAATGGATTTAAGCATAGCTACAGGCGAATAAGTTTCATCATAATCAACACCTTGCTTTTGATGATATCCTTTCGCCACTAATCTAGCCTTATAGGTAATCACATTACCATCCATGTCGGTTCTCTTCTTGAAAACCCACTTGCACCCTATAGGCTTGATGCCTTCAAGTCGGTCAACCAAGTTCCAAACTTGGTTTTCATACATGGAATCCATTTCCGACTTCATGGCATCAAGCCACTTATCCCTTTCTGATCTTGTCAGGACTTCTTCATAACTGGTAGGCTCCTCATCATCAATGAGTAACACGTCATTCGATTCACTTATGAGAAATCCATATCTCTCAGGAATGTTGCGTGTTCTACCAGATCTACGAAGATGTGGTATTTCAATAGGTCCAGCCGATTGCTCATCACTATGAGTTATCGGCTGTTGTGCTTCACTAGGTATCTCATCAATGTCTATTTGAGTCTCTCGAGCCTCCTCAAGCTTGACGACACTCCCAGTGTTTTCTTGCAAGAGAAACTCTTTCTCTAGAAACACAGCATGCCTTGAAACAAACACCTTTTGTTCCACAGGATGATAGAATTGGTAACCCCTTGTTTTCTTAGGGTATCCAATAAATAGATATTTATCAGACTTAGCATCCAATTTGTCTGATACAGTCCACTTCACATAAGCAAGACAACCCCATATCTTCAAGTAAGATACATGAGGTTTCTTACTATTCCATATCTCATATGGAGTAGTGGAGACTACCTTGGTTGGCATTTTGTTTAACAAGTAAACAGCTGTCTGAAGTGCATAGCCCCAAAAGGACTTGGGAAGATTTGCATGATTCATCATTGACCTGACCATGTCCAACAAGGTTCGGTTACGCCTCTCAGATACACCATTATGCTGTGGTGTATATGGCGGAGTCCATTGAGACAATATACCATTGTCTCTTAGATAATCAAGAAACTCTTGACTTAAGTATTCACCACCTCGATCCGATCGAAGTATTTTAATACTCTTGTCATGTTGTTTCTCTACTTCATTTCTGAATTCTTTGAACCTTTCAAAGGCTTCAGACTTGTGTTTCATCAAGAACACATACCTAAACCGTGAGTGATCATCGGTGAAGGTAATGAAGTAGCTATAGCCTCCTAAAGCTTGAGATGACATAGGTCCACATACTTCAGTATGTATTAGACCTAGCAACTCTTCCACTCGTTCACCTTTTCCTGTAAAAGGTAACTTAGTCATCTTGCCTTTTAAGCATGATTCGCATGTATCGTATGAATCCAATTCAAATGATTCCAGAATTCCACATCGGTGTAATTCGGACATGCGTTTCTTGCTTTCATGGGCAAGACGATAATGCCACATGTAGGAGTCGAATTGATTATCCTTTCGAGCATGCTTGTTGCTCGCTTCGATATTGAAAATATCACTGGATATGTCCAACGTATAAATACCATTGCTCAAAGTTCTAGTCCCATAAAGAACTCCATTCAAAGTTATGTAACAACAATTGTTACTAAAAGTCAAATGATACTCATTTCTATTTAAACAAGAAAAAGAAATGATGTTCTTTATCAACGAAGGAACATAAAAGTAATTGTCCAGTTCTAAGACAAGTCCTGCAGGGAGTTTCAACAAATACGTTCCGATGGCGAGTGCAACAACCTTTGCTCCATTTCCAACACGTAAATTTGACTCTCGCTTGACGAGTCTTCTTCTATTCCTTAGCCCATGTATGTCATTACATATATGTGAGCCACACCCAGTATCCAATACCCAAGTGTTTGAGGAAATAGAATGACAATCAATAACGAAGATATCTGAAGAAGATGAGGCATCCGATGCCTTATTCTTCTTCATGAACTCAAGATAAATCTTGCAATTTCTTCGTCAATGGCCCTCCTTGCCATAATCATGGCAAGTGCCCTTTTGAGCTAGTTCTGCCTTTTTAGCCTTTTCTTCCCCTTCTGTTATTCCTTTGACTTCCTCTTAGAACCTTTCTTCGAGGAATCAACTTACAGCGCCGTCCCCTGCTCATGCTTCACCACAGATGAACCTTCTTGCATCTCAGAGGTGAAGAGGAGCTTGGTGACTTCGAACCTTTCGAATCTCACTTGCTCATCAACCAACTCATAAAGATGAAAGACTATTGTATGAGCATCCATTCCATCGTGGTACCAAGCATGATGCAACTCTCCATTTCAGAATCAGTCACATGTTTCTGATAGGCCAACAATTGGTCCAGAGTTGCATTGTCACTAGGACGGGCGGGAAGAGGCGCTTCGAGGACATTTGCAAGCTTTTCAACATTGAGAACAATTCTCAAGTTTCTAAGCCAGTCCAAGAAGTTCGACCCAGTCAATTTATTTGAATCCAAAATGGAACGCAAATTCAAAGACGTCATGATCAATCGATTAACCTAGAAATACAAAATGAGCATATATGAGAAAATGATTTTTAAAATGCATCAATATACATTCATAAATCCCATTCAATTTTCGAATTTCAAAAACCCCAAAATCACTTCGGGAGATCATAGGTCCTTCTCCGAATGGGCTGATATCCAACATAGATATGAACAACCTTGGAGAGAGTCCAACAAGCCATTCATAACTACGATGGTAGGTATCAAATATACCAATTGCATATCACATATATGCAACTATCACAATATGCTATCAACTTATTGAATGTTCACACATACATCGGGTTGCTAACACATTAACAAGTATGCATCATATGCATAGCACCCAACTTCACCTCCCTTCACATTGACCTTGGAGAGAGTCCAACAAGCCGATGCTCCAGGTTAAAGCCAACCCATTAATCGAGAAATAGTTTTAATATGGTTAGAGCGCATTCAACTAGCCTGGCTTGGAGAGAGTCCAACAACCAAAGCTAACGATTGACCTCTAACTCTTACCATATTAGTATTAAACTATTCCATTGTTTGAACATGTTCGGATTCGAGCTGGGCTTGGAGAGAGTCCAACAACCCAAACAAGAAACGGAACTCTGGTTCTAACCATATTAATGGAAGGTGTAGGCTTTAATATTGAGTAAGGGTTTTTATGTCTCATCCTCTTTGCATGCAAATAACTATTATCTACATGACATGACATACATGACATACATCTACATGTCACAACACGCATGACATAATGATATGCATCTAATGCAATTACATGACATACAATTATGTTATGTACAAAATTTTCTTATATGTCATAACTATTTATAGAAATAAAATATGTTTAAGATTTGATTCTCCAAATCAAATCATGATTAAATTATGAAATAAATTTCCAAATCTAATCACATATTTTATTTGTGGAAAAAGTTGATTAAGGAAAGTCAATTTAGGAAACCAATTTCCTAAATCATCAAAACTACTTATGGAAATAAAATATTTTTAAGATTTGATTCCCAAATCAAATCATGATTAAATTAGGAAACAAATTTCCAAATCTAATCAAATATTTTATTTATGGAAAATATCAATTTCCATAAATACTTCCAACTTTCCAAAAGTAGAAGATTTCCATAAATACTTCTAGACTTTCCAAAATTAAAAAATTTCCATAAATACTTCTAACTTTCCAAAATTAGAAAATTTCCAGAAATACCATTATGACTATCACAAAATAATTTTACGATTATGTCGAAACACAACCTGGGCTCTGATACCACTGTTGGGTTTTCGGCACCGCGGCGAGTGTGTATTCGAACATGTTTCGTAAACATGTGCACAGCGGAAGGAATAAAATAATAAATCTAATTTATTACAACACACACATCACACGCATGCATAGTACAACATGTGTATACATAACCGTAAATTCAAATTTTGCAATAATAGGAAATTTATACTACGTATACCTGACGTATCACGTGTAGCAGGAAAGACATCAACCGGAACGATTCTCGCTAGAATCGTCTCTATCTGTATCCACGCCGAGTATCTTCGGGATGACTTCACAAAGTCACGAGCCTTGTCTTCGTACGGGTTACTAGCCTCGTGTTGAAGACGATGTGATTGAGAGAAGATCACGACCCGAATCAAAATTCGGATCCAAAACGAGTCCTCAAAAACTCGCTTCTCCGGAGAGGTATTCGTCAACCGTTTGACGAATCCTTCGTCCTCCACCTATGAGGATTACCGGAGATTGAATCCCCGGTAAAGAAGGCGCTGTCGGAGCTCCAAATGTCGTCCAAACGATGCTCCGACAAGAAGGAAACAAGCTGTCCAGAAAACTGGACAGCTTTGGTGGAGACCTTGCGCCGGCCAAATAAGGAAAGCAATATGCTCACCTTGTCGCCGGAGCCAAGGAAGATCACCGGAGCTCCTCCGGCAACAGCTAGATGCCGACAAGTGGGGAGGACGGCAGCTTCTGGACGCCGGTTGGAGGAGCTTGGGCGGCGGCAAGGAGTTGGGCGCCGACCACTTGGAGAAGAGGGAGAGGGTGGGCGGCAACTTTAGGGTTGCAAGGATTAGGGCTTAACAAAACCCTTAAGCCCTATTTTATAGAGAACAAATTCTCTTAATGGTTATCAGATCATAACCAAAATCCCGTTAACCCGTTCCATTAATTTAAGTTAAAATAAACCAAACCATGATGGTCTATTTTAAGTTAAAACGAACTGAACCAACTTTGGTTCATTCGTTTAAAACAAACCAAACCCCTTTGGTTTATTCTCCTCCATTGGATTAGAACCAAACCAATTTGGTTCATCCATCATGTCTTCATAATACACGGACCATCCATGCTTCCATTGCGACTGAAACGATTTCATGCTCGCTCCATGTTTGGTCCAACCAAACCTTGTTTCTCTCGGTCTGAGAATCTCATTCTCAAGCTCGTTTTAAATCCTTCGGATTACGCTCGTTGTGCGTGTGACCAAATAGGTTCTCGATTTATGTTGGTCATCTATAATTAACCATTAATTATAGAAAGATCATGAGTGGCACCTAGTAGTACATCATGATCCCCAATTAACCGAAAAGATCAACGGTTGATCCAGAACAA
Source organism: Wurfbainia villosa (assembly GCA_025175895.1). Classification (NCBI taxonomy): domain Eukaryota; kingdom Viridiplantae; phylum Streptophyta; class Magnoliopsida; order Zingiberales; family Zingiberaceae; genus Wurfbainia; species Wurfbainia villosa. Next base: position 10,031,882 of record CM045991.1, on the reverse strand, counting down.
TTTTTGAAACCCTTCAGCAGCTCGAATTAATTGTGCCCCATTCCCTTCACTCATCTTATACCCACTTGGTTTAGGACATAGTCTATAGTATCAGTCCCCACTAGGTTGACTAAGTCACACCTAGCCCAAGTATCATTTCCTCGTCCTACAGATTCTAGTTACTGCACGTCTATCAAAGAGTACCTTACTCTAAACATGTAATGCTTTGGCCAAAGACTTTAGTAACAATCCGACGCGAGGCCATGGGTATACATCTCCTCGCAAGGAGTGGTGAATCCTTTATAGGCTATTCAAACACCTTCGATCACTTCGACTTACACCCAATCATCCCGGGTCCACATCTCCTCAGAGATGCTTGCTTAAGATGTCAAAGCATAAGTCTTCATGATCAAGATGACTTGAATACCGCAAGTCAAAGGAACATCACACTTAAGCTGCAGTAAGAACTTCATTGACATATCTATATATGCAGAGAACCATATGAAGTCTTACGGCTGGTCACTCCAATGAACTAGTTACCATAACTAGCATCCACGATTAACTCCGAACATCACAATGTCTCCAGCCAGTGAGAATCAGCTGCTTGGATACACCAAGGAGTACACCTCGTGCTAGTCTCGACAGAATCAATGGTGTCCAAATCCATCAATTCATCGACTAGGGATAATTCCGATACATCACAATTACACATGTAGAGATACTCACTAGTTGTGATCCAATCACAAATTCTTTCATGCTATGAATCATATCGTGGACATTCAGTAAATGAGTTTAAGATTCAATCAAATACATGAAAACATGTATACTCAAATAGTGAATCTTCATTTATCATATAAATGGTTCAAACATAAGGCGATTGCCTTAGGACATCTCTCATATATTACTAACAGACGGAGGTCCATGTTGTTGGCCACTCCGACAGTCACTATCCATGAGTGGTCGAGTGCCACACATACAGGACAACTGCACGCAACTCCAACTACCACCGTCTATAGTAGTAGAGTGCGACACAACAAATGCTCTGCCCTCACACAAGTTACTCCTCTATGAGTAACCTAGGAGGCAGGATAACTGATGACCCTCTTAATCACAAGGGAGACCAAGTCGCTAGCATGCATGTAAATGACATGAATGCACAGTCACAAACATATATCCACCACAGGCTCTCTATCCTATAGAGAGTCATGCCAATCTGATTAGAACACTCTCTATTCTGCAGAGAGTCATACTCAATAGATCATAACACTCACTATCCTGTAGAGAGTCATACTTGACTAATCAACACACTCTCTATCCTGTAGAGAGTCATACTCAATTGATCTCAACACTCTATATCTTGTAGAGAGTCATACTCGACTGATCACAACCAAGCTAGGACCACAGGTCCATAGCGATACACTATCTGTTGGTGCAGTAGGCACCTAAGTCGAACCTGAGTTTTGATTATAGCAAACGATACAAAGTTAAGCTCATGTCATTATCTCACGAGCTGAATCGAGTGTGTAGAAAATTGCTATAGCTGGAGCTGAAGGCTAGCGACACCCGAAGGATGTCGCGGTGGTCGGGCGACACTCGAGTGACTTAGGAGGGAGCCGAAAGCAAAAGCAACACAGTAAGTATCGAGGTAAGCTCGTGTGTGCGAGCATAAGTGAGGTCGTATCCTCTTTACGGGGATGATATTAAGCGTAGATCCGACCAAAGAAATCCTATAGGTGGTCTAGGTCGAGATCGGACAGTCGGAGGCTGTCAAAATAATGTTTTTGTTAAGCTAACTTTGCCTTGCAGCTAGCATCAGTCGACTGCCAGCTTGGAGGACTCGACTGCCGTCCATCAGTCGACTGCCTGAGGTCAGCATTCGACTGATGCTACCATCAGTTGACTGATGATGGCCATCAGTCGACTGATGGTCAAGGATCAGCCTCGAGGAGTCAAGTCTTATCACCATTTTTCAAGGAGCCATGCGCCAAAACTCTATTGGGTGAAGTTCCTCTCGAAAAGGGACTCAAAGGCTATAAAAGGAGGGCTAATCCTATGGTTTCATCATCAATTCTAAGCTTCCAAAAGCCTCCGCCAAGCTACAACCTTCCGACAACGAAGTGCTTCTTCTTCGATGTCTAGGTTTATTTGTTTTCATTTTATTACGTCGGTTAAAGTTTTTATTTCAGTTTAGTACTTTCATTTCTCGGGGCTTTTATCATAACGAGGAGAGGTGGAGTGCCCCTCTACCTCAAGCTTTGTGCTTCACTTGTATCGATTAAACTCCTACCTCTAACGGGGAGGAGTTCTTTAGTGTTTTTGCCCTCCGTACGTGGTCAAGGACCGCTAGGGCCTTGGAGTAGTAGCCGAAGGCTACTAACCAAGTAAAATTTCCTTGTCTCTTTTTACTTTACATTTACATTTCTGCTGCGTATAAGTGTTTTTGAATCGTCTACCGAAAGAAAAGAAAAAAAAGGTTTATCGCTATTCACCCCCCCTCTAGCGATTCACTTCGATCCAACACTATCCACAATCCACATGACTATACATATGTTCACAACACACTCTCTATTCCATAGAGAGACATACTCAACTGATCAACACCCAAGCTAGGACCTCCAGCCCGTAGCGATGCTATATCGACAAGTCACACGTCCATACCCGATTACATGATCCATAGTGGATATGTACACAACATCAGGATCTAACATGAAAACTCAACTTTACTTCTAGAATCATCCACCGCCGAATGATTTATCTAAATTGCACAATTCAATTTTACAATCAAATTTAGCTACGTACACATAGGTAAACCACTACAGGTCCACTTACCCTAACATCTATAATTCATAACAAAGATGAATGAATAGATAACAACAATAATAGAGTATTTAAGTGCAAAGGCAAGTACCAAGCATCAGAAAAACTAGAGTGGAGTCAAGGTCAAAGTGACAATAATATGAAGTTATATACTTTAGGGTTTAGCTGCTACCTAACCAGGGTAGGAAATTACCCACCTATTATAAAGCTCCAAATAATGAAATCTTCATGGTCGTGGTCTTGTCTCGTATCCATGTCCTGCACATATCAAACATTATGATTAAGTGCAAGCATACAATGAATGATCGAATCGAATCCTACATCGACTTTGTATCCCGATCAACTAGATTGATCTAGTTATCCAATTAACCTAATCAATCCTTCACATTAATCCCCATCAACCATTAGACCAATTAGCAACCTATTATGCATTTATAAATACCCATATTTGAACTTACCAACCTTATCCACACTTGCACAACTTCTTGATCTCAAGTGGTGGTATCACATCCAAATCACATAACCAAAATAGAGACAACCAATGTCAATCACTTGTAATAAATTACAACCATCATGTATGTAATTCAACCAACCGACCACTTAAATATCAGCTTATCATGAACTAGCTATATAATTATTCTACACCCACCAATCAATTCAACATATAACCTCACATTTAACACATTCACAGCTTCATCCATAGCAAAACAAAACACCCCAATCACATGGCAGCCACCTACAATCACACCGCAGCCACCCATTCAACTCAATACACCATCCACAACCATTCACAATCGGCAAGTCTCCTGTTCACAACCGCACAACTCTCTCACAGCCGACACAACCTTGTTCACAAGCGCACAACCACTCCCGTTACACCCAATTAGGGATCTAATACCCTAATTGAAACACCCCACTCCCTCAGTCCCTTCTCACTCAACCACATCCGAGCAACCCTCCAAATCACAACCGACAACACCCTCAAATTCACAGCTGACTCACACTCATCGGCAGACAACAAATCAACCAACAACAGATAAAACAAAGAGTTAATTTAAGTTATACCCACAATGAGAGTCTCCCCCAATTTGCTCTGTTCGTCGGAACAGCTCCACCTCCGGTCGAAATGACCAACCGTAGTGACACCGTCAGGCTATTCACATGAAAAACAATAAGTTGAGATGGAAAAGATCGACTAAAAATTGACAAAGAATCGTGCCCTAACCTTGCTCCAGCGACCACCGTTGGCAACAGCTCTGTCACGATGATCCCTCCACCGATCAGCTCACGCGAAGAGGTCATTGAGAGCCCAGGGAAGAGGGATCGGCCTACCCTCCAACTGGATCTTCCACTGAGAGAAGGAGAGCTCGACCTCTGGTCACTTCGGAGACGAAGAGAAGGCGATCGACTGCGTCTTGTAGTGAGGAAGGAGAACCATCGTAGAGAGGAAAAGAACTCTTAGAAAAAGAGAAAGAAATCACTCAGCATAAAGAGCGACGACGAGGAAATAAAGGGACAACTAAAACGGGTCAGTATTAAAAGAAAGCGGGTCGAATTTGGGGAAAACGGGTCAAGTTTCAGACCCTATAAGCAATTTAACCCTTGGTTCGATTAAACCTAGATTTAATTAAACCATTAAACTCATGAGCTAGGTTAGGTCTAAATTAAATCCCTAACCATCCCTCAAAAATTTTAATTAACCCACTAATAATATTACCCTTTATCCATCTATTTACGGTATTTTACAATATGGTTGACTTGGGTTTGACCATATGATGGAGAAGTCCAAGTGGGCCACTTGACATTGGGAAAGTCCAAGTCTTGAGTACTTGACATAGAAAGTCCAAGAATGGGTCTTGGCAAGGGAAAGTCCAAGCTTGAGTCTTGGCATTTGAAAATTCCAACATTGGGTTGGCATGGAAAGTCCAAGGGGATAGTCTTGGCCATGTAAGTCCAAGGGTGTAGTCTTGGCGATGAAAGTCCAAGCCATGGGTACTTGGCATTTGGGAAGTCCAAGGGTTGATATTGGCGGCGTAAAGTCCAAGGGTGGAGTCTTGGCAGCATAAGTCTAATGGTTGGTGGCGTAAAGTCCAAGCGTGGTCTTGATAGTGTAAGTCCAATGTGCCTTGGTGGTGTAGACACCATTAGCATAACGATAGCCGATGGAAGCACCTGAAGGCTAGCATATGGATGAACAAGTCATGAATGACTTGAAGGGATTCGATAGGCGTGAGGCTGATGGAGGTGGCTAGAAAGCTTAGGTCTAGGTTAAGAGTGGTCTAGCAAGTATGAGGGCATCATACTTGGTGTTAAACCTCATAATTGAGGTTTGTCAGTCGATTGGGGTTATAGACTAGTCGACTGGTCAAGTGTTTTGATACTTGGCAGCCGAGTCGACACTCAGTAATCGACTAAGATTATTACTAGTCGACTAGGGTTCAACTGCGACAAAATGGCCTAGTAGTCGACTGCCAGCAATGGGCATTCGACTGATGGCCTGAGCAGTGGACTGCCATGTATGGCAGTCGAATGTTGGTCTGCGTCGCGAGCACAGAATGCTCGGTAGCCGACTGGGAAGTCAGCTACGAGCATTGGCAGTCCACCGATGATGTTGGAAGTCGACTGCCAAGTGATCCGTTGGAGCTTTTTCCAGTGTGGATCAAGCCGTTGTCTCACAACAACACTGTTAGCAGTCGACTGGGGTTTTTTGGCAGCCGACTTCCAAGCGGAAATCCAGGTCACACGGAGGCATAAAAGGAGCTCGACGAAAGAGATTTTTGTAGCCATTCTTGAGCATTTTTGAGGCAATTTGTTGGTGCAAATCAGGTCTTCAAGTACGGTTCAAGCAATCAATAAGCAAGCATTCAAAAGAGCATTTGTAAATTTTTCTTTACATAGATTGTTGTATTCATTTTGTATTTGCTTGTTTACTTCTTGTATTACTTTTGTAATCTTTGTACAAGGTTTCTCTGCCTCTGACTTATTGTCGAGAAGGAGTATTTGAGTAGTGGTTTGTGTTTGCATCGCTAGGGCTCATTCGAGCCCAATTCGTGGAGTAGAAACCCTAAGGTTCCGAACCACATTATATTTGTATGTTGTAGTTGTGTTTGTCGTCTTTCATTATTGTATTTCATATTTTCACTGTGCTAACAAGTTTTGTAGAGACAAACATGATCAAATTCCATCGCACAATGAAAATGCTATTCACCCCCTCTAGCGAGCACATAGGTCCTAATAAGTGGTATCAGAGCGAGGCCGCTCTTCAAGGATTAACAACCAAGAGAGCACCGCTAGAGGAAGAAGATGGAGTTCGAAGATAAATTGGGATGGGACATCAATACTCCAATTTCGTACACCTTCTATGGACGAGAAGGCTTCAATCAATGGAAGGCAAGGATTGAAGACTTCATGATGATGATGTTAGTGAAATCCCTAGAGTCAATCATGTGATGATTGTTGTATGGACTTTATTGTATCATATTCCTATTTATAAAGGCATGGTTATTATATTTACTTGTATTGGTGCCAAATAACTAAATATAATAATATCCTTGAGTAGTAGGTTCTTATCTATATCAATCGATTAGTTGAATCGATAATGAGATGATATAGAGAACACTACTCTTAATCATTCCTAGTCGAGTATTAACATTCAGGGACAATGTTAATGCGTAGAGACTAGCATGTAGGTCAACATGATGACTTGATCTCACAAGTCATGGATATGAGATATCAAGTTGACACATGTGTATGCATTGGAGAATGTATACTGAATGACCCACCATGAGAAAGTATCATGGATCGTTATATGAGTGTCATATACTTTCTCATGTGGCTATTAGTATGACTATTAGTCCTTAGACCTGAAGTCACCATGGTTCCCTACATAAGGAGTTGCATACTTTGGCTTCGTCAAACGTCACCAGAAAATGGGTGGACTATAAAGGCGATTACTGGGAATGTAACGAATTATACGGAGGGATGTGAGTGATGTAGATGAGATCTATCCCTCCTATATGACGGGAGTGACATCGATATTCTTGATAGAGTGAGACCACGAAGTGCATGGCCATGCCCAAATGAGTCAATATGAGATATTGAGCTCATTTGATTAGAGTGAGTCTACTTAGAGTTCAAGATTTAGATTGTACCGAGGATGACACGGTCTATGCCTCGATTGGTCAATCTAGATGTCAAGGATAGAGGGACATTGTCACACATTGTGAGAGTCACAATTAGTAGTCACAAAGGTGATGTTGGAGCTCAACATTCTTGTAACTTGGGTAGCAATGATGTGTTGCTAGATACCACTCATTGCTTATGTTCCTAAATCGGTTTAGGGACATTGCCAACGTTACAAGAACCTATAGGGTCACACACATAAGGGCAATTAGATGGAGATTAGGTTCATATGATGAACCATGAAGATTAGGTTCATGGGATGAATCAAATTGGATTAAGAGTAATCCTAATTAGACTAATTGAGTTGGACTCAATTTGATTCAAGTGTTGAATGAGTCTAATTTAGATTTAATTCATCAAATCAATTTAAATTAATGAATAGAGATTCATTAAATTAAATTGACTTGAATCAAATGGTTGGATTTGTTCAACCATGGGAGATAAGAGGTCAAGTTTGACTTGACTTGAGAGGAAAGATGAAAGGTCAAGTTTGACTTGACCAAATGCCATGTCATGATGAAGACTTGGCATGGCCGGCCAATGATGATGCTCCACATCATCATTGACTTTGTCATGTGGTGCCACCTCATGAGGGAGACCAAGGGTCATGGGAGTTACATGCATGCATGTAACCCCCTCTCCATGAAGTGGCCGGCCAACCCCATTAGATGTGGAAATTCATTTTGGGAAGTTACACAACTTCATCTTCTTCCTTGGATCAATTTCCCTCAAGCTCTCTCCCTCTCCCAACCTACTTGGCCGAACCATCCATAGAGTGCTAGCACACTCAAGGGTGTGTTTTCTCCACCTATTGCTTGTGTGGGAAGCAATACGTGTAACTGAACGAGACACTCTCGAGTTCGCAACCTTTGACGAGATTTGCGAAGGGCGTCGCATCGAGGGTAACGTCCTTATCATGTAGATCTAAGGTAGATCTAGGATTTTATATAAACACATACATGTTTTTTTTAATACATCTTCGCACGGATCCGTGGCCAGGGCTTCCGAGGTTTCCGAAACGTAAAAAGCGGTTTTTGCGGCTCAGAAAAACCCAACAGTGGTATCAGAGCCACGTGCGAAGCTTGTATGTGTTTCATTTTTTGTAATTTTTGTATTAGATATAAAAATTACAGATTTATATGTTTCTGTAAATTTCCTATTTTTATAGAATTTTTGGTTATTTTTCTCGAAGAATGGAAGCAACGAGTGTTGGGACACTTGTAGGCTTCAACCGTCGAGAAAAACTCTCCGAAACGGCGAGTTCTCGCTTTAGGTTTTTGGGACAGTGACTTAAGTTGCTGTAAGATCATTGTAGGGACACTCGCAAAGTTTATTTTGTGAGTAGGGGCGCTGCCCCTATCCTCGAAAGGGGCCTTGTCCCGCGATCACGCTCGGAAACCGCTTAGCGGGACCATTACGGGGAGGTGACTCATAAAATTAAAAAAAAATAGGAAAAATTATAGAAATTTTCTGTAAAAATACATAATTTAGAATTATATATAATTCTGTGATTGTCATGGCCCAATAACCCCAATTTGATTGGATGATGTGTTGTAATTCATAATACACCGCGGCGCTTTTGTGGTCAGGCGTGTTGTATAGTGTATGCGACCGCAAGGCCAGACTACCTCTTCTTATGATATTCTAGTTGTAAATAGTTTTAGACTCGAATGTAACTCGAGTTTCATATTTGTAATGTACAAAATGGAGCGGTGGAAAGTCCACTTGAAGACGAGGTTACGAGAAGGGTGCCGACGACACATGGCGGTCAAAGGAAGCGCTTGGAGAAGCCGCTAGCCTTAGGTTGACCGTCCGATCTTCTCATTCGCTTGAGAAGATCGTAGTAGGGCCATGACTACATCACAGTTAAATATATATATATATTTGATTTTGCTTGTATGTATGTGATGCATGCTAGTAGAATAATGTTTGTATGTATATGATGCATGCTAGGATAATTTTCTTGTATGTATATGATGCATGCTAGAATAATGATTGTATGTATGTGATGCATGCTAATATAGGATAATAAAGGCCTAAATGAGTATAAGATACACATTACGATTAGATTAGATCATAATCGAATCAACTCGAAAATGCCTACCGAGCCTTGATACCCATCACTACCTCGATCATTTGTTGTTGTTGAATCTGCCAAAGCAGAGCAACACATATTATCTTGGTAGGGTGCAGAGGGACAATCTTAGTCCCGCCTATTACGCTTGGGTTAGAGTAAGCTCAATTAGATTGAGCAAAACTAGTTAACTCAATTGGATCGAGTAGAACTATAGGCATATTCCAATCGTTGGAAAGATAGGTTAAGATCGCATTTACACTAAATCTTGGGCGATTTAGCCAAAGCTAACTCAAGGTCTTTTGTAAATGTGGGTCTTGATCCTATAAACAAGAGTTGCATAGAGATGTAATCGGTAATGTGTTATCCACCGATCGTACTAAGTCTTGGGCGATTTAGCCAAAGCTAACTTAAGGCTTAGTATGATGTGGATCTTGTCCCGCAAGAATTATAGATAGTTTGTATGAATCTAGTAATGTGGTTTGACCACATCCATAACTTGATTCTACAAAATTCTTATAATTCAGTGGGAGCATCATTTGATTAAACGCCTAATTAAATGATAAAAGGAATATGATATTAATTCTCTGCATTGTATGTTGTAGATAACTATGTCGACAAACACGAACACTCTCTCTCTGCGTTCTGTCCTTGAGAAGGACAAGCTCAATGGAGCAAATTTCCTGGACTGGTACAAGAACCTGAGAATTGTTCTCACCCAAGAAAGGAAGCTGTACGTCCTGGAGCAGCCCATTCCGGAGGCACCTCCTGCCACTGCCTCGCGAGCTGACAAAGATGCTTACAAGAAGCATCAAGATGATGCATTAGATGTGTCATGTCTAATGCTCGCGCCCATGAACTCTGAGCTTCAGAAGCAACATGAGTTCATGAATGCTTATGATATGGTTGGACATCTTCGTCAACTATATCAAGGACAAGCAAGGCATGAGAGATATGAAGTCTCTAAGGCATTATTTGGGTCCAAAATGCAAGATGGGACTCCCGTAGGTCCATATTTACTCAAGATGATTGGGTACGTAGAAAACCTACAAAGGCTGGGATTCCCACTTGGCTAAGAGCTGGCCACTGACCTAATCTTGCAATCTTTGCCACAAGCCTACAATCAATTTTTCATGAATTATAACATGAATGAAATTGATAAGCCACTGCCTGAGATGCTCAGCATGTTGAGAACTGCTGAGCTTAACCTTAAGAACGGAAAAACTGACGCCATTTTGATGGTGAAAAAGAAAAAAGGCAAGGGCAAGCCTAAAGCTAAGGGAAAGTCCCAAGCCAAGGGAAAAGGCAAGGAACTGAAACCCAAAGGAGGGGTGGCCAAGGAAGGGGCTTGCTTCCACTGCAAGGAAGCTGGACACTGGAAGCGTAACTGCAAGACATACTTGGAAGATCTTAAGAAGAAGAGAAGTGACTCTTCTACTTCAGGTATAAATGTTATAGAAGTCAATCTATCTATTTCTTCATCATGGGTATTAGATACCGGATGTGCATCTCGCATTTGTGCCAATGTGTAGGTGCTGAGAAATAGTAGGGCATTAACAAAGGGCGAGGTGGACCTACGAATAGGCAATGGAGCAAGGGTTGTTGCTGTTGCTGTAGGAACTTATGATCTATCTCTGCCCTCTGGGCTTGTACTAGAATTAGATGAATATTGTTATGTGCCTGCCTTAACTAAGAACATCATTTCGGTTTCTTGTTTGGACAAGAAAGGATTTACATTTATAATAAAGAAAAAATATTGTTCAGTTTATTTAAATGATATGTTCTATTGTAGTGCACCTCTAATGAACGGACTCTACTTTCTAGACTTAAAGAGCCCTATCTATAACATAAGTACCAAAAGGTTCAAGTCAAATGAGTCGAACCAAACCTATCTCTGGCATTGTCGCTTAGGTCACATAAACGAGAGTCACTTATCTCAGCTCCATAAGGATGGGCTGCTAGACTCATTTGATTTTGAATCATATGAGACATGCGAGTCTTGCATTTTAGGCAAGATGACCAAGACTCCCTTTAGTGGACATAGCGAAAGAGTAACGGACTTGTTAGGACTTATACATAGTGATGTATGTGGCCCTTTCAATATTGCTGCTAGAGGCGGTTACAGGTACTTCATTACATTTACTGATGACTTCAGTAGATATGGTTATGTGTATCTTATGACACATAAATCAGAATCCTTTGAAAAGTTCAAAGAATTCAAGAATGAAGTACAAAACCAGCTTGGCAAGAGTATTAAGATACTACGATCAGATCGAGGTGGTGAATACCTTAGCCATGAGTTTCGTGACTATTTAGCTGAGTGTGGGATTCTATCCCAACTCACTCCTCCTGGAACACCGCAATAGAATGGTGTATCCGAAAGAAGGAATCGTACCCTATTAGATATGGTACGATCTATGATGAGTCACACAGATCTTCCTATATCTTTTTGAGGATATGCTCTAGACACAGCAACCTTTACCCTTAACCGTGTACCATCCAAGGCTGTGATAAAGACACCATATACAATATGGACAGGGAGAAATCCCAAGATGTCTTTCATGAGGATTTGGGGTTGTGAGGCTTATGTTTGACGTCAAGTCTCAGACAAACTGGGACCCAAATCTGATAGGTGATATTTTATTGGATATCCCAAGGACACAAAGGGATATTACTTCTATATTCCAAGTCAGCACAAAGTGTTTGTGGCAAAGACTGGGGTTTTTCTAGAAAGGGATTTTGTTTCTAGAAAAACTAGTGGGAGTACATTCGATCTTGAAGAAATTCAAGATAAGGACCATAGCACTGAGGCCTTGATAGAGGTTGAACAGGAACCATAAAGTGTTGTGGGTGATGAGATTGTTGGACAAAGAGTTGTGGAACAACCACCTGTTCATGTAGACCTACCTTTTCGCAGATCTGATAGGGTACGTCGTCAGCCTGAGAGATATTCATTTCTCTTGTCTGACCATGATGATGTTATGCTCATTGAGAATGAGCCTACCTCCTATCAAGAAGTTGTGATGATCCCAGATTCTGAGAAATGGCTAGAGGCCATGAGATCCGAGATGGAATCCATGTACACCAACCAAGTATAGACTTTGGTTGATCCACCTGAAGGGGTCAAACCCATTGGGTGTAAGTGGGTCTTTAGGAGAAATACTGACATGGATGGACTTATGCATACCTATAAGGGCCGATTGGTGGCTAAAGGTTTCAAGCAAATTCATGGTATTGACTATGATGAAACCTTTTCTCCAGTGGCGATGTTTAAGTCCATTCGATCTCGCTTGCTATTGCAGCATACCACGATTATGAGATCTGACAGATGGATGTCAAAACCGCATTTCTGAATGGAAACTTACTCGAGGATGTGTACATGACACAACCTGAGGGTTTTGAAGATCCACAACATACTGGGAAAGTATGCAAGCTGCAAAGGTCCATTTATGGGCTAAAGCAAGCTTCTCGGAGCTGGAATCTTTGATTCGATGATGCGATCAAACAGTTTGGTTTCATCAAGAATGAAGATGAACCCTATGTCTACAAGAGGGTTAATGGGAACACAGTTGTCTTCCTTGTATTGTATGTGGATGACATACTACTCATTGGGAATGACATCCCTTTGCTATAGTCTGTGAAGACTTGGCTAGGGATGTGCTTTTCAATAAAGGACTTAGGTGAAGCAGCCTGTATTCTAGGCATCAAGATCTATAGAGATAGATCTAAGAGATTGCTTGGCCTAAGTCAGAGTACATACATTGACACGGTATTACTACGGTTTGCCATGTAGAATTCCAAGAAGGGACTTCTGCTGATGTCACATAGTGTGAGTCTTTCGAAGACTCAAAGTCCCTCTTCTAGAGAGGAGAGAGACCACATGGATAAGATCCCTTATGCATCTGCTATAGGATCTATCATGTACGCCATGCTGTGTACTCATCCTGATGTCTCGTATGCTTTGAGCATCACGAGTAGATACCAGTCAGATCCAGGTGAACGTCATTGGATAGCAGTCAAGAATATTCTTAAGTACTTGAGAAGGACTAAAGAATATTTCTTGATATTTGGAGGCGACGAGGAGCTAGCTGTAAAGGGTTACAACAATGCCAGCTTCCAAACAGACCAGGATGATTATAAATCGCAGTCAGGGTTCGTGTTTTGCTTGAATAGTAGCACTATGAGTACCCTCAGAGGCTAACATCGCAGATCCCTTGACCAAGGCTTTGGCACAGAAAAAGCATGATGGTCACACTAGGTCATTGGGTATTAGATACTATGGTGATTGGCACTAGTGCTAGTGGAAGATTGTTAGTGAAAGCCCTAGAGCAAATCATGTGATGATTGTTGTATGGACTTTATTGTATCATATTCTTATTTATAAAGGCATGGTTATTATATTTACTTGTATTGGTACCAAATAACTAAATATAATAATGTCCTTGAGTAGTAGGTTCTTATCTATATCAATCGATTAGTTGAATCGATAATGAGATGATATAGAGAACACTACTCTTAATCATTCCTAGTCGAGTATTAACATTCAGGGACAATGTTAATGCGTAGAGACTAGCATGTAGGTCAACATGATGACTTGATCTCACAAGTCATGAATATGAGATATCAAGTTGACACATGGGTATGCATTGGAGAATGTATACTGAATGACCCGCCATGAGAAAGTATCATGAATCGTTATATGAGTGTCATATACTTTCTCATATGGCTATTAGTATGACTATTAGTCCTTAGACCTGAAGTCACCATGGTTCCCTACATAAGGAGTTGCATACTTTGGCTTCGTCAAACGTCACCCGTAAATGGGTGGACTATAAAGGCGATTGCTGGGTATGTAACAAATTATGCGGAGGGATGTGAGTGATGTAGATGAGATCTATCCCTCCTATATGACGGGAGTGACATCGATATTCTTGATAGAGTGAGACCACTAAGTGCATGGCCATGCCCAAATGAGTCAATATGAGATATTGAGCTCATTTGATTAGAGTGAGTCTACTTGGAGTTCAAGATTTAGATTGTACCGAGGATGACACGGTCTATGCCTCGATTGGTCAATCTAGATGTCAAGGATAGAGGGACATTGTCACACATTGTGAGAGTCACAATTAGTAGTCACAAAGGTGATGTTGGAGCTCAACATTCTTGTAACTTGGGTAGCAATGATGTGTTGCTAGATACCACTCATTGCTTATGTTCCTAAATCGGTTTAGGGACATTACCAATGTTACAAGAACCTATAGGGTCACACACATAAGGGCAATTAGATGGAGATTAGGTTCATATGATGAACCATGAGGATTAGGTTCATGGGATGAACCAAATTGGATTAAGAGTAATCCTAATTAGACTAATTGAGTTGGACTCAATTTAATTCAAGTGTTGAATGAGTCTAATTTAGATTTGTTCATCAAATCAATTTAAATTAATGAATAGAGATTCATTAAATTAAATTGACTTGAATCAAATGGTTGGATTTGATCAACCATGGGAGATAAGAGGTCAAGTTTGACTTGACTTGAGAGGGAAGATGAAAGGTCAAGTTTGACTTGACCAAATGCCATGTCATGATGATGACTTGGCATGGCCGTCCAATGATGATGCTCCACATCATCATTGACTTTGTCATGTGGTGCCACCTCATGAGGGAGACCAAGGGTCATGGGAGTTACATGCATGCATGTAACCCCCTCTCCATGAAGTGGCCGACCAACCCCATTAGATGTGGGAATTCATTTTGGGAAGTTACACAACTTCATCTTCTTCCTTGGATCAATTTCCCTCAAGCCCTCTCCCTCTCCCAACCTCCTTGGCCGAACCATCCATAGAGTGCTAGCACACTCAAGGGTGTGTTTTCTCCACCTATTGCTTGTGTGGATACCAATAGAGGAGTATGCACTTGACACTCTCGAGTTCCGGCGAAACTTTTGGACGAGCGGGATTTGCGAAGGGCGTCGCATCGAGGGTAACATCCTTATCATGTAGATCTAAGGTAGATCTAGGGTTTTATATAAACACATACATGTTTTTGTTTTAATACATCTTCGTACGGATTCGTGGCCGGGGCTTCCGAGGTTTCGGCAATGCAAAAAGCGGTTTTTGCGGCTCGGAAAAACCCAACAGATGACGGACATTAAAGATTGGTCCACTTGATGGAAGGGTTTGAATTTCCAAGAGGGCCAAAGGGAGGGTTCCTCAAAATGAAGAAGTGGACTGAGGAACAACTCCAAGAATTCGAGAGAAGCAATAAGGTAATAAAATTCTTGATTGAGTTGATTCCTAATGAAATTGTGTCCAAGTTAGGTGAGTACAAGAATGCAAAGGAATTTTGGAGCGAAGTAGTTAAGCTCCATGAAGAACCCTCATCGGCTCAAGAAGAGGAGGAGCCCAAAGAAGAAGAAAGCTCTTCCTCACAAGAGAATGAGGAGTCAGAAGTTGAGAGGGAGTCAACTTCCGAATCTATGGAAGAAGAAGTAGAGGAAGCCTCCACCTCTAGGATTAAGGGGGAGGATATTAGGGTTCCCAAACCCTAACCCTCATCTTTGTAAAAAAAAAACTAATAGAGTTAGTGTAAGATACCGAAAAAATAAATAAATAAATAAAATTTAAGCACAGGGATTAACCCCTTTATTGGTTGTTGGGTTTAAGCAAAGGATAGGCTTAATCAAGGTTGGATTAAATTTAATTTTGGCTTGAATCGGTTGGATTGAACCGGTTCGCTTGAACCCAAAATGCAAACGACAATTAAAAGCCGAGAAAGAACCCGACAATCGCATGAGTTTCCCATCGACGATCGCTTCTTCTTCCTCTCCTCATCGCGATCGACGGAATCCTCACCCCTCTTTCTCCTTCGCGATCCAACAATCGCTTCCGGTGGGAGATCCAGTCGGAGGGAGGGATGTCAATCGCAGCTACCCCATGTAAGATTCCGATGAGTGCTTCTTCTTTCTTATCGGGGCCTTTGCTGTGGCGATCGCGTTCTTCTTCGATGATTTCTGCGGATGAGCCTGGAACGACGGAGCTTTACTTGCGACTGGGATCTGCTTTCGATCTTCATTCGTCGACACAGGGGGATTCGGGCAAGTGTTCACCTCGAGCAAGGAATCGCAGCAACGTTGTTTGCTATCACTGTTGCCCCAATTGTGGCAGTAATTAGGTAAGAACTTTCTTTTGGCTTACCTTAGGCTGGATTGAGGGCTATGGTGCATTTTCCTTTCGCTAAGCATGATCGATGGTTTGGGCAACATTTGGTGCCGGCGAACAGGGGATAGGAGAAGGGTTAGGCTGCCGATGGAGTCTGCTAGGCCTGTGGTTTCTGCCGGTGGAGTCCAACGACTGGTAAGCTGTGATTTAATTTTTCTTCTCTTCATCTATATTGTTGCATCCTGTGTTGAGTCGGGCTGAGCGATTGTTGTCGATGGTGCCTACCAGATGGGTGGTTGAGCGGCTGTGAGCAGAGGGGGAGACTGCCGGCTATGAGTGTGTGCAATGAGCAGGTAAACACAACTGATCACATTTGGGTATCGTGTGTGTTCTGTGAGTGTTGATGATTGGTTGAAAAATGTGGGGAAGGTGAGTTGTGACAGTGAATTTGAGAGCTCAGTTAGGTGTTATTTAGATTTCTGCATTGATCGGTTGATTCGATTAAAGAAACAGAAATTTATGGGATTAGGAGGTAAGACCTTCAGATGTTGATTAAGTTAATAGATTTCTATAGGATGTGCAAATTTGTTCATGGGATTGAGGATTATGTACAGATTCTTGTAATTATAGATTTTAAGGGATGTTGTTTCTGATGGTAGTTAAGTGGGATGGTTATTTGCATATTGAGGTATTGGTGCATGATTTGTCTATATGCTGATTTAATATAGATTTGTTTATTCTATTAATTGTCAGATTGGTGGGTTGTTAAGCACCATTTCAAGACTGGTAATTAATGCTTGATTGTTGGTGGCTGTGTGAGGAGTTGTATGGCTGGAAGTGAGATGTAATGGGCCGTTGTGTCGTTGTAATGGCTGTAAATTAGTAGTTTTGTTTGGGCTACGAATTGAGATATAAAGTTGATGTAGGATTAGGATTTGATCCTAATATTAGAATTGGTAATATGATTGGATCATATATGTTTTGTTTGTAGGATTTTGGTTCGAGATATTCACGGACATGAAGAAGATTGGTGTCTACAAAGCAGGTGGGTAATTCCTACCCTGGTCAGGTAGTTTTAATGCTTATAGATTTAGATGCATGATCATCTTATATGATCATGTTACCTTGACCCTACACTTATTATCTTATGCTTGAACTTGTCGTTGGCTATATTTACTCAAAGGTTTATATCACATTCCCTTTTATTATGATTTAGGGTTATAGATGTGATGTAAATAGGCCTAGATGTTTAGTAGGGTGTGGATGTTAGAGTACGGGTGATGGCCAAATTTATAAATTGGCAAAAAGGTCATCCATGGGTAGGTAATGCCCTAAATGTAGGAGTTATACCAATACTCATATGTTGTACACTTATTTACCAACCACGTGTTGTGTAAATGGTCAGGTGAGTCGTAAATAGTGTGTCGCTATGGATCGATGGTCCTAGCTTGCCATGATCAGTTGAGTACGACTCTCTACATGATAGAGAGTGTACTGATCAAGGGATGTGACTCTCTGTTGAACAGAGAGTCTGTGGTAGATGTCTGTATGTGAGACAGTACCTTCATGACATTGTATGTATACTGACGACATCGTCTCCCTTGGGGGTTGAGAGAGTTGTCAGTCATCCTGCCTCCCAGGTTACCCCTAGAGGAGTAACTGGCGTGAGGGCAGAGCATTTGTTGTGCCACACTCTACCATTATAGACGATGGTAGTTGGGGTGCGTGCAGTTGTCCTGGGTGCGTGACACTCGACCACTCATTGGTAGTGTCAGTCAGAGTGGCCAGCAGTAGGGACCCCTATTGCGTAGCGAGCTCTTTACGCTCATATGCTACTTGATCATATTGCCCACTCGGCCACTCTAGAGAAGTGGTTGATGTGAGTTGGGACAGTTGTCATGTCGTGCCACCTAGGCCACACTAGGATCGTGGTAGTGAGTAGGGGTGCGCAGGCATGACCATGCATGCTGCATTACCGTATCATACGGTGTTTTGCATATTGCTATATATATATATATACATACATGCTTGTATATATATATATATACATAGATGATGGTGATTAGTATACATACAGATGCAGTCTGTATGTATACTCACTTTGATGATGCATTTGTATGTACTATGTTTGTTGTATTTGTTTGTACATATTCATACATGTTATTGCATTTTCTGTATGGGAGTAGGCCGGTACTTGTATACCTGTTGGTTTTCACTGTGATACCCTCGACCCATACCAGGATGTAGTGTGAATTAGTATTATTCTTTATATCTTATGTTGTGGATATATGCCCAGGTTGGATGAGGATAGAGTAGCTGACTGTCAGGTATGTCAGCATCGTTTGTTGTTCAGTTTATTTAGTGTATGCATGCATGTATACTTGTTATGCTGATGTATACCTGTTGTACGAGTAGATTAAACTGTTGAATGACATGTAATATTGATACATATATTTACATGTTCCTGTTGGAATGTATACTGAAAGCCTAGCTCTTTTTGTATGAACATTTTATTTTGGAATAAGAATCACATGATCATTGTTTGCACTTTATATATTTATATGTGTGCATATTGTCTAATATTTTACATTGTAGATAACATGGTGCTTGGTGTGGCACAGAAGATCATGTTATCAGTCCCTTGTAAAATATAAGTAGAGGCTCACGACCAAGATGGTTGTGGACAAACCATTGGCATGGTTGTAGTGTAGCTTGGTATTGTTTTGTCTTGAACATAAAGTTACACTAGTACACTTAGGTGTATTGAGCAGGACCGACATAGAGGTGATTCAATTTAGTACTGACTACATAATTGAATCGGACCTCGGATATTATGTTGTGCATGCTCTTAATCCCGATATAATAACGGGCACATGTACTTAGTATTTATTTCTTTGATTTACCAGAGGGTGAGATTTAGATGGATTAAATCAATATGCCCGGTAAGTTGGGAAATAATATTATTTACATGGTGTGTCGTTGATTATAGGAGGAAACCGTGTCCTATATATTAGGTTGATGATGTCCCCTTGAGGAGCTCATAAGGTTCATCATGTAAACCCAGCTGGTTGACTTAGTCAACAAGATGATAAGGTTGAGTGGTACTACTCGAGGAATTAGATGTTAATTAATTGACGGACATTCGATATCTTAAACACAGGGAGATTAATGTACGAATAATATATGGAGCCCATATTAATTTATGGGGGTTGGTGAGGTAGTTCAATGATGATCCTCTAGTGGAATGGAACATCATTGATGGATCAAGTTTGTGTGGTTCCGATCCATCGGGTGGCCAAGATCCAACTCCTCCTTATGGTCCCTATAGTAGCCTAATATAATCCTTGTGAAGTCTAGATCCAAGAATGTAAAAAAAAACCTAGAACCAACGGTTGGGATTAAATCCCTAGATCCGATGGTTAGGATGAAACCCTAGAACCAACGGTTGGGATTAAATCCCTAGATCCGATGATTAGGATGAAACCCTAGAATCGACGGATGGGATTAAATCCCTAGATCCGACGGTTGGGATAAAACCCTAGATCCGAAGGATGGGATGAATCCCTAGATCCGACGGTTGGGATGAAATCCTAGATTCGACGGTTGGGATGAAAC
The DNA here is from genome assembly GCA_025175895.1 of Wurfbainia villosa. Classification (NCBI taxonomy): domain Eukaryota; kingdom Viridiplantae; phylum Streptophyta; class Magnoliopsida; order Zingiberales; family Zingiberaceae; genus Wurfbainia; species Wurfbainia villosa. Next base: position 10,012,054 of record CM045991.1, on the reverse strand, counting down.
CCTAGATCCGACGGTTGGGATAAAACCCTAAATCCGACGGTGGAGATTAAAGGAGGCTTAAGCCCAATTCTATAAATAGAAGGCTTAAGCTTGGGCGGCAAGATAATTGAATTTGAGTTAGGGTTTGGCTCTTCTCAAAGTGGGCGGCTAGGGTTTTGGAGCAAAAGCTTGGGCGGCAACCATCTTCCCTCTCCTTGTTGCCGGCGCCCATCTTCCTCCATCAAAACTTGGCCAGCGCCCATCCTCTAGGCCTCTCTCTTATTCCTTGGCCGGTGGTTCTCCTTCCATTGGTGGCCGGCGTTCACTCCTTCAATCTCTCCAAGGTGGCCGGCGGTTCTCCTTCCATTGGTGGCCGGCGCTTCATCCACTTGTTCCTTGGCCGGCGGTTGCATCAAATTCTCTAATTTGGTGGTCGGTTCTAGAAAGGATAGGTATTTGTTGGTTCTTATCTTTGTTCACAGCGGACAAGGAAGGGAAGAACGCGATCTAGAAGCCTTATACTCATGGAGGATCTTCGTCCACACGTCGTCCACGAGAAGGATAGGACATACGGTAGAAGATCGTAAGGTATAAAGTTTTATAACTTTATTTTCAGATCTGAGTATGTTCCTTTTAGTGTTGATTATACATGTGTGCGTATGTATATATATTGTATAATCATGGATCCCGAAGACAAACACAAAAACCGGCGATCCGTCCGTCGTCTCTTCCGCGGCTAATCAACTAGAAGAGTTGTGTTGCTTGAACAACTAGTTTGTTCAAGCGACCACTCAAGTTGTTAGCACGACGACGAATAGGTTGTGCTAAGGAAACTCATCCCATCCGGATTAATTCTTTCATTAGTGAAAATTTTAATCCGGGGACAGGGAGCCAATGAGCCTCCGAAGCATCCACCTACAATCTGGTATCAGAGCCACGGTTTCTGGTTTTGTGTGTTTAGGATTCGGTTAATTTTTATGCTCTTTTTCATATATTATATGTGCCGGATAATAGTAGGATATACGTAGTTTAACTCTTTGGTTGCAGGCATAAGATCCGACTATTATGGCCATATTTATTATTTGAATCCTCGGGGTTGACGAGGCTAGATTAGTATTTAATTTTTTGTAATTAAATACGGCATTGTTTAGCCGCTCATTTTAGTTTACTTTCGATCTAGATTATTTGTACACTCCTTCGTGGAGTATAGGATCGATGGATGTAAATTAAAATGATTTATCTCGGCTCGGATATCTTTGGTGACTTGCGCACGGGAAAAGGTGGAGCAGACGAGGTGGCGACACGACGGGATGCATATTGGAGGACAATGCCATAATAGTTGGAAAAATTCTGTTTTTTCCATATTTATTGCTTATTTGTTTTATATGCATGTTGTGTATGTTTTAAAATTCCTCATTTTCAATTAACTAAGTGGGAGAGGGACATTTTAATTAATTCCCGCGGCCTCCATTACAATTTGACGTGTGATGCAACAAACTTGTGTGTTGGCTCTGAGTGCCTTCCTCCCTGCGGACGGGTTTGTTTGCGGATCACTAGGTCAAATAATGGTTATAAGAAATTATCTAGGAGCATTTGTACTTCCACAGCGGTAAGGCACATAATCCCAAATAATTCCCTTAGTATCGTGTAATGGTGCACACTTAGATGCAAATAGAAGTATCCTCCCCATCGGAGTCACTGCTTTTATTTGTAGGGCCAAAGAGGAACCAACTATTAATTTTATTTGTCAAAAAGTAAGGTTGACAAGATAATAAAATTAATGGGTAAAACCTCCTCTTACAAATGTAGAATTCAGATATCGCCCACAGTGTGGCATGCGATATTCTCGGTGATTTGAGGTGTTGGTTGATTTCGGGATTTTATTGTTTTGAGCAATCAATAATATTTGAAATCTAATATTTTTTTATCATTGTGATTTTTAGGATTTTCAAAAGGCTTTCAACCCACTTGCTGTGATTTTAAAAGAAAATAAGCTTACTGGACCAAACTACATTGATTGGAAAAGAAATCTGGATATTGTCTTAACTGCGGAGGAGTACAAATTTGTACTCTTCGAGGTCTATCCTCCTAAGCCCTCCGATGACTCTGATGAAAAGGAGAAAGAACGTTATAAGAAATGGGTCAAGGCAAATGAGATGGCGCGGTGTTACATTTTGGCATCTATGTCAAATGTGCTGCAACATCAGCATCAGGCCATAGCCACAGCTTATGACATGATGTTCAATCTCAAGGAACTTTTCGGACATCAGAGTAGGGCGGCTAGGCAGGAGGCAATGAGAAACTTGATGACGACCACCATGATTGAGGGAACACCCGTTAGGGATCATGTTCTCAAGATGATGGCTCATCTTAATGAGATGGAAGTCCTCGGAGCTGAGATCGATGGGGAAACCCAGGTCGATATCATTCTCCAGTCTTTGCCTAGGAGTTTTGAGCAGTTCCGCCTCAACTACAACATGAACAAGAGGTTGTATTCGTTGGCGGAGCTTCTGACAGAACTCCAGGCGGCAGAGGGGCTTTTTCGTCAAAGTGCTCAAGCCATGGTCGCTCAGAAGGTTTCTTCCTCTAAACCGAAAGGTAAGAAGAAGAAGAAGCAAGGTGGAGCGAAGAAAGTGGCAGTGGGACCTCAGGCAGGAGTGAAGAAGCCGAAAGGCAAGTGCTTCACTTGAAGCAGATCGGACATTGGAAGGCGGATGCCCTCGCCGAAAGAACAAAGGTATATCTTCTTGTTTAGTTGTTGAAACATGTTTAGCGGTGTTATCTACCAAAGGCTCGTGTGTAGATACAGAGCCATCGATCATGTCTGCAATACTTTGCAGGGGGTTCCAGAAACCCGACGACTAGCCGAGGGAGAGATTACCGCCTTCATGGGCAATGCTTCAAAGGTGGCTATTGCAAAGGGGAGACGCTTTATTTATCTTTTGATAGGAATAAAGTTTTGGTTTTGAGAAATTGTCTTTATGTACCTACTTTTAGAAAGAATTTAATTTGATTTCTAAATTGTTTATGGATGGATATTCTGCTTTTTTAATGACAAAGTGGTTATAAAAGGAATAGGAGATTATCTGTTTCGTACATTGGTTGGCAATTTATATACTCTTGAACCAAAACTCCCACGATGCATATAGAAGTAAATAACTCATCTTCTAAATCTAATAAGAGAAAAGAACCTTCAGATGAACTAAACATATCTTTGGCATCTAAGGCTTGGTCATATTAACCTAAGTAGAATTCAAAGGTTGATAGTTGATGGACCTTTGGGTTCATTAGTGGTGGAGGATCTCCCAACAAATCTTGCTTGGAAGGTAAAATGACCAAGAGGCCTTCAAGGCCAAGGGGTATAGAGCCAAAGATGTGTTAGAATTGGTTCATTACGATTTGTGCGGTCCTATGTCTATCCAGTAAGAGGTGCTTTTGAATATTTCGTCCTCTTTTATAGACGATTATTCAAGATATGGATACATTTACTGATGCGCCATAAGTCCGAATGCTTTGACAGTTCAAAGAATTCAAGGTGATGTGGAGAACCGTCAAGGTAAAAGTATCAAGACATTACGATCCGATCGTGGTGGTGAGTACCTCTTGGGAGAGTTTAGGAGTTACTTATCGAGGTCGGGATTCAATCCCAATTGTCCGCGACCGCACACCCTAAACAGAATGGTGTGGCGGAGCGAAGGAATAGGACTCTTATGGAGATGGTCAGATCGATGATGAGTTATTCTGAGTTACCTGATTCATTCTGGGGGTTTGCTCTGGAAACAACAGCACATATTCTGAACTTGGTTCCATCTAAGTCAGTACCCTCTACTCCTGAGTTGTGGGTGGGCAAAAGCCTAGTCTAAGACATATTCGGATTTGGGGTAGTCCAACACATGTGTTGAAGGGAGATGCTGGTAAGTTGGAATCTCGTACAGAAGTACGCTTGTTTGTTGGCTACCCTAAGGGAACGAAGGGTGGTTTATTCTATAGTTCTAGAGATCAGAAGGTGATCGTGAGTACGAATGCCAGATTTCTAGAGGAGGACTATGTGATGAACCACAAGCCCACGAGTAGGATTGTTCTTGAGGAGCGAGGGGAAGTCGACTTCAGACCATTACAAGAGGAGACACCACAAGTCATCGACCGCGTGTCACGAGCATACACAAGAGGCACCTCGTCGTAGTGGGAGGGTTGTTAGACAACCCGAGATTCATGTTTTTGGGAGAGTCTTCGGACTTAGTCCCTGGTGAACATGAACCGGTTCCCTGGACATATGACGAGGCACTCCAAGATAGAGATGCGGTATCTTTGCAAAGTTCAATGAATTCAGAGATAGAATCTATGGATTCAAATCAGGTCTGGGAGCTAGTAGAACCACCCGATGGGGTAAAAGCCATTGGATGCAAGTGGATCTACAAGATAAAGAGAGGAGTAGACGGGAAGGTTGAGACCTTCAAAGCTAGTCTCAGGCTTGTAAAGGGTATACTCGTAAAGAGGGTATCGATTATGAGGAGACCTTTTCACCAGTAGCTATGCTTAAGTCTATCCGATTCTCTTATCTATAGCGCTCATATGGATTATGAGATTTGGCAGATGGATGTCAAGACATGCCTTTCCTTAACATAAGTCTTGAGGAGAACATCTATATGCGACAACCAGAGGGATTCATTGCTAAAGGCAAAGAGCATCTTGTATGTAAGCTTAATCGGTCCATTTATGGATTGAAGCAAGCTTCTAGATCTTGGAACATCCACTTTGATGAGGTAATCCAGTCATATGGATTTATTCAAAGTCCGGATGAGCTTTGTGTATACAAGAGATGTGACGAAAACATAGTGGTGTTTCTTGTACTATACGTAGATGACATTTTGTTAGTTGGCAACAATATCAAAGTGTTATCAGACGTAAGGGTATGGTTGTCCAAACAGTTTGATATGAAGGACTTGGGAGAAGTGGGACACATCCTTGGGATCAAAGTTATAAGGGATCGCAAGAAAAGGATGTTATGCTTGTCTCAAGCTTCATACATTGACACTATCCTTGCTCGTTTTAGCATGCAGAACTCTAAGAAAGGTTTTCTACCTTTTAGGCATGGAGTTCCTTTATCTAAAGAGATGTGTCCCAAAACATCAAAGGAGATAGAGGACATGAAGGCGGTTCCTTATGCTTCGGCAGTAGGAAGCCTTATGTATGCTATGCTATGTACGAGACCGGATATCTGCTTTGTCGTGGGCATGGTTAGCAGATATCAGAGTAATCCTGGATAGGGACATTGGACTGCGGTAAAGCATATATTGAAGTACCTGAGAAGGACTAGGGATTATATGCCGTTTACGGGCAGATCAATTAGTCCTCGTGGGTTACATGATCTCGATTTCCAATCGATAGGGACAAGAGTAAGTCTACCTCGGGGTTTGTGTTTACTTTGGAGGTGGAGCCATAGTATGGAGGAGTGTCAAGCGTAAATGCGTGGCGGACTCTACCATGGAAGCCGAGTATGTGGCACCTCCGAGGCACCAAGGAAGTCAGTATGGCTCAGAACTTTTGATGGACTTGGATGTGATTCCTGGTTTGCCCAGAACTATCACAATTTATTGTGATAATAGTGGTGCAGTTGCAAACTCGAAGGAACCACGAGCCCATAAGGCGAGTAAACACATAGAGCGCAAGTACCACCTTATACGAGAGATCGTAAAGCGAGGAGAAGTTGCTGTCGCCAAGATTGCATCAGAGGATAACCTGGCGGATCCATCTAAGGCCCTTCCATAAAGCGTTTGATAGGCATGTGGAGGACATGGGGATCAGATGTATGGCAGAGTGATGACGGCATAGTCTTTTAGTATAAGTGGGAGATTGTTGGAATGTATACTGAAAGCCTAGCTCTTTTTGTATGAACATTTTATTTTGGAATAAGAATCACATGATCATTGTTTGCACTTTATATATTTATATGTGTGCATATTGTCTAATATTTTACATTGTAGATAACATGGTGCTTGGTGTGACACAGAAGATCATGTTATCAGTCCCTTGTAAAATATAAGTAGAGGCTCACGACCAAGATGGTTGTGGACAAACCATTGGCATGGTTGTAGTGTAGCTTGGTATTGTTTTGTCTTGAACATAAAGTTACACTAGTACACTTAGGTGTATTGAGCAGGACCGACATAGAGGTGATTCAATTTAGTACTGACTACATAATTGAATCGGACCTCGGATATTATGTTGTACATGATCTTTATCCCGATATAATAACAGGCACATGTACTTAGTATTTATTTCTTTGATTTACCAGGGTGAGATTTAGATGGATTAAATCAATATGCCCTTAAGTTGGGAAATGATATTATTTACATGGTGTGCCATTGATTATAGGAGGAAACAGTTGTCCTATATATTAGGTTGATGATGTCCTCGAGGAGCTCATAAGGTTCATCATATAAACTCCACCGGTTGACTTAGTCAACATGATGATAAGGTTGAGTGGTACTACTCGAGGAATTAGATGTTAATTAATCGATGGTCAGAAATCAATTAATCGACTGACATTCGATATCTTAAACACGGGAGATTAATGTACAATAATATATGGAGCTATATTAATTTATGGGGTTGGTGAGGTAGTTCAATGATGATCCTCTAGTGGAATGGAACATCATTGATGGATCAAGTTTGTGTGGTTCCGATCCATCGGGTGGCCAAGATCCAACTCCTCCTTATGGTCCCTATCGTAGCCTAATATAATCCTTGTGAAGTCTAGATCCAAGAATGTAAAACAAAACCTAGAACCAACGGTTGGGATTAAATCCCTAAATTCGATGGTTAGGATGAAACCCTAGAACCAACGGTTGGGATTAAATCCCTAGATCCGATGGTTAGGATGAAACCCTAGAATCGACAGTTGGGATTAAATCCCTAGATCCGACGATTGGAATAAAACCCTAGATTCGACGGATGGGATGAAACCCTAGATCCGACGGTTGGGATGAAATCCTAGATCTGACGGTTGGGATGAAACCCTAGATCCGACGGTTGGGATAAAACCCTAAATCCGACGGTGGAGATTAAATCCCTAGATCCGACGGTGGAGATTAAAGGAGGCTTAAGCCCAATTCTATAAATAGAAGGCTTAAGCTTGGGCGGCAAGATAATTGAATTGGAGTTAGGGTTTGGCTCTTCTCAAAGTGGGCGGCTAGGGTTTTGGAGCAAAAGCTTGGGCAGCAACCATCTTCCCTCTCCTTGTTGCCGGCGCCCATCTTCCTCCATCAAGACTTGGCCGGCGCCCATCCTCTAGGCCTCTCTCTTATTCCTTGGCCGGTGGTTCTCCTTCCATTGGTGGCCGGCGTTCACTCCTTCAATCTCTCCAAGGTGGCCGGCGCTTCATCCACTTGTTCCTTGGCCGGCGGTTGCATCAAATTCCCTAATTTGGTGGTCGGTTCTAGAAAGGATAGGTATTTGTTGGTTCTTCTCTTTGTTTGCAGCGGACAAGGAAGGGAAGAACGCGATCTAGAAGCCTTCTACTCGTGGAGGATCTTCGTCCACACGTCGTCCACAAGAAGGATAGGACATACGGTAGAAGATCGTAAGGTATAAAGTTTTATAACTTTATTTTCAGATCTGAGCATGTTCCTTTTAGTGTTGATTATACATGTGTGCGTATGTATATATATTGTATAATCATGGACCCCGAAGACAAACACAAAAATCGGCGATCCGTCCGTCGTCTCTTCCGCGGCTAATCAACTAGAAGAGTTGTGTTGCTTGAACAACTAGTTGCTTCAAGCGACCACTCAAGTTGTTAGCACGACGACGAATAGGTTGTGCTAAGGAAACTCATCCCATCCGGATTAATTCTTTCATTAGTGAAAATTTTAATCCGGGGACATGAGAGCCAATGAGCCTCCGAAGCATCCACCTACAGTTCCATCTTATTTCCTGCTGAGTTTTACTCACCACCACAGACCCTGAGTTTTTCTGTCGCCCAGGTAACAGGTAGCCGACTTCGTGATGGACTTGGAGCACCGCTGGCTGGCATCGTCTCATCTCAACTCCGAGAGTCTGGGTTTTTGGGTTTTTCGTATGCCTTGTTATGTATTCTGAGTTTTTTCATGATGTTATGTGTTATGTGATGTACGCACATGTTGGTGTGGGTTTTGATGAGGTTTCCTTTATGTTTTGGGTGTTAGTCATACCGGTATGCATGTGTGTATGTTGGGATGTTGTTGTATTATGTTTCCGCTGTGTCTTTGTTGTAGTTAGTTTGTTATGTTGTTGTGGTTTGTTTTATATATATATCTATTGTTGTTGTTGTGGCCTACGGGCATTGTATTAAAAAGCTGCATAGAGATTGTCATCGAGCAATACGTGCAACTGGAACGAAGTAATAACGGCATGCTCTCGGGGCGTGACAGTTAGGGTTCCCAAACCCTAACCATCATTTTTGGGGTTTGAGTTAGGATTTAGGGTTAGGGTATCCAAATCCTAACCCTCATTTTTGGATTTAGGGTTTCCAAACCCTAACCCTCATCCTGGAAAAAAAAAGTACGGGTAGAAATAGTGCTCGGGGCACTATTTACTCCAGGGCACTATTCTCCCTATTTATCAAAAAAAAAATGCGTGCACAGGTGTAAGGGCACTATTTACCCCAGGGAACTATTCCACCCCTGGACACTATTTACCCAAGGCACTATTCCTCTTATTAAAAAAAAGCGGCATATAGTTTTGGGTTCGAGTTTGGATAGGCTTACAGTTAAAAAAAAAAAGGTAGATAGTTTTGGATTAGGGTTCTAACCCTAAACCCCCCTTAGGGTTACTGTTTAAAAAAAAGTGGCAGATAGTTTTGGTTTCGGGTTTGGATAGGCTTACAGTTCAAAAAAAAAAGGCAGATAGTTTTGGATTAGGGTTCTAACCCTAAACCCCCCTTAGGGTTACTGTTAAAAAAAAATTGTAGATAGGACTTGGGGTTAGGGTTCCTACCCCTAATCCCTATTCTTGGTGAGCAGATATGTAACTTTTTGATGAGCGGACATGGTGGAGATGGTGAATAGGTCCACCAGGATGACCTATTTAGTCCACAGTAATGGCTGTCGTAAAGACACATCAAATCCGTTGATGGCTAAGGCTTTGCCAAAAAGCCTAGAGTAGGTGAATAGGCCCACCTGAATGACCTATCTAGTCCGTAGTAATGGTTGCGGTAAAGACACGTCAAATCCGTTGATAGATGACCACTTGCTTAAAGTGGATTTTGGAGGTTGGAGGACAGAGAGATGAGGATGATGCCATGCCGACCATAGTGCTTCTGGTTAGGCTGATACTGGTGATGGAGAGCACATATGCTGAGGATACACTACGCACCCAGCTAGTGAGGATGGACACTGGTCGTCACATGATCCCTGGCTTGTGTGAGGGATGAGAGCATGACCAGATAGTGTGACATGTTTTGTTTTGGTTTGAACTGTATCTTGGAGTCATACCCTACTGGGGCTGCTTGCTCAGATCTAACATTTCGTCAGACATGATCGGAGCTAGGACCTAGGTGTATGGATGTTTGTATCTCACTTTGATGATATATATTTACCTTTCATAAATAAAAAAAGAGGGGGAGGATATTAGGTCATCTTCCATGCCAGAGCAAGAAGAAGAGGAACCATCCACCTCCAGTCAAGAAGAGGAAGAAGTCCAAACTTCCACCACCCTAGGTAACTCAAACATTATAGTTAAAATTAAAAATCATATAATATGTTTTGAGTGTAGGGAGCAAGGACACTATAAGAGTGTCCTAAATGGGTCAAGAAGACAACACAAGTTGTGCCTAAGGTCAAGGATGTCGGCATCCCCGCTAAGAAGAGCAAGGAGCATGTCATTTGCTTCAAATGTCAACAACTGGGACATTATAGAAGCTAATGCCCTAGAGGGAAGAAGAAGGGACAAGAAGGAGCTACACATGTAAGGGGAGCCTCTAAGACAAACCTTAAGGTAAAATTTATTAATGAACCTTTTTTAATTTATAGGCAAAAACATGCTTTTAATTCACTTGCAATTTATCATGAAAAGCATGCTAGTAGAATAATAGATTTTATTGTCTAGGTGCTAAACATATCGATATTAGAACTAAGGAGAAATTTGAGACTAATGTCCCTAGAAAAATTCTACCTAAGGAGTCTATTAGGAAGGTAGAAAACCATCTAGGCATTAATCCAAAGAATTCTAGACATATGCCTAGGAAGGGCAATAATACTCAAAGAAATAATGGGCCCACCAAATTAGAAAAATTAGAATTTGAAAATCAAGTTTTGAGGTCAAAACTTGAAAAGATAGAAAAGACCCTAAGGAAAATACAAAATCAAATGCAAGGGTCAAATAGTCAAAGCATAGGGTCTAAGAGTCAAAGTCAAAGGCCTAGGAAACAAGAACCATCCAAGGGCAAACTTAAACCCAAAAAGACTTATCACAATGTTCCATTCGATTATGGAACTCAATCTAGGTCTAGGAAAACCAAGGACAATAGGGAAGTCATCCTTAAAGTTGACCAAGGTAGGTGCTTAGTGGCTAAGGTTTCAAGGAAACCTAGGGAAGCAATTAAGAAGGTTACAAGGGGAGTTACCCCTAGAGTTAACCTAGGTAAGACCCAAATGACTAAGGATTCTAAGCCTAGGAGGGTCATTAGGAGGGTATCTAGGGAAGTTATCCCTAGTGAATACCTAGTAAACCCAAGGAGCTCCAATAGGTATTGGGTTCCTAGGAGCGTGATCGATTCACGCTAAATGAGTTTAGGTGTGTCAACCTTGAATGGATAGGTAGTTAACCTAACCATGGTAAAGGTGACACTTTAGGTCATTTCCAAGGTAATGGGGTACTTTGGAAATAAGGATGATTTTTAATCCTAAAGGTTTTTAGGATGTGCCAATACCGTTTATGAAAGTGAAAAATCAATCAAATTGACACAATTTAGGTTTAAAGGTTGAGGTGTACCATTTTGGGGTTTTTTGCACACTTGGGATAAGATAATAATATGGCAAAATGGACTAAATAATAACAAATGACAATTAATATTAAAACTTAGGTATTATTATACCTTTACATTTTATTTGCCATGATTGATTTGCCATATGTCATGTCATGACATCATATCTATTTTTATCATATAAATGTCATGATCAATATTTAGGTTAAATGTCATTTATGCTTATATTTTATCTTTATGCCATGACATCATGATCATTGGCCATGTTTATTTATGCTATCATTTATGTCATGATCATTCATGCATTTATGAAAATTGATTTAAGGACAATTGATATGACTTGAAGTTCCATGTATAAGGGAATCAAGTAGTGTTGCATTAGAAAATGCATGAGACCTTAGATTAAGATGAACAAACCTCACATCTCACATCACATTGACATGTGTGTGTATTGATACACCCTAGACACATGTGAGATTCTAGGAAATGAGTTAAGTTCAAGGTGCATAGTTCTTGCATCTAGATGAACTCAAACTCACTTATACCATGGATGAATCATGAGGAAAGCTTATGTACAAGTCATGTGCATTAAGCCCATAGACCATGGTTCAATATAAGGTTTTAAAACTATTTCAAAATCATTTTGAAAAACCTTGGTATAGTCTATCTTTTGATAGAAGTCACCATTGTTGATGTTGATACAAAGTGAGCTCAAAACAATGAAGCTTTTCTCATTTTTGAACTTTGTATCAATTTCACTATTTTATGGGGAAAATATTTTTTAAATATTTTTCACCCATTGTATTTATTATAAGTAATGTATGTATGAAGTTTCACTATTTTTCAAAATATGTATTTTTACTTGTGAATTTTTAAATCTTGTTTCTGAAAGCTGAAAACTGCATTTTGCAGTTATCAATCGACTACCATTGTCGGCAGTCGGCTGGCATCAATGACAGTCGACTGATTACTATAAGTAGTCAACTGTCAGGCCTGATTTCGGGTAAACAAGATTTGTTTAGCCTGATTTCAGCTATGTTAGATTACTCTAACTACTCCTAACCCTAGGATATGCTTTGGAAAGCATTAGGAAGGGTGAAAATCCATTGGATATGGATTAGGAGAGTTGTTTAGGGTGTGTATCAATTTTAAGGTGTGTAAAAGTTTGAGTTTGAACTTTTAACCTTAATTTTGATAGTTTAGTGTTCCTATTGGCTTAGGGACTCTCCAAGAATATTGTTGGTGCAATGGTCAAGGGGGAGCAAGCCTTTAGGGGGAGGTATCCATCATGGGATGATGGATGTGTTTCTTCCTCATGAGGGGGAAGAATTTGGGAGAAGTGAGGATTTCTTCTCTTGAGTGATATGTGACTTATCACTAGGAAGAGTGAAGGCATCCTAGGTGTTTTTGGACCAAGAGGGAGATTGCAAGATCTCATTGGGATATGAGACGTTGACCTCCTTGGGGAGAACCTTTTTGATGTATGTCAAAAAGGGGGAGAATTAATGGAAGAAGTTATGGGAGAATTTGAGATTACCAATTTGGGAGAATTTGTAAGGAGATTTGAGTTAGGTGGCCTAACTCAAAGGTGTTTGTTTTTTGTCAAACATCAAAAAGGGGGAGATTATTGGTGCAATCGACCCAGGTCATGATTGACCAGACTCGAGTTTTACTCGAATAGCATTTTGATGTTTGACAATGTGTTGGGGAGATTATTAGTGCAATCGACCCAGGTCATGATTGACTGTTTGATGATGGTTTAACCATTGTTTGACTATATAGTTGACTTGGATTTGACCATATGATGGAGAAGTCCAAGTGGGACACTTGGCAATGGGAAAGTCCAAGTCTTGAGTGTTAGGATCTTTGTAATGGCTAGAGGGGGGGTGATTAGCCTTTCTTGGTTTCTACAAGTAAGTTAGCGGAAGCAATAAAAATACAAATACGAATACGAATAAGAAACAAGAAAACCAACGCTAACACCCGATGTACGTGGTTCGGAGATGACGCTCCTACTCCACGATAATCCGTAAGGTGGATTAGCCCTAGCTAAGTTTCACTAGATCCTCTTTTGGATGAACCAAGGTGGAGAAACCTTGTCTTACAATGCTCTCCTCTTCTTTACAATGATGGAAGATTAAGATTAGAGAAGAGAAGGTTTAGAAGCATAAAAACACTTGGAGAAAGCTTGGTGAGCACAAGAGTATAGTTAGGAATGAGAGCACTAGCTTCACCAAGCTCCCCAAGGACCCTTCTTATAGAAGAAGGGATGTTTTTCCCGTTGGGCTTCGATCAATCGACTAATGCTCATCATCAATCGACTGCCGCCGAAGCCAATGACTTCTAAACAAGAAGATCCACGGAGATACGTAGCAACAATTTCCAATGGCCAAGTGATCAGTCGACTGATCCCTCCATCAGTCGACTGATGGAGTGATCAGTCGAGTGATCGTAGGCCACAGTCGAGTGCGATTACACTCTGTGCTCGTATTTGCGTTTATCGATCATTGCCACTATTGGCGATCGGTGATTCTAATATCGATCGGCCGCTACGCCCAGCGGTTGACTTATGGTTAGGGTTCCATCCTGACTTAGTCGAGCACCTGACCAGTCGACTGATACATCGTATCAGTCGACTGATACTCATCAAGTATGAGTAATTCACACTTGATTTTACACCCTAGACCTAGACTCAACCTTCTAGCTCCTCATTAAGCCTTGCGACTCCAGGATCCCTCCGAGTCCGCGACTTGTTCATCCTTTGCGCTTTGCTTCCAAGAGCTTCCTTCGGTTTCGTCATGTCTTGGGTTGCCAAATGCTTGGACTTATGCTGCCAAGACTTTACTTTGGACTTCTTTTGCCAAGGTTCACTTGGACTTTACGCTGCTAAGACTACAAGCTTGGTCTTACGCTACCAAGTCCATCCCTTGGACTTCCCTTTCCAAGATCATACTTGGTCTTCCTTTGCCAAGGTTCACTTGGACTTTACGCTGCCAAGACTACAAGCTTGGTCTTATACTGCCAAGTCCGTTCCTTGGACTTTCCTTGCCAAGATCATACTTGGACTTCTCTTTTACCAAGTCTTCATCCTTGGATTTCCCTGTCACTTAAACATATTCACAATTAGATCACAAAACATTGCCTAACTTAGATGATTATCCAAACATCAAAACATATAAATGCTTGGGGCATTGTTGCACCAACAATCTCCCCCTTTTTGATGTTTGACAATCATTTAAGTTAGGTCTTTTAAAGATACACACATAATCATATTTTCAATGTGAAATTCTAACTTAACCATTCCTTCTCCCCCTTTGACATACATCAAAAAGAGAAGGTCTCATAAATGAAAGAATTAAAGGTGTTGGATCTTGGACTAAGGTATAAGATTGATATTAAGCTCCCCCTTAATCCAAGATATGCTTCATGATGTGTAAATAACATTTGAGGCAAAGAATAACAAAAATTCAAAAATTAAGTCCTAACTTTGCACCAACAATAGAAGTTTAGGGATGAAAAGATTTATTTTATGAAACTCCTCCTAAAATACTACATAAAACAGTCCTAAAAATTTGTTTATGCTCAATATTATCATGCTATAGTTTTAGGACATCAAAGATACACTAAATATCAGAAAATGGAGCTAATTATCAGAAACCACAGTGTATCAGTCGACTGGTTTCTGAACCAGTCGACTGCTACGACTGAAATCGAAATTTCAGCCTTTTTAGCCCAACTTCAGAAATGCGTTAGAAATTCTAGAAACCTTGAAAAATCACAAAATTTTGTGGACACATTTCTGAGATCATACTTTATTAAGGAAAAATAGTTTGAAAAATATATGTTTCCCAGATTTCAATATTGATACAAACTTGGAAACTAACAAAAGGTTCTAAAAATTTGCAAACTTTGTACCACTTTTGTGTTCCATTTGAAAACTGTTTTTCAAAATATGATGAACATAGTTTAAAATATATATGATTTGGAATTTCCAACCATGTTCTTAGAGCTATGTATTCATTACTTGAATACAAGCCTTCCCAATGATTGGTCCATCAGGTATTCATGTCTCTAGGTGTGTCATTGGCTCATAGTAATGCATCATAACAAGTATGATGAGCCAAGTACACCTTCCCTATCATCTCACATGTTCCTAAATGTCTCAATACAAAAATCAAGGTTGCTTAAGGCTTTTGTGAGATGCATCAAGGTATAAGACTAACATATGAATATGGGATCATGCAAACCTAGAATTTTACTCTACAAAGCACATACCAAGCTCTCTCCTTAATGATGAAAATTCAGTTTCAGGAAGAGCTTTGGTGAAGATATCAGCAAGGTTAGACTTAGATTCTACATAATTAAGTTCAATGTCCCCTCTTGCCACATGATCTCTTATGAAGTGATGTTTCACTTCAATGTGCTTGGTCCTAGAGTGATGTACCGGATTTTTGGTCAAGTTGATGGTACTCACATTGTCACAATAAACTTTAATGTTAGAGTAGTGTAGCTCATAGTCCACAAGAGTATGTCTCATCCAAAGTAATTGAGCTACACAACCACCCATAGCCACATATTCGGCTTCGGTGGTTGATAAAGCAACACAATGTTGCTTCATACTACTCCAACTAACTAGAGAGGACCCAAGAAATTGGCATCCACCACTAGTACTCTTCCTATCTAATTTGCAACCGGCATAATCGGAATCGGTATAACCAAGCAACTCAAAGGACCTAGTCCTAGGATACCAAAGTCCTACATTTAGGGTGTCTTTAATATATCTCAAAATTCTCTTAACGGCTACTAAATGTGAATCTTTGGCACAAGATTGGTATCTTGCACACATACCTACCACAAATAAGATATCGGGTCTACTAGCGATTAGGTATAGTAGGCTACCAATCATACTCCTATAAAGTTTAAGATCAATTGATTTTCCATCATGATCACTATCTATTCTAGTGCTAGTGGCCATAGGAGTGGTTACAATTTTAGCATTTTCCAAACCAAATTTCTTGATCATTTCATTTGCATATTTGGTTTGATAAATGTGAATCCCTTCATTGGTTTGTTTGACTTGTAATCCTAGGAAAAAGTTAAGCTCTCCAACTAAACTCATTTCAAATTCATTTTCCATGTTTTTTATAAAATCTTGAAGAAGATCATCATTTGTTGACCAAAAAATAATGTCATCAACATATACTTGGGCTATGAAGATATCCTTTGATGTTGACTTGATAAACAAGGTTTGATCTACTTGACCTCTTCTAAAATCCTTAGAAATTAAGAAGGATGATAATCTTTCATACCATGCTCAGGGAGCTTGTTTTAACCCACATAGTGCTTTCCTAAGCTTATATACGTGGTTTGGATAATCTATGTTCTCAAACCCGGGTGGTTGCTCTACATATACTTCCTCCTTAATATAACCATTTAAGAATGCCGATTTAACATCCATTTGGTAAAGTTTAAATCCCATATAGGAAGCATACCCTAAGAGAATTCTAATAGATTCTAATCTAGCAACCGGGGCATAAGTCTCATCATAGTCAAGCCCCTCAACTTGATTGAATCCCCTAGCAACTAACCTAGCCTTATTTCTAGTGATATTTCCTTGGTCATCTAGCTTATTCCTAAAGACCCATCTTGTAGTAATTATGGTGCTATCATTGGGTCTAGGTACTAACTCCCATACTTGACTCCTTTCAAATTGAGCCAATTCATCTTGCATTGCCAAGATCCAATCCGGATCATGTAATGCATCATTGATCGATTTGAGCTCAATTTGTGAAATAAGAGCAACTTGACTAGTAGGAGGTCTATGAAATGACCTAGTTCTTACTCCTTGAGATATATCTCCTACTACTTGGTCAAGTGGATGATCTTGATGAATTCTTAGGGTTCTAGAAGGGGTTTCAAATTAATCATTGTTATCTTCTACCCTCCTTTCATCATCGGAATCTCCTCTTCCTCCCCCTTGATCATTACCCCTTATGGTCAAATTTTGAAGTTTTTGGGTAATGTCTTGATTATTGTCATTAATATCCTTATCAATGGAGGACTTTCTAGGGTAGGTACTAGTGGTTTCATCAAATTGAACATTAGAGGACTCCTCAATCCCTTGGGCTCTCTTATTGTAGACTCTATATCCTCTACTCGTAGATGAGTATCCAACTAGGATTCCCTCATCTGCTTTGGATTCAAATTTTCCTAAGTTATCTTTGGTGTTTAAAATATAAACTTTACATCCAAAGACTTTGAAATAATGAATTGTGGGAATAGTCCCATTCCATAATTCAAATGGTGTCTTTCCTAAAAACCTATGGATTTGAACCCTATTTTGGATATAGCAAGCGGTATTAACCGCTTCCGCCCACAAGTAGCTAGGTAGAGAATATGCATTAAGCATAGTCCTAGCCACCTCTTGTAGGGCACGATTTCTCCTTTCCACCACCCCATTTTGTTGGGGTGTTCTAGGACAAGAGAACTCATGCTTGTACCCTTGATCTAAACAAAATTATGAAAATTTAGAGTTCTCAAATTCACCACCATGATCACTACGGATCCGGTTGATTTTGAGACTCTTTTCATTTTCAACCCTTTTACTAAATCCTATGATTATTTCTAAAGTATCATCCTTATGTTTCATATAATAGACCCAAGTATACCTATAAAAATCATCTACTATAACTAAACAATATTTGCTACCATTTAAAGAAGGAGTACTATGGCAATCAAATAAGTCAAGATGCAATAGTTCTAATGGTAAGGAAGTATTAGTTAAGGTTTTACCTTTGTGTGATGCTTTTGTTTGTTTTCCTTCTTGGCATGCATCACACATTTTGTTCTTGACATACTTGATCTTTGGTAGCCCTTTGACCAACTCCATCTTGGCTACCTTGGCTATGTTTTTCATGTTGATGTGCCCCAATCTCCTATGCCATAGCCAACTTTCTTCTTCTTTCGTAACAAGACACTTAGTGGAAATGTTAGAAGCATATGAAAGATCAACATAATAGATATTTGATTTCCTATATCCAACTAACATACAATCATTTAATTCCTTGTGTCTAATCATGCATTTAGAGGATTCAAAAGAAACATGATAGTTTGCATCACAAAGTTGACTAACACTTAATAAATTAAATTTCATATTTTCAACTAGTAAAACTTTGTGAATGACAATTTTGGGGGATACCTCAATTGTACCTCTACCTAATATCTTGAGTTTTCCACTATTTCCAAAAGACACCGCTCCCTTCTTCACATACTTAATTGTTGAGAACTTGCTCACATCCCCGGTCATGTGTGTTGAACAACCATTATCCACGATCCACATACCTTGCTCTCCTACCTAAATCACATGATAAACACAAGCTTTTGGTATCCAAACATTTGGACCGGTAATATTAAGTAAAAACTTCTTAGGTACCCATGCTTTCTTAACCTTACCCTTAATGGTTGCTTTTCTATTTATTAATGAGATATAAGCAACTTCTTTTTCTTTTGGCTTGTATCCTATACCGGCCTTATTGTAAATGGCTCTTTGTCGGCTAAGGATCATGTCAAGGTATTTTGAGCCATTTGTAAATTTCTCTAAGCATGCCTTTAACTCACTAACCTCATCCTTAAGTTTGTCATTCTCTTCCTTAAGCATGCAAGAATCAACATGTGAAGGTTTTTCATTTCTAATGGCCTTTAGTTCTACCTTCATGCTTCTAACCTTAGATTTAGACTTATATAGAGCCTCTTTAAGATAAGCAATTGATTTATAAAGAAGCTTAACTTTAGGAGAATTCATTAACTCATCGTCACTAGATGACGATTCATCACTTGAAGACTCTTCTCATTGGCTTGATGTACCGGAGTTATCTTCTTGGGCCATGAATGCCACATGGCGTGTGATGTGGCAAAGCTCATCATCATCAGAGGAATCTTCAACACTTGGTGTGTCCCATGTGGTTTGAGCCACCAAGGCCTCCTTCTTCTTCTTCTCCTTCTTCTCCTTCTTTTTCTTTTCTTTTTCCTCCTTCTTCTTTAGCTCCGGGCAATTTGGCTTTATGTGCCCCTTCTTATTGCAAGCATGGAAAATCACATTATTATTAAAATTTGAATTACCACTAATTTTACCTCTTGAAGAATGAGACCCCTTCCTTGCTTTTCTATTCTTGAACTCCTTTGATTTTCTATAGGGTTTCTTGACAAAGTTGACCATCTCACTAGATGAGTCTCCATCACTACTTGAATCACTCTCCGACTCGGATGATGATGACACTTCTTTTCTTTCTTTCTTCTTCTTTTCCTTCTTCTCAACAAATAGAGCTAAACCCTTTTCCTTATAAGACATGTTAGTTTGCTCATGCAATTCAAACTCAAAAAATAATTCATCAATTTTAATTTGAGAAAGATCCCTAGTTACTTTAATAGCATCAACTATAGAAGTCCATAGAGAATTTCTAGGAAATGCTTGAAGTATGTATCTTACCAAATCCCGGTTGTCAACTCGCTCACCTATGATATGGAGTCCATTCACAATCTCCTTGAACCTTCCATGCATTTGGCTTACGCTTTCATGCATCTTCATTTGGAAGGCTTGAAGTTGTCCAATTAGCAAGTCCTTCTTGGCCCTCTTTGACTCCTTGGATCCTTCATTTAGCTCAATGAGCTTTTCCCATAGCTCCTTGGCGGATTCCAAAGGGCCTACCTTGTTGAGTTGCTCCATGGTAATACCGCATTGAATGGTGAGTACTGCCTTTGCATTTGATTCGAATCTCCTATTCATTTCCCTTGTCTAATCCTTGCTTGGAATAAGATTTCCATGCTCGTCCACCGGTTCCTCAAAGCCATCTACAATGCTATGCCAAATTTCAATATTACTCATTAGATAGTACTTCATCCTACCTTTCCAATATGCAAAGTGACTCCCATCGAAGAGCGGTGGCTTGGTGGTGCTATATCCTTCTTGAAGAGCCATTGATGCCTTGGTTGATGGTGAAATCTTCCAAGCTATTCGGGCTATGATACCACTTGTTAGGATCTTTGTAATGGCTAATGGGGGGTTGATTAGCCTTTCTTGGTTTCTACAAGTAAGTTAGCGGAAGCAATACAAATACAAATACGAATACGAATAAGAAACAAGAAAACCAATGCTAACACCCGATGTACGTGGTTCGGAGATGACACTCCTACTCCACGGTAATCCGTAAGGTGGATTAGCACTAGCCAAGCTTCACTAGATCCTCCTTTGGATGAACCAAGGTGGAGAAACCTTGTCTTACAATGCTCTCCTCTTCTTTACAATAATGGAAGATTAAGATTAGAGAAGAGGAGGTTTAGAAGCATAAAAACACTTGGAGAAAGCTTGGTGAGCACAAGAGTATAGTTAGGAATGAGAGAACTAGCTTCACCAAGCTCCCCAAGGACCCTTCTTATAGAAGAAGGGCTATTTTTCCCGTTGGGCTTCAATTAGTCGACTGATGCTCATCATCAGTCGACTGCCGCTGAAGCCAACGACTTCTGAACAAGCAGATCCACGGAGATACGTAGCCGTAATTTCCAACGACCAAGTGATCAGTCGACTGATCCCTCCATCAGTCGACTGATGGAGTGATCAGTCGAGTGATCGTAGGCCGCAGTCGAGTGCGACTACACTCTGTGCTCGTATTTGCATTGATCAGTCGACTGCCACTATTGGCAGTCGACTGATTGCAACATCAGTCGACTGCTACTGCCAAAGCAGTCGACTGATGGTCAGGGTTTCATCCTGACTTAGTCGAGCACCTGACCAGTCGACTGATACATCGTATCAGTCGACTGATACTCATCAAGTATGAGTAATTCACACTTGATTTTACACCCTAGACCTAGACTCAACCTTCTAGCTCCTCATTAAGCCTTGCGCCTCCAGGATCCCTCCGAGTCCGTGACTTGTTCATCCTTTGCGCTTTGCTTCCAAGAGCTTCCTTCGGTTTCGTCATGTCTTGGGTTGCCAAATGCTTGGACTTTATGCTGCCAAGACTACAAGCTTGGACTTATGCTGCCAAGAATTTACTTTGGACTTCTTTTGCCAAGGTTCACTTGGACTTTACGCTGCCAAGACTACAAGCTTGGTGTTACGCTGCCAAGTCCATCCCTTGGACTTCTCTTGCCAAGATCATACTTGGTCTTCCTTTGCCAAGGTTCACTTGGACTTTACGCTGCCAAGACTACAAGCTTGGTCTTATGCTGCCAAGTTCGTCCCTTGGACTTTCCTTGCCAAGATCATACTTGGACTTCTCTTTTACCAAGTCTTCATCCTTGGATTTCCCTGTCACTTAAACATATTCGTAATTAGATCACAAAACATTGCCTAACTTAGATGATTATCCAAACATCAAAACATATAAATGCTTGGGGCATTGTTGCACCAACATTGAGTACTTGGCAATGGGAAAGTCCAAGTCTTGAGTACTTGGCATAGAAAGTCCAAGCATGGGTCTTGGCAAGGGAAAGTCAAAGCTTGAGTCTTAGCAATTGGAAAGTCCAACATTGGGTTGTCATGGAAAATCCAAGGGGGTAGTCTTGGCTACATAAGTCCAAGGGTGTAGTCTTGGCGGTAAGAGTACAAGTCATGGGTAATTGGCATTTGGGAAGTCCATGGGTTGATATTGGCGGCGTAAAGTCCAAGGGTGAAGTCTTGGCAGCATAACTCCAATGGTTGGCGGTGTAAAGTTCAAGCATGGTCTTGGCAGCATAAGTCCAATGTGCCTTGGCGGTGTAGACACCGTTAGCATGACAATAGCCGATGGAAGCACCTGAAGGCTAGTGTATGGATGAACAAGTC
Organism: Wurfbainia villosa; assembly: GCA_025175895.1. NCBI lineage: Eukaryota > Viridiplantae > Streptophyta > Magnoliopsida > Zingiberales > Zingiberaceae > Wurfbainia > Wurfbainia villosa. The sequence goes on along the minus strand of CM045991.1, from coordinate 9,990,290 downwards.
ATGGATTACTTGGAGGGATCCGATAGGCGTGAGGCTGATGGAGGTGGATAGAAGGCTTAGGTCTAGGCTAAGGGTGGTCTAGCAAGTATGAGGGTATCATACTTGGTGTTAAATCTCATGGTTGAGGTTTATCAGTTGACTGGTCAAGTGTTTTGACACTTGGCAGTCGAGTCGACACTTAGTAGTCGATTGAGATTATTACTAGTCGACTGCCTTGAGTCAACTAGGATTCGACTTCGACAAAATGGCCTAGCAGTCGACTCCCAGCATTGGGTAGTCAACTGATGGCCCTAGCAATCGATTGCCATGTATGACAGTCGACTGATGGTCTGTATCGTGAGCACAGAACACTCGGTAGTCAACTGATGGCCCTAGCAATCGATTGCCATGTATGACAGTCGACTGATGGTCTGTATCGTGAGCACAGAACACTCGGTAGTCAACTGGACAGTCAGCTATGGCGGTTGGCAGTCGACTGATGATGTTGGAAGTTGACTGCCAAGTGATCCGTTGGAGTTTTTTTCAGCATGGATCAAGCCGTTGTCTCACAACAACACTGTTGACAGTCGACTAGGGCCTTTTGGCAGTCGACTGCCAGGCAGAAATTCAGGTTGCATAGAGGCATAAAAGGAGCTCGACGGGAGGGATTTTTGCAACCATTCTTGAGCGATTTCTTGGGCATTTTTGAGGCGATTTGCTGGTGCAAATCAGGGTCTTCAAGCACGGTTCAAGCAATCAACAAGCAAGCATTCAAAAGAGAATTTGTAAAGTTTTCTTTACATAGATTGTTGTATTCATTTTGTATTTACTTTTTTACTTTTTGTATTACTTTTGTAATCTTTGTATGAGGTTTCTTTGCCTCCGACTTGTTGTCGAGAAGGAGTATTTGAATAGTGGTGTGTGTTTGCATCGCTAGGGCTCATTCGAGCCCAATCCGTGGAGTAGGAACCTTAAGGTTCCAAACCACGTTATATTTATGTGTTGTAGTTGTGTTTGTGGTCTTTCATTATTGTATTTCATATTTCCGTTGCGCTAACAAGTTTTGTAGAGACGAACACGATCGAATTCCATCGCATGACGAAAATGCTATTCACCCCTCCCCCCCACCCCTCTAGCGGGCGCATAGGTCCTAACAGAGGGTCCCACGACCATGGAAACCTCCATGGGTAGGCCATGGAATGACCTGTAGTGGGTGGTGTGGTTCCATTTGCTCCCCATTCGATCATGTGTTCACGTGACTTTCCTACATGGCTTGATTGTACCTTCTTTTTTCCTAAATTTCACCCTCATGAGAATAAAAACATGAAAATTGCAATTATCTGAATTAAAAATGCAATATGAAAGTAAATTCAATGTTTTATGTATGATATGTGAATAAATACTAGAAAAGCATGGTAAATAAATCTTAAAAAGTGCATATGATTCACACTCATCAGTCTGTAGGACCTGATTAGGCAAAGAAAGTCTTAGCAGAGATCGAAGAAACCAAGAGAGTCTCGGTGGGTCAGTAAAGTTTGAACATCGAAAAGAGCTAGGGGGGGTCTAAAGATCGAAGGCTAAGTAGGAAAGTCCAAACAGGTCAGAGGACTAAGTGTTTAGCAAAGGTAAGCAAGATAAAGACCTTGTGTGGAGTGGTTCTTCTGGACAAGAAGAACTGGTAAAGTCGTATCCTTGGTACGGGAATAACCTTAGGCGACGATCCAACTAAGGGTTCCAAGAAAATACCAAAGTTTAGATCGGACAACCGAAGATTGCGATTACTAATATGTTGTGCTAACTCTGTGATGTAGGAATTCTCTAGTGACAAAATGAGGTTCAAGCAACTGTGTTGGGGACCTTTGGATGTGCTAGAAGGGGGGGGGGTTGAATAGTGTTTCATCGATTTTCTTGATTGTGTTCATTTGCTTGTCTACAAGAATGTTAGTGCACATAGAGGAAAATGAATACAAAGAAATAAATACACAAAACAAGCAAACACAATCAGAACACAAGTATTTTTACGCGGTTTAGAACTTACGATTCCTACTCCACGGCGGTGCTCTAGTGATCTTCCCTTACTATGAACTTCTCGTTCTCTGTATGACATTGGAGGTGGAGAAACCTCTTACAAAGGCTTACAAGAAGAATACAACAACCAAAACTAAATACAAAAGCAAATACAAGTAAAGAACACTTTACTCAAGAGAAGTTTGATTGCTTTGCTTTTTGGTTGCTGTGGAATACTTTGAAGATCCGAAATTGCACTTGCACTTCCTCTTCAAATCCCCCAAAGAATCGCTACCTTCCTTATTCCCATTGATCTTCTTGTAAGTCACATGTCGAGTTGATTTTTCATCTTCCAATCGATTGTCCTTACCCACCGGTCGACTGCTCACATATCCGTTCTCTTATAACGAATTAATCCACTTTAGAAAATTTCTGATCAGTCGACTGCCCTGATCCAGTAGTAGACTGACATAGCTACCAGTTGATTATTATAGGTGAGAAGTTGACTATCAAATATTCTGTGTCCTGGCCACTTAGTTTCAATTGACTGCCAATGGCCAGTCGACTACCAGAGTCATAGGTCACAGTTGAGCCTCAGTTGACTACATGACCAATTGACTGGGTCATAACCCCAGTTAACTGCCCAAGTCAACTAGGTCTCCCGAGGGTCATGCACTCGTCTAGTTGACTAGCTAATGCCACCAATCAACTAGTAAACCTCAAACATGAGATTTAACCTAAGTATGATCCACTCATACTTGATACTCACCCTTAGCCTAGACCTAAGTCTTCTAGCCACCTCCATCAGCCTCATGCCCTCAGGGTCGATCGGAGTCCTCCATAACTTGTTCACCCTTCACGCTAGACTTTAGGTGCTTCCATCGACTATGCCTCCAGGACTTCTCCATTGTCATGTCTCAATGCTTGGACTTTCACCGCTAAGACTACACACTTGGATTTACGTGGCCAAGACTACACCCTTAGACTTTTCCTTTGCCAAGTATCTATATTTGGACTTTCGTCACCAACACTACACACTTGAACTTACACGGTCAAGACTACACCCTTGAACTTTTCCTTTTCCAAGTATTAATAGTTGGACTTTTTTTGTCAAGTCTCCAAACTTGGGCTTCCACTCGAGTCTCACTTGAGCGAGGTCAAACTTGATTTGAGGCTGATTGCTCTAACATCTCCCTCATATGACCTTGCATATCCCAAACATCCACTTGTCATATGGTCAACATATGATTAAACCATATTGATAAACACATTGACAATCCCATTGTCAAACTCATTGTCAAACATCAAAATCCTACTCGAGTCCCACTCGAATATGGTCAATCATGAGTTGGGTTGATTGCACCAATAATCTCCCTCTTTTTGATGTTTGACAACACCTTTAAGTTAGGATATCCCATAAGTCCAACTATGCCTTTTCTTACGCCAAAGCATAATAAAGGTTTACCTAACTTAAACTCTCATTTCCCCCCTTTGGAATACATCAAAAAGTCTACCAAGGTTTTCAATGTCTCATCTCCAATGAGATCTTACATTCTCCCCCTTGGTCCAAAATTATCTTGGATGCCTTCGCTCTTCTTAGTGATACAACTCTTATTACTAAATGGGAGGCAATCCTTCATTCTCCCCCTTAAAAAAAACATCCATCATCCCTTGATGGATAAACTCCCCCTAAATGCTTACTCCCCCTTGACCATTGCACTAACAATGTCCTTGAAGAGTTCATAAGCCTATAGGGAATCTAAACAATCGAAAATAAGGGTAAAAGTTTAACCTTGAACTTTAACCTTCCTTAAAATTTGAAACTCCACTCTAACTAACTCTCCTAATCATTTTCAATGATAATTTTCTCCTTCCAATGCTTCTCTAAGCATATCATAGGGTTAGGAGCAGTTAGGGTACCTAGGGCTGTTGATATATAGATGGCTAAACAAATCTTGTTTAGTGGAAATAAGCACCAGCAGTCGACTCAGTCAGAGACCAATTGACTACCACTAGCCCCAGTCGACTGCTCCATGTTATCTACTAAACTCTGATTTTTCAAAAATCAGAGCTTTTCATTCGCATTTTGAAAATTCATAAGTAAATATATGTTTTTTTAAATATTGAAATTGTATACATACATTACTTAAGTCACATACAATGGGTGAAAAATAATTTTAAATTAAAATATCTATTATTTTAAAAAATTGATATAAAATTCAAAAGCATTGAAAACTTCAATGTTTTGTCTAATTTTGTGTCAATCTTATCAATGGTGATTGATATCAAAAGATAGACTTCACTAAGGTTTTTCAAAATTATTTTGAAATTGTTTTCAAACTTTAATTTTAATCATGGTCTATGAGCTAGATGTACATGACTTGTACATTAGCTTTCCTCATGATTTATCCTTATGATTGAAAGAGTTTAAGTTCATTTTGATGTACCATATAAGTATATTGAACTCAACTTAATTTTTTAACATCTCACATGTGTCTAGAATGTATCAATATACACACATGTCATCCTATGATCTTTGTGAGATGTGAGTTTTGTTCTTTCCTAATCTAAGGGTTCATGCATTTTATCTAGGCATATTCATTTGGTTCCTTTATCTAGGATATCAAATAATGCCATTTGTCTTTAATTTCAATTTGATTGACTGAAATGCATGAATTATGATTATGACATAAATAATTTGCATAATTTAAGCATATTTACCAATGATGCATGATATCATAGCATAATACAAATTAACCTAAGCATTATCATGACATTTTAAATAATAATATGAGCATGATGTCATGAAATGACATATGACAAACAAAAGCATGACAAATATATAATATAAGATATAGAAATACCTAAGTTTAAATCTTAATTACCATTTACTAAAACTTATACCAATTTTCCATAACCAACTAAATCCCTTAAGTGTGCCAAAATCCAAAATGACACACTGTAGACTTTTACTCTAGCTGTGCCAATTATGATTCATTTTTCAACTCTCATAATTCAATTGACACATCCTAAATTCTTTTAGGATGAAATTCTAAACTCATTTTCAAGGTATCACATAACCTTAAAAATGTCCTAAAGTGTCAATTCTACCATGGTTAGGTTAACTACCCATCCATTCAAGGTTGACACACCCTAAACCCATCTAGCATGAAGGGATCATGCTCCTAGGAACCCAATACCTATTGGAATTCCTTGGGTTTACTAGGTAGTCACTAGGGATAACCTCCTTTAGTACCTTCCTAATGACCCATCTAGGCTTAATGACCTTGGTCATTATGGTCTTGTCTAGGTCAGTTCTAGGGATGGCTTCCCTTGTGACATTCTTAGTGATTTTGCTAGGCTTCTTCGAAACCTTAGCCACTAGACACCTATCATGGTCAACTCTAGGGATGACTTCCCTTGTGACCTTAACTTTCCTAGACCTAGAGTTTGTTTCATAGTTAAATGGAACACTATGATAGGTAGGCTTATTTACCTTTGACTTAGGCTTGTGACTCAAATCTTTCTTGTCCATAGATACACCTTGCCTATTAACACCTAACTATTGACTACTAGACCCATTAAGCATCTTTTCCATTCTTATAAGGGTCTTTTCCAATTTCTCAAGTTTTAACCTCAAAACTTGATTTTCCTCCTCCAATTTCCCTATTTTTGATTTTTCATAAGTTCTTGGGATATTTTTCTTCTTCCTAGGCATATGTCTATCCTTAGGACTAATATTACAATGTTTAGCACCTAAACAAACATATTTATTTCTAGCATGCTTTTGATTATGAACAATTGCTAGTGAATTAAAAACATGCTTTTTATCATTACATAAAGGAAGAGCATTATTAAGATATACCTTAGGCTTTGGCTTGGTTGCTCCCCCTACATATGAGGCCTCTCCTTTGTCCTTGCTAGGGCGCCTCCCCCTCAGACATTGGTGTTGGGAGTATGGGGAATACAATCAAAGTCCCACATTGGTAAGACATGGAAAAGATCATGTGCTTATAAGAAAAAAGATATCTCCATTGGTATGAGGCCTTTTGGGTAAAGCCCAAAAATAAAACCATGAGGGCTTAAACCCAAAGTGGACAATATCATGCCATTGTGGAGATATGTGGAGCTTATAAGCACTAACAATTGGCTCATATAGTGGCCCTTTTGTTGACATTTGAAGTATACTATATGCCCCTTGCCTTTTCGTATTGGGGCTTCGGCCTCCTTTACCTCCTCCTTGGCCTTAGGTGATGGTTGAGCCTTCTTGACTATTTTTGGGTATTTGCTCTTATAATGCCCTACTTTCCTACACTCAAACATATAATGTGATCTTTATTTTTAATTATTATGCTTGAGTTACCTTGAATTGTAGGAGAAGCTTGGTCGGATTCTTCATTGCTCTCCGAGGTAGAGGGTTCCACCTCTTGCTCTAGCTCCGGTGTTGGTTGTCTCTCTTCCCCCTTAATCCTAGAGGTGGAGGGTTCTTCAATCTCCTCGACTTCGGATGTTGAGCACCTCTCCACTTCTGAAGCTTCAAGCTCTTGAGATGATGAGCTTGCTTCCTCTTCCTTAGATTTTTCCTTATCATCTTGGGTCGGTGAAGGCTTCTCATAATGCTCGATCAATTTGCTCCATAATTCTTTAGCGTCGTAGCATTCTCCTAGGATATACACTAAATCCTTAGGTATTGAAGTATCTAACATTAACGTTACCTTTTTATTTATTTTGAATTTCCAATTTTGCTCCTCGGTCCACTTCTTCTTCTTGAAAAATCTTCCTTTCTTGTCATCGGGGGGATCAAAACCATCTACAATACTAAACCAATTTTCAATGTCATTCATTAAAAAATATTATATTCTACCTTTCTAATAAGAGAAATTTTTGCCATTGAAGATAGGTGGAACTTGTGTGTTGTATCTCAATCCATCATTTGGCAACTCCATTGTTCTTGATGCTCCCGATGGATCTTCTACTCCTCTAGCATGTGCTTCCTTGGCAATTAGTCCTTGAAGAGAGACCTTGCTCTAATACCACTTATTGGGGACCTTTGGATGTGCTAGAGGGGGGAGGGGTGAATAACATTTCGTCGATTTTCTCGATTGCGTTCATTTTCTTGTCTACAAGAATGTTAGTGCACATAGCAGGATAGGAATATAAAGAAATAAACACACAAAACAAGCAATTACAATCACGACACAAGTATTTTTATGTGGTTTAGAACCTACGGTTCCTGCTCCACGACACTACTCTAGCGATCTGCCCTCACTATTATTGGAATGTATACTGAAAGTCTAGCTCTTTTTGTATGAACATTTTATTTTGAAATAAGAATCACATGATCATTGTTTGCACTTTATATTTATTATATGTGTGCATATTGTCTAATATTTTATATTGTAGATAACATGGTGCTTGGTGTGGCACAGAAGATCATGTTATCAGTCCCTTGTAGAATATAAGTAGAGGCTCACAACCAAGATGGTTTTGGACAAACCATTGGCATGGTTGTAGTGTAGCTTGGTATTGTTTTGTCTTGAACATAGAGTTACACTAGTACACTTAGGTGTATTGAGCAGGACCGACATAGAGGTGATTCAATTTATTACTGACTACATAATTGAATCGAACCTCGGATATTATGTTGTACATGCTCTTAATCCCGATATAATAACGGGCACATGTACTTAGTATTTATTTCTTTGATTTACCAAAGGGTGAGATTTAGATGGAGTAAATCAATATGCCCGGTAAGTTGGGAAATGATATTATTTACATGGTGTGCCGTTGATTATAGGAGGAAACCGTGTCCTATATATAGGTTGATGATGTCCCCTTGAGGAGCTCATAAGGTTCATCATGTAAACCCTGCAGGTTGACTTAGTCAACATGATGATAAGGTTGAGTGGTACTACTCGAGGAGTTAGATGTTAATTAATTGATGGTCAGTAAATCAATTAATTGACAGACATTCGATATCTTAAACACGGGGAGATAGATGTACAAATAATATATGGAGCCCATATTATCATATGGGGGTTGGTGAGGTAATTCAATGATGATCCTCTAGTGGAATGGAACATCATTGATGGATCAAGTTTATGTGGTTCCGATCCATCGGGTGGCCAAGATCCAACTCCTCCTCATGGTCCCTATTGTAGCCTATTAACACCTCATGAAGCCTAGATCCAATGATGGAAAACAAAACTCTAGATCCGACGGTGGAGATTAAATTCCTAGATCCGACGGTTGGGATGAAACCCTAGATTCGACGGTTGGGATGAAACCCTAGATCCGACGGTTGGGATGAAACCCTAGATCCAATGGTTGGGATGAAACCCTAGATCCGACGGTTGAGATTAAATCCCTAGAACCAATGGAGGAGATTAAACCAAGGCCTAAACCTAACTCTATATATATGGGCTTAGGTTTGGGCGGCAAGTAGGGAATGATGAAAAAGATAAAAAAACCTAATTGAGATAAGGTGGCTTGGGTGGCAAGAAATAGGAGGAGGTTAGGGTTAGGGTTTGGTTCATGGTGTTGGGCGGCAACAAGAAGAAGAAGCCTCTTCTTCTTCTTCCCAATGGTGGCCGTCAACCCTTCTTCCTTCTTCCTCCTTGGTTTGGCCGGCGCCCAAGCTTCTCCCTTCCTTCTATGGCTTAGGTTGGATGGCATTAGGATAGCTTCCCTTGGGCGGCAATCAAATCCTAGTTGGGATAGGATTGGGGTTGGGCGGCTAGGGTTAGGGTTTTGGAATTAGGGTGGGCGGCAACAAGAAGATGAAGATCCTTTTCTTCTTCCTTCTAAGTGTTGGCCGGCGACTATCCTTGTTCCCTCTACCTTGGCCGGAGCTCAACCTATTCTCCTTCCCTTCATCCTTGGCCGGAAATTAGGAGAGCTTTGTCTAGGGTTTGGGCAGCAACAAGGAGGAGGATTATTTTCCTTTCCTTTCTCCAAGTGTTGGCCGGTGCCCATGCCCTTGTTGTTTCTCTTTTGGTTGGTTTCCATACTCCATTTTATCTTCCTTGGCAGTAGCAACATCGAGTTTATTGACTTGGTGGCGGTTCTAGAAAGGAAGATGAGTTTTTTTAGGATCTTCCTTTGTTCCTAGTGAACAAGGAAAGGAAGATTGGTGAACTAGGAGGCTACAACATATGGTAGATCGTCGCCCACACGACGTCCAAAAGGAGGGAGGACATACAATAGAAGATCAAGAGGTATAACAAGAGGTATAATCTTGTTTATTTTGATTAATGTTCTTTTGTATTATGTTTATAATTGCTTTTCAATTATATGCATGTTTTGTGTAGATTGTTACTTGCTTGTATTTGTTATGAGCATGTTTACTTTATGTATGTGTTGATTATACATGTCTACATTCATATGTATTTGTATAATCATGGACCCCGAAGATAAACACAAGAACCGGCGATCCGTCCGTCGTCTCTTCCGTGGCTAACCGACTAGAAGAGTTTTGTTGCTTGAATAACTAGTTTGTTCAAGAGATCGCTCAAGTCGATAGCACGACGATGAATTGGTTGATCTTAGGAAACTCATCCCATCCGGATTAGTTTTCATTTGTTGAAAATTTTAATCCGGGGACATGGGAGCCGATGAGCCTCCGAAGCCGATTCCCAACAATTGGTATCAGAGCTACGGTTTTCGGTTTTGTGTGTTTTGGATTCGGTTATTTTTATGCACTTTTTCATATATTATATGTGCCGGATAATAGTAGGATATGCTTAGTTTAACTCTTTGGTTGCAGGCGTAAGATCCGACTATTATGGCCATATGTGTGTATGTGATTGTATGTGTGTAAATATTTATTATTTGAATCCTCGGGGTTGACGAGGCTAGATTAGTATTTAATTTTTGTAATTAAATACGACATTTTTTAGCCGATCATTTTAGTTTACTTTCGATCTAGATTATTTGTACACTCCTTCGTGGAGTATAGGATCGATGGATGTAAATTAAAATGATATATCTCAGCTCGGATCTCTTTATGGGCTCATGCAAAAAGGTGGAGCGGATTTAGGTGGCGACACGACGGGACGCATATTGGAGAACAAAGCCATAATAGTTGGAAAAATTCTGTTTTTTCCATATTTATTGCTGATTTGTTTTATATGCATGTTGTGTGCGCTTGAAAATTCCTCATTTTCAATTTACTAAGTGGGAGAGGGATATTTTAATTAATTCCCGCGGCCTTCATTACAATTTGACGTGTGATGCAACAAACTTGCGCGTCAGCTCTGAGTGCCTTCCTCCCCATCGGATGAGTTTGTTTGCGGATCACTAGGTCAAATAATGGTTATAGGAAATTATTTAGGAGCATGTGTACTTCCACATCGGTAAGGCACATAATCCGAGATAATTCCCTTAGTATCGTGTAATGGTGCACACTTACATGCAAATAAAAAGTATCCTCCCCATCGGAGTCACTGCTTTTATTTGTAGGGCCAAAGAGGAACCAACTATTAATTTTATTTGTCAAAAAGTAAGGTTGACAATATAATAAAATTAATGGGTAAAACCTCCTCTTACAAATGTAGAATTCGTATACGTCCACACTATCGTGGCATGCGATATTCTCGGTGTTTTGAGGTGTTGGTTGATTTCGGAATTTTATTGTTTTGAGGAATCAATAATATTTGAAATCTAATATTTTGATCAATGTGATTCTTAGGATTTTCAAAAATGACTTTCAGTTCACTTACTATGATACTAAAGGAAATAAACTTACTGTCCCCAAATAATGTTGATTGGAAAAGAATCTAGATATTGTCTTATCTGCTAAGAAGTACAAGTATGCACTCTTCAAAGAGTGTCCTCAAGCCATGGTTGCTCAAAAAGGTTTCTACTTCTAAGCCAAAAGGCAAGAGGAAGGAGAAACAAGGTGGAGCAAAGGTGGTGGGAGAATCTCAGGGAGGAGTGAAGAAGCCGAAAGGCAAGTACTTCACTTATGACCGACATAAGAAGAAGGATTATCCCAATCCGAAGGAAGAACAAATGTATATCCTTTGGTCCAGTCATTGAAACATGGTTAGAGGCATTATCTACCGGCACCTGGTGTATAGATACGAGAGCGACTAATCATGTCTGCAACACTTTGCAGGGGTTCCAGGAAACCCGACGACTAGCTAAAGGGGAGATTACCATTTACTTGGGCAATGCCATGAAGGTGGCGGCTATTGCAGTGGGAGAAGTTTTATTTATCTCTTAAGAAAAATAAAATTTTGGTTCTGGAAAATTCCCTTTATGTACCTTTATTTAGAAAGAATTTAATTTCAGTTTCTAAATTGTTTATGGATGGATATTCTATTTCTTTTAATGACAGAGTTGTTATAAAAAGGAATAGGGAAAATATCTGTTCAGGTACATTGATAGGAAATTTGTAAACACTTGAACCAAAAACCTCCCATGATGCAAATTGAAGTATATAACTCATCTTCTAATTCTAATAAGAGAAAAGAACCTTCGAAGATGAACCAAACATATCTTTGGCATCTAAGGCTTGGTCATATTAACCTGAGTAGAATTCAAAGGTTGATAGCTGATGGACCTTTGGGTTCATTAGTGGTGGAGGATCTCCCAACCTACGAATCTTGCTTGGAAGGTAAAGTGACCGAGAGGCCTTTTTAGGCCAAGGGGTATAGAGTCAATGATGTGTTAGGATTGGTTCATTCTGATTTGTGTGGTCCTATGACTATCCAGGCAAGAGGTAGTCTCGAATATTTCGTCTCTTTCATAGATGATTATTTAAGATATGGATGACACCACGATCTGATCGTGGTGGTAAGTACCTCTTGGGAGAGTTTAGGAACTACTTATCAGAGGTTGGGATTCAATCCCAATTGTCTGCACCTGGCACACCCCAGCAGAACGGTGTAGCAAAGCGAAGGAATATGACTCTTATGGAGATAGTTAGATTGATGATGAGTTATTCTGACTTGCCAGATTCGTTCTGGGGATATGCTCTAGATACGGCGGTGTACATTCTGAACTTGGTTCCATCTAAATCAGTGTCTTCTACTCCCACAGAGTTGTGGATCGTAAAGCCTAGTCTAAGACATATTCGGATATGGGGAGTCCAAAGACATGTGCCAAGGTTGATCGTAAGTTGGAACCTCGCATGTATGCGCTTTGTTTGTTGGCTATCCTAGGGAATGAAGGGTGGTTTGTTTTATAGTCCTAGAGATCGAGGGTGATCGTTAGTACGAATGCCGATTTCTAGAGGAAGACTATGTGATGAACCACAAGCCCAATTGTTCTCGAGGAGTCGACAGGGAAGTCGACTTCAGTACCACCGCATAAGAGGATATACCACATGTCATCGCACCGCTGCGTGTCACAGAGGATACACAGTGATACCTCGTCGTAGGGAGGGTTGTGAGACACTGATAGATTCATGTTCTTGGGAGAATCTTCCGATTTGGTCCTGCAACATGAACCTGATCCCTGGACATATGACGAGGCAATCCAAGATAAAGATGCAGCATCTTTGCAAAGTGCAATGAATAATGAGATTGAATCTATGGATTCAAATCAGGTCTTGGAGCTCTTATGCATAGCAGCTCATATGGATTATGAGGTGTGGCAGATGGATGTCAAGACAGCTTTCCTTAATGGAAGTCTTGAGGAGAACATCTATATGAAGCAACCAGAGGGATTCATTGCTAAGGGCAAAGAGCATCTTGTATGTAAGCTTAATCGGTCCATTTATGGATTGAAACAAGCTTCGAGGTCTTGGAACATCCGCTTTGATGAGGTAAATCCAGACTTATGGATTTATTCAAAGTCCGGATGAGTCTTGTGTATACAAGAGATGTGACGGAAACGTAGTGGTATTTCTTGTACTATATGTAGATGACATTTTGTTGATTGGCAACAATATCAAGGTGTTATCGGACGTAAGGGTATGGTTGTCCAAACAGTTTTGAAGGACTTGGGAGAAGTGGACACATCCTGGGATCAAGGTTAGTGTGCTAATCCCAAGCTTCATACATAGACATGATTATGGATCGCTTTTAGCATGCAAAACTCCAAGAAGGTTTTCTACCTTTCGTGCATGGAGTTCCTTTATCTAAGGAGATGTGTCCTAGATCATCCGAGGAGATAGAGGAGATGAAGGCGGTTCCTTTATGCTTCTAAGAGGGAAGCCTCATGTATACGATGCTATGTACGAGACCCGATATCCGCTATGCCGGGGCATGGTCAGCAGACATCGAGTAATCCAGATAGGGACATTGGATCCAGAAAGCATATATCAGAGTGCCCGAGAAGGACTAGGATTATATGCTAGTTTACCGGGCAGACCAATTACTCCCTGTGGGTTACATGGATTTCGATTTCCAATCTGATAGGGATAACAGTAAGTCTACCTCGGGGTTTTGTATTTACTTTGGGAGGTGGAGCCATTGTATGGAGGAGTGTCCAACAGTAAATGCGATGACTCCACCATGGAAGCCGAGTATGTGGCACCTCTTAAGGCGCCAAAGAAGTAGGTGGCTCAGGAACTTCCTGATGGACTTGGATGTGATTCCTGGTTTGCCCAGAAATATCACAATTTATTGTGATAATAATGGTGCAGTTGCAAACTCGAAGGAACCACGAGCCCATAAGGTAAGTAAATGCATAGAGCGCAAGTACCACCTGATACAAGAAATCGTAAAGGAGGTAGAAGTTGCTGTCGCCAAGATTGCATCAGAGGATGACCTGGTAGACCCTTTCACTAAGGCCCTTCTAGTGAGAGCTTTGATAGGCATGTGGAGGGAAGGGGAATCAGATGTATGGCAGTGTGATGACAGCATAGTCTTTTAGTATAAGTGGGAGATTGTTGGAATGTATACTGAAAGCCTAGCTCTTTTTGTATGAACATTTTATTTTGAAATAAGAATCACATGATCATTGTTTGCACTTTATATTTATTATATGTGTGCATATTGTCTAATATTTTACATTGTAGATAACATGGTGCTTGGTGTGTAAAGATCATGTTATCACCTTGTAGAATATAAGTAGAGACTCACAATCAAGATGGTTTTGGACAAACCATTGGCATGGTTGTAGTGTAGCTTGGTATTGTTTTGTCTTGAACATAGAGTTACACTAGTACACTTAGGTGTATTGAGCAGGACTGACATAGAGGTGATTCAATTTATTGCTGACTACATAATTGAATCAGACCTCGGATATTATGTTGTACATACTCTTAATCCCGATATAATAACGGGCACATGTACTTAGTATTTATTTCTTTGATTTACCAGAGGGTGAGGTTTAGATGGATTAAATCAATATGCCCGGTAAGTTGGGAAATGATATTATTTACATGGTGTGCCGTTGATTATAGGAGGAAACCGTGTTCTATGTATTAGGTTGATGATGTCCCCTTGAGGAGCTCATAAGGTTCATCATGTAAACCCAGCTGGTTGACTTAGTCAACATGATGATAAAGTTGAGTGGTACTACTCGAGGAGTTAGATGTTAATTAATTGATGGTCAGTAAATCAATTAATTGACGGACATTCGATATCTTAAACACGGGGAGATGGATGTACAAATAATATATGGAGCCCATATTATCATATGGGGGTTGGTGAGGTAATTCAATGATGATTCTCTAGTGGAATGGAACATCATTGATGGATCAAGTTTGTGTGGTTCCGATCCATCGGGTGGCCAAGATCCAACTCCTCCTCATGGTCCCTATTGTAGCCTATTAACACCTCATGAAGCCTAGATCCAATGATGGAAAACAAAACTCTAGATCCGACGGTGGAGATTAAATCCCTAGATCCGACGGTTGGGATGAAACCCTAGATCCGACGGTTGGGATGAAACCCTAGATCCGACGATTGTGATGAAACCCTAGATCCGACGGTTGGGATGAAACCCTAGATCCGACAGTTGAGATTAAATCCCTAGAACCAATGGAGGAGATTAAACCAAGGCCTAAACCTAACTCTATATATATGGGCTTAGGTTTGGGCGGCAAGTAGGGAATGATGAAAAAGAAAAAAAAACCTAATTGAGATAAGGTGGCTTGGACGGCAAGAAATAGGAGGAGGTTAGGGTTAGGGTTTGGTTCATGGTGTTGGGCGGCAACAAGAAGAAGAAGCCTCTTCTTCTTCTTCCCAATGGTGGCCGGCAACCCTTCTTCCTCCTTCCTCCTTGGTTTGGCCGACGCCCAAGCTTCTCCCTTCCTTCTATGGCTTAGGTTGGATGGCATTAGGATAGCTTCCCTTGGGCGGCAATCAAATCCTAGTTGGGAAAGGATTGGGGTTGGGCGGCTAGGGTTAGGGTTTTGGAATTAGGGTGGGCGGCAACAAGAAGATGAAGATCCTTTTCTTCTTCCTTCTAAGTGTTGGCCGGCCACTATCCTTGTCCCTCTACCTTGGCCGGAGCTCAACCTATTCTCCTTCCCTTCATCCTTGGCTGGAAATTAGGAGAGCTTTGTCTAGGGTTTGGGCAGCAACAAGGAGGAGGATTGTTTTCCTTTCCTTTCTCCAAGTGTTGGCCGGCACCCATGCCCTTGTTGTTTCTCTTTTGGTTGGTTTCCATACTCCATTTTATCTTCCTTGGCCGGCGGCAACATCGAGTTTATTGACTTGGTGGTCGGTTCTAGAAAGGAAGATGAGTTTTGTTTTAGGATCTTCCTTTGTTCCTAGTGAACAAGGAAAGGAAGATTGGTGATCTAGGAGGCTTCAACTTTTGGTAGATCGTCGCCCACACGACGTCCAAAAGGAGGGAGGACATACAATAGAAGATCAAGAGGTATAACAAGAGGTATAATCTTGTTTATTTTGATTAATGTTCTTTTGTATTATGTTTATAATTGCTTTTCAATTATATGCATGTTTTGTGTAGATTGTTACTTGCTTGTATTTGTTATGAGCATGTTTACTTTATGTATGTGTTGATTATACATGTCTACATTCATATGTATTTGTATAATCATGGACCCCGAAGATAAACACAAGAACCGGCGATCCGTCCGTCGTCTCTTCCGTGGCTAACCGACTAGAAGAGTTTTGTTGCTTGAACAACTAGTTTGTTCAAGCGATCGCTCAAGTCGATAGCACGACGATGAATTGGTTGAGCTTAGGAAACTCATCCCATCCGGATTAGTTTTCATTTGTTGAAAATTTTAATCCGGGGACATGGGAGCCGATGAGCCTCCGAAGCCGATTCCCAACAACTATGAACTTGTCCTTTCCAGTATGACACTGGAGGTGGAGAAATCTCTTACAAGGACTTACAAGAAGAATACAACAATCAAAACTAAATACAAAAGCAAATACAAGTAAAGAACACTTTACACAAGAGAAGTTTGTTCACTTTGCTTTTTGATTGTTGTGGAATGCTTTGAAGATCAGAAATTGCACTTGCACTTCCTCTTCAAAACCCCTAAAGAACCACTGCCTTCCTTCTTCTCGTCGAGCTTCTTTTAAGTCACACATCAGACTAATTTTTTGCCTTCCAATTGACTGACCTTACCCACCAGTCGACTGACCTTATCCACTAGTCGACTGACCTTACCAATCAGTCGACTGCTCACTTATCCGTTGTCTCACAATGGACTAATCCACGTCAGAAAATTCCTGACCAACCAACTACCTTGACCTAGCAGTATACTACCAAATATTATATGTTCTGGCTAATTAATTCAAGTCAACTGCCAGTGATCAGTCGACTGCTAGAGCCACAAGTCGTAGTCGAGCCTCAGTCGACTACATGACCAGTCGATTGCCTGAGTCAACTAGGTATCCCGAGTGCAGTGCACTCGACCAATCGAATGGTAAACCTCAAATATGAGGTTTAACCCAAATATGATCCCCTCATACTTGATACTCACTCTTAGCCTAGACCCAAGTCTTCTAGCCACCTCTATCAGCCTCACGTCCTCAAGGTCCATCTGAGTCTTCCATGACTCATTCACCCTTCGAGCTAGCCTTCAGGTGCTTCCATCAGCTATGTCATGCCATCGGGTCTACTTTACCAAGAGGTTGTGTCTCCGGGACTTCTCCATTGCCAAACCTCACTGCTTGGACTTTCACTACTAAGACTACACACTTGGACTTACGTGGCCAAGATTACACCCTTGGACTTTTCCTTTGCCAAGTATCTATATTTGGACTTTTGCCGCCAACACTACACACTTGGACTTACACAGTCAAGACTACACCCTTGGACTTTTCCTTTGTCAAGTATTCATAGTTGGACTTTTTATGTCAAGTCTCCAAACTTGGACTTCCACTCGAGTCTCACTCGAGATAAGTCAAACTTGATTTGAGGCCGATTGCTCCAATAATCGCCTTCTAACATCTCCTTCATATGACCTTGCATATCCCAAACATCCACTTGTCATATGGTCAAACCATATTGATAAACACATTAACAATCCCATTTTCAAACTCATTATCAAACATGAAAATCTTACTCGAATTCCACTCGAGTCTGGTTAATCGTGATCTGGACCGATTGCACCAACAAACTGGACTGATCCATGCGACTAGAACAAGTCAAGGCGACTAGATCAAGTCCAGTCGATCAGAACAAGAGATAAAATTAATCAGCCGAAACAAGTGTTAGGTACCTTCGGATGCGCTAGGGGGGGGAGTGAATAGGTCTTTCGATTTTGCTCGATTCGTTTATTGATCGTCTACAAACTTGTTAGTGTGAAGCAGAATATAGAACAAAATATAAACAAATGAACAATATGATCACACACACAAGACAATAATTTTCACATGGTTCGGAACCTATGATTCTTACTCCATGATTAGTCTTTAGTGTCTACTCTACTAAACCTTGTCTTCTTCTCGGCAACACACCGGAGGTTGAGAAAGCATCTTATAATTAGTTTATATAGAAAATACAATAAGCAAATACAAATGTAAAAAAAGAATGTAATATAATGAACACTTTACCAAGAATGCTTGATTGTTGTTGTTTTGTTGCTTTGAATGCCTTGGAAGGTTTGGAATACAACAGCAAATCCCCTCCCAAATCACCAAGAGTTGGCTCCTTCTCCTTCTCCCGCAACATGAATTTAAAGGCTTAACTTGGGTCGGATTTCTGCCTATCAATCGACTGCCAAAAGGCCACAATCGACTATAGTATCGTTGTCTCATAACAGACTAATCCACATAGAATTAGAGTTGATCAGTTGACTGTCTTGACCTAACAGTCGACTGACATAAGCTAGCAGTCGACTGTCAAACCTTTTGTGTTCATGTCCATCAAAACTAGTTAACTGCTCAACCCTAGTAGTTGAGTGTTAGAACCATAGGTCACAGTTAAGCCTCAGTTGACTACACGACTAGTCAACTGGGTCATAACTCCAGTCGACTACTCGAGTAACCTAGGTCTCTCGAGTGTTGTGCACTCGACCAATCGACTGACCAATACCACCAGTCGACTGGTAAATCTCAAACATTAAGTTTAACCTAAGTATGATCCCCTCATACTTGATACTCACCCTTAATCTAGACCTAAGTCTTCTAGCCACCTCCATCAACCTCACACCTTCGGGTACATCCGAGTCTTCCACTACTCGTTCACCCTTCACGCTAGCCTTCGAGTGCTTCCATTGGCTATGTCATGCCATCGGGTCTACTTTTCCAAGAGGTTGCACCTCCAAGACTTCTCCATTATCAAGCCTCAATGTTTAGACTTTCACTGCTAAGACCACACACTTGGACTCACATGACCAAGACTACACCCTTAGACTTTTTCTTTGCCAAATATTTATATTTGGACTTTCACCGCCAAGACTATACACTTGGACTTACACGACCAAGACTATACCCTTGGACTTTTCCTTATCCAAGTATCCATACTTGGACATTTCTTTGCCAAGACTTCACCCTTGAACTTTTCCTTGCTAAGTATCCATACTTGGACTTCCACTTGAGTCTCACTCGAGCTAGGCCAAACTTTGACCTGAGGTCAATTGCTCCAACATCGCCTTCTAGCAATTTCTCCCACATGAACTTGGATATCCCAAACATCCACTTGTCATATGGTCAATATATGGTCAAACCATATTGATAAACATATTGACAATCCCATTTTCAAACCATTGTCAAACATCAAAACTCTACTCGAGTCTCACTTGAGTCTGGTCAATCGTGACCTAGACCGATTGCACCAACAATTTCTCCCTTTTTGATATTTGGCAACACTTTTAAGTTAGCCCCCCATAAGCCCAACTATGCCTTTTCTTATTCCAAAGTATAATGAAGGTTTACTTAACTTAAACTCTCATTTCTCTCCCTTTGGCATGCACAAAAAAGGCTACAAAGGGTTTCCATGTCTCATCTTCTAATGAGATCCTTCATTCTCCCCCTTGGTCTAAAATCATCTTGGATGCCTTCACTTTTCTTAATGATACAACCCTTATCACTAAATGAAGGCAATTCTCATTCTCCCCCATTAAAAACATCCATCATCCCTTGATGGACAAACTCCCCCTTGACCATTGCACCAATAATGTCCTTGGAGAGTTCCTAAGCCTATAGGAAATCTAAACAATTGAAAATAAGGGAAAAAGTTCAGACTTAAACTTTAACCTCCCTTACAATTTGATACTCCACCATAACTAATACTCCTAATCATTTTCAATGATAATTTTACCCTTCCAATGCTTGTACAAACATTCCATAGAGTTAGGAGAGGTTAGGGTACCTTAGGGGTGCTGATAGATAGCTAAACAACCCTTGTTCAATCGAAATCAGACCTAGTAGTCGACTCGGTCTGTAACTAGTCGATTGTCACTACCTCCAGTTGACTGCTCCATGAGGCAGTCGACTGATTTCTGTAAATTACATAAATCAAATTTCATAATTGAATTTCAAAAATTCATAAGTAATTATATTATTTTCTAAAAATCTTGAATTTTATACGTATAATACTTATGACAAGCATTATGCGTGAAAAAGTAATTATATATGAAAATATCCATTAAATTCAAAGAATGATACAAAGTTCAAAATAATTGAAACCTTCAATATTTTGCCTAACTTTGTGTCAATCTTGTCAATGGTGGTTTCCATCAAAAGATAGACTTCACCAAGGTTTTTCAAAATGATTTTGAAATAATTTTCAAACCTTAATTTCAATCAAGGTTTATAGGCTAAATGTACATGACTTGTACATTAACTTTCCTCATGATTCATCCTTATGATTTAATGAGTTCTAAGTTCATATTGATGTATCATTACAAGCACATGAACTTAACTCATATTCTAACATCTCACATGTGTTTATGGTGTATCAATATATACACATGCCTTCCTATAGTCTTTATGAGATGTGGATTTGCTCTTCCTTAAATCTAAGGGTTCATGCTTTATATCTAGGCATATCCATTTGCTTCCTTTATCTAGGACATCAAATAATGGAATTGTCCTTAAATTAAATTTTCATCCTAATGCATGAATATGATCATGTCATAAATGATTTGTATAATTTAAGCATATTTGTCAACGATGTATAATAT
Organism: Wurfbainia villosa; assembly: GCA_025175895.1. Taxonomy (NCBI): domain Eukaryota; kingdom Viridiplantae; phylum Streptophyta; class Magnoliopsida; order Zingiberales; family Zingiberaceae; genus Wurfbainia; species Wurfbainia villosa. The sequence continues at coordinate 9,969,796 of CM045991.1, read as the reverse complement.
CATAGCATGATACAAATTAACCTAAGTATTATCATGACATTTTAAATAATAATATGAGTATGATGTCATGACATAGCATATGACAAACAAAGCATGACAAATATATAATATAAGGTATAGAAATACTTAAGTTTAAAGATTAATTGCCATTTTCTAGGATTAGGTCCAATTTACCATAATGACTCAACTAACTCCTATGAGTGTGCCAAAGTTCTAACTTGGCACATTCTTGACCTTAACCTATTTGTGCCAATTATAATCAATTTTTCATTTTCTATGAAATCCATTGACACATCCTAAAATATTTTAGGATCCATTTCTAAACTCATTTCTAAGGTATCACATAACCTTGAACATGTTACAAGGTGTCAACCCTATCATGGTTAGATTAACAACCCATCCATTTAGGATTGACACATAAAGGAATCATGCTCCTAGGAACCCAAAATCTATTTGAGCTCTGTGGATTTACAAGGTACTCACTAGGGATAACCTCCCTTTGTACTTTCCTAATAACCCTCCTAGGTTTGGAAGCCTTGGTTATTTTGGTCTTATCTAGATTAATTCTCGAGATGACTTCCCTTGTGACCTTCTTAGTGACTTTCCTAGGCCCCTTGGAAACCTTAGCCACTAGACACACACAATGGTCAACTCAAGGGATGACTTCTTGTTGGTGCAATTGGCTCAGGTCATGATTGATCAGACTCGAGTTTGATTCGAGTAGCGTTTTGATGTTTGACAATGAGTTGACCATTGTTTGATAATGGGTTGACTGTATGGTTGACATGGGGTTGACCATATGATGGTAAAGTCCAATTCTTGAGCACTTGGCATGGAAAGTCTAAGCATGGGTCCTGGCAAGGGAAAGTCCAAGCTTGAGTCTTGGCAATTGAAAAGTCCAACATGGGTTGGCATGGAAAGTTTAAGGGTTGATATTGGTGGTGTAAAGTCTAAGGGTGGAGTCTTGGAAGAATAAGCCCAATGGTTGGCAGCGTAAAGTCCAAGCGTGTGTCTTGGCAACGTAAGCCCAATGTGCCTTGGCGGTGTAGACTAGCTTAGCATGACAATAGCCGATGGAAGCACCTGAAGGCTAGCGTATGGATGAACAAGTCATAGATGACTTGGAGGGATACAATAGGCATGAGGTTGATGGATGTGGCTAGAAGGCTTAGGTCTAGGCTAAGAGTGGTTTAGCAAGTATGAGGGCATCATACTTGGGGTAAACCTTATGGTTGAGGTGCAGCAGTTGACTGGGGTTATGAACCAGTCGATTGGTCAAGTGTTTGACACTTGGCATCCGAGTCGACACTGAACAGTCAATTGAAATTATGACTAGGCGACTGTCATGAGTTGACTGGCGTTCGACTGTGACAAATAGCCTTGGCAGTCGATTGCCAGCATTGAACAGTAGACTGACCTTGAGAAGTCGATTGCCATGGAGGGAAGTCGATTATTGTTGGTTTTGGTCGCGAGGCAAAATGATCGGTAGCCGACTAAGCAGTTAGCTATGGGTATGAGCAGTTGACTACTGGTAACTGGTAGTCGACTGCCAGTGTATCTGTTGGCTGGAATGCCGACGTGGATTAAGTCATTGTAAGACAACGACACTATTGGCAGTTGACTGGTGCCTTTTGGCAATAAACTGCTGAGCGCGAAATTAGCTCGATGCAGGTTATAAAAGGAGCTCGAGTTGGAGGATTTAGCAACAATTTTTCTTGGGCAATTTAAAGGGGAGAGTTGATGCTTTCCAGTCCTTCAAGGCTAGTCCAAGACGATCAACAAGCAAGCATTCAAAAGATCTCTTGTAAAGTTTTCTTTACATTATTTATTGTATTTCATTTGTAATTGCTTGTATTTTTATTGTATTACTTTTGTAATCTATTGTAAGAGGTTTTCTCCACCTCCGGAATGTTTTTTGAGAAGGGGAGGTTGACTAGTAGTGTTTGGCATCGCTAGAGTGATGTGAGCGAAACATATAGGATTTTAGGATTAGTTTCCGCTCACATCTCGTTTCGTTTTATGTTTGTTTCATGTATATTCTACTTTATTTTGCATGCATTTCTTGTTTTTTGGTTCAGAGATTTGTTCTTTGTACTTTTGTGTGCAGGATAGAATTTCATGGGGAAAACGACGCACTTTCAGAGCAAAAAGGGGCATTTGGAAGCTGGACACAGAGTGGAACATGGCCTGGGCGTGTGGCTACACACGACCATGTCTAGAGTTTGAAAATGGCCACCATAGCCTTACACACAGTCGTGTGGCATCCAGGCAACTTGACGTGACCATGGGTTTTTCTAGACTTCGCGAGGATCCGACGTGATGTCTATATAAGGAAAGATATGCCCAAACCCTAGGGGGGAGGCCCGATGGTCGGGATGGCACTCCGAAGCCCTAAAAAGCACCGGGAACTCGTAATGGGGAGGAAGGAAGCCGCTCGAGATCCAAGTTCTGCACCACAATGCCAGAGAGAAGAGGTATATTGCATTGTAATTCATATTTCTTACACGTTTATCATTATATTCATGAATTCCATAATGTTTTGTGATTCTCTTCTCGTATTCATGGAGTAGATTCTCTGATTCTAGGATTAGGGAGTAGTTTGTGTTGAGTAGAACATTGCTATTTCAAATATGTTTCCATTCTTGAAATCGTATTTGCAGTTGAATGATTGTTCAGATCTATAGCTTTGTGTTTTGGTTTTTTATCTTCTGTGCATAGACAATACGAGGGATGAGAGTCCTCGTATCTAAGATTTAGGGGATATTAGGAGGAACCTAGAGGTTGACCTCATCGCCTGCAATTGTGGATAGAAGGATGCGATAGAGTCGGTAATGTGTCTCATTTTCAGCTCATTGCAAGGATCGATTCGGCATCCTCATACCATAGTGTATGATCTCCTTTCCACAAAACCTTAGCTAGAAAATCTGGATACATTTAATTGATAGCATGTTCTGCGACACACAAACGAAATCGAAGTCCTAGAATCCCATCCAAATCCTCATAGCAACCTTTCTCTTCTTTCGTGTGACACCGTACTGAGTTCGAACCATCAACGACCTCTCATTCCTGACCCCTAGGATTACCAATTCGAACAACAACACATCTACTGGACAAACTGATACTCGAAATCTCAGTCCCTGTGGGATCGATATTCTTTATTACTTGACGACATCCGTGCACTTGTGGGCATTGAGCGTGAGCACGTGCTTCGAGTCCTCGATGGTTTCCATCGCGAGATTTGAGGTTGCATTTGCATGCATCAAGTTTTGGCGCCGTTGTCGGGGACTGATTGATTCGATATCGAATCAAGAAGTGGATAATTGGATTAGACTTAGGATTAGATTTATTTACTTTCTTTTATTTTTACTTTTATTTTATTTACTTCAGTTTTAGATTTTCCATATCTAGAATTAATTTTTATTTTAGTAGTAGTTCTACATTTTCTTATTTGCTCTTTGATTTAGTTAGCTAGATTAGTTTATTTCTCATTTCTAAACCTTAGGTAAATACTCCTAATTTTGTGGCTCAGTTTTTCGTATGCTTAGATGCCTAGGATCGGATGGCCTGATTTCGATTGATCTAAAAATCGAATGAGCCTATCATCGCTAGAGAATTGAACAGAAGAGGATGGAGGACCAAGATGCATCCGTGGTGAATATAGGTAGTAGACCCTTGCTAAATTATGCAGCCCCTATCGCTAGAGGATTTAGGCTGAGTATAGCTAGACCATCCATTTCGATAAACAACTTTGAGCTGAAATCGACACTCATACACATGGTCCAATAGAGTCAATTCGGGGGAGCTGCGACTAAAGACCCGAACCGGCACCTAAAGTTATTCTTGGAAATCTGCTTGACGATGAAGATAAATGGAGTCCCTGCAGATACGATCTGCCTGAGCCTATTCCCGTTCTCATTGCGGGATAAGGCTAAGGCATGACTTCACACCTTGCCTTCAGGAAGCATTACTACATGGGAGAAAAGTGAGCAATAGTTCTTGAATAAATACTTTCCACCTAGCAAGATTGCTCACATGCACCATCTAATAATGAGCTTCCATCAGAAGGAAGGGGAATCCCTATTTGAAGCCTGGGATCTCTATAAGGGGCTACTTTACCAATGCCCCTACCATGGACTTGAAAGGTGGCTGGTGATCCACATCTTCTATAATGGGATCACGTACACCACAAAGATATCTCTCGATTCTGCCGCAAGAGGAGCGCTTATGAACAAGACTATAGAGGAAGCAGATGAGTTGATAAAAGAGGTGGCCCAGAACCACCATCAATGGGCTTTCGAATGTAGTCACCTAGCTCCTGCCGCGGGACGATATGCGGTCAACTCAGTGGACCACCTAGCAGCAAGGATGGACATGCTTAGCAGATGGTTCGACTCTTTAAATCCTGCATCTACATATGTGAACATTGACTTTGGAGAAGGAGCAGCAGCGTATCAGGAGGACTTCTATGGAGGGCAGAGCGGCTCAGAAGAGCATATTGAGCATTGCGATGCGGTTGGGGATTACAATCAAAGGCCCAACAACCCATACTCCAGTACTTACAATCTCGGATGGAAGAATCATCCGAACTTTTCCTATCAGAATAACTCAGGGAATTTCCAATCATCAGGAGGGTATGGGCAGCAGCAGGGCAATGGGCAGTAGCAACCACAGAAGTCTAGGTTAGAATTGATAATGGAAGACTTCATTGCTACCCAAACGAAGGCCAATGAAGAGTTCCATTGCCAACATTAGAAAATAGAGGAGTCACTCAGAGACTTGAAGGCCATTGTTGACGATCTTGTAAGTCACACAAGGATGTTGGAGATACAGGTGGCCCAGATAGCCCAAACCGTGTCACAACCTATGGAGAGCTCTCCAGCATTACCCGAGATGAGTCAAGTTAAGGAAGGGGTGTGTAGCGAGAGAGTAGCACAGAGAGCTAGATTCGCCAAGAGGTGTACAACCATGGTTTCCACCCTACTCGACCAAGCCAAAATTGAAGATAAAATTCCACCCCAGCTTGAGGACCCAGGTGAATTTGTTATCCCCTGCTCGATTTATGGGGAAAGCTTCAATGAAGCATTATACGACTTGGGGTCATCAGTAAGTGTGATGCCCTACGCATACTACTTGAAGATAGGACTGAATGGGCTCCAACCAGTGAACCTTGGTATTCGTATGGGGGACAACTCAGTCAAGGAACCCGTCGGCATGCTAGCACATGTGCCCATGGTCGTCGAGAACTTCGTGATATATGGATTTTATTATACTCGACACAGGACCAGATCCCCAGAATCCCATCATCTTGGGAAGGCCCTTTCTGGTGATTGTAGGGGCGTGCATAGACGTAAAAGCGCACAAGATCTCACTAGAGGTAGACGGGGAGATCATCCTCTTCAATCTGTCAGAGTGTAGAACTACCTTTCTAGACGGATTCACTTCCAGCAGGGTAAAGCCAAGCCCATCGGATGTCAATCCCAAGACAGATGAATGGAAGTTTACAGAAGCTCCGGAGCCAAGTTGATAATGGAGTGTGGTCAAGCTAAAAGACCTTAAACAAAGTGGTTCTTGGGAGGCAACCCAAGTTTAGTTTTTAGGCTTCCTTTTTATTGTATTGCATTCATTTGGTTAGTTTGAACTTTGGTTTTTATTTCGTTTAGCATTAGAACTAGAAAGAACTTGCTAAGTAGAAATAAAAATCAATTTTAGCTTACGTGACAAGGCATGTGAGAAAATTCGGACCATTGTGTACAAAAGGAGAAAAAAGGGGGGCACACGACCTGACCGTGTGTTTTCACACGGCCAAGCCCGACTAATCCGAGGCATACATGGCCTGGTCATGTGTTTTTACATAGTCGTGTCACACGAGGTTAAGTAGGGCACTGAAGGGAAGTTTCGCTTCACTTCGGTCGCTTGTGCATGGCGATCCTATCTCACGTCCCCGGATTAAAATTTTATTAATTAAAACTAATCCGGATGGAGATGGATTACCCAAGCAACCGATTCATCATCATGCTATTGGATTTGAGTGGTCGCTTGAACAAACTTGTTGTTCAAGCAATTTAACCCTTTTCCTCGATTAACCGCGGAATAGATGATGAACGGATTGCCAATTTTTGTGTTTATGATTGGGGTCCATGTCAATCAACAACATGGAAAATACAAAAGAACAAGAATTAATATTAAACAAGATTATACCTCTTATTTTACCTCTTGATCTTTTATTGTATTCCTATCCTCTTCTTGGATGTCATGTGGGCGACGATCTTCCAAGAATTGAAGCCTCCTAGACCACGTATCTTCCCTTCCTTGCTCGCTCCAAACAAGGGAAGAAAACCCTCCCTTCTTCTCCTTTCTAGTGCCAAACACAAAGCCTTCTCCTCTTCTATTTCCTTGTACCGACCACCAAAACTCCAAGTGTGGTGTCCACCGGCCCTAAAGAGAGGAGAGGAGATTGAGGAAGAGAGAACCCTCTTCCTCCTTGCTTGTTTCCGTCGGCCCTAGGAGAGGGAGTAAAGGCATCAACCCTTGGAAAGGGAGAAGGAGTCGTCGGCCCTAGGAGAGGGAGAGGAGGCACCGACCAAGATAAAGGAAGAGAAGGAAAACCCTCACTCCTTTGTTGTCGCCGACCATAAAGAAGCAAAACCCTAGCACTCTCACGTGCCCTTGCCTCTCCACCTCCTTATATAGATCTAGGCTTCATGAGATATTTATAATAGGCTACAATAGGGACCATGAGAAGGAGTTGGATCTTTGCCACCCAATGGATCCAAACCACATATAATCTGATCCATTAATGATGATCCATTCCACTAGAGGATCATCATTGATCTACCTCACCAACCCCCATAATTAAATATGGGCTCCACATATTATTTGTACAAAATATCTCTTCGTGTTTAAGATATCGAATGCCCATTAATTAATTAAATTACTGACAATTTAATTAATCAATATCTAACTCCATGAGTAGTACCACTCATCCTTATCATCATGTTGGACCAAGTCCACTTGTAGGATTTACATGATGAACTTTATGAGCTCCTCAAGGGGACATCATCATCCTAGTGTATAGGACATGGTTTCCTCCTATAATCAATGATACACCATGTAAATAATATTATTTCCCAACTTACCAAGCCTTTCGATTTAACACATAAATCTCATCCATTGGTAAATCAAAGAAATAAATACTAGGTACATGTGCCCGTTATTATATCAGGATTAAGAGCATGTACACCATAATATCTGAGGTTTGATTCAATTATATAGTCAGTATAAATTGAATCACCTCTAAATCGGTCATACTCAATACACACAAAGTGTACTAGTGTAATTCTATGGTCAAGATAAACCAATATCAAATTACACTACAACCATACCAATGGTTTGTCCAAAACCATCTTGGTTGTGAGCCTCTATTTATACTCTACAAAGAATTGATAACATGATCTTCTGTGCGACACCACACACCATGTTATCTACAATGTAAAGTATCAGACAATATGCATAAATATAAAATGCAAACAATGATCATGTGATTCTTATTTCAAAATGAAGATGTTCATACAAAAGCTACGCTTTTAGTATACATCCTAACAATCTCCCACTTATACTAAAGACTATGCTGCCATCAAACTGTCATACATCTGATTCCCATTCCCTCCACATGCCTATCAAAAGCTCTCGCTGGAAGAGCCTTAGTGAAAAGATCTGCCAGGTTATCTTCTGATGCAATCTTAGCGACAACAACTTCTCCTCGCTTTACGATATCTTGTATCAGGTGGTACTTACGCTCTATGTGTTTACTTACCTTATGGGCTCGTGGTTCCTTCGAGTTTCCAACTGTACTACTGTTATCACAATAAATTGTGATAGTTCTGGGCAAACTAGGAATCACATCCAAGTCCATCAAGAAGTTCATGAGCCATACAACTTCTTTGGCTGCCTCAGAGGCTGCAACATACTCAGCTTCCATGGTGGAGTCTGCCATGCATTTCTGCTTGACACTCCTCCATACAATGGCTCGACCTCCCAAAGTAAACACATAACCCAAGGTAGACTCACTGTTATCCCTATCTGATTGGAAGTCAGAATCTATGTAACCCATAGGGAGTAATTGATATGCCTGGTATACCAGCATATAATCCCTAGTCCTTCTTAGGTACTTCAATATATGTTTTACCATAGTCCAATGTCCCTGTCCTGGATTACTCTGATATATGCTAACCATGCCCATGGCAAAGGAGATATCTAGCCTCGTACATAACATAGCATACATGAGGCTTCCTACCGCCGAAGCATAAGGAACCGCCTTTATCTCCTCTATCTCCTTTGACGTTCTAGGACACATCTCTTTAGATAAAGATACTCCATGCCAAAAAGGTAGAAAACCTTTCTTGGAGTTCTACATGCTAAAACAAGCTAGAATAATGTCTATGTATAAAGCTTGAGATAAGCACAACATCCTTTTCTTGCGATCTCTCATAACCTTCATCCCAAGGATGTGTCCCACTTCTCCCAAGTCCTTCATATCAAATTGTTTGGACAACCATAGCCTTATGTCTGATAACACTTTGATATTATTGCCAATGAGTAAAATGTCATCTACGTATAGTACAAGAAATACCACTACGTTTCTGTCACATCTCTTGTATACACAAGACTCATCCAAACTTTGAATAAATCCATATGACTGGATTACCTCATCAAAGTAGATGTTCCAAGATCTCGAAGCTTACTTTAATCCATAAATGGAATGATTAAGCTTGCACACAAGATGCTCTTTACCCTTTGCAATGAATCCCTCTGGTTGCTCCATATAGATGTTTTCTTCAAGACTTCCATTAAGAAAAATTGTCTTGACATCCATATGCCAAACCTCATAATCCATATGAGCAACAATAGACAAGAGAATCAGGATAGACTTAAACATGGCTACCGGTGAAAAAATCTCCTCATAATCGATATCCTCTTTCTGAGTATATCCTTTCGCAACAAGCCTTGCTTTGAAGGTCTCTACATTCTTGTCTGATCCTCTCTTTCTTTTGTAGATCCACTTGCATCCAGTGGCTTTTACACCATTGGGTGGTTCTACTAGCTCCCAGACCTGATTTGAATCCATAGATTCTATCTCAGAATTCATCGCCCTTTGCCAAGATACGACATCTTTATCTTGGAGTGCCTTGTCATATGTCCAGGGATCAGGTTCATGTTCGCTAGGAATCAAATCAGAAGATTCTCCCAAGGACATAAATCTATCAAGTTGTTTAACAACCCTCCCACTATGAGAGGTATCACTTGTGTATCCTCTGTGACACACGGTGCAGTCACTTATGGTATGTCCTCTTGTACCATTGGTACTGAAGTAGCGACTTCTCCTCTTAATTCCTCTAGAACAATCTTGCTCATGGGCTTGTGGTTCATCACATAGTCTTCCTCTAAAAATCGAGCATTCGTGCTAACGATCACCCTATGATCTCTAGGACTATAGAACAAACCACCTTTCATTCCTCTAGGATAGCCTACGAACAGGTGCACTTCTGTACGAGATTCCAACTTACTAGCATCTCCCTTCAGCACATGTGTTAGACTACCCCAAATCTGAATATGTCTCAGATTAGGCTTTCGCCCAGTCCACAATTCTATGGGAGTAGAAGGTACTGATTTAGATGGTACCATGTTCAGAATATATACTGTTGTTTCCAGAGTATACCCCCAAAACGAATCTGGTAACTCAGAATAATTCATCATTGATCTAACCATCTCTATAAGAGTCCTATTCCTTCGCTCCACCACACCATTTTATTGGGGTGTACCAGGTGCAAATAGTTGAGATTGAATCCCAGCCTCTGATAAGTAACTCCTAAACTCTCCCAAGAGGTACTCACCACCACAATCAGATCGTAGTGTCTTGATACTTTTACCTTGACATTTCTCCACATTAGTCTTGAATTTTTTGAACCTGTCAAAGCATTCAGACTTGTGGCACATCAAGTAAATGTATCCATATCTTGAATAATCATCTATAAAAGAGATGAAATATTCAAAACCACCTCAAGCTTGAATAGATATAGGACTACACAAATCAGAATGAACCAATTCCAACACATCTTTGGCTCTATACCCCTTGGCTTTAAAAGGCCTCTGGGTCATTTTACCTTCCAAGCAAGATTCATAGGTTGGGAAATCTTCTACCACCAATGAATCCAAAGGTCTATCAGCTATCAACATTTGAATTCTACTCGGGTTAATATGACCTAGCCTTAGATGCCAAAGATATATTTGGTTTATTTTCGAAGGTTCTTTTCTCTTATTAAATTTAGAAGATGAGTTATGTATTTCTATTTGCATCATGGGAGTTTTTGGTTTAAGATTGTATAAATTGCCTACCAACTCTCCAGAACAGATAATCTCCTTATTCCTTTTTATAACAACTCTATCATTAAAAGAAATAGAATACCCATCCATAAACAATTTAGAAACTAAAATCAAATTCTTTCTAAATCTAGGTACATAAAGACAATTTCTCAAAACCAAAGTTTTATTTCTATCAAAAGATAAATAAACATCTCCCACTGCAATAGCCACCACCTTCATAACATTGCCCATGTAGACGGTAATCTCTCCCTCAGCCAGTCGTCTGGTTTCCTGGAACCTCTGCAAAGAATTGCAAACATGATCAGTGGCTCCCGTATCTACACACCAGGTACCGATAGATAACACTGCTAAACATGTTTCAATGATTAAACTAAAAGATATACCTTTGTTCTATTTCTGGTTAGGATAGCCCACCTTCCAATGTCCAGTCTGCTTGCAAGTGAAGCACTTGCCTTTCGGCTTCTTCACTACTACTACTTGAGATCCTGCCGCCATCTTTGCTACTCCTTGTTTCTTCTTCTTCTTGCCTTTTGGCTTAGAAGTAGAAACTTTTTGAGCAACCATGGCATGAGCACTCTAATGAAAAAGCCCCTCTGCCAATTGGAGTTCTGTCAGAAGCTCTGCCAACGAATACAACCTCTTATTCATGTTATAGTTCAGGCGAAACTGCTCAAAATTTCTAGGTAGATATTGGAGAATGATATCGACCTGGGTTTCCCCATCGATCTCTGCTCCAAGGACTTCCATTTCATTCAAATGAGCCATCATCTTGAGAACATGATCACTCACGGGTGTTCTCTCAATCATGGTGGTTGTCATCAAGTTCCTCATAGCTTCCTGCCTAGTAGCCCGATTCTGGTGTCCGAAAAGATCCTTGAGATTGAGCATCATGTCATAGGCAGTAGTCATGGCTTGATGCTGATGTTGCAATACATTTGACATAGAAGCCAAAATGTAACACCGCGTCATCTCATCTGCCTTGATCCACTTCCTATAACTCTCTTTCTCCTTTTTACTAGAATCATCCATAGGCTTAGGCGGACATTCTTCGAAGAGCACATATTTGTACTCCTCAGCAGTCAAGACAATGTCTAGATTTTGTTTCCAATCAACATAATTGGGGCCAGTAAGTTTGTTTTCTTTTAGAATCACAGCAAGTGGGTTGAAATTCATTTTGAAAAACCTAAGAATCATAGTGATAAAAAACATTAGATTTAAAAATTTTATTGATTCCTCAAATAATAAAATTTTAAAATCAACCAACACCTCAAAACACCGAGAATATCGTATGCCATGATAGTGTGGACGTATACGAATTCTACATTTGTAAGAGGAGGTTTTACCTATTAATTTTATTATCCTGTCAACCTTACTTTTTGACAAATAAAATTAATAGTTGGTTCCTCTTCGACCCTACAAATATAAGCAGTGACTCCGATGGGGAGGATACTTTTATTTGCATCTGAGTGTTTACCATTACCTGATACTAAGACAATTACCTCGGATTATGTGCCTTCCGAAGGGGAAGTACACACGCTCCTAAATAATTTCCTATAACCATATTTGACCTAGTGATCCGCAAAACAAACTCATCTGATATGGAGGAAGGTACTCAAAGCCAAAGTGCAAGTTTGTTCGCATCACATGTCAAATTGTAATAGAGGCCCCGGGAATTAAAAAATATCCCTCTCCCACTTAGTAATTTAAAATTGAGAAATTTTCAAACACACACAACATGCATATCAAACAATAAGCAATAAATATGAAAAATTAAAATTTTCAACTATTATGGCTTTTGTTTTCCAATATGCTTCTCGTCATGTCGCCACCTCGTCCGCTCCTCCCTTTACCATGCTCTAGCCATAAGGGGATTCGAGCCAAGATAAACTATTTTAATTTACATCCATCGATCCTATAGTCCACGAAGGAGTGTACAACATATCTAGATCGAAAGTAAATTAAAATGAGCGGCTAAACAATGTCATATTTAATTAAAAAAATTAAATACTAATTAGCCTCGTCAACCCCGAGGATTCAAATAATTAATTAACACACACACATAATCACATACATTCACATAGCCATAATAGTTGGATCTTATGCCTACAAGCAAAAAGTTAGCCTATGCACATCCTACTATTATCCAACATAAACAATATATGATAAATGTGTGAAAGTAACCGAATCCAAAACACAAAAAATCGGAAATCATGGCTCTGATACCACTTGAAGGGAAGTTTCGCTTCGCTTCGGTCTCTTGTGCATGACAATCCTATCTCACGTCCCCGGATTAATTTTTTTTTAATTAAAACCTAATGCATGATGGATTTCCAAGAAACTCGATTCCAATATTGCATTTTATTTGAGTGGACGCTTGAATGAACTGTTCAAGCCACCACCTAATGTTAGGGCAATCTCTTGCCGTAATATGGTTTTGATGGTGTGGCAAAGGGTTTAAGTTAGTTTGATATGTTGATTTGATATGTGCGTTGAAGTCGTGCAGGACTTAGTAATTCGCACATAGAGCTGTGGCGAGTTTCACATCTCATGACTCGTGCCTTGAGTCGGTGAAGGATAGCTTTGCGGAAGCCGTGCACTTGGAGCATCCGAGGGACCGCCGGACGAGGAGCTTGGAGTGAAGCCGGAGGAAGTAGACTTCGAGGCAAGAGATGCGAAGGAGCATTGCAGAGTCGTGCGCCTGATGCTGCCGAGGGACGTGGCCGCGAACGAAGAGAACTTCGAAGGCGAGGGACTCCGAGGGATGAGAGTGAGCGATTGTAACCCGGGAAGGGTAGCTCTTAGGTGAAACTTGGCCATTTGGCCAAGTGTCGGATGGGTTTTCCCGACACCAGTCGACTGCCTTGTCATGGCAGTCGACTGCTCTGAGTCGATGGTTCGATCGACTGGTCTAATGTGGCTGAATCAAGTTGATCGCGGTGCCAAGATGGGCTCGATGGCTTGATCGTGTCCGATCGATGTCACCGCACGGGCACAGAATGGAGTCGACCTCGTTGAGGACTCGACTGGTTGACATTAGTCGACTGATGGGTGCCATCAGTCGACTGATGCCAGTACCGTTGGATAGTATCCAACGTGGAAAGCGGCCATTTTTGGGCAATCTAGCGATCTGACACGATCCGATGGGTGCCATCGATCGATCCTGTCAACGGGAAGAAACCCTCTTCCTCTATAAAAAGGAAGGGGGTAAGGCTTTGGGAGGAAAATGCATATACTCTAATACTCTCCCAAAGTTCCCTAAAGCTTTCCATCCTCTTACCCAAGCTTATTTTCATTATATTTGTAAGAGGAGTGTTGTTGTAAAGAGGTTACCTCCACCTAGCTTTGTGCAAAGGAGAGATCTAGTGGATAGATTGCGGAGTGATTCACCGTGGACGAATCGGACCGTGGATTAGCGGCGTAGCCGTGAACCACGTTACATCTCCGTGTTTGTATTGTCTTTGTTTTATTTCTATTTGTTTGTCTTAGTTCATTGCTTCCGCTTGCGCTAACGTTTTCGTAGACGAGAAAAATACGACATCCAACGAACGAGGGATATTCACCCCCCTCTAGCCGGCCAATCGATCTCCAACACCTAACCCTTTTCCTCGATTAGCTGCGGAATAGATGATGAATGGATCGTCGATTTTTGTGTTTATGATCAGGGTCCATGTCAATCAACAACATGCAAAATACAAAAGAACAAGAATTAATATTAAACAAGATTATACCTCTTGTTTAACCTCTTGACCTTCTATTGTATTCCTATCCTCTTCTTGGACGTCATCTGAGCGACGATCTTCCAAGAATTGAAGCATCCTAGACCACGTATCTTCCCTTCCTTGCTCAGTCCGAACAAGGGAAGAAAACCCTCCCTTCTTCTCCTTTCTAGTGCCGAACACAAAGCCTTCTCCTCTTCTCTTTGCTTGTACCGACCACCAAAATTCCAAGTGTGGTGTTTGCCGACCCTAAAGAGAGGAGAGGAGATTGAGGAAGAGAGAACCCTCTTCCTCCTTGCTTGTTGCCCCCGGCCCTAGGAGAGGGAGAGGAGGCACTGGCCCTTGGAAAGGGAGAAGGAGGTGTCGACCCTAGGAGAGGGAGAGGAGACACTGATAACTACCATTTTGTCGGGTTATTTTGGTCCTTAATATCACTGTTTTAATCCTCTCATGTGTTTAATTGTTGATTATTTGCATGTTTTATGAGTTGGATATATTTTTGGACCTTAGTGTAAATTCTCCTATATTTTGGACTTATATATGAATTTTATCTTTGTTTATAGGAGATCGAGATGAGCCACTGGACTAAACTCAAGTTGGATCAAATATGACTTCATCTAAGGGTCATAATGGGCATTTCCTCTTCTCGCTCATGCCCACTGCCTCTCCACCGTTTCTTCACCGCCGCACTCTCCCTTTCCCCACTGATCGTCGGAGAGGGAAGGGGATCCCCTCCAATCTCCGATGACCGGTGGTTTCCTCCATCATCTCTTCCACTCCATCATCTCCTCCACCGATCAAATCTCTATTGATGCCTTCAGTAGCTCCGAGCTCTGTCGCCGCCTTCAGCAGCTCCGATCACCCAGATCACCTTCCGGTACCGACGCCACGCCACCATTTCAAAGATCTCGGCCAGTTCCACTCCGAAAGCGGCTCTACAAAGACTGCCGATAGCTTTTTCAAAGACCTCCGTCCAACTCTTATTTTAGATTTCGTCCAGCAGTTCATTTTCCAGCTTCCGACGGCAATTCCAGCATCCTATGCAAGCTTCATTATGTGTTTTAATTGCATCTTTGCTTTTGTTTGTATTAGATTCGATTTTCCACACTTAGAATGGCACACGCTTGGTTGAATTTGTTTATTGCTTACATGATGTTTGATGAAATGTCTCTTTGGGTAATTAGGTCGTAGTTAGTTAGGTTAGATTTAGTTTCAAGCTTTACTTTAATTGCTCTCTTTTAATCATGTTCATGCAGTATATTTCGTTGATGCATTGCTTATTTTATTTAGTTGTTAGTTAAATCTTTTCTTCCCTTGAGGCTTAGCAGCCGCCTCCACCTTGCTTCCACCCATTTTCCTCCACAAATTCGAGGAGGAACCACTTCATCGAGAGATTTCGGCGACGTCCTCCATCTCCACAGCTCATCCACCTTCTCTTTCGGATTCGAGGAGGAGTTCCGCCCCGAAGACACTTCTTCGAGCTCAACCGGATCCGTGAGAGTTCGGAGTATCCATCACACTACTGGATTCAGGAGTTTGTATCATCCCACATCCACCGCCGTTTGCGGAGTCTCGATCGAGCTTCGTTGGACTTAGCCGGAGGAACTTGTTCATTCACCGGGCATATCTTGGGTTGATTAGATTATTTCCTCTTCTAGTTTTTATCGCTTTAATTCCTGCATTGTTTGATTTAGTTGTTGCATGTTAGTTTAGAGTTTTAATTACCTTGCAATTGTAGGTTAGACCTCAAATTCCAAACCCCCAATCTTCAATAGAAAACTCAAAGCAATAATTAGAAATCCTAAGTTTACTATTCTGTCGATTACACTCGTTGGGAAACGATCCGGGTCATTCACTATGCTATATTAGTGTAGAGGGGGTTCGGTAATTAATTTGAAACGGTACCACGACAAATACCTGTTCATCAAATTTTGGCGCCGTTGTCGGGGAGTGTAATGATGCTTGGTAGACTTAGGATTGTTTGTTTATTTTTCTAAAAAAAAAATTAAAACTCAAAAACTTTTGTTTAGGGTTTCAGTTATTTATTCTGTTATATATCCATGTATTTTATCATGTATACTTCCTGTGTCTTTTGATATTGTTTGTTAGTATTTCAGGAAAGAACAGGAAATTTCTTTGATCATGGATCCCTATTATCAGAGATTAGGAGGCTTTCATTAAGTTGATGATTCAGGGATTAACAGAACTGTCAGGGAACTCACTGCACCAATGTTGTTTGTCAATCTTTTTGCATTCAGTTTCCTGAATTAAATGTGGATGTTGAACTTTTTGAAATTGTACATTTGCTTCCGAAATTCCATGGTCATGCTAGCGAAGATCCAATTAGGCACTTGCAAGAATTTTATATGGTATGCTCAGCAATGAAGCCACGGGGTAAATCACTGGAGGATATTATGCTCAAAGTATTTATATTCTCTTTATCAGACAAGGCAAAGTATTGGATCTATTATCTTCCTCCTAGCTCTATTACATGTTGGAGTGAAATGAAGAAAGCCTTTTTGGAAAAGTTTTTCCCTGCATCCAAGACCGAAGAAATTTGGAAGAGCATTTGTGTTATTCAGCAAATTATAGGAGAAACTCTACATGAGTATTGGGAGAGATTCAAAAGGTTGTGTGCTAGTTGCCCTTAACACCAGATTAGTGATCACATGCTCATCCTGCACTTCTATGATGGATTCCTATTGATAGGTGTATGCTTGATGTAGCTAGTGGAGGAGCCCTAGTCAACAAGACTCCTGCTCAGGCTTGAGAACTTATTGAGGTCATGGCTGCAAATTCACAATATTCTTATCAGCCTCCACCAGCATTTTAGAGGTTGGTTCCTGAGTTCCAGAATATCCCAATGCTTAATAGCCGACAGCAGTCCTAGTAGATGCAAGCACAAGGATTTATTCAGCCTTCGTCAGAGACCATTTCTCTGGATATCGATGCGCTAGAGGAGATGGATTGTGGAGCATATGATAGCGAAGTTTATGATCCTGCTACTCTACAGGACTCCGATATTTCTATGTGCTATGGTAGTGAAGCTGTGGATGATGTGGATGTTATTGTTGATAAGAGTGCAGATATTATTGTTGATGATACTGTTACTCCTGATATTGTTAATGTTGCACATGATATTTCAGATGTAGCAGATATTGTTACTTATATTGAGGTTGATAATATTGTAAAGGAGACAGTGTCTGCAAAATTATTATGTTCAGCTGTGCAACTACCTGATAAGCCTGATCAAAATTGCTCTGAAGATATCAAGATGATTTCTATAGGAGTGATGGATAGCTGGAGAGCCCTAGACTGGACACTCCTATTACAGCCTAAGCCTTCCATATTTCTGCTTAACAAGGCCCCAACACCAAATATAGCATTCCAGCTTCTAGACTGGTTGCTCCAAATAAATCATCTCCAGCCGCCTGAGATAACCTTTAAGAAGATGATAGTGAAAGGAGTGGAGTTCATCTTAGGTCTTATTATTCTACTTCTGAGTTGGATTTTACACTGGAATTATTCTCATCCACCTAGAAGAACCTTCACGACGATGATGATGGAGGGAGCTAGACTTTACGACATAGACCACATGAAGAAGACGCTCACTTCCACTCGATCCACTCCACTCCCATCTTAGCTTCTTTTTCTGAACTGCCTTTAATCGCCAGGACCCCAAGGGAGTTCATTCCTTTTCACATCTCTTTTCTTTTTCTTTGTATATATACATTTCCTTGCTTTTATTATTCTTGTTTTAGCTAGTTAGTTTGGTTGTCAAGTTTTTAGTGTTGAGTTTTTACTTTTTTGTGTTTTGAAATAAATTTCTTATGCATTCCTTTATATCATCTTAGAAGTCGTGAAAGCTAGTTAAATTTATTTGTTGAGTTTACGGGATTTATTATCATGAATGGATTATTTGATTGCATGTGGTTACTACTTAGTGATGGATTCTATGTTGATAGATTGAGTTGATTATTTTTGTTTACCTAGTAAGGATTGTGAAGGGTCAAAGCTTCGCTTCCCACTTCAACTTGGTCGCTTGTGCATGGCGATCCTATCTACGTCCCTAGATTAAAAAAAATTAATCCTTGATGAAGACGGATTACTCAAGCAACCGATCCATCATCGTGCTATTCGATTCGAGTGGTATCTTGAACAAACTTATTGTTCAAGCAACCTAACTCTTTTCCTCGATTAGCTGCGGAATAGATGATGTACAAATTGCCAGTTTTTGTGTTTATCTTCGGGGTCCAAGTAAATTAACCACATGCATGATACAAAAGAACTAAATCAAAACAAACAAGATTATACCTCTTGTTTACCTCTTGATCTTTTATTGTATGACCTATCCTCCTCTTGCACGTTGTGTGGGCAACGATCCTCCAAGAGTTGAAGCCTCCTAGATCTCGTTCTTTCCTTCCTTGCTCGCTCCGAACAAAGGGAAGAATACTTCTCTCTTCTTCTCCTTACTTGCGCCAACCACCAAATACAAACCCTTGGTGTCCGTTGGATCTAAGGAGAGGGAGAAGAAGAACCGACCAAGGCAATGGAAGAAAGGACCCTCTCCTCCTTGCTTTTCCACCGACCCTTGAAGAGGAAGAAGAAAGGGGCGCCAACCTTGGTGATGAAGAAGAGGAGGGGCGCCGGCTATACCTTAGGAAGAGAGGAAAACAAAACCCTAACCCTTCCACTTGTTGCTGCCCAAACCTTCTCCAAACCCTAGCCGCCCAAGCCTTGGGAGAAAACCCTAGAATTCCAATTCTATATTGCCGCCCAAGCCAAGCCTCTTATATTTATAGATTTCGCCCAAGCCTCCTTTTAATCGTGTCCGTTGGATCTAGGCTTCATGAGGGTTTTAAAAGGCTACAATAGGGACCATGAGGAGGAGTTGGATCTTGGCCACCCAATGGATCCGATCCATTAATGATAATCCATTCCACTAGAGGATTATCATTGATTTACCTCACCAACCCCCATAATTAAATATGGGCGCCATATATTAATTGTACAAATGTCTCCCCATGTTTAAGATATCAAATGTCCATTAATTAATTAATTTACTGACAATTAATTAATCAATATCTAACTCCATGAGTAGTACCACTCAACCTTATCATCATGCCGGACCAAGTCCACCTGCAGGGTTTACATGATGATCCTTATGAGCTCCTCAAGGGGACATCATCATCCTAATACATAGGACACAATTTCCTTCTATAATCAACGACACACTATGTAAATAATATTATTTCCCAACTTACCGAACCTATCGATTTAATCCATAAATCTCGCCCATTGGTAAATCAAAGAAATAAATATTAAGTACATGTGCCCATTATTATATCGGGATTAAGAGCATGCACACCATAATATCTAATGTTTGATTCAATTATGTAGTCAGTAATAAATTGAATCACCTCTAAGTCGGTCCTGCTCAATACACACAAAGTGTACTAGTGTAATTCTATGGTCAAGATAAACCAATACCAAATTACACTACAACCATGCCAATGGTTTGTCCAAAACCATCTTGGTTGTGAGCCTCTACTTATACTCTACAAGGAACTGATAACATGATCTTCTGTGTGACACCACACACCATATTATCTACAATGTACAGTATTAGACAATATGCATAACTATAAATATGCAAACAATGATCATGTGATTCTTATTTCAAAAATAAAGATGTTCATACAAAGGATAGACTTTTCAGTATACATCCCAACAGATTAAGCCTATTTTTATTGTTTGTGTGTGGTGCACTTGTGGTTATTGTAACTCTAGAACTTGCTTTGATTCTTTCGAAATCACACAACAGTAGGTTTGCATGATTACTATGAAGGCAATCACATTTGTTTTCCTTCACTTCTTTTATCATCACATGCTTATTTGAATAACATTCTAGTCATTCATCCTTACATTTTTTCTTTCCTTCCATTACTTTCTTCTCCATTTCTATTTCTGAATGTGGAATACTTGGATGATCCATGATGAGTGTTTTGACCAGGATGGATAAAAATTTAAGTGTGGGGGAGAGAGTAGCTCTGGGAAATTTAGTGTTAGCATAGGCAAGTCGTGCTTGATCACCATGAGTTAGTCATGCTCTTTATCTTTTTAGCTAAGCTTGATGTTTTCTTTCTTGGAGCATAGGGAAGTGCACTATGTTGGTGCAATCGACCCAGGTCATGATTGACCAGACTCGAGTGGAACTCGAGTAGAGTTTTGATGTTCGACAATAGTTCACAATGTGGTTTGACCACATGACTAGTGGATGATATGGGACATCCAAGGTCATATGAGGAAGACTATTGGAGAAGTCCAAGTTTGGTGACTTGGCAAGGAGAAGTCCAAGTATGGATACTTGGCAAGGGAAAATCCAAGTTGGTCAAGGGAGACCGGACACTTGGTGATGGGAAGACCAACGGGGAGTTGGCGAGGGAAGTCCCAGCAGGTTTGGGAGACCATGCTTGGCAAATGAAGTCTCGGATGGAGAGTCTTGGAAGTGAAGTCCCAGACGAAGAGTCTTGGCAGTGAAGTCCCAGAGGCATGGCCTTTTGGCAATGAAGTCTCGAATGAGGAGTCTTGGCAGTGAAGTCCCAGACGAGGAGTCTTGGCAGTGAAGTCCCAGAGGCGTGATCTCTTGGCAGTGAAGTCCCGGATGAGGAGTCTTGGCAAGGGAAGACCCGGCTGATCAGAGAGATCGAGCTTGGAAAAAGGGAAGTTTCAAAGGCGAGGCTTTTTGGCAAAGGTAGACCCTAGAGCATGAAAATGGCTGATGAAAATACTTGAAGGCTAGCGCAAGGATGAAGAGTCATGGATTTGAGAGATCCGGGAGGCATGAGGCTGATAGAAGTGGGTTGAAGGTTTAGGTCTAGGATTAGGGTGAGTATCAAGTATGAAGGGATCATACTTGGGGTGTTAAAGCTCATTGTAGAGGTATAACAGTCGACTGCTAGGTTGGATCAATCGACTGGACTTCATTTGTAGGCAAACAGAAGCAAGGCTACCTCGACTAGCATCTTGACTAGAGTCAAGTCGAGGCGGCGCCTCGACTGGTAAGGTAGAGTCGAGCGGTGAGACTTGGGGAGTCCAGACAGTGCTATGGAAGCACTCGACTAGCGCCTCGACTGGAGGACTCGACTAGTGCCTCGACTAGTTATTCTGGATGGTGGCACAGAAGTGAGGCACACTCGACCAACGCCTCGACTGAAGGCTAGTCGAGGCGGTGCCTCGACTAGATCACTCGATTGGTGCCTCGACTAGATCACTCGACTGGCGCCTCGACTGGTTCTAGCACAGGTATGAAGATAGTTGCTCAGAAGCAAGGTGACTCGATTGGCGCCTCGACAGGAGGCCCAGTCGAGGCGGCGCCTTGATTGGCGAAACGACCATTGAAATTTTAGAAGCTTCGATGAAGCTTTATAAAAGGAGGATCGAGGGCATCTTCGAGTAGAGTTCTCTTAGAGGTTTTAGGGGTGATTTGAAGGGAGATGCTGCTGCATTTCAGGGCCTTCAAAGTCATCCCAAAGCGATCTACGAGCAAGCATTCAAAAACCTTAAATCTATAATGTGTGTTCATTTGCTTTTGTATTTGTTGTATTTTCTTGTCTTTTATCTCGTTCTTATTGTTGTAAGAGACTTATAAGAGGTTCCTTCACCTCCGGTGTGTCACCGAGAAGGAGAAGTGTCATAGTGGTGGTGTGCATCACTAGAGCCCACTAGGGCTCGCCCGTGGAGTAGGAACTAGGGTTTCGAACCATGTAAAATCCTCGTGTTGTGTTTGCTGTGTATTTGTGTTTTCGCTGTGTACTAACAATTGTAGACAAGCACGATGATCGAAATCCATCAAGCGAACGAAATCGATGCGAAAAGCTATTCACCCCACTCTAGTGATGCCAACGTTCCTAACAAGCGGTATCAGAGCAAGGTCGCTCTTCAAGGCTTAACAACCAAGGGAGCATGCTAGAGGGAAGAAGGAAGATGGAGGAGCCAAATTTTGATTTGGGATGGGACATCAATGTGCCTCCTCCATATGAACTCTATGGAGCTAAAGAATTCGATCAATGGAAGATAAGGATGGAACATTTTCTAATGTGTGAAATAGAAAATTAGTTTATTTTGATGCAAGGAGTTGAAGTTCCTATGGACAAGAAGGGAAGATTACTCAAGAAAATAAATGGACAAAAGAGCAACTAGAACAATTCGAAAGAAATGATAAGGTAACACAATTGTTATTAAATTTGTTACCTAATGAGGTTGTGTCTAGATTACGTAAGTTTAGGGATGCTAATGAATTATGGAGCATGGTAACTAAGCTTCATGAAGATTCCTCATCCACACAAATGGAGGAGCTTCAAGAAGAAGATAGCCCATCTTCGTCCCAAGCTCATGTAGACTCGGAGGTTGATAGATGTTCAATTTTCGACGAAGACGTGGAAGAAATAGTCGAAGCCTCCACTTCAAGAATTGAGAGGGAGCCTAAATCTTCAACCTTGGAACAAGAACAAGAGGAGGAGCCCTCTACCTCTGAGAGAAATGAAGAAGAAGTCCAAAGTTCTCCAATCATTCAAGAAAGTAATTTAAATGCAATTGTTAAAGATAAAAGTCATATAACATGCTTTGAGTGTAGGGAAGTAGGGAACTATAAGAGTAAATGCCCAAAAAGAGTCAAGAAGGCTCAACCGACACCAAGGGCCAAAGAAAAATCAAAGGAAGCCGAAGCCCAAATTCATAAGAGCAAGGAGCATATAGTATGCTTCAAGTGCCACAAACGGGGACATTACCGGAGCCAATGTCCTAGGGGGAGTCACCCACGGAAGGGCAAAAGAGAGAGTTCAAGTGTAGGGGGAGCTAAGGCAAACCCTAAGGTAATTTTAAATAATGCTCTTCCTTTACGTAATGTTACAAAGCATGCTCATAACTTTAATGCACTTGCTATTCATCATGACAAAATGCATGTTAAAAGTAGATTTTATTGTTTAGGTGCTAAGCATGTCAATTTAACTAAGGACAATGCTAGATCAACCTTACCTAAGGATAGGAAGGTAGTGAACAACAATTTAGGCATTAACCCTAAATGGACTAAGTATATGCCTAGAAGAAGTAACAATGCCCAAGGATTAACCAAAAATTCGAAGATTGGGCAATTAGAATTGGAAAATCAACCTTTGAGGTCAAGGCTTGCTAAATTGGAGAAGACTCTTAGGAATATTCAAAATCAATTTCAAGGGTCAAATGGTCAACATTTAGAGTCAAATAGTCAAAACCTAGGGTTTAGGAAGCAAGGTGCATCTAAGGATAAGCAAGGCTTGGGTTACAAGCCCAAGTCCAAAGTAGCCAAGCCTACTTACCATAATGTTCCATATAGTTATGGAACTAGTTCTAGGTCTAGGAATATCAAGGTCACAAGGGAGGTCATCCCTAGAGTTGACCATGGTAAGTGTCTAGTGGCTAAGGTTTCAATGAAATCTAGGAAAGCCACTAACAAGGTTACAAGGGAAGTAATCCCTAGGGTTAACCTTGACACAAAAATGACCAAGGCTTCCAAGCCTATGAGGGTCATAAGGAAGATATTTAGGGAAGTTATCCCTAGTGAATATCTTGTTAACCCAAGGAGCTCAAATAGATATTGGGTTCCTAGGAGCGTGATCGATTCACGCTAAATGGGTTAGGATGTGTCAACTTGAATTGGTGGGGTAGTTGACCTAACCATAGCTAAGTTGGCACTTTAGGCTATTTCCAAGGTAATTGGGTACTTTGTTAATAAGATTGAATCTTATATCCTAAAGGTTTTTAGGATGTGCCAATATAATTTATGAAAGTTTAAAAAAAAATATTTGATCAAATTGGCAAAATTAGGGTTAAAGGTCATAGTGTGCCATTTTGAGTTTTTGGCACATTAGGGAGATAAGTTGTTATATGACAAATATAGATTTAATCCTACAAATGACAATTTGGGCTTAACAATTAGGTATTATATACCTTTATACCTTATTTGTCATGCTTTGATTATCATATACATGTCATGACATCATATTTACTTCTTATCATATAAAATATCATGATCATGCTTAGGATTAATGTTTAATGTCATGTATGTTTAAATTTCATTTATATGCCATGACATCATGATTATTGACACATGGTTAATTATGTTATCATTTATGTCATAATCATCATTCATGCATTAATAAAATTAAGTTAAGGACAATGACATGATTTGAAGTCCCATTTATAAGGGAATCAAATAGTGTTGCCTAGAAAATGCATGAGACCTTAGTATAGGTATAACCAAACCCCACATGTCACATCAAATTGACATATGTGTGTATTAATACACTCTAGACACATGTGAGATGCTAGGAAATGAGTAAAGTTCAAGGTGCATAGATGTTGCATCTAGATGAACTCAAACTCATCTCAATCATAGGTATAAATCATGAGGAAAACTAATATACAAGTCATGTATACTTAGCCCATAGACCATGATTGAAATTGAGCTTTTGAAAACATTTAAAAATCATTTTGTAAAACCTTGGTGAAGCCTATCTTTTGATAGCAATCACCATTGAAAAGATTGAAACAAAGTTGGCTTAAAACATTGAAAGTTTCAATGTTTTTGAACTTTATATCATTCTTTGAATTTAAAAGTTATTTTCATAGAAAACTATTTTTCCTAAATAGTGTTTGGCATAAGTAATGTGTGGTTGAAATTTCATGATTTTTGAATTTTTTAGAATTATTTATGTATTTCTGAAGTTGGTCTGAAAATTCGATTTCTGAAATTTCAAAAATCAGTCGAGGCGCTGCCTCGACTGGAGCTGCTTCCACTCGACTGAAGCCTTTCTCAGTCAACTGTTAGAACTGTTTTGACTTATCAATGTTAGGTTAAGCCATCTGATCATAACCCTAGACTAGATAACTACTCCTACACCTCTAATATGCTTAAACAAGCATTAAAATGGTGAGATTTTCATTGGAAATGAATTGGAGTACAAATCAAAATTTAATGGTTGTGAAAGTTCAAATCTGAACTTTTATCCTAATTTTCTAGTGTTTAAGATTTCTATTGGCTTAGTAACTCTCTAAGGACATTGTTGGTGCAATGGTCTAGGGGGAGTAAGATTTTAGGGGGATAATTATCCATCTAGGCATGATAGATGATGGTTTATCACAAAAAGGGGGAAAATGGAAGTTTGATTTTCATTTAGTGATAGATCACTAAGAAGAATGAAGACATTCAAGATGAATGTTGACCAAGGAGAAGGAAGAATCTCATTAGAAAATGAGACATTGAGAACCTTGGTGGACTTTTTGATGTGTGTCAAGAAGGGGGAGAAATGCAAGGGGGTTAAGTTAGGCTTTTAACTTAGGATACCTAAGTTAAGCTTTTAACTTAGAATACCCTAATATACACAAAACCCTTAGGATACCCTAATATAGACAAAACCCCAAAAATTTCAAAAATTGAAATTCTAGATTGGGAACACTTCGTGATGCTTTGGCATAAGTGTCAAGTTGGGTTTAGGGGATAACCTAACTTAATGGTATTGTCAAACATCAAAAGGGGGAGATTGTTGGTGCAATCGACCCAGGTCATGATTGATCAAACTCGAGTGGAACTCGAGTAGAGTTTTGATGTTCGACAATAGTTCACAATGTGATTTGACCACATGACTAGTGGATGATATGGGACATCCAAGGTCATATGAGGAAGACTATTGGAGAAGTCTAAGTTTGGTGACTTAGCAAGGAGAAGTCTAAGTATGGATACTTGGCAAGGGAAAATCCAAGTTGGTCAAGGGAGACCGGACACTTGGTGATGGGAAGACCAACGGAGAGTTGGCGAGGGAAGTCCCAGCAGGTCTGGCAGACAGTGCTTGGCAAATGAAGTCCCGGATGGGGGAGTCTTGGCAGTGAAGTCCCATACGAGGAGTCTTGGCAGTGAAGTCCATGACGAGGAGTCTTAGCAGTGAAGTCCCAGATGAGGAGTCTTGGCAGTGAAGTCCCGAAGGCATGACCTCTTGGCAGTGAAGTCCCAGATGAGGAGTCTTGGAAAAGGAAGACTCGGCTGATCAGGGAGATCGAGCTTGGAAAAAAGGAAGTTCCGAAGGCGAGGCCTTTTGGCAAAGGTAGACCCTAGAGATGACAATGGCCGATGGAAACACTTGAAGGCTAGCGCAAGGATGAAGAGTCGCGGACTCGAGGGATCCGGGAGGCGTAAGGTTAATAGAAGTGGGTTGAAGGTTTAGGTCTAGGCTTAGAGTGAGTATCAAGTATGAAGGGATCATACTTGGGGTGTTAAAGCTCATTGTAGAGGTATAACAGTCAACTGCTAGGTTGGATCAGTTGACTGGGCTTCATTTGTAGGAAAACAGAAGCAAGGCAACCTCGACTAGCACCTCGACTAGAGTCTAGTCAAGGCAGTGCCTCGACTGGTAAGGTAGAGTCGAGCGGTGAGACTTGGGGAGTCGAGACAGTGCTATGGAAGCACTCGACCAGCGCCTTGACTAGAGTCAAGTCGAGGCGGCGCCTCGACTGGAGGACTAGACTGGTGCCTCGACTGGTTATTCTGGATGGTGGCACAGAAGCGAGGCACACTCGACCAGTGCCTCGATTGGAGGCTAGTCGAGGTGGTGCCTCGACTGATCACTCAATTGGCACTTTGACTAGTTCTAGTACAAGTATAAGACAGTTGTTCAAAAGCAAGACGACTTGACTGGAGGCCCAATCGAGGCGGCACCTCGACTGGCGAAACGACCGTTGCAATTCTAGAAGCTTCGATGAAGCTTTATAAAAGGAGGATCGAGGGCATCTTCGAGTAGAGTTCTCTTGGAAGTTTTAGGGGCGATTTGAAGGGAGGTGTTGTTGCATTTCAGGGCCTTCAAAGTCATCCCAAAGCGATCTATGAGCAAGCATTCAAAAGCCCTAAATCTATAATGTGTGTTCATTTGCTTTTGTATTTATTGTATTTGCTTGTATTTATCTCGTTCTTGTTATTGTAAGAGACTTGTAAGAGGTTCCTCCACCTCCGGTGTGTCACCGAGAAGGAGAAGTGTTATAGTGGTGGTGTACATCACTAGAGCCCTCACCCATGGAGTAGGAACTAGGGTTTTGAACCACATAAAATCCTCGTGTTGTGCTTGCTGTGTGTTTTGTATGTGTATCTGTATTTGTATTTGTGTTTCTGCTTCATACTAACAATTATAGACAAGCACAACGATCGAAATCCATCAAGTGAACGAAATTGATGCGAAAAGCTATTCACCCCCCCCTCTAGCGACGCCAACGTTCCTAACACACTACATGTCAGAAAAAAAAGAGTTTGAAAAAAAAAAGCTGAAAAAAAAGTTGAAAAAATAAATAAATAAATTGGGTGTTCGTGAAATAAAAAAAATTGTGAAAATTTTGACTTGTGTCATTATTATTTTTATTTATCTGTGATAATATTTTTGTTAACGACATCCCTTGTTGCAATCATTGAGAAATTTATTGTATATCTTGAGTAGATTTATATTGAAGAATGTGATAAGGGTTGTTTACATGTTTATTGGGTTGGAAGAATTTTTTTTAGGGCAATGCTTTCTTGTACTCATCTATGTAGCATTCTAGTATTTCCATATCTTCTTCTTGCATTTCTTTAGCTATTTCATTTCTTATCTTTCTTTTCTTTCATAGATATTGTTATTTTTCTTGTATTCATGTTTCCCTTACATTCTTAATAAGCCTTCAGTGATTGTGCATTCTTATGTGTATATAGTGGTGAAGGTAGAAGAAAAGCAAGCATATGATAGTTCATAAATTATGAGTAACTTGAGTGAACTCCACTATTACATGCTTATGAGAGCGAGAGAAACCACCACTTACCTTGTGAGGCTTAATCATTCTTAGTCTATTCATGATAGATTGAAGTCACCATGTTTGTTAACCTGTGTAAGATTTGAGTCCATAATTGCTTGAGTCTTTGAGATTTAACAATCCTGGGTAACTTTCTTTCCTAATTTTCTATGTATGATTTGGAATTGCTAGGGAAATATATCTTCAATTTGTTTTTAGTTTTCTTTACTTGCTCGGGACGTGCAAGAATAAATGTGGGGGAATTGATAACTACCATTTTGTCAGGTTATTTTGGTCCTTAATATCACTGTTTTAATCCTCTCATATGTTTAATTGTTGATTATTTGCATGTTTTATGAGTTGGATATATTTTTGCCTTAGTGTAAATTCTCCTAAATTTTGGACTTATATGCGAATTTTATCTTTGTTTATAGGAGATAAAGATAAGCCATTCGACTAGACTCAAGTTGGATCAAATATGGCTTCATCTAAGGGTTATAATGTGCATTTCCTCTTCTCGCTCGTGCCCGACGGCTCTCCGCCGTTTCTTCACTGCTGTGCTCTCCCTTTCCCCGCCGGTCGCCAGAGAGGGAAAGGGTGTTGGTGCAATCGACCCAGGTAATGATTAATCCGACACGAGTCTGACTCGAGCGATGTTTTGATGTTTGACAAAATGTATGACAATGTGATTGTCATGGTAAAGTCCAAGTCATGGGTACTTGGCATGGAAAGTCCAAGTGGGACACTTGACATTGGGAAAGTCCAAGCATGGGTCTTGGCAAGAGAAAATCCAACATGGGTTGGCAAAAGAAAGTCCAAGCATGGGTCTTGGCATGGAAAGTCCAACATGGGTTGGCAAGGGAAGTCCAAGCTTGAGTCTTGACATTTAGAAAGTCCAAGAGGAATATTGGTGCCGTAAAGTCCAAGCGGGAGTCTTGGCGGCATAAGTACAATGGTTGGTGGTGTAAAGTCCAAGCGGGAGTCTTAGCAGCGTAAGTCCAATGTGCCTTGGTGGTGTAGACACCGTTAGCATGCCCATAGCCGATGGAAGCACCTGAAGGCTAGCGTGTGGATGAACAAGTCATGGATGACTTGGAGGGCTTTAATAGGCATGGTCTAGCAAGTATGAGGGCACCATACTTGGGTTAAAACCTCATGTTTGTGGTTAAAACCTCATGTTTGAGGTGTATCAATCGACTGGTGGGAGTCAACTAGGGTTTGACTGCGGGAAGTGCCTTGGCAGTCAATTGCCAGAGATGGGTAGTCGACTGATGGCCTGAGCAATCGACTGATCTGGTGATCAGTCAACTGATGGTCAGGATCTCAGGCACAGATGGTTCTCCAGTCGAGTGATCGACCCGACCACTCGACTAATTGAACCATCAGTCGACTGATGGGTATGATCAGTCCACTGATGGTCTATCCGTTGGATTTTTCTAGCATGGATCTAACCATTGTCTCATGACAACAGTGGCATCAGTTGACTGATGGTCCTGAGTAGTCGACTGATAGACGAAAATTAGTCCGAGTTGCAGGTTTAAAAGGAGCACGAAGGGAAGGTTTTGGCAGCGATTTTCTTGGGCGATTTAGAGCGATTTGCTAGTGCAAATCAGGGTCTTCAAGGCTAGTCCAAGGGAATCAAAGATCAAGTAATCAAAAGCTCTTATAAAGTGATTTCCTTTACTTGTATTACAGTTTATATTTGTATTTGATTAGTATTACTTTTGTAATCATTGTACGAGGTTTCTCCACCTCCGGATTATTCCGAGAAGGAGTTATTTGGATTAGTGGTGTGTGGTCGCATCGCTAGAGCTCATTTGAGCTCGATCCATGGAGTTGGAACCATTCGGTTTCGAACTACGTTATATCCCTGTGTTGTGCTTGTGTTCTTATTGTATTCATTTTATTATTGTATATTCCACTGTGTATAACAAGTTTTGTAGCAAGCACACGATCGAGTTCCAATCGAGCGATGTACACGCTATTCACCCCTCCTCTAGCGGGCACAACGTTCCTACAATTAGTATCAAAGTGGGTCACTCTTCACCGGCTTCACATCCGAGGGAGCAAAAGATGCTAGAGGGCAAGAAGATGGATCTTGAAAAACTAGGATGGGACATCAACACACCGGTCCCGTATGCACTGTATGGATGAGAAAGCTTCAATTCATGGAAGAGAAGAATTGAATACTTTATCATGATGAGAGATTTTGAAGAATGGTCCATTTTAATGGAATGATTCGAATATCCAAGAGGACCAAAGGGAGGATTCCTCAAGAAGAAGAGATGGAGTGAGGAACAACTCCAAAGATTCGAGAAAAACAAAAATGTAGCAAAATTCATTATTGATTTGATTCCTAATGACATCATGTGTAGCTTAGGCAAACACATGGATCCTAAGGAGCTATGGAGCCAAGTGGCAAGACTCCATGAGGAGCCCAAAGAACAAGAGTGCTCATCGGCTCAATCGGAGGAGACCGAGGAAGCTATCACATCATCCTCACAAGCAAGTGAGGATTCAGAAGTTGATAGAGAATCAAAATCCGAGAAGGAAGAAGAGGTAGAAGAAGCCTCCACCTCTAGGATTGAGGGGGAGGAGAGATCATCTTCCATGTCGGAGCAAGAAGAAGAGCCTTCAACATTGACCTAGGTAACTCAAGCAATGTAGGTTTAAATAAAAATCATATAATTTGCTTTGAGTGTAGGGAAGCCAGGCGTTACAAGAGTAAGTGCCCAAAGAAGATTAAGAAAGCTCCACCGGTGCCAAAGGTCAAGGAGACCGGAGCCTCAACCATCAAAAGCAAGGAGCACATCATATTCTTCAAATGTCGACAACCGGGTCATTACCGGAGTCAATGTCCAAAGGGGGAGAAAAAGACTCAAAAGGGAGCTACACATGTAGGGGGAGCCTCTAAGGTAAACCCTAAGGTAAAATTTAATAATGCTTCTACTTTAATTTATAGGCAAAAGCATGTTAGGAGTCATGTTATTAATCTTGCTATTTATCATGAAAAACATGCTAGGAATAACAAATATTTTTGCCTAGGAGCTAAGAATGTTCACTTTGAAACTAAGGAGAAATTTGGGACTAATGTCCCTAGAAAAACCTTACATAGGGCAAGCATTAAGAAAATTGAGGACCACCTAGGTTTTAACCCTAAATGGACTAGGCATATGCCTAGGAAAAACAATGTCCAAAGAATAGATGCAAAATAAAAAATTGGACAACTAGAATTGGAAAACCAAGCCTTGAGGTTAAGGCTTGAGAAATTAGAGAAGACCCTTAGGATTATGCAAAACCAAATAAAAGGGTCAAATAGTCAAAGCCTAGGGTCTAGAAGTCAAAGTCAAAGACCTAGGAAACAAGAACCATCCAAGGGCAAGCTTAAGCCTAAAAAGACCTACCACAATGTTCCATTTGATTATGGAACTCAAGTTAGGTCTAGGAAGACTAAGGTTACTAGGGAAGTCATCCCTAAGGGTAACCAAGGTATGTGCCTAGTGGCTAGGGTTTCAAGGAAACCTGAGGAGGTTACTAAGAAGGTTACAAGGGGAGTCACCCCTAGAGTTAACCTAGACAAGACCCAAATGACCAAGGCTACCAAGCCTAGCAGGGTATTGTTGGTGCAATCGACCCAGGTCACGATTGACTAGACTCGAGTTTGACTCGAGCGATATTTTGATGTTTGACATGGAAGTTTGACATTGATGTTTGACATTGATGTCTAATAATATTTTGGGGAGATTGTTGGTACAATCGTCCCGGGTCATGATTGACCGAACTCGAGTTTGACTCGAGGGGGATTTTGATGGTTGATTGGAGTTGACCATGTCATGGAAAGTCCAAGTCTTGAGTACTTGGTATGTAAAGTCCAAGCATGGGTCTTGGCAAGGTAAAGTCCAAGCATGGGTCTTGGCAAGGGAAAGTCCAAGCTTGAGTCTTGGCATTTGGAAAGTCCAAGGGTGTAGTCTTGGCCACGTAAGTCCAAGGGTGTAGTCTTGGCGGTGAAAGTCCAAGTCATGAGTATTTGGCATTTGGAAAGTCCAAGGGGTTTGATATTGGCGGCGTAAAGTCCAAGGGTGAAGTCTTGGCAGCATAAGTCCAATGGTTGGTGGCGTAAAGTCCAAGCGGGAGTCTTGGCAGCGTAAGTCCAATGTACCTTAGCGGTGTAGACACCGTTAGCATGACATAGCCGATGGAAGCACCTGAAAGCTAGCATATAGATGAATAAGTCATGGATGACTTGGAGGGATCCGATAGGCGTGAGGCTGACGGAGGTGGCTAGAAGGCTTAGGTCTAGGCTAAGGGTGGTCTAGCAAGTATGGGGGCACCATATTTGGGTTAAAACCTCATGTTTGAGGTTGACAATCGACTGACATTATGGTCGGTTCAACTGTCGTAAGTCAACTAGAGTTCGACTATCATTTAACGGCTGAAAAGTCTCGGGCGATCGCTCATTGAGCAATGATCGATGGGTGATGAATGATCGCCATGGATGATAGTCGGTGATGGTTCGACCGTGAGAGAATGCTCCGAGTCGACAGGCTAAGCGTTGGCTACGACGCCAGCGCTTGACTAGTGATGTCATCAGTCGACTGCCAAGAGATCCATTGGAAGTTTTCTAGCATGGATCGAGCCATTGTCTCACAACAACAGTGTTGGCAGTCGACTGGGGCCTTATGGCAGTTGACTACCAGGCGAAAATCCAGCCCGATGTAGGTTAAAAGGGAGTTGTTCATGGAGATTCTGGCATTGGTTCTTTGGGAGCTTTGGTGAGGCAATTTGAAGGTGAATTGCAGGTGCATTTCAAGGTTTTTCAAGCTCATCCAAGCAACCGACAAGCAAGCGCTCAAAACTCCTAGATTATAAAGTGCTCTTTACATTTATTTGTATTTTGCTTGTATTTTTGTGTATTTCTTTTGTAATCGCTTGTAAGAGGTTTCTCCACCTCCGGATTGTTTCGAGAAGGAGTTATTTGTGATTAGTGGTTGCGTGTGCATCACTAGAGCTCTTTAGAGCTCGATCCGTGGAGTAGGAACCATTCAGTTCCGAACCACGCTACATACTTGTGTATTGGTGTATTTGTGTTTACCTTCGCTTTCATTATTGCTATTATTTCTATTTCTGCTGCGCTAACAAGATTTGTAGACGAACACGAAACGAATTCCATCATTCAAAGAAAACGCGCTATTCACCCCCCTCTAGCGGCCAACGAATCCTCTACAATTGGTATCAGAGTTGGGAGCTCTTCTACGGACTAACTGCCAAGAGCAAACCGCTAGAGGAAGAAGATGGAATTTTAAGAGAAACTAGGATGTGACATAAACACACCGCCACCATACGACCAAGAAGATTTCTCGGCATGGAGGGAAAGAATGGAGAACTTCTTGATGATGGACATAGAAGATTGGTTCATCATCATGGAAGGCTTTGAACCTCCTAGAGATAAGAAGGGAAATGTCTTGAAGTTGAAGAAGTGGACACAAGAGCAACGTCTCAAGTTAAAAACTGAAGCCAAGGTAACAAAACTTTTATAAGATTTGATACCTAATGATGTTTTGTCTAGGCTAGGAGATTACATGGATGCCAAGGAGCTATGGAGCAAGTTGGCAAGATTCCATGAGGAGCCCAAAGAACAAGAGTGCTCATCGGCTCAGTTGGAGGAGGAGACCGAAGAAGAGAGCACATCATCCTCATCACAAGAAAGTGATGATTCGGAAGTTGATGGAGAATCAACATCCTGATCGGGATCGGTGGAAGAAGAGGAAGAAGTAGGAGAAGCCTCCACCTCTAGAATTGAGGGGGAGGAGATTAGAGCATCAATATCGGAGCAACCTCAAGAGGAACCATCAACCTCCGGTCGAGAAGATGAACAAGCTCAAGAGGCTTCCACCACGGACCTAGGTAACTCCAACATATGTGTTAATAATAAAATGCATATAATATGTTTTGAGTGTAGAGAAAATGGGCATTATAAAAGCAAGTGTCCAAAAAGAGTAAAGAAGACTCCACCGTCGCCTAAAATTCAAGAGAAGTCAAATGAAGCCGGAGTCCCCACCAAGAAGAGCAAGGAGTACGTGGTGTGCTTCAAATGCCATCAAAAGGGACATTACCGGAGTCAATGTCAAAAGGGGAAGAAAAAGACCCAAGAAGGAGCATCACATGTAGGGGGAGCTAAGGCTAACACTAAGGTATATTTTAATAATGCACCTTCTAGCTTAAATGTCAAAAAGCATGCTAGGAATAATTTTAACAATCTTGCTATTGTACATGAAAATCATGCTAGGAACAATGAATATTGATTATGAGCTAAGAAAGTCAACCTTAGGAATAAGGAGAAATTTGGGACTAATGTCCCTAAAACAAATTTATCTAAAGACAAATCTAGGTCAAATAATTCTAGACCAATTCTATCTAGGGAGACAATTAGAAAGGTACAAGAGCACCTAGGTTTTAATCCCAAATTGACTAGGCATATGCCTAGAAAGAACAATGCCCAAGGAGTAAATCAAAATTCAAAAATTGGCCAATTGGAGTTGGAAAATCAAGCCTTGAGGTCAAGGCTTGAGAAACTTGAGAAGACTCTTGCAAAAATGACAAATCAAATGCAAAGGTCAAATGGTCAAAGCCTAGGGTCTAAAAGTCAAAGTCAAAGACCTAGGAAACAAGAACCATCCAAGGGCAAGCCTAAGCCCAAAAAGACCTACCACAATGTTCCATTTGATTATGGAACTCAAATTAGGTCTAGGAAAGCCAAGGTCAATAGGGAAGTCATCCCTAAGGTTGACCAAGGTAGGTGCTTAGTGGCCAAGGTTTCCATGAAACCTAGGAAGACCACTAAGAAGATTACTAGGGAGGCAATCCCTAAGGTTAACCTAGTCAAGACTCAAATAACCAAGGCTAACAAGCCTAGAAGGGTTATTAGGAAGGTATATAGGGAGGTTATCCCTAAGGAATACCTAGTAAACCCTAGGAGCTCAAATAGGTTTTGGGTTCCTAAGAGCATGATTTATTCATGCTAAATGGGTTTAGGTGTGCCAACTTTAAATGGAAGGGTAATTAACCTAACCATGGTAAAGGTGTCACTTTAGATAATTTTCAAGTTATGGATACCTTGGAAATAGATTTGATTTTTAATCCTAAAAGATTTTAGGATGTGTCAATACATCTTTGGGATTATGAAAAATCAATTAAATTGGCACAATTTAGGTTTAGAGGTATTGGTGTGTCATTTTGGGTTTTTGGCACACTTGGGAAATTTGGGCAATATGACAAAATATACTTAATTATATCAAATGACAACTAATATTAAAATTTAGGTATTATTATACCTATACATTTTATTTGTCATGCCTTGATTGTCATATAACATGCCATGACATCATGTTTACTTTTATCATTTATGTCATGATTATGTGTAGGATTAAGGTTAATAAGGTCATGTGCTTTTAGATTATATCATATGCCATGACATCATGATCATTGGTCATGCTTAATTATGTTATCATTTATGCCATGATCATTCATGCATTTAAAATAATTTAAATTGATTTAAGGACTATGGCATGTCTTGAAGTCCCATTTATAAGGGAATCAAGTAGTGTTGCCTTAGGAAATGCATGAGGCCTTAGTTTAAAATAAACCAAAACCCACATCTCACATTACATTGACTTGTATGTGTTTTTATACACCCTAGATATATGTGAGATGATAGTTTAAAGTTCAAGGTGCATAGTTTTTGCATCTAGATGAACTTAAACTCATCTAAAATAATGTGTGGATCATTGGGAAAGCTTGTGTACAAGTCATGTACATTGAGCCCAAGGAATATGATCCAATATAGGTTTTCAAATACACTTTAAAATCATTTTAAAAAACCTTGGTGAAGTCTATCTTTTGATAGCAATCACCATTGATGAAGTTGATACAAAGTGAGCTAAAACATTGAAGTTTTTCTTCACTTTTGAACTTTGTATCAATTTCTATATTTTATGGGTAAAATATTTTTCTAACATTTTTCACCCATTGTATTGGTCATAAGTATTATACGTATGAAATTTCATGATTTTTTAAATTAAGTATAATTATTTATGAATTTCAAATTCATTCGATAATCAAATTGAAATTTGATTATCGATCGGCCTTGGTGGCAATCGGTGATTAACAATGATCGATCTCTGTTGGAGTCAACTGCCAGGCTGATTTTGGGAAAAACAAGGTTGTTTAGCCCATTTTCAGCTACAGTAAAGTTCCCTAACCACTCCTAGCCCTAGGATATGCTTTGGGAAATATTATAAAGGGTGAAAATCCATTGGATATGGATTAGGAGAGTTGTTAGGGTGATGTATCAAATTTAAGGGGTTGAAAAGTTCAATGTTGAACTTTGAACCTTATTTTTGATGGTTTAGAGTTTCTATTGGCTTAGGGACTTCCCAAGGACATTGTTGGTGCAATGGTCAAAAGGGAACAAGCCTTTAAGGGGAGGTATCCATCATGGAATGATGGATGGTATTTTTCCTCACGAGGAGGAAAATGGAATTTTGAGATACCCAATTTGGAAATGGGGAGAGTGTATAGGATTGCCTCTCTTGAGTGATATGAGACTTATCACTAGGAAGATGGTAGGCATCCTAGGTATTTTTGGACCAAGAGGGAGATTGTAAGATCTCATTGGGACATGAGACATTGACCTCCTTGGGGAAAACCTCTTTGATGTTAGTCAAAAAGGGGGAGAATATTTGGGAGAGAATGTTTAGAATGTTTGGGGGAGAATGTTTTGGAGAATTTATGGGATTACGAATTTGGGATAATTGGTAAGAAGATTTGAGTTAGTGTTCTAACTCAAAGGTATATATTTTTTATCAAAACATCAAAGGGAGAGATTGTTAGGTCTGTCCGGCCCAGTCACGGGATACCGTAGCGATTGGCATTAGGCCAAGTGGGAGTCTGTTAATAATATATGAGAGATGTCCTAAGGCAATCGCCTTATGTATGAACCATTTATATGATAAATGAAGATTCACTATTTGAGTATACATGTTTAATGTATTTGATTGGATCTTAAACTCATTTACTGAATGTCCACGATACGATTCACGGCATGAGAGAATTTGTGATTGGATCACAACTAGTGAGTATCTCTACATGTGTAATTGTGATGTATCGGAATTATCCTAGTCGATGAATTGATGGATTTGGACACCATCAATTACGCCGAGACTAGCACGAGGTATACTCCTTGGTGTATCCAAGCGGTGATTCTCAGCCAGACATTGTGATGTCCGGAGTTAATCATGGATGCTAGTTATGGTAACTAGTTCATTGGAGTGACCAGCCGTAAGACTTCATATGGTTCTCTGCATATATAGATATGTCAATGAAGTTCTTACTGTGGCTTAAGTGCGATGTTCCTTTGACTTGCGGTATTCAAGTCATCTTGATCATGGAGACTTATGCTTTGACATCTTAAGCAAACATCTCCGAGGAGATGTGGACCCGGGATGATTGGGTATAAGTCGAAGTGATCGAAGGTGTTTGAATAACCTATAAAGGATTCACCACTCCTTGCGAGGAGATGTATACCCATGGCCTCTCGTCGGATTGTTACTAAAGTCTTTGGCCAAAGCATTACATGTTTAGAGTAAAGTACTCTTCGATACATGTGGAGTAACTAGAATCCGTAGGACGAGGAAATGATACTTGGGCTAGGTGTGACGTAGTCAGCCTAGTAGGGACTGACACAATAGACCATGTCCTGAACCAAGTGGGTATAAGATGAGTGAAGGGAATGGGGCACGATTCATTCGAGCTACTGAAGGGTTTCAGAAATAGTTCTGGATCAACCGTTGATCTTTTCGGTTTATTGGGGATCATGATGTACTACTAGGTGCCACTCATGATCGTTCTATAATTAATGGTTAATTATAGACGGCCAACATAAACCGAGAACCTATTTGGTCACACGCACAACGAGTGTAATCCAAAGGATTTAAAACGAGCTTGAGAATGGGATTCTCAGACCGAGAGAAACTATGTTTGGTTGGACCAAACATAAAGCGAGTATGAAATTGTTTCAGTCGCAATGGAAGCGTGGATGGGCAGTGTCTTATGAAGACATAATGGATGGACCAAAATGGTTTGGTTCTAATCCAATGGATGAGAATAAACCAAAGGGTTTGGTTTATATTAAACGAATGAACCAAAGGTTGGTTCGGTTCGTTTTAACTTAAAATAAACCATCATGGTTTGGTTTATTTTAACTTATCCTAATGGAGCGGGTTAACGGGCTTTATGGATATGATCCATTAACCATTAAGAGAATTAGTTCTCTATAAAAGAGGGCTTAAGGGATTGTTAAACCCTAATCATCCAAAACCCTAGCTTGAAGTTGCCGCCCACCCCTTGGAGGAATTTTCGGCGCCCAACTACAAGCTGCCGCCGCCCAGC
Organism: Wurfbainia villosa; assembly: GCA_025175895.1. Lineage (NCBI taxonomy): Eukaryota > Viridiplantae > Streptophyta > Magnoliopsida > Zingiberales > Zingiberaceae > Wurfbainia > Wurfbainia villosa. The sequence goes on along the minus strand of CM045991.1, from coordinate 9,931,412 downwards.
TTTGTGCCGCCGTCCAAGACCCTTGTCGGTGTCCAAGCTCCAGCCGGTGAACCTCCGGCGACCCTCCGGTGATCTCCTATAGGTTCGGCATCAAGGTGAGCCTTTTCTCTCCTTGTTTTGGCCGGCACCTACTCCTCCACCAAGCTGTCCAGTTTTCTGGACAGCTTCTTCTCCTCTCGTCGGAGCGTCGTTTGGACGACGGTTAGTGATCCGACAGCGGCTAACATACCGGGGATTTGATCTCCGGTAATCCTCTGAGGTGGAGGACGAAGGATTCGTCAATCGGTTGACGAATACCTCTCCGGAGAAGCGAGTCTTGAGGACTTGTTTTTAGGTCCGAATTTGGATTCGGATCGTGATCATCTCTCGATCACGTCGTCTTCAACACGAGGCTAGTAACCCGTACGAAGACGAAGCTCGTGGCTTGGCGAAGTCATCCCGAGGAGCTCGGCGTGGATACGGATAGAGACGATTCTTACGAGGATCGTTCCGGTTGATGCCGTTCCCGCTACACGTCATACGAAAGGTATAACGTAGTTTAATTTCCTTTTATTGCAAATTTTAATTTACGGTTATGTCTACACTTGTTGTAATATGCATGCGTGTGTTGTGTGTGATGTAATAAATATAGATTTATTATTTTTAATTGCTTTCGCTGTGCTCATGTTTACGAAACATGATCGAACACACACACGCCGCGGTGCCGGAAACCCAACAGAGTTCAGTTCAAGATGCATAGTTTTTGCATCTAGATGAACTCAAACTCACCTAAAATCATGTTGTGGATCATTGGGAAAGCTTATGTTCAAGCCATGTACATTAAACCCAAAGAATATGATCCAATATAAGGTTTAAAACTTTTTAAATCATTTTGAAAAACTTTGGTGAAGTCTATCTTTTGACAGCAATCACCATTGATGAAGTTGATGCAAAGTGAGCTAAAACATTGAAGTTTTTCTTCACTTTTGAACTTTGTGTCAATTTCGCTATTTTATGGGTAATATATTTTTCAAATATTTTTCACCCATTGTATTTGTCATAAGTATTATACGTATGAAATTTCATGATTTTTCAAATTACATATAATTATTTATACATTTCTGAAATTCGATTCTGATAATTGAAAATCGGATTTTTTCAGTTATCAATCGACTGCCCTTGCTGCCAGTCGACGGATGTGAACGACAGTCGACTGGTTGACTGATAGAGTTGACTGTCAGGCTGATTTCCGGAAAACATGGTATGTTTAGCTCATTTTCAGCTAAGTTAGGGTTCCCTAATTACTCCTAACCCTAAGATATGCTTTAGGAAGTATTATAAAGGGTGAAAATCTATTGGATATGGATTAGAAGAGTTGTAGGATAATATATCAAATTTAAGGTATGGGAAAGTTCAATGTTGAACTTTAGACCTTATTTTTGATGGTTTAGAGTTCCTATTGGCTTAGGGACTTCCCAAGGACATTGTTGGTGCAATGGTCAAGGGGGAGCAAGCCTTTAGGGGGTGGTATCCATCATGGGATGATGGATGTCATTTTACCTCATGAGAGAGAAAAATGGGATTTTGAGATACCCAATTTGGAAATTAGGAGAGTTGTAGGATTGCCTCTCTTGAGTGATATGGGACTTATCACTAGGAAGATTGTAGGCATCCTAGATATTTTTGGACTAAGGGGGAGATTGTAAGATCTTATTGGGATATGAGGCATTTGAAGGGTTTTTGCCCCCGGAATCTCTCATACCAATTTAATGGTTTTAGCTTATCGAGTCCGTGAGGGGAAACTTCGCTTCCCACTTCACCTCGGTAGCTTGTCTATGGCAATCCCTTCGATGTCCCCGGATTAAAAAAAAATTAATCCTAGACAAAAGGGATTGCCCAAACCACCAAGTCATCGTCGTGCTATTCGTTTAGAGAAGTCACTTGAACAAACTAGTTGTTCAAGCGACCATCCTCTATTCTACGAGTAGCCGCGGAATAGACGATGTCTGGATCGCCGGTTTTTGTGTTTATGCTTGGGATCCAAGTATTATTTAGCCATTTACAGATTTATAACATGCCTATAATTGAAAACAAACAACAAACAACAAACAAAAGAAGAAAGTAGAATAGGTATACCTCTTGATCTTCTAATGTATGACCTTCCTCCTTTTGGACGTCGTGTGAGCGACGATCCACCAAAAGTCGAAGCTCCTAGATCGCAAATCTTCCTTCCTTGCTCTTCCAAAGCAAGAGGAAGAATAGAAATAAGGTTTTCTCCTCACTAGAAACAACCAACAAGGAACCAAAACTTTCCTTGCTGCCGGCCAACTAGATGAAGGAGAAGATGGTGGAAAACAACCAAGACACCAAGGGAAGCCCTATATCTTGTTTCCACCACCTAAGGAGAGGGAGAAAGGAGCTTTTGGGCACCGGCCAAGGGCTGGGAAGGGCCTGGAAACTTGCTGGACGTTGGCCACAAGACAAGGAAGAAGAAAGGAAACCTTGCCTTATTTGGTGCCGCCCTAGCCTCCAAACCCTAACCCTAATCCTAATCCTATCTCAACTAGGATTCCCTTCTCTTGCCAACCAAGCCTTGTTGGGTTTCCGACACCACGGCGAGTGTGTGTTCGAACATGTTTCGTAAACATGTGCACAGCGGAAGAAATAAAAATAATAAATCTACATTTATTACAACACACACATCACACGCATGCATAGTACAACATGTGTAGACATAATCGTAAATTTAAATTTTGCAATAAAAGGAAATTTAACTACGTATACCTTACGTATCACGTGTAGCGGGAAAGGCATCAACCGGAACGATCCTCACTAGAATCGTCTCTATCCGTATCCACGCCGAGTATCTTCGGGATGACTTCACCAAGTCACGAGCCTCGTCTTCGTACGGGTTACTAGCCTCGTGTTGAAGACGGATCGAGAGAAGATCACGATTCGAATCCAAATTCGGATCCAAAACTGAGTCCTCAAAACTCGCTTCTCCAGAGAGGTATTCGTCAACCGTTTGACGAATCCTTCGTCCTCCACCTATGAGGATTACTGGAGATCGAATCCCCGGCAAGGCTACCGCTGTCGGAGCTCCAAACGTCGTCCAAACGATGCTCCGACGAGAGGGAAACAAGTTGTCCAGAAAACTGGACAGCTTTTGGTGGAGGATTAGGGGCCGGCCAAAGGAAAGGTGGAAGCTCACCTTATTACCGAACCCAAGGGAGATCACCGGAGCTCTTCCGGCAGTAGCTCGACGCCGGCAAGTGGAGAAGATGGCAGCAGCTGGTCGCCGGTTGGAGGAGAAGGGGTGGCGGCACTAGGGTTGGCGCCGACTTCTTCAAAGGGGAGAGGTGGGCGGCAACTCTAGGTTAGGGTTTTTGGATTAGGGCTTAACAAACCCTTAAGCCCTCTTTTATAGAGAACTAATTCTCTTAATGGTTATTGGATCATAACCATTAGGCCCGTTAACCCGCTCAATTAATTTAAGTTAAAATAAACCAAACCATGATGGTCTATTTTAAGTTAAAACGAACCAAACCAACTTTGGTTCATTCGTTTAAAATAAACCAAACCCTTTGGTTTATTCTCCTCCATTGGATTAGAACCAAACCATTTTGGTTCATCCATTATATCTTCATAAGACACGGCCCATCCACGCTTCCATTGCGACTGAAATGATTTCATGCTCGCTTCTTGTTTGGTCCAACCAAACCTAGTTTCTCTCGGTCTGAGAATCTCATTCTCAAGCTCGTTTTAAATCCTTCGGATTACGCTCGTTGTGCGTGTGACCAAATAGATTCTTGGTTTATGTTGGCCGTCTATAATTAACCATTAATTATAGAACGATCATGGGTGGCACCTAGTAGTACATCATGATCCCCAATTAACCGAAAAGATCAACGGTTGATCCAGAACTATTTCTCAAACCCTTCAGCAGCTCGAATGAATCGTGCCCCATTCCCTTCACTCATCTTATACCCACTTGGTTCAGGACATGGTCTATAGTGTCAATCCCCACTAGGCTGACTACGTCACACCTAGCCCAAGTATCATTTCCTCGTCCTACGGATTCTAGTTACTGCACATGTATCGAAGAGTACCTTACTCTAAACATGTAATGCTTTGGCCAAAGACTTTAGTAATAATCCGACGAGAGGCCATGGGTATACATCTCCTCGCAAGGAGTGGTGAATCCTTTATAGGCTATTCAAACACCTTCGATCACTTCGACTTATACCCAATCATCCCGGGTCCACATCTCCACAGAGATGCTTGCTTAAGATGTCAAAGCATAAGTCTTTATGATCAAGATGACTTGAATACCACAAGTCAGAGGAACATCACACTTAAGCTACAATAAGAACTTCATTGACATATCTATATATGCAGAGAACCATATGAAGTCTTACGGCTGGTCACTCCAATGAACTAGTTACCATAACTAGCATCCACGATAAACTCCGGACATCACAATGTCTCCAGCCAGTGAGAATCAGCTGCTTGGATACACTAAGGAGTATACCTCGTGCTAGTCTCGATAGAATTGATGGTGTCCAAATCCATCAATTCATCGACTAGGGATAATTCTGATACATCACAATTACACATGTAGAGATACTCACTAGTTGTGATCCAATCACAAATTCTCTCATGCTGTGAGTCGTATCGCGGACATTCAGTAAATGAGTTTAAGATTTAATCAAATACATGAAACCATGTATACTCAAATAGTGAATCTTCATTTATCATATAAATGGTTCATACATAAGGCGATTGCCTTAGGACATCTCTCATATATTACTAACAAGCCTTGCTCTCTTCAATGTAGTTCATGCCAACCCCCTTGACACCCTTTTATAGAGTTAGGGATAAGTCATGAATTAATCTCCTCCATTGGTTCTAGGGATTTAATCTCAACCGTCGGATCTAGAGATTTAATCTCAACCGTCGATTCTTAGAGATTTAATCTCTACCAATGGATCTTAGACTTTTGTTTCTATCCATTGGATCTAAGCATCATGAGGTGTTAATAGGCTACATTAGGGACCATGAAGAGGAGTTGGATCTTGGCCACCCATGGATCAAGCCCACATAAAGTCCGATCCACTAATGATGATCCAATCCACTAAAGGATCATCATTGATCTACCTCACCAACCCCCATATGATAATATGGGCTCCATATATTATTTATACATTTTCTCCCCGTGTTTAAGATCTCGAATGTCCGTCGATTAATTAATTTACTGACCATTAATTAATCAACATCTAACTCCTTGAGTAGTACCACTCAACCTTTTCATCATGCCGGACCAAGTCCACCTGCAGGGGTTACATGATGAACCTTATGAGCTCCTCAAGGGGACATCATCATCCTAATATATAGGACACGGTTTCCTCCTATAATCAACGACACACCATATAAATAATATCATCTCCCAACTTACCGAGCCTATTGATTTAATCTATAAATCTCGCCCATTGATAAATCAAAGAGATGAGTACTAAGTATATGTGCTCGTTATTATATCGGGATTAAGAGCATGTACTAAATAATATCTGAGGTCCGATTCGATTATGTAGTCAGCAATAAATCGAATCACCTCTAAGTTGGTCCTACTCAATACACATAAAGTGCACTAGTGTGATTCTATGGTCAAGACAAACCAATACAAAATCACACTACAACCATTCCGATGGTTTGTCCAAAGCCATCTCGGTTGTGAGCCTTTACTTATACTTTTCAAGGGGCCGATAACATGATCTCCTGTGTGACACCACACACCATGTTATCTACAATGTAAAGTATTTAGACAATATTGCATAACCATGCAAACAATGATCATGTGATTCTCATTTCAAAATAAAGATGTTCATACAAAAGATAGACTTTTCAGTATACATCCCTACAATCTCCCACTTATACTAAAAGACTATGCTGTCCTCATACTGTCATACATCTGATTCCCCTTCCCTCCACATGCCTATCAAAGCTCTCGCTAGAAGGGCCTTAGTGAAAGGGTCTACCAGGTCATCCTCTGATGCAATCTAGGCGACAACAACTTCTACCTCTTTTACGATTTCTCGTATCAGGTGGTACTTGCGCTCTATGTGTTTACTTGCCTTATGAGCTCGTGTTTCCTTCGAGTTTGCAACTGTACCATTATTATCACAATAAATTGTGATAGTTCTGGGCAAACCAGGAATCACATCCAAGTCCATCACAAAGTTCCTGAGCCATACAACTTCTTTGGCCGCCTCAGAGGCCGCCACATACTCAGCTTCCATGGTGGAGTCCGCCACGCACTTCTGCTTGACACTCCTCAATACAATGGCTCCACCTCCCAAAGTAAACACAAAACCTGAGGTAGACTTACTGTTATCCCTATCTGATTGGAAGTCGCAATCCATGTAACCCATAGAGAGTAATTGGTCTGCCTGGTAAACTAGCATATAATCCCTAGTCCTTCTCAGGTACTTCAATATATGCTTTACCGCAGTCCAATGTCCCTGTCCTGGATTACTCTGATATCTGCTGAACATGCCCACGACAAAGTAGATATCTGGTCTCGTACAGAGCATCTCATACATGAGGCTTCCTACTGCCGAAGCATAAGAAACCGTCTTCATCTCCTCTATCTCCTCAGATGATCTAGGACACATCTCCTTAGATAAAGGAACTCCATCCCTGAAAGGTAGAAAACCCTTCTTGGAGTTTTGCATGCTAAAATGATCCATAATCGTGTCTATGTATGAAGCTTGGGATAAGCACAACATCCTTTGCTGCGATCCCTTATAACCTTGATCCCAAGGATGTGTCCCACCTCTCCCAAGTCCTTCATATCAAACTGTTTGGACAACCATACCCTTACGTCCGATAACACCTTGATATTATTGCCAATCAATAAAATGTCATCTACGTATAGTACAAGAAATACCACTACGTTTTCGTCACATCTCTTGTATACACAAGACTCATCCGAACTTTGAATAAATCCATAAGACTGGATCACCTCATCAAAGTGGATGTTCCAAGACCTCGAAGCTTGCTTCAATCCATAAATGGACCGATTAAGCTTACATACAAGATGTTCTTTGCCCTTAGCAATGAATCCCTCTGGTTGCTTCATGTAGATGTTTTCCTCAAGACTTCCATTAAGGAAAGCTATCTTGACATCCATCTGCCACACCTCATAATCCATATGAGCTGCTATGCATAAGAGAATCCGGATAGACTTAAGAATGGCTACCGGTGAAAAAGTCTCCTCATAATCGATACCCTCTTTCTGAGTATACCCCTTCGCAACAAGCCTCGCTTTAAAGGCCTCAACCTTCCCATCTATTCCTCTCTTTCTCTTGTAGATCCACTTGTATCCAATGGTTTTGACACCATCGGGTGGTTCTACTAGCTCCCAGACCTGATTTGAATCCATAGATTCAATCTGAGCATTCATTGCACTTTGCCAAGATATTGCATCTTTATCTTGGATTGCCTCGTCATATGTCCAGGGATCAGGTTCATGATCGCCAGGGACCAAATCAGAAGATTCTCTCAAGAACATGAATCTATCAGGCTGTCTCACAACCCTCCCACTACGACGAGGTATCACCTATGTATCCTCTGTGACACACGGTGCAGTGACATGTGGTATATCCTCTTGTACCGGTGGTACTAAAGAAGTGACTTCCCCTTTTAACTCCTCCAGAACAGTTTTACTCTTGGGCTTGTGGCTCATCACATAGTCTTCCACTAGAAAAATGGCGTTCGTGCTAACGATCACCCTCTGATCTCTAGGACTATAAAACAATCCACCCTTCGTTCCCCTGGGATAGCTAATGAACATGCATACTTCTGTACGAGGTTCCAACTTACCAGCATCTGCCTTCAGCACATGTGCTGGACTCCCCTATATCCGAATATGTCTTAGACTAGGCTTTCGCCTAGTCCACAACTCTGTGGGAGTAGAAGACACTGATTTAGATGGAACCAAGTTCAGAATGTACACCGTCGTATCCAGAGCATATCCCCAGAACGAATCTGGCAAGTCAGAATAACTCATCATCGATCTATCCATCTCCATAAGAGTCCTATTCCTTTGGTCTGCTACACCGTTCTGCTGGGGTGTGCCAGGTGCAGTCAATTGGGATTGAATCCCAGCCTCTGATAAGTAGTTCCTAAACTCTCCCAAGAGGCACTCACCACCACGATCAGATAGTAGTGTCTCGATACTTTTACCTTGATGTTTCTCCACATCAGCCTTGAATTCTTTGAACTTGTCAAAGCATTCAGACTTGCGGCGCATCAGGTAAATGTATCCATATCTTGAGTAATCGTCTATAAAAGAGATGAAATACTCAAAACCACCTCTAGCCTGGATAGACATAGGACCACACAAATCAGAATGAACCAATTCTAACACATCTTTGGCTCTATACCCCTTGACCTTAAAAGGCCTCTTGGTCATCTTACCCTCCAAGCAAGATTCACAGGTTGGGAGATCCTCCACCACTAATGAACCCAAAGGTCCATTAGCTATCAACCTTTGAATTCTGCTTAGGTTAATGTGACCAAGCCTAAGATGCCAAAGATATGTTTGGTTAATCTTCGAAGGTTCTTTTCTCTTATTGGATTTAGAAGATGAGTTATAAACTTCAATTTGCATCGTGGGAGGTTTTGGTTCAAGTGTATACAAATTTCCTATCAATGTACCAGAACAAATATTCTCCCTATTCCTTTTTATAACATCTCTGTCATTAAAAGAAATAGAATATCCATCCATAAACAATTTAGAAACTAAAACTAAGTTCTTTCTAAATAAAGGTACATAAAGGGAATTTTCTAGAACCTAAGTTTTATTTTTCTCAAGAGATAAACAAAACTTCTCCCACTGCAATAGCCGCCACCTTCATGGCATTGCCCAAGTAGATAGTAATCTCCCCTTTATCTAGTCGTCGGGTTTCTTGGAACCCCTGTAAAGTATTGCAGACATGATTAGTGTCTCCCGTATCTACACACCAGGTGCCGGTAGATATCACCGCTAATCACGTTTCAACGACTAGTCCAAAGGATATATCTTTGTTCTGCTTTGGATTGGGACAGTCCATCTTCCAATGTCCATCCTTCTTGCAAGTGAAGTACTTGCCTTTCGGCTTCTTCACTCCTCCCTGAGATCCTCCCACCACCTTTGCTTCACCTTATTTCTTCTTCTTCTTGCCTTTCGGCTTAGAAGTAGAAACCTTTTTGAGAAACCATGGCTAGAGGACACTCTTCGAAGAGTGCATACTTGTACTCCTTAGCAGACAAGACAATATCTAGATTCTTTTCCAATCAACATCATTTGGGTACAGTAAGTTTATTTTCCTTTAGTATCATAGCAAGTGGACTGAAAGTCAATTTTGAAAATCCTAAGAATCACATAGATCATTACTGTAGATTTCAAAAAATTATTGATTCCTCAAACAATAAAATTTTAAAATCAACCAACACCTCAAAACACCGAGAATATCGTATGCCACGATAGTGTGGACGTATACGAATTCTACGTTTGTAAGAGGAGGTTTTACCCATTAATTTTACTATCTTGTCAACCTAACTTTTTGACAAGTAAAATTAATAGTTGGTTTCTCTTCGGCCCTACAAATAAAAGCAGTGACTCCGATGGAGAGGATACTTATATTTGTATCTAAGTGTTCACCATTACTTGGTACCAAGGTAATTATCTCAGGTTATGTGCCTTACGATGGGAAAGTACACACGCTCCTTAATAATTTCCTATAACCATATTCGACCTTGTGATCCGCAAACAAACCCATCCGATGGGGAGGAAGGCACTCAGAGCCGACGCGCAAGTTTGTTTGCATCACATGTCAAATCGTAATGGAGGCCGTGGGAATTTAAAAAATTCCCTCTCCCACTTAGTAATTTGAAATTGAGGAATTTTCCTAGCCTACGACATGCATATCAAACAAAAAGCAATAAATATAAAAAATAAATTATTTTCCAACTATTATGGCTTTTGTCTTCAATATGACTCTCGTCTCATCGCCATCTCGTCTGCTCCTCCTATGCCATGTACGAGCCATCCGGAGATCCGAGCCGAGACTAAAACCTATTTTAATTTACATCCATCGATCCTATACTCCACGAGGGAGTGTACATGAAATCTAGATCGAAAGTAAAATAAAATAAAGAGTGGCTAAACAATGTCATATTTAAAAACTAAATACTAGCCTCGTCAACCCCGAGGATTCAACAAAATAAATATTTACACACATACAATCACATACATACATATGGCCATAATAGTCGGATCTTATGCCTGCAACTAAAGAGTTAAACTACGCATATCCTACTATTATCCGACACATATAATATATAAAAAAGTGCATAAAAATTAACCGAATCCTAAACACACAAAACCGAAAACCTGGTTCTGATACCAATTGAAGGGTTTTTACCCCCGGAAGATCTCATACCAATTTAATGGTTTTAGCTTATCGAGTCCGTGAGGGGAAACTTCGCTTCCCACTTCACCTCGATAGTTTGTCCATGGCGATCCCTTCAATGTCCCCGAATTAAAAAAAAATTAATCCTAGACAAAAGGGATTGCCCAAACCACCAAGTCATCATCGTGCTATTCGTTTAGAGAGGTCACTTGAACAAACTAGTTGTTCAAGCGACCATCCTCTATTCTATGAGTAGTCGCGGAATAGACGATGTCCGGATCGCCATTTTTTATGTTTATGCTCGGGATCCAAGTATTATTTAGTCATTTACAGATTTATAACATGCTTATAATTGAAAAACAAAAACAAGCAACAAACAAAAGAAGAAAGTAGAATAGGTATACCTCTTGATCTTCTAATGTTTGACCTTCCTCCTTTTGGACGTCATGTGGGCGACGATCCACCAAAAGTCGAAGCTCCTAGATCGCATATCTTCCTTCCTTGCTCTTCCAAAGCAAGAGGAAGAATAGAAACAAGGTTTTTCTCCTCACTAGAAACAACCAACAAGGAACCAAAACTTTCCTTGCCGCCGCCCAACTAGATGAAGGAGAAGATGGTGGAAAACAACCAAGACACCAAGGGAAGCCCTATATCTTGTTTCCACCACCTAAGGAGAGGGAGAAGGGAGCTTTTGGGCGCCGGCCAAGGGCTAGAAAGGGCCTGGAAACTTGCTGGACGTTGGCCACAAGACAAGGAAGAAGAAAGGAAACCTTGCCTTATTTGGTGCCGCCCTAGCCTCCAAACCCTAACCCTAATCCTAATCCTATCTCAACTAGGATTCCCTTCTCTTGCCGCCCAAGCCTTGCTCTCTTCAATGTAGTTCACGCCAACCCCCCTTGACACCCTTTTATAGAGTTAGAGATAAGTCATGAATTAATCTCCTCCATTGGTTCTAGGGATTTAATCTCAACCGTCGGATCTAGAGATTTAATCTCAACCGTCGATTCTTAGAGATTTAATCTCTACCAATGGTTCTTAGACTTTTGTTTCTATCCATTTGATCTAAGCATCATGAGGTGTTAATATGCTACATTAGGGACCATGAGGAGGAGTTGGATCTTGGCCACCCATGGATCAAGCCCACATAAAGTCCGATCCACTAATGATGATCCAATCCACTAAAGGATCATCATTGATCTACCTCACCAACCCCCATATGATAATATGGGCTCCATATATTATTTGTATATTTTCTCCCCGTGTTTAAGATCTCGAATGTCCGTCGATTAATTAATTTACTGACCATTAATTAATCAACATCTAACTCCTTGAGTAGTACCACTCAACCTTTTCATCATGCCGGACCAAGTCCATTTGCAGGGTTTACATGATGAACCTTATGAGCTCCTCAAGGGGACATCATCATCCTAATATATAGGACACGATTTCCTCCTATAATCAACGACACACCATATAAATAATATCATCTCCCAACTTACCGAGCCTATCGATTTAATCTATAAATCTCGCCCATTGGTAAATCAAAGAGATGAGTACTAAGTATATGTGCCCGTTATTATATCGGGATTAAGAGCATGTAGTAAATAATATCTGAGGTCCGATTCGATTATGTAGTCAGCAATAAATCGAATCACCTCTAAGTCGGTCCTGCTCAATACACACAAAGTGTACTAGTGTGATTCTATGGTCAAGACAAACCAATACCAAATCACACTACAACCATTATGATGGTTTGTCCAAAGCCATCTCGGTTGTGAGCCTTTACTTATACTTTTCAAGGGGCCGATAACATGATCTCCTGTGTGACACCACACACCATGTTATCTACAATGTAAAATATTTAGACAATATTTCATAACCATGCAAACAATGATCATGTGATTCTCATTTCAAAATAAAGATGTTCATACAAAAGATAGACTTTTTAGTATACATCCCTACAGCATTGACCTCCTTGGAGAGAATCTTTTTTATGTTAGTCAAAAAGGGAGAGAATTTATGGGAGAAGTTATGGGATTACCAATTTGGGATAATTGGTAAGGAGATTTGAGGTAGTGTTCTAACTTAAAGGTATGTGGTTTTGTCAAACATCAAAAAGGGGGAGATTGTTGGTGCAATCGACCCAAGTAACGATTGATCAGACTCGAGTCTGACTCGAGCGATGTTTTGATGTTCGACAAAATGTATGACAATGTGATTGTCATGGTAAAGTCCAAGTCATGGGTACTTGGCATGGAAAGTCCAAGTGGGACACTTGGCATTGGGAAAGTCCAAGTCTTGAGCACTTGGCATGTAAAGTCCAAGCACGGGTCTTGGCAAGGGAAAGTCCAACATGGGTTGGCAAAGGAAAGTCCAAGCATGGGTCTTGGCATGGAAAGTCCAACATGAGTTGGCAAGGGAAGTCCAAGCTTGAGTCTTGGCATTTGAAAAGTCCAAGGGGAATATTAGCAGCGTAAAGTCCAAGCGGGAGTCTTGGCGGCATAAGTCCAATGGTTGGTGGCATAAAGTCCAAGCGAGAGTCTTAGTAGTGGGAGTCCAATGTGCCTTGGCGGTGTAGACATCGTTAGCATGACAATAGCCGATGGAAGCACCTGAAGCCTAGCATATAGATGAACAAGTCATGGATGACTTGGAGGGATCCAATAGGCGCGAGGCTGACGGAGGTGACTAGAAGGCTTAGCTCTAGGCTACAGGTGGTCTAGCAAGTATGGGAGCACCATACTTGGGTTAAAACCTTATGTTTGAGGTGTATTAGTCGACAGGGACCATGGGTCAGTCAATTGGTGGGAGTCAACTAGGGTTTGACTGCGGGAAGTGCCCTGACAATCGACTGCCAGAGGTGGGTAGTCGACTGATGGCCTGAGCAATCGACTGATCTGGTGATCAGTCGACTGATGGTCGGGATCTCAGGCACAAAAGGTTCTCCAATCGAGTGATCGACCTGACCACTCGACTGATTGAGCCATCATCGACTGATGGGTATGATCAGTCGACTGATGGTCTATCCGTTGGATTTTTCCAGCGTGGATCTAGCCGTTGTCTCATGATAACTGTGGCATCAGTCGACTGATGGTCCCGAGTAGTCGACTGATCAGCGAAAATCAGCCCGAGTTGCAGGTTTAAAAGGAGTACGAAGGGAAGGTTTTGGCAGCGATTTTCTTGAGCAATTTGGAGCGATTTGCTAGTGCAAATCAAGGTCTTCAAGGCTAGTCCAAGGCAATCAAAGATCAAGCAATCAAAAGCTCTTGTAAAGTAATTTCCTTTACTTATATTATATTTCATATTTGTATTTTTATGTATTTGATGAGTATTTTTGTAATCATTGTACGAGGTTTCTCCACCTCCGGATTATTCCGAGAAGGAGTTATTTGGATTAGTGGTGTGTGGTCGCATCGCTAGAGCTCGTTTGAGCTCGATCCGTGGAGTTGGAACCATTTGATTTCGAACCACGTTATATCCTTGTGTTGTGCTTGTGTTCTTGTTGTATTCATTTTATTATTGTATATTCCACTGCGTATAACAAGTTTTGTATCAAGCGTGCAATCGAGTTCCGATTGAGCAACATACACGCTATTCACCCCCCCTTTAGTGAGCGCAACGTTCCTACAAGGGGATCCCCTCCAATCTCCGGTGACCATTGGTTTCCTCCATCATCTCTTCCACTCCATCATCTCCTCCACCGACCGAATCTCTGTCGACCCCTTCAGTAGCTCCGAGCTCTGTCGCCGCCTTCAGCAGCTCCGATCGATCCAGTCACCTTCCAGTCGACGTCCGTTGCCACCATTTCCAGCATCTGCAGCCAGTTCCACCCCCAGCAGCAACTCCACAACGCCGCCGACAGTTTTTCCAGCACCTCCGGCCAACTCCTATTTTAGATTTCATCCAGCAGTTCATTTTCCAGCTTCCGACTACAATTCCAGCATCCTATGCAAGCTTCATTATGTGTTTTAATTGCATCTTTGCTTTTGTTTGTTGAATGTTTGTATTAGATTCAATTTTCCACACTTAGAATGGCACACGCTTGGTTGAATTTGTTTATTCCTTACATGATGTTTGATGAAATGTATCTTTGGGTATTTAGGTCGTAGTTAGTTAGGTTAGATTTAGTTTCATGCTTTACTTTAATTGCTCTCTTTTAATCATGTTCATGCAATAGATTTCGTTGATGCATTGCTTATTTTATTTAGTTGTTAGTTAAATATTTTCTTCCCTTGAGCCTTAGCAGTCGCCTCCACCTTGCTTCCACCCATTTTCCTCCACGGATTCGAGGAGGAACCACTTCATCGAGAGATTTCGGCGACGTCCTCCATCTCCATAGCTCATCCACCTTCTCTTTCAGATTCGAGGAGTTCTGCCCCGACGACACTTCTTCGAGCTCAACCGAATCAGTGAGAGTTCGGAGTATCCATCAAACTACTGGATTCAGGAGTTTGTATCATCCCACATCCATCGCCATTTGCAAAGTCTCGTTCGAGCTTCGTTGGACTTAGCTGGAGGAACTTATTCATTCACCGGGCATATCTTGGGTTGATTAGATTATTTCCTCTTCCAGTTTTATTATTTTAATTCCTGCATTGTTTGATTTAGTTATTGCATGTTAGTTTAGAGTTTTAATTACCTTGTAATTGTAGGTTAGATCTCAAATTCCAAACCCCCAATCTTCAATAGAAAACCCAAAGCAATAATTAGAAATTCTAAGTTTACTATTCTGTCGATTACACTCGTTGAGAAATGATCTGGGCCATTCACTATGCTATATTAGTGTAGAGGGGGTTCGTTAATTAATTTGAAATGGTACCACGATAAATACCTGTTCATCAGGCACCAACCAAGAGAAAGGAAGAGAAGGAAAACCCTCACTCCTTTGTTGTCGCCGACCGTAAAGAAGCAAAACCCTAGCACTCTCACGTGCCCTTGCCTCTCCACCTCCTTATATAAATCTAGGCTTCATGAGGTATTTATAATAGGCTACAATATGGACCATGAGGAGGAGTTGGATCTTAGCCACCCAATGGATCTGAACCATATATAACCTGATCCATTAATGATGATTCATTCCACTAGAGGATCATCATTGATCTACCTCACCAACCCCCATAATTAAATATGGGCTCCACATATTATTTATACAAAATATCTTTCCGTATTTAAGATATTGAATGTCCATTAATTAATTAAATTACTGACAATTTAATTAAGCAATATCTAACTCCATGAGTAGTACCACTCATCCTTATCATCATGTTGGACTAAGTCCACCTGCAGCATTTACATGATGAACTTTATGAGCTCCTCAAGGAGGCATCATCATCCTAGTGTATAGGACACGGTTTCCTTCTATAATCAACGACACACCATGTAAATAATATTATTTTCCAACTTACCAAGCCTATCGATTTAACACATAAATCTCGTCCATTGGTAAATCAAAGAAATAAATACTAAGTACATGTGTCCGTTATTATATCGGGATTAAGAGCATGTATACCATAATATCTGATGTCTGATTCAATTATATAGTCAGTATAAATTGAATCACCTCTAAATCAATCTTGCTTAATACACACAAAGTGTACAAGTGTAATTCTATGGTCAAGATAAACCAATATCAAATTACACTACAACCATGCCAATGGTTTGTCCAAAACCATCTTGGTTGTGAGCCTCTACTTATACTCTACAAGGAACTAATAACATGATCTTCTGTGCGACTCCACACACCATATTGTCTACAATGTAAAGTATCAGACAATATGCATAAATATAAAATGCAAATAATGATCATGTGATTCTTATTTCAAAATGAAGATGTTCATACAAAAGCTAGGCTTTTAGTATACATCCTAACAAGCACGCCATGCGTTTCCACCCCAAATGCACTGTGTTTTGATTTCTCTTTCCCTAGTCATGTGGATCCTTCTTCCCCACCACCTAGAAGCCTTTCCAACCTTCAGAGAAGCTCAAAAGAAGTAAGGATGAGGAGAACCAAGCAAGTGACATCTCGATCTGGTGCTTCGGAGCGAAGGACAAGGAGAATGGACGCCCCTCAAGCTCCGAAGGAAGGTAACGCTCTTCTAACTCTTCTCTTTCACAATAGTGAGCATAGGGAAAGATTTGATATTCTCTCTACTAGAATAATCACCGCTACTAGGTACCTTGACGAAGATATCTTAGAATCCCTAGGTTTGTTTGGTGACATTCAAGCTCTATTTGTAGAAATGGGGTGGGGAGAGATAATGGGGATAAGGCACCCAACCTACCCTAGGATAGTTTTAGAGTTTTTAAGTTCTTTAGAAGCGGAAGTTTTAACGGGTAGAGAGAGCGAAGAGGGTAGGATTACCTTTAGACTATTTAACATTGAGCATGAATAGACACTACACCAATGGAACACATGCTTTGGTTTGCCTAGTGGGGGAGAGAGAATAACCCCTATTGGGTTCAACTCTCGAATCTTTTGGACTGAATTGACAGGAGAGCACGCATACGACCCTTCTAGGGCCAAAGCATCGCGCCTCCAAAACCCCATTTTTCGATACCTACACCGAATCATTGCAAGTACTATTTTTGGTAGTGGGGAGAGTGACGGTGTAGTGCGAGCTAGTGAGCCTCTTTGCTTGTGGGACATGATATAAGAAAGGAGTAACATTGATGTAGGGTTCCATTTCATTAGATACCTAGTGAAATTGGGCAAAGCAACGAGAGGAGAGATCATTGTGGGGGACCTAGTTACCCACATTTGCCATAGGATGGGGTACGACTACACTGTACTAGATAGTATAGAGGGGAGTCCTAGGATCGACCTGGGAGTGTGTATGGCCATGAAGATGATTGTAAGAGAGGGACACTCCCTATGCTTTGTAAGGAAAAACCTGACGACCCTTAGGCTCCCCAACCCCAATCGTTCTACCATCACCACACGCGCTAACTGGCGCTTAGATCTGATAGTGGAGTCCCTGCCATATGAGGGACCATCTACATTGACACCCATCTCTCCCCCTTTACATCACTCTCCCTCTAGTCCACGCATACATAGGAGCCCACCTAGTCCACGTAGACATGAGCCTGCACCTGCACCACCACATTTTTTTACTTTTGAGCAGGAGGTAAGTACATCTGCCTATGATTTTTTGGAGTTCCGATCACGCCTCGATGACATATACGCCGAGTAGCAGATGCAGAGGCAGTGATGGGAGGAGCAGAGCGTCTACACGCAAGCAGAGTTTCAGGATTTCCGAGAGACTTCTAGCGGGTCGATGAGTTCTATGGCGAGGCCCGTGTCTACTTCCAGGAGGAGGCTACTCGTTGCCAGGCGGAGGCCACCTACCGTCAGGAGATGTGGCAGCATATGCGAGCTCAGCAGATGCAGTGGGCTAGGGAGGAGGAGCACCAAGCAGTCGCTGCATCCACCAGTTCTCAGATCGACCACATGTACATGTGGCATCAGCGACTCAACAGCAGGTTCTCCTAGGATCCCGAGATGCCGAGGCTACCAGATTTTCCACTTCGTCCACCACACTAGAGGTATGCTTCGTTTAAGTCTGGGGGGGGCCCAAATTTTGATTTATTTTATTTCTAGCAGTAGTATCTTTCCTGTCATTTGTATTTGTTTTAGTTAGCATTTATTTGTTCATACATAGAGTTTTTAGTTTCGTCAATACTTAATTTTTGCTATCTTTAAGCTACCTCAGTAGTATTTTTAAAGTTTTCTTTTATGAGTTGTTTCCACAGGTAGCTTAACTTTATTTACCTCGTGGTATTTTATTTTATTTTCTCTAATGAATATTCTAGTCTTACACTGGTTAGCTTTTATTTTACGCATACACATGATGAACTTTCTGAAAGGGAGAGTCTAGTACATACCTAGTTATGATTCATCTCAGTAGTCTAGTACTTTGTAATCCATAGGTGACCCTAGATTTATCATTTTAGTTACTGGAGATGCTCGGATTGTGTAAGCCCATTCAAAAAAATCAAAATCCCAGTGAGCCAAAAATTAAAAGAAAAAAAAGGAAGAGAGAAAAAGAAATGGAAAAGAGAAGAAAGAAGAAAAAGATATTATGAGGGATAAAAAAACAGTTGTCGTGGGTGGAAATGGTTTGGTGCTCCTTTGAGACCGAGTTAGGTTACTAGGAAAACACCTACCAATTTCTCTCAATACCGAGCATGCCTTTGAGACTTTATGCTAGATCTAGGGAACGACCCTCGCTTTGGGCAGGTAAGTGCCTAAGAGTCGGAGACCTTAGGAAAGCTATAGGATGACGAGTTAACTTATCATGGAATGAGTATCCCCTAAGAAGATTCGCTTGGCACAGACATGAGGAGCTAACTTAGTGAATTTCTAGAACATATCTATTTTGTTTTGGTTGCAAATATCACTTGATAAATCTAGTTAACATGCTAAGTATGGAACAATACCTTTTTAAAATTTCATGACACTGAGATTTGCTTGAGGACAAGCAAAGATCTAAGTCTGGGGGAATTGATGTGAGCGAAACATATAGGGTTTTAGGAGTAGTTTTCGCTCACATCTCGTTTTGTTTTATGTTTGTTTCATGCATATTCTACTTTATTTTGTATGCATTTCTTGTTTTCTAGTTCGGAGATCTTCTCTTTGTACTTTTGTGTGCAGGATAGCATTTCATGGGGAAAATGGTGCGCTTTTGGAGAAAAAGGAGGCATTTGGAAGATGGACATAGAGTGGTACACGACCTGGGCGTGTGGCTACACACGACCATGTCCAGGGTTCAAAAATGGTTGCCATAGCCTTACACATGGCATGGCCATGTGTTTTCACACGACCGTGTGTTTTCACATAGCCATGTGGCGACCAGGCAACTTGACGCGACCAGGGGTTTTTTAGATTTCGCGAGAAATTGACGTAATGTCTATATAAGGAAAGCTATGTCCAAACACTAGGGGGGAGGCCCGATGTCCAGGACGGTACTCCGAAGCCCTAAAAAGCTTTGGGGAACTCACACCGAGGAGGAAGAGAGCCGCTCGAGGATCAAGTTCTGCACCACAACGCCAGAGAGAAGAGGCATATTGCATTGTAATTCATATTTCTTACACGTTTATCATTATATTTATGAATTCCATAATGTTTTGTGATTCTCTTCTCGTATTCATGGAGTAGATTCTCCGATTCTAGGATTAGGGAGTAGTTTGTGTTGAGTAGAACATTGCTATTTCAAATATGTTTCCGTTCTTGAAATCGTATTTGCAGTTGAATGATTGTAGCTTCTGTGCTTTGGTTTTCTATCTTATGTGCATAGACAATACGAGAGGTGATAGTCCTCGTATCTAAGATTTAGGGGATATTAGGAGGAACCTAGAGGTTGGCCTCATTGCTTGCAACTATGGATAGAAAAATGTGATAGAGTCGGTAATGTATCTCATTTTCGACTCGTAGTAGGGATCGATTCGGCAGGCATCCTAGTACCATAATGTATGATGTCCTTTCCACAAAACCCTAGCTAGAAAATCTGGATACAATTTAATTGATAGCATGTTCTGCGACACACAAACGAAACGAAGTCCTAGAATCCCATCCAAATCCTCATAGCAACCCTTCTCTTCTTCCGTGTGACACCGTACTGAGTTCGGACCACTGACGACCTCTCATTCATGAACCCTAGGATTACCAATCCGAACAATAACACATCCACTGGACAAGTCGATACTCAAAATCTCAGTCCCTGTGGGATCGATATTATTTATTACTTGATGACATCCGTGCACTTACGGGCGTTGAGCACGAGCGCATGCTTCAAGTCCTCAACGGTCTCCATCACGAGATTTGAGGTCGCGTTTGCATGCATCTTAGAGCTCATTTGAGCTCAACCCGTGGAGTAAGAACCCTAAGGTTCTGAACCATGTTATATTTTTGTATTGTAATTGTGCTTGCATCTTTGTTTGATACTGTATTTCCATATTCCACTGCGATAACGAAAATTATAGACAAGCAACACAATTAAATTCTGAAAAATGATCACCCCCTCTAGCGCTCACTGAAGTTCCAACAAGTGGTATCAGAGCTAGGCGTTCTTCTACGAATTAACGACTAGGAGAAAAAGTGCTAGAGGATGGAGTTCCCAAAAGATGAACTTGGATGGGACGTCAACACTCCGATCTCGTACGTGTTCTATGGACGAAAAGGCTTCAATCAATGGAAGACAAGGATTGAAGAATTCATAATGATGATGGACTTCGAGGATTGGTGATAACAAAATTTTAGTGCATTATTTTGGCTCTTAGATTTGATACATTTTGCTCTTTCATGTGATTAATTGTTGAATATTAACATGTTTTATGAGTTTGGATTTATTTTGAGTTTAATTGTAATTTTCATACAAATACAATATTATTTCTCAGATTATGAATGTGATTTTATAGGAAATTAAAATGAGCCATGATTAGAGTCAAGTCAAACCAAGTTTAGCTTGATTTCAAGACCAAAAGAGGGAGATCAAGCATAAACAATCTGAACCATTGATGCTGATATGAAGTAATCTGATCTAAGCATATCTGATCGATCCTGACCATCCGATGAAATCCGATAAATTTTGAGCCATCCATCCAAATCTGGAGGGATCCGATTCATACATTCAAATCTAGACATCCTAGCCTTTCATCCGGATCGATTTGATCGTGATCATCCATTTAGATTGATCAGATCCGTCCATTCTAGATCGGAACATTCTGGGTCGTTGGATGAGATCTATGTTTGGGTTTTAATTAAGCTTGATGAGAACAGGAAAGGGGGCTGGACTTCTTCCTCACCATCGCTCCACCGTCGTTTCACCTCCAAGCACCGCCAGCCATCCATCTCCTCCACCAAGGCCGGTGGTGGCATTCCCTCTATTCTCCATCTACTCCGGTCACTCCATCTTCTTCCATTTCTTCCGTCGGTCAGTTCATCCACAGCTCCAGCCGCTTTGTTCTCCATCTGCAGCTTCATCACGACGAGCACTCCAGCCATCATCTTCTCCGATTTCCAGCCCCATCCTCTCCTCCGGCCAGCACCTTCACATCTCCGTTTGCCAGCCATCTTCTCCATCAAACCGCCGGCAGCTCCTTCTCTTCAGTTGGGTGCTCTTCATCAACTTCCGATCAGCATTTCTAGCCGCCCAACTAGACCTCTAGCCAATTCCAGCACCATTTCCAGCTTTGCCATCCCTTATCGTACTCCGACCAGCTCTATTTCAGCCTCCAACATCTCCTATTGCAGCTTCTGACAAAAATTCCAGCAATTTCAGATTTCGAACAGCCAATTGCTAGATTCGTTGATGTGTTGAATGCTTTTCACTTTTATTTGTATTGAACATTTGTCATCGAATACCTTCCATGTTATTTGCATGCACTTTGTTTAAATTATTTGATGTTTGCATGATGTTTGATTAAATGTCTCTTTAGTAATTAGGTTGCAGTGAGTTAGGTTAGATTTAATTTCATGCTTTGCTTTACATTTATGTTATTCTGCATTTGAATTGTTATTTAAATTCTTGTACTTTCTTGTTTGAATGTTTAGTTTAAGTTTCTTTTAATTTCATCGCAATCATAGTTTAGTTAGATTAGAGTTTGATTATGTGCATTGTCTTTTTGTTCAGTATGATTAGTTTTATTTCGATCCAAACCCCTTGTTTATATTTGTAAAATTCCATCAATAATTAGCGATCCTAAGACTATTATTCTATCGATTACACTCATTGGGAAACGATCCGAGTCATTTCTTATACTATATTAGTGTAGAGAGGGTTTGGTAATTAATTTGGAAACGGTACCATGACAAAGACCTGTTATCAATTGGTCCACTTTGATGGAAGGTTTCGAATATCCAAGGGGTCCAAAGGGAGCATTCCTCAAGATGAAGAAGTGGATCGAGAAAAATCTCCAAAAATTTGAGAAAAATAAGAAGGTAATAAAATTCTTGATTGATTTAATTTCTAATGATATTTTGTGTAGTTTAGGTGATTACATGGATGTCAAGGAGCTATGGAGCAAGTTGGCAAAATTCTATGAGGAGCCCACACCGGTCCACGATAAGGAAGAAGAGGAGTTCTCATCCTCTCAAGCTTAAGAAGAAGAAAGCACATCATCTTCATCACAAGAGTTTGAGGATTCGAAGGTTGATAGGAAATCAACATCCGGATCAAAAGAGGTAGAAGAAGCCTCCACCTCTAGGATTGAGGGGGAGGAGATTAGGCCATCTTCAATTGAAGGTGGAAACTTCGCTTCCCACTTCAACTCGGTCGCTAGTGCATGGCGATCCCATCTAAGTCCCCGGATTAAAAAAAATAATCCTAGACGAATAGGGATTACCAAAGCAACCGTTCCATCGTCGTGCTATTCGATTAGAGTGGTCACTTGAACAAACTTGTTGTTCAAGTAACCTACCTCTTTTCTTCGATTAGCCGCGGAATAGACGATGTACGAATCGTAGGTTTTTGTGTTTGTCTTCGGGGTACAAGTAAATTAGCCACATACAAAATATACAACATGCATAGAATAAGAAAATATTCATAAACAAGAATTATACCTCTTGAACTTCTATTGTATGTCCTTCCTCTTTTTGGACGTCGTGTGGGCGACGATCTTCCAAAAGTCGAAGGCTCCTAGAACACGTTCTTCCCTTCCTTGCTCACTCTGAACAAAGGGAAGAATGAAACAAAACTCTTCTCCTATCTAGGACCGGCCACCAAGTCAAGAGACTTGATATTGCCGTCGGCCAAGGAATAGAAGATAGAGTGGGCATCGGGCAAGAGCTCCAAGGGAAAAACCCTAACCCTTGTTCGCACCAGCCAAGGAGAAGAGGAAGAAGATTGGGACGCCAACCAAGAAGAGAAAAGAGAAGAGGGGCGCTGGCCAAAACCCTAGGAAGATAGAAAATCTTGCCGACCAAGACTTCTCCAAACCCTAGCCGCCCAATGCTTCTCCAAACCCTAATCTCCCTTGAGCATCCTTGCCGCCCACCTCTTAAGCCTTATTTATAGAGTTAGGCTTAAGCCTCCTTTTAATCTCCATCGTCGAATCTAGGGATTTAATCTCAACCATCAGATCTAGGGATTTAATCTTCGCCAATGGATCTAGAGATTTAATCTCAACCGTCGAATCTAGAGATTTAATCTCCACCGTCGGATCTAGAGATTTAACCTCCACCGTTGGATCTAGAGTTTCATTTTCCATCATCGGATCTAGGCTTCATGAGGGTTTTAATATGCTACAATAGGGACAATAAGGAGGAGTTGGATCTTGGCCACCCAATGGATCAAACCCACATAAAGTCCGATCCATTAATAATAATCCATTCCACTAGAGGATTATCATTTATCTACTTCACCAACCCCCATAATTAAATATGAGCTCTATATATTAATTGTACAAATATCTCCCCGTGTTTAAGATCTCGAATGTCCGTCAATTAATTAATTTACTGACAATTAATTAATCAACATCTAACTCTATGAGTAGTACCACTCAACCTTATCATCATGCCGAACCAAGTCCACCTGCAAGGTTTACATGATGAACCTTATGAGCTCCTCAAGGGGACATCATCATCCTAATATATAGGACACGATTTCCTCCTATAATCAACATCACACCATATAAATAATATTATTTCCCAACTTACCGGGCCTATCGATTTACTCTATAAATCTCGCCCATTGGTAAATCAAAGAAATAAATACTAAGTATATGTCTCCGTTATTATATCGGGATTAAGAGCATGTACACCATAATATTCGAGGTCCGATTTAATTATGTAG
The DNA here is from genome assembly GCA_025175895.1 of Wurfbainia villosa. Taxonomy (NCBI): domain Eukaryota; kingdom Viridiplantae; phylum Streptophyta; class Magnoliopsida; order Zingiberales; family Zingiberaceae; genus Wurfbainia; species Wurfbainia villosa. Next base: position 9,907,192 of record CM045991.1, on the reverse strand, counting down.
TCAGCAATAAATTGAATCACCTCTAAGTTAGTCCTGCTCAATACACACAAAGTGCACTAGTGTAATTCTATAGTCAAGATAAATCAATACTAAATCACACTACAACCATACCAATGGTTTATCCATAACCATTTCGGTTGTGAGCCTTTACTTTTACAAGGAACTGATAACATGATCTCCCGTGTGACACTACAAACCATGTTATCTACAATGTAATATATTAGACAATATGCATAACCATAAATATACAAACAATGATCATGTGATTCTTATTTCAAAAATAAAGATGTTCATACAAAAGATAGACTTTTCAGTATACATCCCAACAATCTCCCACTTATACTAAAAGACTATGCTGTCCTCATACTGCCATGCATCTGATTCTCATTCCCTCCACATGCCTATTAAAAGCTCTCGCTGGAAGGGCCTTAGTGAAAGGATCTGTCAGGTTATCCTTTGATTCAATCTTGACCACAACAACTTCTCCTCGCTTTACAATTTCTCGTATCAGGTGGTACTTGCTCTCTATGTGTTTACTTGCCTTATGGGCTCGTGGTTCCTTCGAGTTTGCAACTACACCACTATTATCACAATAAATTGTGATAGTTTTGGGCAAACCAGGAATCACATCCAAGTCCATCAAGAAGTTTATGAGCCATACAACTTCTTTGGCCGCCTCAGAGGCTGCCACATACTCAGCTTCCATGGTAGAGTCTGCCACGCACTTCTGCTTGACACTCCTCCATACAATGGCACCACCTCCCAAAGTAAATACAAAACCTGAGGTAGACTTACTGTTATCTCTATCTGATTGGAAGTCGAAATCTATGTAACCCACAGGGAGTAATTGATCTGTCTGGTATACCAGCATATAATCTCTAGTCCTTCTTAGGTACTTCAATATATGCTTTACCGCAGTCCAATGTCCCTATCCTGGATTACTCTAATATCTGCTAACCATTCCAACGATAAAGTAGATATCCGGTCTCATACATAGCATGGCATACATGAGGCTTCCTACTGTTGAAGCATAAGGAACCGCCTTCATCTCCTCTATCTCCTTTGATGTTCTAGGACACATCTCCTTAGATAAAGCTACTCCATGCCTAAAAGGTAGAAAACCTTTCTTGGAGTTTTGCATGCTAAAACGAGCCAAAATGGTGTCTATGTATAAAGCTTGAGATAAGCACAACATCCTTTTCCTGCGATCCCTTATAACCTTGATCCCAAGGATGTGTCCCACTTCTCCCAAGTCCTTCATATCAAATTGTTTAGACAACCATACCCTTACGTTCGATAACACCTTGACATTGTTGCCAATTAACAAAATGTCATCTACGTATAGTACAAGAAATACCACTATATTTTCGTCACATCTCTTGTATACACAAGACTCATCCGGACTTTGAATAAACTCATAAGACTGGATTACCTCATCAAAGTGGATGTTCCAAGATCTCGAAGCTTGTTTCAATCCATAAATGGACCGATTAAGCTTGCACACAAGATGCTCTTTGCCCTTTGCAATGAATCCCTCTGGTTGCTTCATATAGATGTTTTCCTCAAGACTTCCATTAAGAAAAGTTGTCTTGACATCCATCTGCCATACCTCATAATCCATATGAGCAGCAATACATAAGAGAATCCGGATAGACTTAAGCATGACTACTGGCGAAAATGTCTCCTCATAATCATTGCCCTCTTTCTGAGTATACCCCTTCGTAACAAGCCTCGCTTTGAAGGTCTTAACCTTCCCGTCTATTCCTCTCTTTCTTTTGTAGATCCACTTGCATCCAATGATTTTTACACCATTTGGTGGTTCTACTAACTCCTATACCTGATTTGAATCCATAGATTCTATCTCAGAATTCATCGCACTTTGCCAAGAAACCACATCTTTATCTTGGATTGCCTCATCATATGTCCAGGGATCAGGTTCATGTTCGCCAGAGACCAAATCAGAAGATTCTCCCAAGAACATAAATCTGTTAGGCTATCTAACAACCCTCTCACTACGATGAGGTATCACCTGTGTATCCTCTGTGACACGCGGTGCAGTCACTTGTGGTATATCCTCTTGTACCGGTGGTACTAAAGTAGCGACATCCCCTCTCAATTCCTCCAGAACAATCTTACTCATGGGCTTGTGGTTCATCACATAGTCTTCCTCTAGAAATCTGGCGTTCGTGCTAACAATCACCCTTTGATCTCTAGGACTATAAAACAAACCACCTTTCATTCCTCTAGGATAGCCAACGAACTTGCGCACTTTTGTACGAGGTTCCAACTTATCAGCATCTGCCTTCATCACATGTGCTGGACTCCCCCAAATCCGAATATGTCTCAGACAAGGTTTTTGCCCAGTCCATAATTCTGTGGGAGTAGAAGGTACTGATTTAGATGGTACCAAGTTCAGAATATACACTGCCGTATCTAGAGCATATCCCCAGAACGAATCTGGCAACTCAGAATAACTTATCATCGATCTAACCATCTCCATAAGAGTCCTATTCCTTCATTACGCTACACCATTCTACTGGGGTGTGCCAGGTGCAAACAATTGGGATTGAATCCCAGCCTCTGATAAGTAATTCCTAAACTCTCCCAAGAGGTACTCGTCATCACGATCAGATCGTATTGTCTTGATACTTTTACCTTGACGTTTCTCCACATCAGCCTTGAATTCTTTGAACTTGTCAAAACATTCAAACTTGCGGCGCATCAAGTAAATGTATCCATATCTTGAATAATCGTCTATAAAAGAGACAAAATATTCAAAACCACCTCTTTCCTGGATAGATATAGGACCACACAAATTAGAATGAACTAATTCCAACACATTTTTGGTTCTATACCCCTTGGCCTTAAAAGGCCTCTTGGTCATTTTACCTTCCAAGCAAGATTCGTAGGTTGGGAAATCTTCCACCACTAATGAACCTAGAGGTCCATCAGCTATCAACCTTTGAATTCTGCTTAGGTTAATATGACCTAGCCTTAGATGCCAAAGATATATTTGGTTTATCTTCGAAGGTTCTTTTCTCTTATTGGAATTAGAAGATGAGTTATTTACTTTTATTTACATCGTGGGAGCTTTTGGTTCAAGTGTATATAAATTTCCTATCAATGCACCAGAATAGATAAGCTCCCTATTCCTTTTTATAACAACTCTATCATTAAAAGAAATAGAATATCCATCCATAAACAATTTAGAAACTAAAATCAAATTCATTCTAAATAAAGGTACATAAAGGCAATTTTTTAGAACCAAAATTTTATTCCTCTCAAAAGATAAATAAACATCTCCCACTGCAACAGTTGCTACCTTCATAGCATCGCCCAAGTAAACGGTAATCTCCCCCTCAGCCAGTCGTCTGGTTTCTTAGAACCCCTCCATAGTATTGCAGACGTGATCAGTAGCTCCCGTATCTATACACCAAGTGCCGGTAGATAACACCGCTAAACATGTTTCAACGACTAGACCAAAAGATATACCTTTGTTCTACTTCCGGTTGGTGTAGTCCTTCTTCTAGTGTCCAGTCTACTTGTAAGTGAAGCACTTGCCTTTCGGCTTCTTCACTCCTCCCTGAGATCCTCCAGCCACCTTTGCCCCACCTTGTTTCTTCTCCTTCTTGCCTTTCGGCTTAGAAGTAGAAACCTTTTGGGCAACCATGGCCTGAGCCTGAGCACTCTGACGAAAAAGCCCCTCTGTCGCCTAGAGTTATGTCAGAAGCTCCGCCAACGAAAACAACCTCTTGTTCATGTTGTAATTCAGGCGAAACTGCTCAAAACTCCTAGGTAGAGACTGGAGAATGATATCGACCTGGGTTTCCCCATCGATCTCAGCTCCAAGGACTTCCAGCTCATTCAAATGAGTCATCATCTTGAGAACATGATCCCTCACGGGTGTTCCCTCGATCATGGTGGTCATCATCAAGTTCCTCATGGCTTCCTGCCTAGCAGCCTGATTCTGGTGTCCGAAAAGCTCTTTGATATTGAGCATCATGTCATAACCAGTGGGCATGGCTTGATGCTAATATTGCAATACATTTGACATAGAAGCCAAAATGTAACACCGCGCCATCTCATCAGCCTTTATCCACTTCTTATAACTCTCCTTCTCCTTTTCTCCAGAATCATCCGCAGGCTTAGGAGGATACTCTTCGAAGAGTATATATTTGTACTCCTCAGTAGTCAAGACAATATCAAGATTCCTCTTCCAATCAACATAATTGGGTCCAATAAATTTATTTTCTTTCAGTATCACAGCAAGCGGGTTAAAAGTCATTTTTGAAAAACCTAAGAACACATAGATCAAAACATTAGATTTCAAAAAATTATTGATTCCTCAAACAATAAAATTTTAAAATCAACCAATACCTCAATGCACCGAGAATATCGTATGCCACGATCGTGTGGACATATACGAATTCTACATTTGTAAGAGGAGGTTTTACCCATTAATTTTACTATCGTCAACCTAACTTTTTAACAAATAAAATTAATAGTTGGTTCCTCTTTGGCCCTACAAATAAAAGCAGTAACTCCAATGGGGAGGATACTCCTATTTGCATCTAAGTGTTCACCATTACTTGGTACCAAAACAATTATCTCGGGTAATGTGCCTTCCGATGGGGAAGTACACACGCTCCTAAATAATTTCCTATAACCATATTTGACCCTGTGATCCACAAAATAAACTCATCCGATGGGGAGGACGACACTCAGAGCTGACGCACAAGTTTGTTTGCATCACATGTCAAATGGTAATGGAGGCCTTGGGAATTTATAAAAAATATCCCTCTCCCACTTAGTAATTTAAAATTGAGGAATTTTCCTAGCACACGACATGCATATCAAACAAGAAGCAATAAATATGAAAAAAATATATTCCAACTATTATGACTTTTGTTCTCCAATATGCCTCTCATCGTATCGCTATCTCGTCCGCTCCTCCCTATACCATGTACAAGTCATCCGGAGATCCGAGCCAAGAATAACTATTTTAATTTACATCCATCGATCCTATACTCCACGAAAGAGTGTACATGAAATCTATATCGAAAGTAAACTAAAATAAAAAGAGTGGCAAAATAATGTCGTACTTAATTACAAAAATTAAATACTAACCTCGTCAACTCCGAGGATTCAAATAATATTACACACATGCAATCACATACACACACATGACCATAATAGTTGGATCTTATGCCTGCAACCAAAAAGTTAGCCTAAGCACATACTACTATCATCCGACACATACAATATATGATAAGTACATAAAATTAACCGAATCATAAACACACAAAATCGGAAACCGTGGCTCTGATACCACTTGAAGGTGGAAACTTCGCTTCCCACTTCAACTCGGTCGCTTATGCATGGCGATCCCATCTAAGTCCCCGGATTAAAAAAAAATAATCCTAGATGAATAGGGATTACCCAAGCAACCGTTCCATTGTCGTGCTATTCGATTAGAGTGGTCACTTGAACAAACTTGTTGTTCAAGTAACCTACCACTTTTCTTCGATTAGCCGCGGAATAGACGATGTACGGATCACCGGTTTTTGTGTTTGTCTTCGGGGTCCAAGTAAATTAGCCACATACAAAATATACAACATGCATAGAATAAGAAAAGATTCATAAACAAGAATTATACCTCTTGTTATACCTATTGATCTTCTATTGTATGTCCTTCCTCCTTTTGGACGTTGTGTGGGCGACGATCTTCCAAAAGTCAAAGCCTCCTAGAACACGTTCTTCCCTTCCTTGCTCGCTCTGAACAAAGGGAAGAATGAAATGAAACTCTTCTCCTATCTAGGATCGGCCACCAAGTCAAGAGACTTGATGTTGCCGCCGGCCAAGGAATAGAAGATGGAGTGGACGCCGGCCAAGAGCTCCAAGGGAAAAACCCTAACCCTTGTTCCCACCGGCTAAGGAGAAGAGGAAGAAGATTGGGATGCCGGCCAAGAAGAGAAAAGAGAAGAGGGCGCCGGCCAAAACCCTAGGAAGATAGGAAATCTTGCCGCCAAGACTTCTCCAAACCCTAGCCGCCCAATGCTTCTCCAAACCCTAATCTCCCTTGAGTATCCTTGCGGCCCACCTCTTAAGCCTTATTTATAGAGTTAGGCTTAAGCCTCCTTTTAATCTCCACCGTCGGATCTAGATATTTAATCTCAACCGTCGGATCTAGGGATTTAATCTCCACCGTCGGATCTAGAGATTTAATCTCAACCGTCGGATCTAGGGATTTAATCCCCACCGTCGGATCTAGAGATTTAATCTCAACCGTCGGATCTTGGGATTTAATCCCCACCGTCGGATCTAGAGATTTAACCTCCACCGTTGGATCTAGAGTTTCATTTTCCATCATCGGATCTAGGCTTCATGAGGGTTTTAATAGGCTACAATAGGGACCATGAGGAGGAGTTGGATCTTGGCCACCCAATGGATCAAACCCACATAAAGTCCGATCCATTAATGATAATCCATTCCACTAGAGGATTATCATTGATCTACCTCACCAACCCCCATAATTAAATATGGGCTTCATATATTAATTGTACAAATATCTCCCCATGTTTAAGATCTCGAATGCCCGTCAATTAATTAATTTACTGACAATTAATTAATCAACATCTAACTCCATGAGTAGTACCACTCAACCTTATCATCATGACGGACCAAGTCTACCTACAGGGTTTACATGATGAACCTTATGAGCTCCTCAAGGGGACATCATCATCCTAATATATAGGACACAATTTTCTCCTATAATCAACAACACACCATATAAATAATATCATTTCCCAACTTACCGAGCCTATCGATTTACTCTATAAATTTCGCCCATTGGTAAATCAAAGAAATAAATACTAAGTATATGTACCCATTATTATATCGGGATTAAGAGCATGTACACCATAATATCCGAGGTCCGATTCAATTATGTAGTCAGCAATAAATTGAATTACCTCTAAGTCGATCCTGCTTAATACACACAAAGTGCACTAGTGTAATTCTATGGTAGTACCTATAAGATCCACATATCTTCACAATGGTATGATATTGTCCACTTTGGGCCCAAGCCCTCATGGTTTTGTTTTTGGGCTTTACCCAAGAGGCCTCATACCAATGGAGATATCTTTTTATCTTATAAGCACATGATCTTTTCCATGTCTTACCAATGTGAGACTTTGATTGTATTCTCAATATTCCAACAATCCCCCTCCCCTCAAATGAAGGACCACATTGACCCCCCCCTCAAGCCTATCCATCCTCGAAGGACATTCTCTGCTTGGTGTCTGATCCTCAACCCACCAGGACTTCCTGCCAACTATCTGGTCCTCCTGACTCAGTTGGATTTCCTGCCAGTTATCTAGCCCTTCTGGTCCAACTGGACTTCCTGTCTGTTGTTCAGTCCTCCCGACCCAACTGGACTTCCTGCCTAGTGTCTGGTTCTCTTGATTCGGACATGGGAGCTCAACTTTTTTCGTTCGAGATTCATGGCTTGACATGGACCATGGCTCTGATACCAATTATTAGTGCCTATAAGATTCATATATCTTCACAATGACATGATATTGTCCACTTTGGGCCTAAGCCCTCATAGTTTTGTTTTTAGGCTTTACCCAAAAGGCCTCATACCAATGGAGATATCTTTTCATCTTATAAGCACATGATCTTTTCCATGTCTTTCCAATGTGGGACTTTGATTGTATTCTCAATACTCCAACAATCCCCCCCCCTCAAACGAAGGACCACATTGACCCCCCCTCAAGCCTATCCGTCCTCGAAGGACATCCTCTGCTTGATGCCTGATCCTTAACCCACCAGGACTTCTTGTCAACTGTTTGGTCCTCCTGACCCAGCTGGACTTCCTGCCAGTTGTCCAACCCTTCTAGCCCAACTGGACTTCCTGCCAATTGTTCGGTCCTCCCGACTCAATTGGACTTCCTGCCTAGTGTCTGGTTCTCTAGATCCAGACATGGGAGCTCCACTTCCTTTGTTCTAGATTCATGGCTTGACATGGACCATGGCTCTGATACCAATTGTTAGTGCTTATAAGATTCATATGTCTCCACAATGACATGATATTGTTCACTTTGAGCCTAAGCCCTCATGGTTTTATTTTTGGACTTTACCCAAAAGGCCTCATCCCAATGGAAATATCTTTTCATCTTATAAGAACATGATCTTTTCCATGTCTTACTAATGTGGGACTTTGATTGTATTCCCAATACTCCAACATCAATACCAGAGCAACAAGAAGAAGGATCTACTTCTGAGAGCCATGAAGAATTGGACCAAATTCTTCCAACTACCACCCTAGGTAACTCAAGCAATTTAGTTATAAATAAAAATCATATACTTTGCTTTGAGTGTAGAGAGAAAGGACACTACAAGAGCAAGTGTCCTAAGAAAATCAAGAAGGCTCAATCGGTGCCAAAGGTCTAGGATGTTGGTGCCCCAACACATAACAGCAAGGAGCACGTGGTGTGCTTCAAATGCTAACAACTGGGGCATTATAGGAGTCAATGCCCTAAGGGGAGAAAGAAGACCCAAGAAGGAGCATCACATGTAGGGGGAACTTCTAAAGCAAACCCTAAGGTAAATTTAAATAATGCTCATTCTTTAAGTAATAGGCAAGAGCATGCTAGAAATAATTTTAATACCCTTGCAATTGTGCATAATCATAAGGAGCATGTTAGAAGTAATAGATTTTGTTGCCTAGGTGCTAAGAGTTGTGATTTTAGATCTAAGGAGAAATTTGGGACTAATAACCCTAGGAAAATCCTACCTAGGGAAACTATTAGGAAGGTAGGGGACCATCTAGGCATTAATCCCACGAACCATAGACATATGCCTAGGAAGTATCATTTTCAAAAGATTAATGAAAAATTAAAATTGGGAAGATTATAGTTAGAAAATCAAGCCTTGAGGTCAAGGCTTGAAAAACTTGAAAAGACCCTTGCAAGAATGACAAATTCAATCAAAGGGTCTAGGAGGCAAGGCTCATCTATGGGCAAGAAAGGTTTGGGTCACAAACCTAAGCCCAAGGAGACCTACCACAATGTTGCATTCGATTATGGAACACAACCTAGGTTGAGGAAAACCAAGGTAGGTGTCTAGTGGCTAAGGTTTCAAGGAAACCTAGGCAAGCCACTAAGAAGGTTATAAGGGGAGTTACCCCTAGAGTTAACCTAGGTAAGACCCAAATAACCAAGGCTTCTAAGCCTAGAAGGGTCATTAGGAGGGTATCTAGGAAAGTTATCCCTAAGGAATACCTAGTAAACCCAAGGAGATCCAATAGATATTGGGTTCCTAAGAGCGTGATCAATTCACGCTAAATGGGTTAGGTTGTGTCAACCTTGAATGGATGAGTAGTTAACCTAACCATATCAAAGTTTACACTTTAAGTCATTTTCAAGGTTATGGGATACTTTGGAATTGTCGTTAGAATTATATCCTAAAATATTTTAGGATGTGCTAATATATTTTGAGAAGTGTTGAAAAATTGATCAAATTGACACAATTTAGAGTTAGAGGTCATAGTGTGCGATTTTGGATTTTTGGGACACTTGGGGGATAAGTGGTAATATGGTAAAATGGACTTAATCATAACAAATGGTAATTAATACTTAAAACTTAGGTATTATATACCTTTATATTTTAATTGCCATGATTTGTTTGTTATATGTCATGTCATGACATCATATCTCTTTTATATCATATAAAATGTCATGAAAATACTTAGGACTATTTTTAATGTCATATATACTTAGATTGTATTTATATGCCATGACATCATGATTATTGGCACATATTTATTCATGCTATCATTTATGACATAATCATCATTCATGCATTAATAAAATTGATTTAAGGACTATGACATGATTTGAAGTCCCATGTATAAGGGAATTAGATAGTGTTGCCTTAGAAAAATGCATGAGGCCTTAGTTTAGAAAGAACAAAATCCACATCTCATATCAAATTGACATGTGTGTGTATTGATACACTCTAAATACATGTGAGATGCTAAGAAATGAGTTAAGTTCAAGGTGCATAGTTTTTGCATCTAGATGAACTCAAACTCATCTTATACCATGGATGAATCATGAGGAAAGCTTATATACAAGTCATGTGCATTAAGTCCATAGACCATGGTTCAAAATAAGATTTTAAAATCATTTTACAAAACCTTAGTGCAATCTATCTTTTGATAGAAGTCACCATTGAAGAAGTTGATAAAAAATAGGTTAAAAACATTGAAGTTATCAATGGTTTTGAATTTTGTATCAATCTCCATATTTAATAGGTATTTTATTTTTCAAATATTTTTCACCCATTATGATTGTTATAAGTATTATATGTATGAAGTTTCACTATTTTTCAAATTACGTATAATTATTTATGTATTTCATAATTTCATTTTTTGATTTTGGATTTAGAAATCGATCATTGCCATGAATTGCGCAATGATCAAGGCGCCAAGGGTCAAGCTGATCATTTTGAGTAAACAAGGATGTTTAGCCCATGTTTCATCTATGTTAGGCTACCGTAACTACTCCTAAACCCTAACCCTAGGATATGCTTTGGAAAGCATTATAAAGGGTGAAAATCCATTGGATATGGATTGAGAGAGTTGTTTAGGGTGTGTATCAATTTTAAGGTGTGTGAAAGTTCAAGTTTGAACTTTCAACCTTAATTTTGATGGTTTAGTGTTCCTATAGGCTTAGAGACTCTCCAAGGACATTGTTGGTGCAATGATCAAGGGGGAGCAAGCCTTTAGGAGGAGGTTATCCATCATGGGATGATGGATGTATTCTTCCTCATAGGGGGGATAATTTGGAAAGTTGAAGAGTTTGAAGGATTACCTCTCTTTAGTGATATGGGACTTATCACTAGGAAGAGTGAAGGCATCCTAGATGCTTTTGGACTAAGGGGGATATTGTAAGACCTCATTAGGATATGAGACATTGATACCCTTGGAGAGAGGCTTTTTGATATGTGTCAAAAAGGGGGAGAAGTAATGTGGGAAAATTGATTGAGAATGTGGAATTCCCAATTTGAACAATTAGGAGGATTGGTTTGAGTTAGTGTTCTAACTCAAAGGTATTTGGTTTTTGTCAAACATCAAAAAGGGAAAGATTATTGGTGCAATCAGCCCAGGTCACAATTGACCAGACTCGAGTTTGACTCGAGTAGTATTTTGATGTTTGACAAAGAGTTGACCATTGTTTGACAATGGGTTGACTGTATGGTTGAGATGGGGTTGACCATATGATGGTAAAGTCCAAGTCTTGAGTACTTGGCATGGAAAGTCCAAGCATGGGTCTTGGCAAGGGAAAGTCCAAGCTTGAGTCTTGGCAATTGAAAAGTCCAACATTAGTTGGCATGGAAAGTCCAAAGGTTGATATTGGCGACATAAAATCCAAGGGTGAAGTCTTAGCAACATAAGTCCAATGGTTGGCATCGTAAAGTCCAAGCGTGTGCCTTGGCAGCGTAAGCCTAATGTGCCTTGGCGGTGTAGACTAGCTTAGCATGACAATAGCCGATGGAAACACCTGAAGGCTAGCGTATGGATGAACAAGTCATGAATGACTTGGAGAGATCCAATAGGCGTGAAGCTGATGGAGGTGGCTAGAAGGCATAGGTCTAGGATAAGAGTGGTCTAGCAAGTATGAGGGCATCATACTTGAGGTAAACCTTATGGTTGAGGTGTAGCAGTCGATTGGGGTTATGGACCAGTCAATTGGTCAAATGTTTGACACTTGGCAGTCGAGTCGATACTGAGTAGTCGACAAGGATTATGACCAGTCGATTGCCATGAATCGACTGACATTTGATTGCGGCAAATAGCCTTGGCAGTTTATTGTCAGCATTGGGCAGTCGACTTGTCTTGAGAAGTCGACTACCATGGAGGGCAGTCGACTGCTATTGGTTTTGGTCTCAAGGCAAAACACTCGGTAGCTGATTGAGCAGTCGGTTACGGGTATGAGCAGTCGACTGCCAGTGTATATGTTAGCTGGAATGCCGACATGGATTAAGTCGTTGTGATACAATGATACTATTAGCAATCGAATGGTGCCTTTTGGCAGTCAACTGATAGGCGTAAAATCATCTCAATATAGGTTATAAAAGGAGCTCGAGTTGGAGGATTTAGCAGTGATTTTTCTTGGGCAATTTAAGGGGAGAGTTGGTGTTTTCCAGTCCTTCAAGGCTAGTCCAAGGCGATCGACAAGAAAGCATTCAAACGATCTCTTGTAAAGTTTTCTTTACATCATTTATTGTATTTTATTTATAATTTCTTGTATTTTTATTGTATTACTTTTGTAATATGTTGTAAGAGGTTTTCTTCACCTCCAGAGTGTTTTCCGAGAAGGAGAGGTTGACTAGTGGTGTTTGGCATCGCTAGAGCTCATTTGAGCTCAACCCGTGGAGTAGGAACCCTAAGGTTACGAACTATGTTATATTTGTGTGTTGTGATTGTACTTGCATCTTTGTTTTGATATTATATTTCCATATTCCGCTGCACTAATGAAAATTGTAATGAAGCAACACGATCAAATTTCGAAAAACGACGAATGTGTCATTCACCCTCCTCTAGCGCTCACCAAAGTTCCAACACTTCCCTTGTGACCTTAGCATTCCTAGACCTAGTATTTGTTCCATAGTTAAATGGAATATTATGATAGGTAGATCTACCTTGGACTTAGGTTTGTGATCCAAACCTTTCTTGTCCATAGATTTTCCTTGCTTCCTAAACCCTAGGTTTTGCTCACTAGACCCATTAATCGAATTTTCCATCTTTTTTAGGGTCTTCTTTAATTTTTCAAGTTTTGATATCAAAACTTGATTTTCCTTTTCCAATTTCCCAATCTTTGAGTTTTCATTCTATCTTTGGGAAAATTTATTTTCTTCTAGGCATATGTCTGTCATTTTTATGGTTAATGCCTAGGTTCTTGTTATCCTTATGTGAGATTGACCTAGTATTATCCTTAGGCATAATATTATAAGATTTTTCTCCTAAATAAAAATATTTATTTTTAGCATGCTTTTGATTATGGACAATTTCAAGTGCATTAAAACCATTCATAGCATACTTCTTATCATTACATAAAGGAAGAACAATATTGAAATATACCTTAGAGTTTGCCTTAGCTCCCCCTACATTTGAGCTCTCTCCTTTATCCTTGGTAAGGTGACTCCCCCTCAGACATTGGCTCCTATAGTGCCCCTTTTGTTGGAACCGAAAGCATACTATATGCTCTTTCCCTTTCCATACCGAGGCTCCAATCTCCTTCAGCTTCACCTTGGCCTTTGACACCACTTTAGCGTTCATCTTAATTATCTTTGGGCACTTACTCTTATAATTCCCTACTTCCCTACACTCAAAGAAAATTATGTGAATTTTATTTTTAATGACTATGCTTGAGTTATCTATAGGGGTATCTTGAGCTTGTTCTTGAGTTTGTCCAGATGTAGAGGGTTCCTCTTGTTCTTGCTCCGGTGTTGAAGGCCTAATCTCCTCCCCCTCAATCCTAGAGGTGGAAGGTTCTTCAAATTCCTCAACTTATTCTAATTTGGATGTTGAGTATCTCTTAACTTCTGAATATTCATCCTCTTGAGCAAATGAACATTCTTCTTCGGCTTTTTCCTTATCTTGTGTGAGTGAAGGATTTTCATGAAAATTTTCCAAGTTGCTCCATAGCTCCTTGGCATCCTTATAGTCACCTAATTTACATAAGATATCATTAGGGATTAAATCACTTAGAAATTTTATTACCTTAATGTTTGTCTCAAATTTTTGGAGTTGTTCCTCGATCCATTTCTTCATCTTGAGGAATCCTCCCTTCTTGCCCCTTGGAAATTCAAATCCATCCATTAAGATGAACCAATCTTCGATGTTCATCATAAGCAATGTTTTATACTTGCCTTCTTTTTTTCAAACCCCCCAAATCCGTAGAATCCATAAGGAGGAGGTACGTTGATGTTGTGTTCTAGTCAAAGATTTGGCAACTTCATTCTTCTACTCTAGCACTTGCTCTCTTGGCAATGAGTTCTTGAAAAACAACCTCACTCTGATATCACTTGTTGGGGACCTTTAGATGCGCTAGAGGGAGGGTGAATAACGACTTTCGATTTTGTTTGATTCGTTCGTTGATCGTCTACAAACTTGTTAGTGCGCAGCGGAATATAGAACAAAACAAAAACAAAAAAAACAATACAATCACACACACAAGACAATAATTTTTACATGGTTTGGAATCTACGGTTCCTACTCCACGGCCAACCTTTAGTGTTTACTCCACTAAACCTTGTCGCCTTCTTGGGGGGAGAAAACCTCTTACAATCAATTTATACAACAAATACAACAATCAAATACAAATGTAAAAAAAAGAATTAAATACAATGAACACTTTATAAAGAATGCTTGATCATTGTTGTTTGGTTGCTTTGAATGCCCTGGAAAGTCTAGAATGCAACAGCAAATCCTCTTCTAAATCACTAAGAATTAACTCCTCCTTCTCCCACAACTTGCATTTAAAGGCTTCATTTAGACTGGATTTCCTGTTGGGAGTATGAGGAATATAATCAAAGTCCCACATTGGTAAGACATGGAAAAGATCATGTGCTTATAAGATAAAAAGATATCTCCATTGGTATGAGACCTTTTGGATAAAGTCCAAAAACAAAACCATGAAGGCTTAGGCCCAAAGTGGACAATATTATGTCATTGTGGAGATATATGAATCTTATTTGCACTAACAATTGATATCAGAGTCATGGTTCATGTCAAGCCATGAACCTCGAACGAAAGAAGTGGATCTCCTATGTCCGGATTAAGAGAATCAGACACCAGACAGGAAGTCCAGTTGGTTTGGGAGGACCGAAAAATGGGTAGGAAGTCCAGTTGGGTCAGAAAGCCTGGACAATTGGCAGGATGTCTAGTTGGGTCAAGAGGACCAGACAGTTGGTAGAAAGTCCTAGTGGGTTGAGGATCATACATCAAGCAGAGGAAGTCCTTCAAGGACAGATAAGTTTGAGGGGGCTCAATGTGGTCCTTCATTTGAGGGGAGGGGAGATTGTTAGGAGTATGAGGAATACAATCAAAGTCCCACATTGGTAAGACATGGATAAGATCATGTGCTTATAAGATAAAAAAATATCTCCATTGGTATGAAACCTTTTGGATAAATCTCAAAAATAAAACTATGAGGGCTTAGGCCCAAAGTGGACAATATCATGTCATTGTGGAGATATATGAATCTTATTTTCACTAACATTTCCGCCTATCAGTCGATTTCCTACATTATTGTTCTCTAACAATGGACTAATCCACATAGGATTAGGGCCGATCATTCGACTGTCCTAACCTAGCAGTCGACTACTATACCCACCAGTCAGCTGTTGTAAGTCAACAGTTGATTGCCAAACCTTCTATGCCCATGTCCACCAAAATTAGTTGACTGCTCAACCCTGGTAGTCGACTGCTCAGCCTTAGTAGTCGACTGCTAGAGCTAATGTCACAATCGAGCCTTAGTCGACTACACAACCAGTCGACTGGGCCCCAGTCAACTAGGTCTCCTGAGTGTCATGCACTCGACTAGTCGACTGACCAATACCACCAGTTGACTGGTAAATCTCAAACATGAGATTTAACTCAAGTATGATCCCCTCATATTTAATGCTCACCCTTAGCTTGGACCTATGTCTTCTAGTCACCTCCATCAGCCTCACACCCTCAGGGTCTCCAAGTTCTCCATGACAATGTTCACCCTTTATGCTAGCATTCAAGTGCTTCCATTGACTATGTCATGCCATCGAATCTACTTTGCCAAGAGGTCGCACCTCTGGGACTTCTCCATTGCCAAGCCTTAATGCTTAGACTTTCACCGCCAAGACTACACACTTGGACATACGTGGACAAAACTACACCCTTGGACTTTTTCTTTGCCAAATATCAATATTTTGACTTTCGCTACTAAGACTACACACTTAGAATTACATAACCAAGACTACACCCTTGAACTTTTCCTTTGTCAAGTATCCATATTTAGACTTTTTCTTGCCAAGACTTTTCCCTTAGACTTTTCCTTGAAAAGTATCCATACTTAGACTTCTACATTGCCATACTTAGACTTCTACTCAAGTCTCACTCGAGCTACGTCAAACTTTGACTTGAGGTTGATTGCTCTAACAATCGCCTCCTAACAATTTCCTCGATATAACTTTGAATATCCCAAACATCCACTTGTCATATGGTCAACATATGGTCAAACCATATTGATAAACATATTGAAAATCCCATTATCAAACCATTATCAAATATTAAAATCCTACTCGAGTTTGGCCAATCGTAACTTGATTTTATTGCACCAATAACAAGATGCCACATCAGCATTCCAAGCACCTAGACCATGTTCATGCAATTGGAAAAGAGATAAATTTCAACTGCTAAAGCAGGATCAATATTAAACAAGAAGTGCCACGTCAACATTCCAAGTGACTAGTTCAAGTCCAAGCGCCTAGGAACCAATAAATTTTAGCCGAATCAGATCCGATCTAGATGAGCTGGAGGCACCTGGAATGGGTCCAAGCACCTAGAAAAGTCTGTTAGGATCTTTGTAATGGCTAGAGGGGGGTGATTAGCCTTTATTCGTTTCTACAAAAACGTTAGCGGAAGCAATACAAATATAAACATAAATAAGAACAAGAAACAAAGCTAACACCCGATGTACGTGGTTCGGAGATGACGCTCCTACTCCATGGTAATCCGTAAGGTGGATTAGTCCTAGCCAAGCTTCACTATATCCTCCTTTGGATGAACCAAGGTGGAGAAACCTTGTTTACAATGCTCTCCTCTTCTTTACAATGATGGAAGATTAAAAGCTAGAGAAGAGGAGGTTTAGAATCACTAAAGCACTTGGGAAAGCTTGGTGAGCACAAGGGTGTAGCTAGGAATGAGAGCACTAGCTTCACCAAGCTCCCCAAGGTCCCTTCTTATAGAAGAGGGGTTGTTTTTCTGCTAAGCTCATTGATGCTTACCATCAATCACCAAGCCACCCGACTTCGAATCACATATCCGCTGAGATTCACAATTTTGGCCAAGTGATCACGATCGATCCTCCATCACCGATCGATGGAGTGATCGGCCGAGTGATCGTAGAGGCCAGCAATGAGCGATTACTACACTGCGGCTTCGCATTTTTGCGCCATCGCCGGGCCGATCGATCATTGCAATATCACCGATCGCTATGATCGCTAGCGAGCCGATCGGGTCGGGTTTCACCGACTCGGGCCGAGCATTGACTAGCCGATCGATACATCGGATCGGGCCGATCGATACTCATCAAGTATGAGTAATTCACACTTGATTTTACACCCTAGACCTAGACTCAACCTTCTAGCTCCTCATTAAGCCTTGCGCCTCCAGGATCCCTCCGAGTCCGCGACTTGTTCATCCTTTGCGCTTTACTTCCAAGAGCTTCCTTCGGTTTCGTCATGTCTTGGGTTGCCAAATGCTTGGACTTTATGCTGCCAAGACTACAAGCTTGGACTAATGCTGCCAAGACTTTACTTTGGACTTCTTTTTCCAAGGTGCACTTGGACTTTACGCTGCCAAGACTACAAGCTTGGTCTTACGCTGCCAAGTCCATCCCTTGGACTTCCCTTGCCAAGATCATACTTGGTCTTCCTTTGCCAAGGTTCACTTGGACTTTACGCTGCCAAGACTACAAGCTTGGTCTTATGCTGCCAAGTCCGTCCCTTGGACTTTCCTTGCCAAGATCATACTTGGACTTCTTTTTTACTAAGTCTTCATCCTTGGATTTCCCTGTCACTTAAACATGTTCGTAATTAGATCACAAAGCATTGCCTAACTTCGATGATTATCCAAACATCAAAACATATAAATGCTTGGAGCATTGTTGCACCAACAATCTCCCCCTTTTTGATGTTTGGCAATCATTTAAGTTAGGTCTTTTAAAGATACACACATAATCATATTTTCAATTCTAACTTAAACATTCCTTCTCCCCCTTTGACATACATCAAAAAGAGAAGGATTCATAAATGAAAGAATTAACATTGTTGTATCCTGGACTAAGGTATAAGATCGATATTAAGCTCCCCCTTAATCCAAGATATGCCTCATGATGTGTAAATAATATTTGAAGCAAAGCATAACAAAAATTCAAAAATTAAGTCCTAACTTTGCACCAACAATATGGAAGTTTAGGGATGAAAAAGATATAATTTATGAAACTCCTCCTAAAATATTGCATTAAACAGTCCTAAAACTTTGTTTATACTCAATATTATCATGCTATAGTTTTAGGACATCAAGGATACACTAAATATAAAAAAATAGAGCTAATTATCAGAAGACTGGTTTCGAACTGATGATCGATACGCTTGAAATCGAAATTTCAGCCTTTTCAGCCCAACTTCAGAAATGCGTTAGAAATTCTAGAAATCTCAAAAAATCACAAAATTTTGCGTACACATTTCTGAAATCATACTTTATTAAGGAAAAATAGTTTGAAAAATATATGTTTTCCAGATTTCAAGATTGATACAAACTTGGAACCTAACAAAAGTTCTAAAGATTTTGCAAACTTTGTATCACTTTTGTGTTCCACTTGAAAATTGTTTTTCAAAATATGATGAATATAGTTTAAAATATATATGATTTGGAATTTCCAACCATGTTCTTAGAGCTATGTATTCATTATTTGAATACAAGCCTTCCCAATGATTGGTCCATAAGGTATTCATGTCTCTAGGTGTGTCATTGGCTCATGGTAATGCATCATAACAAGTATGATGAGCCAAGTACACCTTCCCTATCATCTCACATATTTCTAAGTGTCTCAATACAAAAATCAAGGTTTCTTAAGGCTTTTGTGAGATGCATCAAGGTATAAGACTAACATATGAATATGGGATCATGCAAACCTAGAATTTTACTCTACAAAGCACATACCAAGCTCTCTCCTTAATGATGAAAATTCGGTTTCGGGAAGAGCTTTGGTGAAGATATCGGCAAGGTTGGACTTAGATTCTACAT
Organism: Wurfbainia villosa; assembly: GCA_025175895.1. NCBI lineage: Eukaryota > Viridiplantae > Streptophyta > Magnoliopsida > Zingiberales > Zingiberaceae > Wurfbainia > Wurfbainia villosa. The sequence continues at coordinate 9,888,117 of CM045991.1, read as the reverse complement.
AATTAAGTTCAATGTCCCCTCTTGCCACATGATCTCTTATGAAGTGATGTTTCACTTCAATGTGCTTGGTCCTAGAGTGATGTACCGGATTTTTGGTCAAGTTGATGGTACTCACATTATCACAATAAACTTTAATGTTAGAGTAGTGTAACTCATAGTCCACAAGAGTATGTCTCATCCAAAGTAATTGAGCTACACAACCACCCATAGCCACATATTCTGCTTCGGTGGTTGATAAAGCAACACAATGTTGCTTCCTACTACTCCAACTAACTAGGGAGGACCCAAGAAATTGGCATCCACCACTAATACTCTTCCTATCCAATTTGCACCCGGCATAATCGGAATCGGTATAGCCAAACAAATCAAAAGACCTAGTCCTAGGATACCAAAGTCCTACATTTAGGGTGCCTTTAATATATCTTAAAATTCTCTTAACGGCTACTAAATGTGATTCTTTGGTACAAGATTGGTATCTTGTACACATACCTACCGCAAATAAGATATCAGGTCTACTAGCGGTTAGGTATAGTAGGCTACCAATCATACTCCTATAAAGTTTAAGATCAATTGATTTACCATCATGATCACTATCTATTCTAGTGCTAGTGGCCATAGGAGTGGTTACAATTTTCGCATTTTTCAAACCAAATTTCTTGATCATTTCATTTGCATATTTGGTTTGATAAATATAAATACCTTCATTGGTTTGTTTGACTTGTTGTTAGTAATATATGAGAGATGTCCTAAGGCAATCGCCTTATGTATGAACCATTTATATGATAAATGAAGATTCACTATTTGAGTATACATGTTTCATGTATTTGATTGGATCTTAAACTCATTTATCAATGTCCACGATACGATTCACAAGATGAGAGAATTTGTGATTGGATCACAACTAGTGAGTATCTCTACATGTGTAATTGTGATGTATCGGAATTATCCCTAGTCGATGAATTGATGGATTTGGACACCATCAATTCTGTCGAGACTAGCACGAGGTATACTCCTTGGTGTATCCAAGCAGCTGATTCTCACTGGCTGGAGACATTGTGATGTCCGGAGTTGATTGTGGATGCTAGTTATGGTAACTAGTTCATTGGAGTGACCAGCCGTAAGACTTCATATGGTTCCTGTTGGGTTTCCGGCACCGCGGCGTGTGTGTGTTCGATCATGTTTCGTAAACATGAGCACAGCGGAAGCAACAAAAATAATAAATCTATATTTATTACAACACACACAACACACGCATGCATATTACAACAAGTGTAGACATAACCGTAAATTAAAATTTACAATAAAAGAAATTTATCTACGTTATACCTTTCGTATGACGTGTAGCGGGAACGGTATCAACCGAAACGATCCTCGTAAGAATCGTCTCTATCCATATCCACGCCGAGCTCCTCGGGATGACTTCGCTAAGCCACGAGCTTTGTCTTCGTACGGGTTACTAGCCTCGTGTTGAAGACGACGTGATCGAGAGATGATCACGATCCGAATCCAAATTCGGATCCTAAAACGAGTTCTCAAAACTCGCTTCTCCGAGAGGTATTCACAACCAATTGACAATCCTTCGCCCTCCACTCAGAGGATTACCGGAGATCAAATCTCGCAAGTTAGCCGCTGTCGGAGCACCAACCGCCGCCCAAACGACGCCCGACAACAAAGAACAAGCAAGCTGTCCAGAAAAACTGACAGCTTGGTGGAGGAATAGAGGCCGGCCAAAGGAGAGATGGAAGCTCACCTTATCACCAACCTAGAGGAGATCACCGAGGGTCGCCGGTCAAGCGCACAATATTGGGCGGCAACAATATGTTGGGCGGCAGCTATATGTTGGGCGGCAACTAGGTTTAGGGTTTTGGATGATTTTTTTTAATAATCCCTTAAGCCCTCTTTTATAGAGAACTAATTCTCTTAATGGTTAATGGATCATATCCATAAAGCCCGTTAACCCGCCTCCATTAAGATAAGTTAAAATAAACCAAACCATGATGGTTTATTTTAAGTTAAAACGAATCGAACCAACCTTTGGTTCATTCGTTTAATATAAACCAAACCCTTTGGTTTATTCTCATCCATTGGATTAGAACCAAACCATTTTGGTCCATCCATTATGTCTTCATAAGACACGCCCATCCACGCCCATTGCGATCAAACAATTTCATGCTCGCTTATGTTTGGTCCAACCAAACATAGTTTCTCCTGGCCGAGAATCCCATTCTCAAGCTCGCTTTAAATCCTTTGGATTACACTCACAGTGCGGTGACCAAATAGGTTCTCGCTTTATGTTGGCCATCTATAATTAACCATTAATTATAGAACGATCATGAGTGGCACCTAGTAGTACATCATGATCCCCAATTAACCAAAAGATCAACGTTGATCCGTAACTATTTCAAACCCTTCAAGAGCTCGAATGAATCGTGCCCCATTCCCTTCACTCATCTTATACCCACTTGGTTCAGACATGGTCTATTGTGTCACCCACTAGGTCGACTACGCCACACCTAGCCCAAGTATCATTTCTCGCCCTACGGATTCTAGTTACTCCACATGTATCAAGAGTACTTTACTCTAAACATGTAATGCTTTGGCCAAAGACTTTAGTAACAATCCGACGAGAGGCCATGGGTATACATCTCCTCGCAAGGAGTGGTGAATCTTTATAGGCTATTCAAACACCTTCGATCACTGACTTATACCCAATCATCCCGGGTCCACATCTCCTTAGAGATGTTTGCTTAAGATGTCAAAGCATAAGTCTCCATGATCAAGATGACTTGAATACCGCAAGTCAAAGGAACATCACACTTAAGCCACAAAGAAGAACTTCATTGACATATCTATATATGCAGAGAACCATATGAAGTCTTACTACCGTCACTCCAATGAACTAGTTACCATAACTAGCATCCACGATTAACTCCGACATCACTATGTCTCCAAGGAGAATCACCGCTTGATACACCAAGGAGTATACATGCTAGTCTCGATGTAACTGATGGTGTCCAAATCCATCAATTCATCGACTAGGATAATTCCGATACATCACAATTACACATGTAGAGATACTCACTAGTTGTGATCCAATCACAAATTCTCTCATGCCGTGAATCGACGTGGACATTCAAGAAATGAGTTTAAGATCCAATCAAATACATAAAACATGTATACTCAAATAGTGAATCTTCATTTATCATATAAATGGTTCATACATAAGGCGATTGCCTTAGGACATCTCTCATATATTACTAATAGCCTCTGAGATATATAGATATGTCAATGAAGTTCTATCAGTAGCTTAAGTGCGATGTTCCTTTGACTTGCGGTATTCAAGTCATCTTGATCATGGAGACTTATGCTTTGACATCTTAAGCAAACATCTCTAAGGAGATGTGGACCCGGGATGATTGGGTATAAGTCGAAATGATCGAAGGTGTTTGAATAGCCTATAAAGGATTCACCACTCCTTGCGAGGAGATGTATACCCATGACCTCTCGTCGGATTGTTACTAAAGTCTTTGGCCAAAGCATTACATGTTTAGAGTAAAGTACTCTTCGATACTTGGGCTAGGTGTGACGTAGTCAGCCTAGTGGGGACTGACACTATAGACCATGTCCTGAACCAAGTGGGTATAAGATGAGTGAAGGGAATGGGGCACGAATCATTCGAGCTGCTGAAGGGTTTCAGAAATAGTTCTGGATCAACCGTTGATCTTTTCGGTTAATTAGGGATCATGATGTACTACTAGGTGCCACTCATGATCGTTCTATAATTAATGGTTAATTATAGACGTCCAACATAAACCGAGAACCTATTTGGTCACACGCACAACGAGCGTAATCCGAAGGATTTAAAACGAGCTTGAGAATGGGATTCTCAGACCGAGAGAAACTAAGTTTGGTTGGACCAAACATAAAGCGAGCATGAAATCATTTCAGTCGCAATGGAAGCATGGATGGGCCGTGTCTTATGAAGACATAATGGATGGACCAAAATGGTTTGGTTCTAATCCAATGGAGGAGAATAAACCAAAGGGTTTGGTTTATTTTAAACGAATGAACCAAAAGTTGGTTCGTTGCTTTAACTTAAAATAAACCATCATGGTTCGGTTTATTTTAACTTATCTTAATGGAGCGGGTTAACGGGCCTAATGGTTATGATCCAATAACCATTAAGAGAATTAGTTCTCTATAAAAGAGGGCTTAAGGGATAATTAAGCCCTAATCCAAAAACCCTAGGTTGAAGTTGCCGCCCACCTCCCCATTGGAGTTCTAGGCGCCAACATCTTGCCGCCGCCCATTGCTCCTCCAACCGCGCCCGTATGAAGCTTCCTTCCCTCGCCGTCAGCTCTTCTGGCTAGTGCTCCGGTGATCTTCTTTAGGTTTGGCATCAAGGTGAGCTCTATCTTCCCTTGGTTGGCCGGCGCCTATCTCCTCCACCAAAGCTGTCCAGTTTTCTGGACAGCTTGTTCTCCTCTCGTCGGAGCGTCGTTTGGACGACGGTTAGAGCTCCGACAGTGGCTAACTTACCGGGAATTCGATCTCCGGTAATCCTCTGAGGTGGAGGACGAAGGATTCGTCAATCGGTTGATGAATACCTCTCCGGAGAAGCGAGTTTTGAGGACTCATCTTAGGATCTGAATTTGGATTCGGATCGTGATCATCTCTCGATCACGTCGTCTTCAACACGAGGCTAGTAACCCGTACAAAGATGAAGCTCGTGGCTTAGCAAAGTCATCCTAAGGATACTCAGTGTGGATACGGATAGAGACGATTCTAGCGAGGATCGTTCCGGTTGATGTCGTTCCCGCTACACGTAATACGAAAGGTATAACGTAGTTAAATTTCCTTTTATTGCAAATTTAAATTTACGGTTATGTCTACACTTGTTGTACTATGCATGCGTGTGATGTGTGTATTGTAATAAATGTAGATTTATTATTTTTTATTGCTTCCGCTGTGCTCATGTTTACGAAACGTGATCGAACACACACACACCGCGGTGCCGGAAACCCAACACTTGTAACCCTAGGAAAAAGTTAAGCTCTCCAACTAAACTCATTTCAAATTCATTCTCCATGTTTTTTATAAAGTTTTGAAGAAGATCATCATTTGTTGACCCAAAAATAATGTCATCAACATATATTTGGGCTATAAAAATGTCCTTTAATGTTGACTTTATAAACAAGGTTTGATCTACTTGGCCTCTCCTAAAATCCTTAGAAATTAAGAAAGATGACAATCTTTCATACCATGCCCGGGGAGCTTGTTTTAACTCATATAATGCTTTCCTAAGCTTATATACGTGGTTTGGATAATCTATGTTCTCAAACCCGGGTGGTTGCTCTACATATGCTTCCTCCTTAATATAACCATTTAAGAATGCCGATTTAACATCCATTTGGTAAAGTTTAAATCCCATATAGGAAGCATATCCTAAGAGAATTCTAATAGATTCTAATCTAGCAACCGGGGCATAAGTCTCATCATAGTCAAGCTCCTCAACTTGATTGAATCCCCTAGCAACCAACCTAGCCTTATTTCTAGTGATATTTCCTTGGTCATCCAGCTTATTCCTAAAGACCCATCTTGTAGTAATTATGGTGCTATCTGTTGGATCGAAAGTGTCGCTAGAGGGGGGGTGAATAGCGATACGGTGTCGTTAAAAACTTTTGCAATAAGTAAAAAGCAAGTAGAGAATGCACAGCGGAAATATAAAGTAGACAAGATATTTTTACGTGGTTCACAATCTTTCGATTGCTAATCCACGGCCCTAGTGATCCTTGATCACGTACGGAGGGCAATTCACTAAAACCACTCCTCCTCGTTGGAGGTAGGAGCAACGATTACAAAAAGAAATCAAGGCAAAGGGACACTCCCCCTTTCCTTGTTACGATTAAAGCACAAAGACAATTTAAAGAAGTAGAACTTAAATAAATATACCGACAACTCTTATAAGTAGAAGATGTAGCTTTCGTTGTCGGCGGCACTTCGTCGTAGCAAATGTGAGTAGTAGTAGCGGCGTTACGACGGCGTGTTGAGAGCTCTTGATTTCTTGTCTTTGCTTGGAGTGAACATGTCTATTTATGGATATTGATCTATGAATTTAGACATAGGTAGTGTCCAAGGTGAGGTTCTTATCCCAACTCAAGGATGAGGTGTTTCATCCAACCACCTTGTGCCACCTCCAACCTTCTTGTGCGCCAACTCAAGGATGAGGTGTTTCATCCAACCACCTTGTGCCACCTCCAACCTCCTTGTGCGCCAACTCAAGGATGAGGTGTTTCATCCAACCACCTTGTGCCACCTCCAACCTCCTTGTGCGCCAACTTGAGGATGAGGTGTTTCATCCAACCACCTTGTGCCACCTCCAACCTTCTTGTGCGCCAACTCAAGGATGAGGTGTTTCATCCAACCACCTTGTGCCACCTCCAACCTCCTTGGGCGCCAACTTGTTGGAGCCATTCAACTTGTGCCACATCATGGGAGCCAACCATCTTGTGCCAACTCACCTTATTTTGGGCGTCCACCACAAGGAAGCTTGGTGATGGTTTGGATGTCCACCTTGATGCCACATCACCCTTTGTACCAAAACACGAGTCAAGTCCAAATTCACCCCTTGAAATTCGAGCTCTTCTCGAGGGAACTTGACTAGCAGTTGGACTAGTCAAAGGGTTTTGGACCGCAGTACAAGTTAGCTTAAAATATAAAGTACGATGGTTCTAACCATCGATCTCGACCTAGACCTTCCATTGGAGGTATTGGGTCGGATCTACGCTCGCGACCTTGCCGCTTTCACACGAGCTTACCTTGTAGCCTCGCTTCCGGTCTTCACCCGAGTACCTCGGCTTCCTACCAAGTCCCTCTGGCGTTGCCCGACCACCTCGGTTCCCACCGGGTGTCGCAGACCTTCCGCTCAACTTTAGCATTTCTGCACACTTAATTGAGCTCGTAAGATAACAAATATACCCTTAACTATTGAGCCTTTTGACATAATCAAAATACCGGTTCGACTTTGGTGCCCACTGCACCAACAATCTCCCACTATTTTATTCATTGAAAACCGACACAAAAGTTAAGGAAAAATTAAGCATAACAGTAAGCTAGCATAATGATTAAGCATGAATGAGCTAGCATAAAGATTAAATATGAATGAGCTAGCATAATGATTAAGCATGAATGAGCTAGCATAAAGATTAAATATGAATGAGCTAGCATAATGATTAAATATGAATGAGCTAGCATAATGATTAAGTATGAATGAGCTAGCATAAAGATTAAGCATGAGTGAGCTAGCATAAAGATTAAGCATGAGTGAGAAATATTATTGTTTCAAGTTCTCCCCTTTGAGGTAACCTCCCCCTTGACCGAAGGTGAGTTCTTGAAAAATAATTTTTACTCCCCCTTAATAGTTGCTTAAGTAAACGGAATTACTTAATATAAAAGGTAATAATTTTGTTTACTTTCTTCCTTACTTTTGTGACTTTCTCCCCCTTTTGCCTTAACTCAAAAAGTTTGTAAATATATTTTAGGGTTTGTAAGTCCAAGCAAGTTCCCAATATGATTTCTAAGGTTTGATTTGGACTCAACATACTCTAGTTGTATAGTTCCATTAGTTACATGTTCCCTAATGAAGTGGTGTTTAACTTCTATATATTTTGTCCTAGAATGACATATTGGATTTTTAGTTAAGTTAATTGAACTGATGTTATCTATGTAGGTTTTAATTTTGTTAAAGATTAAGCTAAAGTCTTGGAGAGTGTGCTTCATCCAGGAGTCGAGAGACACACTCACCCATCGCATAGCGTATTCGGCCGGTGGTAGATAAGGCAACGCAATCGCCTTCCTCGCACCAATTCACTAGACTCGAGCCGAGGATTTGACAACAACCACTCGTGCTCTTTCTATCGAGTTTACTACCGGCAGAGTCGGAGTCGGAGTAGCCGATTAGATTAAACTCGGTAGATCTAGGGTACCAAATACCTACGTTTAGCGTGCCCTTTAGATATCTAAGGATACGCTTGACTAGGGTTAGGTGAGACTCCTTGGCACAGGTTTGTAACCTTGCGCACATACTTACCGCGAATAAAATGTCGGGTCGGCTCGCGGTTAAGTATAGGAGACTTCCTATTGCGCTCCTATAGTATTTTAGGTCAACGGGTTTTCCTTCTACATCTTCGTTTATATTAACATTAGTTGCCATAGGTGTATTGATTATTTTAGCATCTTGCATTCCAAATCGATTTATTAAGTCCTTAGTATATTTTTGTTGATGTAAATATATTCCATCTTTAGTTTGTTTAATTTGTAAACCTAAGAAGAAACTTAACTCTCCTACTAAATTCATTTCAAATTCACTTTCCATAAGTGAGATGAATTCGTTTAGCAGGATCGAGTTGGTAGTTCCAAAAATTATATCATCTACATGATCAAAACATGTTATTCCTATGTGTTATTGTGAGATGACTTTCAATTTTACTTGATTAATTTTAATGAATTTAAATTAACCAACATTAGGTTAGATTCGGATTTAGTCTAAGCTCATCAAGTAATCTTTTCAAGAGATTAGCTTCCAGGTCGTGGCGAGGCACAGAGGCCTTCTTTGATCGGAACAACGACCACTTCCTTAGACAAAGCTAATTTCAAGAAATTGATAACTCGACTTACTTGAGACTACGTCTTGGTCTAACTAGTTATTTTTGAAAAGAGGCTCCCCGAGGCTCAATCTTTTCGTAGGATTTTGGTTGATTTATTTTTGAAAAGAGGCTCCCCGAGGCTCAATCTTTTCGCAGGATTTTAGTTGGTTATGAGTCCTATCTAACCATTCTAAAAATAAAGGAAAAACTAAGCATGCAATTTCTAAGACTTAACAAAAATACATTTTGTATTGGCTCCCCCTGGACCATTGAATCGAGTGGGTCTATTCACATAGTGAATTTGGTCCTTAACCCAATACATGTTAGATCCTAAAGTTGACATCAAAGTGGTCTTAGGGACCCATGCTTGGACATTTTTCTTATGTTGGTTTACTATAGACATATATGACTTATTGGTTGTATTTGAGTTAAACCCGAGTCCGACCTTGTTGTACACGGCCCTTTGTGATCCAAGTAAGAGGTCAAGTCCCTTGGATCCAAAAGTGAACCTTTCCAACGTGTTCCTAAGGTCTTCGACTTGTGTTTTCAAAAGCGAGTTCTCAACTTCAAGCTTTTCAGCAGTTGAGTCCTCCTCTTGAATCTGAGTAGTCGAAGAGGTTAGGGAGACCTCATGTTTGAGGAGGTTAACCTCCTCAATTAGTCTCGACCTTGGACTCGGACTTAGCTAGTTTCTTATTTAAAAATTTAATTGCACCATACAAAGTATTAAGTAACGACCGACTTACCCTTAATGATTCTTTTGAACCGGATCTACGGATCAGTGGCTTGTCTTGAATGGAAGCTCATCATCGGATTCGGACTCGGACTCTTCTTCGGTTTGAGTCGTGCTCGATCGGCTTGGCCATTAGAGCTTGGATATCGTCTTCTTCCTCCGAGGTGGCTTGCTTGAGGGCTTCTTCTTCTTGGAACACCTGCAACTAAGCAATACTCTTCTCGGCACGGACCACGTTAGTTTGCTCATGTAATTCAAGTTCCGAAAACAATTCGTCTAACCTAATTTTAGAAAGGTCGCGGAGACCTTGTAGGCATCGACCATGGATGCCCACAAGGTGGTCCTAGGAAACGAGTTAAGAGAATACCTGATAAGGTCGCGATTCTCGACCTTTTGTCCGATGGCATGGAGTTGGTTGACGATGTTTTGGATACGAGCATGTAGTTGAGTTGCGGTCTCGTTTTCCTGCATTTTCAAGTTATACAATTTATTTAAAAGTAAATCTCTTTACATACCTTTGTCGTCGTGCCTTCGTGTAGTTCCACTAGCTTGGTCCATAAGTCCTTTGCACTAATGAAGGCCGTAGCACGTTGAGCTCTTCCTTGGACAACCCACATTGCAAGATTTGAGTTGCCTTGGCATCGGCTTCTACTTGTTTTTTCATGGAATTTGACCATTGATCGTAACCCAAAGATTCACCATCGTCATTAATAGGAAGTGTGAAACCGGTTTGGATTACGATCCACATCTCGATTTGGGTTTTAAGAAAGCATTCCATCCGACCCTTCCAATAACGAAAGTCATTACCGTTGTAAAACGGGGGTCGGGCGGTGCTAAACCCTTCGAGATGGGCCATTTAAAAACAAGAAGAAGAACGACGAAAAAAATCTTGCAAAACACACACGGAAAGAATATTCCAAGACTTTCGCCTTGGATTAGTAAAAGGGAAGTAAAAAGATATATAAAATGTAACTTACAAAAAGAAATAAACAATCAAATGCGAATGTCGTTGAAGTTCCGGAGGACAACCTTACTCGGGATCTAACCCGAAGGACAACCTTATCCGGATCCTAAAGCCTCTAATGCAATTCTATATGTAGGAGAAGATAAGCAAGTGAAATAATTATACAAAAACAGAAATAAATAAATAAATAATCTGTAAAAAGAAAACAAAGCTAGATTGGTGGTTTCACCGAATCTTAGCGCCGACTCGATACCAATTGTTGGATCGAAAGTGTCGCTAGAGGGGGGGGTGAATAGCGATACGGTGTCGTTAAAAACTTTTGCAATAAGTAAAAAGCAAGTAGAGAATGCACGTGAAATATAAAGTAGACAAGATATTTTTACGTGGTTCACAATCTTTCGATTGCTAATCCACGGCCCTAGTGATCCTTGATCACGTACGGAGGGCAATTCACTAAAACCACTCCTCCTCGTTGGAGGTAGGAGCAACGATTACAAAAAGAAATCAAGGCAAAGGGACACTCCCCCTTTCCTTGTTACGATTAAAGCACAAAGACAATTTAAAGAAGTAGAACTTAAATAAATATACCGACAACTCTTATAAGTAGAAGATGTAGCTTTCGTTGTCGGCGGCACTTCGTCGTAGCAAATGTGAGTAGTAGTAGCGGCGTTACGACGGCGTGTTGAGAGCTCTTGATTTCTTGTCTTTGCTTGGAGTGAACATGTCTATTTATGGATATTGATCTATGAATTTAGACATAGGTAGTGTCCAAGGTGAGGTTCTTATCCCAACTCAAGGATGAGGTGTTTCATCCAACCACCTTGTGCCACCTCCAACCTTCTTGTGCGCCAACTCAAGGATGAGGTGTTTCATCCAACCACCTTGTGCCACCTCCAACCTCCTTGTGCGCCAACTCAAGGATGAGGTGTTTCATCCAACCACCTTGTGCCACCTCCAACCTCCTTGGGCGCCAACTTGAGGATGAGGTGTTTCATCCAACCACCTTGTGCCACCTCCAACCTTATTGTCGCCAACTCAAGGATGAGGTGTTTCATCCAACCACCTTGTGCCACCTCCAACCTCCTTGGGCACCAACTTGTTGGAGCCATTCAACTTGTGCCACATCATGGGAGCCAACCATCTTGTGCCAACTCACCTTATTTTGGGCGTCCACCACAAGGAAGCTTGGTGATGGTTTGGATGTCCACCTTGATGCCACATCACCCTTAAACACAGTCAAGTCCAAATTCACCCCCTTGAAATTCGAGCTCTTCTCGAGGTTTGGAACTTGACTAGCAGGTTGAGTAGTCAAAGGGTTTTGGATGATACAAGTTAGCTTAAAATATAAAGTACGATGGTTCTAACCATCTGATCTCGACCTAGACCTTCCATTGGAGGTATTGGGTCGGATCTACGCTTAACGACCTTGCTTCGCTTTCACACGAGCTTACCTTGTAGCCTCGCTTCCGGTCTTCACCCGAGTACCTCGGCTTCCTCCGAAGTCCCTCTGGCGTTGCCCGACCACCTCGGTTCCCACCGGGTGTCGCAGACCTTCCGCTCAACTTTAGCATTTCTGCACACTTAATTGAGCTCGTAAGATAACAAATATACCCTTAACTATTGAGCCTTTTGCCATAATCAAAATACCAGTTCGACTTTGGTGCCCACTGCACCAACACTATCATTGGGTCTAGGTACTAACTCCCATACTTGACTCCTCTCAAATTGAGCCAATTCATCTTGCATTGCCAAAATCCAATCCGAATCATGTAATGCATCATTGATCGATTTAGGCTCAATTTGTGAAATAAGAGCAACTTGACTAGTAGGAGCCCTATGAAATGACCTAGTTCTTACTCCTTGATATAGATCTCCTACTACTTGGTCAAGTGGATGATCTTGATGAATTCTTAGGTTTCTAGAAGGGGTTTCAAATTGATCATTGTTATCTTCCACCCTTCTTTCATCATCGGAATCTCCTCTTCCTCTCCCTTGATCATTACCCCTTATGGTCAACTTTTGAAGTTTTTGGGTAATGTCTTGATTATTGTCATTAATATCCTTATCAATGGAGGACTTTCTAGGGTAGGTACTAGTGGTTTCATCAAATTGAACATTGGAGGACTCCTCAATCCCTTGGGTTCTCTTATTGTAGACTCTATATCCTCTACTTGTGGATGAGTATCCAACTAGGATTCCTTCATCCGCTTTGGATTCAAATTTTCGTAAGTTATCTTTGGTGTTTAAAATATAAACTTTACATCCAAAGACTTTGAAATAATGAATTGTGGGAATAGTCCCATTCCATAATTCAAATGGTGTCTTTCCTAAAAACCTATGGATTTGAACCCTATTTTGGATATAACAAGTGGTATTAACCGCTTCCGCCCACAAGTAGCTAGGTAGAGAATATGCATTAAGCATAGTCCCAGCCGCCTCTTGTAGGGCACGATTTCTCCTTTCCACCACCCCATTTTGTTGGGGTGTTCTAGGACAAGAGAACTCATGCTTGTACCCTTGCTCTAAACAAAATTGTGAAAATTTAGAATTCTCAAATTCACCACCATGATCACTACAGATCCGGTTGATTTTGAGACTCTTTTCATTTTCAACCCTTTTACTAAATCCTATAATTATTTCTAAGGTATCATCCTTATGTTTCATAAAGTAGACCCAAGTATACCTAGAAAAATCATCTACTATAATTAAACAATATTTGTTACCATTTAAAGAAGGAGTACTATGGCAATCAAATAAGTCAAGATGCAATAGTTCTAATGGTAAGGAAGTATTAGTTAAGGTTTTACCTTTGTGTGATGCTTTTGTTTGTTTTCCTTCTTGGCATGCATCACACATTTTGTTCTTGACATACTTGATCTTTGGTAGCCCTTTGACCAACTCCATCTTGGCTACCTTGGCTATGTTTTTCATGTTGATGTGCCCCAATCTCCTATGCCATAGCCAACTCTCTTCTTCTTTTGCAACAAGACACTTAGTAGAAATGTTAGAAGCATATGAAAGATCAACATAATAGATATTTGATTTCCTATATCCAACTAACATACAATCATTTAATTCCTTGTGTCTAATCATGCATTTAGAGGATTCAAAAGAGACATGATAGTTTGCATCACAAAGTTGACTAACAATTAATAAATTAAATTTCATATTTTCAACTAGTAAAACTTTGTGAATGACAATTTTGGGGGATACCTCAATTGTACCTCTACCTAATATCTTGAGTTTTCCACTATTTCCAAACGACACCGCTCCCTTCTTCACATACTTAATTGTGGAGAATTTGCTCTCATCCCCGGTCATATGTGTTGAGCAACCGCTATCCACAATCCACATACCTTGCTCTCCTACCTAAATCACATGAAAAACACAAGCTTTTGGTACCCAAACATTTGGACCGGTAACATTAAGTAAAAACTTCTTAGGTACCCATGCTTTCTTGACCTTACCCTTAGTGGTTGCTTTCCTATTAATCAATGAAATATAAGCAACTTCTTTTTCCTTTGACCTATTGTTGGGATGTATACTGAAAGCCTAGCTCTTTTGTATGAACATCTTTATTTTGAAATAAGAATCACATGATCATTGTTTGCATATTTTTATGATTATGCAAAATTGTCTAATATTTTACATTGTAGATAACATGGTGCTTGGTGTGGCACAGAAGATCATGTTATCAGTTCCTTGTAGAATATAAGTAGAGGCTCACAACCAAGATGGTTTTGGACAAACCATTGGCATGGTTGTAGTGTAGCTTGGTATTGTCTTATCTTGAACATAGAGTTACACTAGTACACTTAGGTGTATTGAGCAGGACCGACATAGAGGTGATTCAATTTGTTGCTGACTACATAATTGAATCGGACCTCGGATATTTTGTTGTACATGCTCTTAATCCCGATATAATAACGGACACATGTACTTAGTATTTATTTCTTTGATTTACCAGAGGGTGAGATTTCTATGGATTAAATCAATACGCCCGGTAAGTTGGGAAATGATATTATTTACATGGTGTGCCGTTGATTATAGGAGGAATCCGTGTCTTATGTATTAGGTTGATGATGTCCCCTTGAGGAGTTCATAAGGTTCATCATGTAAACCCTGCAGGTTGACTTAGTCAACATGATGATAAGGTTGAGTGGTACTACTCGAGGAGTTAGATGTTAATTGATTGATGGTCAGTAAATCAATCAATTGACGGACATTCGATATCTTAAACACGGGGAGATGGATGTACAAATAATATATGGAGCCCATATTAATTTATGGGGGTTGGTGAGGTAGTTCGATGATGATCCTCTAGTGGAATGGAACATCATTGATGGATCAAGTTTGTGTGGTTCCGATCCATCGGGTGGCCAAGACCCAACTCCTCCTCATGGTCCCTATCGTAGCCTAATATAAACCTCATGAAGTCTAGATCAAATGATGGAAAACAAATCTCTAGATCCGACGGTTAGGATTAAAACCCTAGAACCGACGGTTGAGATTAAAACCCTAGAACCGACGGTGGAGATTAAACCAAGGCCTAAACCTAAATCTATATATAAGGGAGCATGGGTTGGGCGGCAATAAGTTTTTTGGATGATGGTAATTAGGGTTTAGCCTCTCTTTGCTTGGGCGGCAAGAAACCCTAAGGAGGAAACCCTAATTAGGGTTTGGCTCCTTGGGTTGGGCGGCCATGGTGAGGAAAGGAGAGTGGGCGGCAACTTGTGGAAGAGTTCTTCTTCTTCCTAGTGAAGGTGGCCGGTTCTAGATCTCCTCCTTCCACCATGGTTGGGCGGCAAGAAATAGGAAGAGGCTAGGGTTAGGGTTTAGTCCATGATGGTGGGCGGCAACCCTTCTTCCTCCTTCCTCCTTGGTTTGGCCGGCGCCCAAGCTTCACCCTTCTTTCTATGGATTAGGTTGGTTTGGGAAATTAGGGTTTGCCCTTCCATTAGTGGGCAGCAAGAAACCCTAGAGTTTTCCTTTCCTTGGTTGGGCGGCTAGGTTATGGAGAGGAAAGTGGGCGGCAACTATAGGAGAGGATATCTTCTTCTTCTTCCTAGGGTGTTGCCGGCTCCTAGATCCTTTCCCTCTACCTTGGTCGGCGCTCAACCTATTCCTCTCATCCTCTTCTTGTTCTCTTTGGACCGGCGGCAAACATCATGCTTGGAGCTTGATGGTTGGTCCTAGATAAGAGATGAGTTTTGTTTCCATTTTGTTCTCTCTATTCTTGGGGCCGGCGGCATCAATCCTTTGTGGATTGGTGGTTGGCTCAAGCAAGAAGGGAAAGAGAGTTCTTCTTTCTTTGGATTGAAGAAGATCTAGGATGCTTCAACTTGTGGAGGATCTTCGCCCACACGAAGTCTACAAGGAGGTTAGGACATACGATAGAAGATCAAGAGGTATAAAAGTTTTACAACTTTTATTATTGTTCTTTGCATGTTCTTATTGATATGCTAGCTTATGTTCTTTATGTTAGTATATGTTGATTATACTAGTTTATATTTGCATGTATTTGTATAATCATGGACCCCGAATAAGAAACACAAAAACCGGCAATCCGTCCGTCGTCTCTTCCGCGGCTAACCGACTAGAAGAGTTGTGTTGCTTGAACAACTAGTTTGTTCAAGCGATCGCTCGAGTCGTTAGCACGACGACGAATTGGTTGTGCTTAGGAAACTCATCCCCTCCGGATTAGTTTTCATTTGTTGAAAATTTTAATCCGGGGACATGGGAGCCAATGAACCTCCGAGGATTAGCACATTGCCAACACCTATATCCTAAACCGGTCTTGTTGTAAATGACTCTTTGTCGACTAAGGATCATATCAAGATATTTTGAGCCATTTGAAAATTTCTCTAAACATGCTTTTAATTCACTAACCTCATCCTTAAGTTTGTCATTTTCTTCCTTAAGCATGCAAGAATCAACATGTGAAGGTTTTTCATTCCTAATGGCCTTTAGTTCTACCTTCATGCTCTTAACCTTAGATTTAGACTTATCGAGAGCCTCTTTAAGATAAGCAATTGATTTACAAAGAAGCTTAACTTTGGGAGAGTTCATTACCTCATCGTCACTAGATGACGATTCATCACTTGAAGAGTCTTCTTGGCTTGATGTACCGGAGTCATCTTCTAGGGCCATGAGTGCCACATGGCGTGTGATGTGGGAAAGTTCATCATCGGAGGAAGAATCTTCAACACTTGGTGTGTCCCATGTGGTTTGAGCCACCATGGCCTCCTTCTTCTTCTTCTCCTTCTTGTCCTTTTTCTTTTCTTTTTCTTCCTTCTTCTTTAGCTCCGGGCAATTTGGCTTTATGTGCCCCTTCTTATTGCAAGCATGGCAAATTATATTATTGTTAAAATTTGAATTACCACTAATTTTACCTCTTGAAGAATGGGACCCCTTCCTTGCTTCTCTATTCTTGAACTCCTTTGATTTTCTAAGGAACTTCTTGACAAAATGGGCCATCTCACTAGATGAGTCTCCATCACTACTTGAATCACTCTCCGACTCGGATGATGATGACACTTCTTTTCTTTCTTTCTTCTTCTTTTCCTTCTTCTCAACAAATAGAGATAAACTCTTTTCCTTAGAAGACGTGTTAGTTTGCTCATGCAATTCAAACTCACAAAATAATTCATCAATTTTAATTTGAGAAAGATCCCTAGTTACTTTAATAGCATCAACTATATAAGTCCATAGAGAATTTCTAGGAAATGCTTGAAGTATGCATCTTACCAAATCCCGGTTGTCAACTCGCTCACCTATGATATGGAGTCCATTCACAATCTCCTTGAACCTTCCATGCATTTGACTTACGGTTTCATGCATCTTCATTTGGAAGGCTTGAAGTTGTCCAATTAGCAAGTCCTTCTTGGCCCTCTTTGACTCCTTGGATCCTTCATTTAGCTCAATGAGCTTTTCCCATAGCTCCTTAGCGGATTCCAAAGGGCCTACCTTGTTGAGTTGCTCCATGGTAATACCGCATTGAATGGTGAGTACCGCCTTTGCATTTGATTCGAATCTCCTATTCATTTCCCTTGTCCAATCCTTGCTTGGAATAGGATTCCCATGTTAAATCCACCGGTTCCTCGAAGCCATCTACAATGCTATGCCAAATTTCAATATTACTCATTAGATAGTACTTCATCCTACCTTTCCAATATGCAAAATGACTCCCATCGAAGAGTGGTGGCTTGGCGGTGCTATATCCCTCTTGAAGAGCCATTGATGCCTTGGTTGATGGTGAAATCTTCCAAGCTATTCGGGCTCTGATACCACTTGTTAGGATCTTTGTAATGGCTAGAGGGGGGGGGGTGATTAGCCTTTCTTCGTTTCTACAAAAATATTAGCGGAAGCAATACAAATATAAACACAAATAAGAACAAGAAACAAAGCTAACACCCGATGTACGTGGTTCAGAGATGACACTCCTACTCCATGGTAATCCGTAAGGTGGATTAGTCCTAGCCAAGCTTCACTATATCCTCCTTTGGATGAACCAAGGTGGAGAAACCTTGTTTACAATGCTCTCCTCTTCTTTACAATGATGGAAGATTAAAAGCTAGAGAAGAGGAGGTTTAGAATCACTAAAGCACTTGGGAAAGCTTGGTGAGCACAAGGGTGTAGCTAGGAATGAGAGCACTAGCTTCACCAAGCTCCCCAAGGCCCCTTCTTATAGAAGAGGGGTTGTTTTTCCCATTGGGCTCCGATCAGTCGACTGATGCTTACCATCAATCGACTGCCGCCGAAGCCAATGGCTTCTGAACCAGCAGATCCGTGGAGATTCGTAGCCACAATTTCCAATCGCCAAGTGATCAGTCGACTGATCCCTCCATCAGTCGACTGATGGAGTGATCAGTCGAGTGATCGTAGGCCGTAGTCGAGTGTGACTACACTCTGTGCTCGTTTTTGTGCCGATCGATCCGCCATCTTGCGATCGATTGCAACTTCGATCGACTACCACTACCAAAGTAGTCGATGGTCGTGGTTTTACCGACCGCCGAGCACTGACATCGGTGACCGATACATCGTCACGACTAATACTCGTCAAGTATGAGTAATTCACACTTGATTTTACACCCTAGACCTAGACTCAACCTTCTAGCTCCTCATTAAGCCTTGCGCCTCCAGGATCCCTCCGAGTCCGCGACTTGTTCATCTTTTGCGCTTTGCTTCCAAGAGCTTCCTTCGGTTTCGTCATGTCTTGGGTTGCCAAATGCTTGGATTTTATGCTGCCAAGACTACAAGCTTGGACTTATGCTGCCAAGACTTTACTTTGGACTTCTTTTTGCCAAGGTTCACTTGGACTTTACGCTGCCAAGACTACAAGCTTGGTCTTACGCTGCCAAGTCCATCCCTTGGACTTCCCTTGCCAAGATCATACTTGGTCTTCCTTTGCCAAGGTTCACTTGGACTTTACGCTGCCAAGACTACAAGCTTGGTCTTATGCTGCCAAGTCCGTCCCTTGGACTTTCCTTGCCAAGATCATACTTGGACTTCTCTTTTACCAAGTCTTCATCCTTGGATTTCCCTGTCACTTAAACATGTTCGCAATTAGATAACAAAGCATTGCCTAACTTAGATGATTATCCAAACATCAAAACATATAAATGCTTGGAGCATTGTTGCACCAACAAAGTCTATAAAAGAAGTTCCAGACAAAAGCACTAGACAATCAATTCCAAGTGCTTGTGTGCATTCAACTCTCGTGTTCAATGCTCAACCTCAGTGTTACATCTACGACTGCATGTTTAGATTTCATCATTCTTAAGTTAGTATTATTTTCAATTCTTGTATTGTTTATTTTTGCATATATTTAGAGGATGGTAAGGTTGTTACCGTTCCTCATCTTTTATAAGGAAACGAGCCTCTTATCTCCGACGAGAAAGAGACACTTAATGGGTTGTCCATCGATAAGTGATCTTGGATCGTGGGCCTTAGATTATCATCCTTACGACTGTGAACTAAGTAAAAAAGGATTTATATCTTTATTTTGTTTTTACTTTTTCGATGCATACTATTATAGGTTTTAATGAAAACATAAAGAAAAGTTTTACACTATTCACCCCCCCCCCTCTAGTGTATTTTTGATCTTACAATTAGTATCAGAGCGGGAGCGCTCAGATCCGGTGCAGCCACCATTTGAGCATTCATTTGAAGTTTTTCATTTCATTAATTTTACTTCTTTTTCCTGCACTACTAATCCAAGACCAAGTCTTGGTACATTGTTCTCATTTGTGTATTTTTGTGAGGTTTTATTAAATGACCTATCAAGAAGGCTATAGTACCATACAACCTCCTTTCTTGTGTATAGATGATTTTGAATATTAAAAGGGTCGGATGGAATGCTTCTTAAAGACCCAAGTCGAGATGTGGATAATCATCTAGATAGGGTTTCCTCCTCCCATAGATGATCTTAGAGAGTTGTTGGAGTGTGACAAATGGACAACCAGAATGAAATGGCAAATCGAAGTAGATGCCAAAACCACTCAAATCTTGCAATGTAGCTTATAAAAAAAAAAGCTAAATTGGGTCAGTCCATTCATCAATGCAAATGATCATTGGGATAAGCTTACGAAGCTGCACAAAGGCACCTCAGACACTAAGGTATGTAAATGTTATTTATTACTTAATAATTTGTATAATATGAAAATGCAGGATGGTGAAATGGCTAGCCAACTCCACACACGCATCCAAGACATTCTGAACGGACTACACTCTATCGAACAAAAGGTAAAAAATCAAGATGTAATCAGGTATGCTCTAAAGCCTTCCCAAGGACCACTTTGTGGGCATTCATGGTTGTTGCATACAAAGTATCATGGGACTTATAAAAAATTAGGTTAGATGAATTATTATTTTTAAATTTGAATTACATGAACAAACTAACTCAGTATAGGTCAAGAAAAGTATTACTTTGGTTGCAGGTTAGGAGAAGATCAAATTCAAGTCTGAGTCTGATGAATCTAAATTTGAGCTAGAAGATGAGGTGGCCTCGGAGCTGGTTAACCTCATTCAAAAATTAATAAAAAAAAAGAGAAGAGGGGATAAGCAAATCAAAGAGAAACAATCCGGCTCAAGTCGAGCCACCAAGACAAAATTGGATTGCTACGGGTGCAACAAAAAGGGACACTTCATTGCCGACTGCTCGAATCTAAAATGACAAAAGTCAAAGAGGGCACTAAAGACTACATGGTATAAGTCATCTGATGAGGAAGAACGAGATCAAGCTAGTCACTTAGCACTCATGGTAAGGTCTGTGTCCGAATATGAGCCTGAATTTGAGTCTGAAACCGAGTTTAACTCAAGCCACAGATTTGTATCTAGTTCAGAAAGTTCTCTCAAGGTACCTCCTCTTTAATTAAAAAATTGTATGTGATGATTAGATGTTTAACAAATAAATTAGCTAAGTCCAACTCTAAGGATGAGACTTTACTTAAGGAGATTGAACCCCTTAAGGAAAAGGTTAATCTGACTTCTTCAACTAGTCAAGTTTAAGAAGGAAACTCAACTCAAGTCTAAAAGCTTGAGGAAGAAATTCCTTATTGAAAGAGTGAGTTCAAGAGCTTAGGGGCATGTTGGAAAGGTTCACTTTGGGTTCCAAGAATCTTGACATGATGCTTGGGTCTCAAAGAGCTGTATATAATATAATCGGACTTGGATTCAAAGCTAAATCAACAAATATATCATATCTATCTCTAGTTAATTGTAATAGTAGAAAAATCCAAGCATGAGTCCCCAAGTCAAATCTAACTTAACAATTAAATTCAACCAAGTATTGGTTTCCAAGGATCAAGTCCATTATGTGGATAGATCGTACCGGAGCCATGATCCAAGGGAAGTCAATACTAAACTTGTATGCATGATTACATGATTAACTTGATTATTTTACTTTTTTTAAGTTTTGCATGATCAATTTAATTTAATTGCTTAAAGTAGAATGGCTAGATAGGAAATGGTTAGTTGACCTTGACAATATAGTATTAGGAAGTATTGAGATGATAGTAAGTCAGTGAAACCTAGTCTAAGTGTATTCAAGAAGGATAAGACGTATCCAAATTAGTGTATTTAGCTAAGTGAATCTAATCAAAGCTACCTCACTTCAGCCTAAACTAGTTAAATCAGGGTTTGATGTAGGATCGAAAAGAACATCAGAGGGGGGGGAGGTGAATAACATTTTTAAAGATTTTCTTAATCGTTTATAAAACTTGCAAAACCAAAGTAAGAGCGCAAAGGAAAAAAAATCAAGACACAGATGTATGAAATTTTACTTAGTTCATAGTTGTAAGACTGCTAATCCAAGGCCCAGTGATCCGAGATCGCTATTGGTGGGCAATTACTAAAATGTCTCTTCCTCGTTAGAGGTAAGAGACTCAATTTTTATAAAAGATTAAGGAGGCGATAACAACCTTACCACTCCTTATAGAATTTAAGTACGGATGAAAAGAAAATACATTTAACAACACCGACTCAAAATGAAGTAAATGATATGCATAGTTGGAGTAGTGGATTTGTAGTACGGAGGTTGATCGTCGAATTCAGCAAATGACAGCATGTGCACTTGGGAAAAATATATCTAGGGTTTCTGTTCGACACCATTCTTATAGACCTTTCGAGCTACCTAGATATGGTGTTCTTCGTCTAGATCTAGATCCTATTTAACCATAAATTTTATCCTAATATGGTAGTTGATTTTTGATTGATTCTATTCACCTTGGTTCTAGTCGACTGGACCTTTTCCAATTGACTGGACCAGTCGACTAGGTTCCATTCCAATCAACTGGTGTTTGAATTTACATTTCTTGAATTCCCATCCAGTCACATGCATCACAAGATTAGCACAATGTATATAACAATAGTAACGACAGTCTTCGACTACCTAATCTTGACTTCGGCCTTCCCCGGAACCCTTAGTCGAATAGACACCTAAGATTGTCCCCATACTGAGGATGTGATTTTTCCACTCCACACAAGATTCTTACTTTGCTTACTCTTGGCCCTCTCATAGGTTGCTTAGAATTTGATCTTTGATCACTCCGACTTTCACTGATGTCCAAGCTCCGTTGACCCACGAGATTCTCCTGGTGTCTTTGATTTTGGCTAAGACTCCTTAAGTTATGCACACTTAACACAACATATAAGATAATATTATGACTTAACTTTGAACCTTTGTCATAATCAAAACTTAGATTCAATTATCTGATACCTCTGCACCAACATTTGACTCTAAGTAAGCTAAGTGTATAATTTCTTGAGCTGACTTTGTATAAGGAAGTGGTCGTTATTCCGATCAAAGAAGGCTCTTGTGCCTCGCCATGATTTGGAAGCCATCTTTTGAAATGTCCACTTAAGTAACAAAGGTCAAACTTAAATCTAAAATAAGGTCAAGTAATCTCCAAAATACTAAATTTAACTAAAATTGAAAGACATCTCACAACAACTATAGGGATAACTTGATTGATCATATAGAAAGGGTGAGATGAAAAACTAGGGCACAACAATTCTTGTCTTCTAGGCACCTGGATAATATCTAGGTGCCTCAATCAAATCCCACACTAAGCAGGCGATCATACCATGTCTAGTCACCTGTAGCATCATGCATTTATTAATGATGATAAAATCAAGTATCTAGTTACCTGGATTTGTTCCAAGCGCCCGAAAATCTGCCATGATCAGATTGATGGGATGTCTTCAAGAGCTCGAAACTCTTCCAAGTGCTTGGAAAACTTCTATAAAAAGGGGGTTGGACAAAATCTCCAGGTACCTATTCCTATTCCGAAAACTCTCCTCTTTATGACCGTTCGATCATTTTCATCACAATGCCTATGTATGTTGTTTTTGCAATTTCCTTCATTTTCAAATTTTTTTATTGTTTTTTATATATAGTTAAAAACATTGTAGGACTATGAGAAGACATATTGAGGTCGACCCTTTTGATATTCTTAGTTATGATAGTAGATTTCATACAGAAGAACTCAAATTTAGATTTTCCATCATTACTTTCTTTTTTATTTTTTTTTATTAGTACCAGGGTATCCAAACCTTTGGTCCGACTAATCCCTAGGAGTGATCGGTCTTTCCCTACGGACCTTCGGAATGCCTCACCAACAGCTGAGCGGGGTAAGGTCGGAGCCCAAGTGGCCTCCACTGACCACCAAGGGTAAATCAGAGAAGTGCTCGTAGCTTTTCAACGGTTCACCCTAGACTCCGCAGTCATACCATCCTTGAATGACCACCCAATGCTAAAGCTATACTCTATCTACCAGGCAAACTCCTAGGCTCCATGGCTGCCCGAATGGATTTTTTATAAATTCTCTATCAAACGATGTCGCAACAAAGGATCGAATTGCGTTCTCCTATGAGATGCCTCTCCTCTTTTGCCATTGTATCGTGCCCCTAAGGGCATCCACCATTACTTTCATACCTATGCCTACTAGATATCTTAGTCAATCATTTTTTATTAGGTTGTGTCTGCCTACCATAAAGGTTATTAATCACTATGGCTTAGGTAACCTAGTTTATTATACTAGCTCAGTTAACATTGGGTTATGTGCTGAGTTATACAATAACTTGGTTAAGTTAGATGATCTTGTCTATGCCACTTGGGTTGGGTATGTGGACATTATACACACTCCCGAAGTAATTAGGAAACATTTAGGACTTAGAGAATCTTCCTGTGCATTTTTTTGCTTTCTACCATCAACATTACCATTTGGTGATCTTTATTCTTATATCACACTAGATATGATTTATTCATTTTTTTTTTGATGAGGAGAGGAGACCATTGGTAACCCAGTTTAGCTTGGCCAGACTTCGAGCATTTTGCCACTTAGCACCAATGACATCACCATGATGTGTTGGGAGTATGGGGAATACAATCAAAGTCCCACATTAGTAAGACATGGAAAAAATCATGTGCTTATAAGATAAAAAGATATCTCCATTGGCATGAGGACTTTTGGGTAAAGCTCAAAAACAAAACCATGAGGGCTTAGGCCCAAAGTGGACAATATCATGTCATTATGGAGATATGTGGATCTTATTTGCACTAACATTTGGTATCAGAGTCGTGGTCCATGTCAAGCCATGAACCTCGAATGAAGAAAGTGGAGCTCCCATGCCTGGATCAAGAGAACCAGACACCAGAAACGAAGTCCAGTTGGGTCAGAAGGGATGGACAACTGGAAGAAAGTTCAACTGGGTCAGGAGGACCAGACAGTTGGAAGGAAGTCCCGGTGAGTTGAAGATCGGACATCAAGCAGAGAAAGTCCTTCGAGGAGGGATAGGCTTGGGGGGCTCAATGTGGTCCTTCATTTGAGGGGGGATTGTAGAGAGTATGGGGAATACAATCAAAGTCTCACATTGGTAAGACATGAAAAAGATCATGTGCTTATAAGATAAAAAGATATCTCTATTGATATGAGATCTTTTGGGTAAAGCCCAAAAATAAAATCATGAGGGCTTAGGCCTAAAGTGGACAATATCATGTCATTATGGAGATATGTGGATCTTATTTGCACTAACATGATGAACCCTTTTCATTCATTTCTTTTGTATGCCTTTTGTCATAAGTTTGATGTAGATATCAGTTTGCAAATGTTTCATTCCATCATCCACTACTCAAGGATAATTACTAGTCATAGGGTACACATGCCCTATTGTCACATTTTGACTTCCTCGGTGGCATCTTTTAGAGTTGACGTTTCCTCAAAAAATGTCAAACCACTATCTGAGTTTGATAGTATAGGAGCTAGATAGTTTGCATTAGCTAGGATAGAAATAGATGATAATGTCATGTCATGGAAGAGGGGGACCCAACCTCAGCCACCACCAGCTAGTGAGGTGATGACCGACTTTGACTTCTCCGAATTCTCCCAGTTATCACCACCTCTAGTTGCTCCGACACTTGAGGATCGAGTTTCCATACTTGGAGACCATGACTGAGGGGTTTTGTCAAATTAGGAAGCAGCAGCAGGAGATGATGGTAATGATGCGAGTCTGGATGAGCAGCCATCCTCCTCCACCAGCTTCAAATTAGATTTTAGATCAATTAGTATAGTAAAATAGTGTGTAAAACATCATACTATCTATTAAGAATGTTTTGTTATGCATAGTTTTTTTGTTTTGAATGTGTTTAATAGAATAGGATTTTACTTACATTATTTATCTATTTTCTATTTTTGGAACTAACATAGGGCTTACCTTAGGAATCATGTTCCTATAGATTTAAGGCACTAGTGCATCGAACAACACTTAGGTTTAATTTAGTTGTGTACTGAGCCATGTAGATGAGTGTGAAATGTTAGGACTTTACTCCTGATTCCAAATGTAGATCGAATGCATCGACATGAATCATGGAGTATAAAAATCAAACAAATCACTTAGGTGACCAACTTCCACCAAGACTTAATAATAATTTAATATCATTTGAGTTAAAAGGGAGTTAGATATTTTGTTAAGGATAATTTATTAGATGATTTATTTTGAAAAAAATATTTTTCTAAAGTAATTTAAAGCTCAAGGATACATGTTTGGATTCATAAACTTAGTTATTAGATGCTTATGATTAGTTCTTTTTCAACTCAAATCTCACCAAACATTAAGGGGGAGTAATATTAAGGGGAGTTTTTGTTGGAGGATCGGTGGTCGGCTAGAGGGGGTGAATAGCCTTATATGAACTTCGATCGCATCTTGATTGTCTACGATTAGGTTAGCACAGTGGAAACAAAGTTAAACAAACAATTAAGACAAATACAAAGAGAAACAAAAGAACAAACGCTAACAAGGCGATGTAACGTGGTTCACGTCCCTTGCCGCTAATCCACGACCAATTTGTTCCAGGTGAATCACGCCTAACCAAATCCACTAGTCTCTCCTTTGTACTAAGCTAGGTGGAGGTAAACCTTTCTTTTACAAGAATCACTCCTCTTACAATATGATTGAAATAAACTCAAGGAAGAGGAGTAAAAACGTGTTGGGCACTTGGGAGAGGTTTAGGAGTTAAGCATTTTTCTCCCCAAGTGACCCAAGGCCTCTTCTTATAGGGAAGAGGTCATTCTTCCCGTTGGGCACCGAACAGTCGACTGATGCAGCCATCAGTCGACTGCTGCTATAGTCGTTGCCTCGCAATGACCTTATCCATGTTGGCTTCCAGCTAACGGCTCCCACATCAGTCAAATGATCGTCCCAATCAGTCGATTGATGGAGCCATCAGTCGAGTGACCGAAGCGATCACTCCACTGAACAACCTTCTGTGCCCGAACTTGCCTCGATCAGTCGATTGTTGTCTCTTGGCAGTCAACTGAGCATCGAGCAGTTGACTGTTAAACCCTAGTAGTCAACTGTTGGGCCAGAAATAGTTCAGTCAAACATCAGTTGAGTCTAATCAACTTAGAGCAGTCGACTGATACCTATAGTAGTCGATTGGTGTAGGGTAAAACCTCAAACCAACCTTTGGTTGAGCATCCGACACTTGATAGGCCAAGTTCACCTATGAGCTACCCCATCCTGGGTTACAATCGCTCACTCTCATCTCCCTTGGAGTCCTTCGCCTTGAAGCTCTCTTCGTCCGGCCACATCCCTCGGATGCACCAAGCGCATGGCTTCGCAATGTCATCCTTCGTGTCTCGCCCTGAAGTCTGCTTCCTTGGCTTCACTCCAATGCTCCTCGTCTGGCGGTTCCTCGGATGCACCAAGCGCACGACTTCGCAATGCCGTCCTTCACCTACTCAAGGACCAAGTCATGAGATGGTGATCTTGCCAATGCTTTGTCAAGCTAACATGTGTGAATTACTAAGTCCTACACGACTTTAACACACATATCAAATCCACAAACAACCTAACTTAAACCTTTGCCACACACATCAAAACACATCATTCATGGGTTGATTGCCCTAACAATCTCCCCATTTTTGATGTGTGGCAACCATGTTTAAGTTAGGTGAAATAATAACAAAATCAATAAGGTAAGAAAGCATGTAAAACATGAATATCAACTCCCCCTTAATACATGCAACTCCCCCTTAACACATGCTAATCTCTCCCTAGCATGATTAACTTAAATTTAACCATTTCTCCCCCTTTAACACCATCAAAAACATCTAGCATAAGTTATATGAGCATGACATCAAGTCTAGGGAACGAAAAATACCAAACTCAAACTCAAAACCTGATAAAATAGGTTACTGTGCTCATGCACAGTACATCAATCGACTGAATCAGAGCATCAGTCGATTGACACCTATATTTCAGAATTTCTAATTTCCGAAGTCCAACTTCAGAAATGCATTAAAATTTCCGAAAAAAATTAAAAAATCATGAAATTTGGGGAACATATTTCTCATAAGTCCCTTTATCAGTGAAAAATAATTTTTCATGAAAATTCATTTCATTTTCTAAAATTAGGCAAAAACTCAAAGATGTTGAAAAACACTAAAATTTTATCAACTTGAAAGCCTAGTTTTGCCTTGAATTGTTTTAAAATATGAACTTGCAGTTTATAAAACATAAAATGGTTTTAAAACATTTGAAATATCCAACTCCGATCTATGGACAATATGTCCATTGATTAAACATTTTCTTTCCTCATAGTTGGTCTATTATTGCTATCATGATACTTGTAAATGACCATCTAAATGCCATAAACATTAGTGGACCATTTGTATAAACCTAACATCTCACCCATACTATTATTTCAATCAAGTTAGCCTATAGTGGGATGTGAGATGTGCCTAAAGGTATTTATACTTAACCAAAAATTTCATGCAATTCTACCAAGGTTTAAGTATCTATCAAAAACACCCAATATGATCATAAAAACATGTATTATCAATCATGATCATATATTATCAATTGTTGCACATCATGATCATGTATCAAGGATTATCTAAAAATCACATATCAAGATCATAAGTTAAATATTTTACATGATTTCATATTATGATCATACATTATCATCACCTAACACTAAATCAAAAATTATCACCCACATCATCCTAAGTCAATCATTTATCATGATATAAATAAATTCCAATTATGGTTGACTATCCTAGGTCTCTCTAACCCTTAAGGATTGACTTGGGAATCCAAAATAAATTCTTTCCAATGGGGTTCAACAAGTATTCCTTTGGGATCCATTTCCTAGCTACCATTGTGGTTTTAACTTGATCTCTAGCAATCAAACAATTGTAGGCCTTTTCATTTTTGGTTCCCTTATAACCTAGCCTTTTCTTGTTGAAACTTGCCCTTTAGCTCCCTATGATCATATTTAGGGTGTTGGAGCCAATAGTGAATTTTTCTAAGGCTTTGGTTAAATAATCTACCTTTTTCCCTTAAGGTCTTATTTTCTTCTACACATGCATCATTAACCTTAGAAGAAGAAGCATCATGATTAACATCTAAACAAGCATTTTCTATCTTTTCTTCTAGGGCCTTAATTTCATCAAACATTCTTTTATTTTTCTTTTTAGCCCTAAATAGTTCCTTAGTTAAACTAGAAATCATAGACATAATCTTTTTGGGAGGGAGATTTGTTACCTCACTTACCCAATCTCTTTCTTGTGATGCCGATAAGGATGAAGATGAAGCTCCCCCTTCACTTGAGCTCTCCTCACTTGAGCTTGTTTTTTCTTTTTCAGATGAGGTGGAGTCCAAGTCTTCTATTGTCATTAGGGCAAGGCTTGTGAATGCTTGTTCTCCCTCCGATAATGATGAAGGATCATCCCATGTGGCTTTGTGTGCCTTGGCCTTTCCTTTTTCTTTAGTTTTTCTTTCTTCTTCCTTCTTCTTGCTCCCCTTTTTCTTGTCTTCTTTCTTTCTTCTTTCTTCCTTACTTTTGTTCAAGAGGGGACAATCATCCCTTATGCGTCCCTCTCCTTGGCAATTGTAGCAAATAATTTTTCTCCTTGGCCTTCTTCCCCTATCATGAGATTTATTAAACTTAAAATTTTTCAATGCACACCTTACCTTCCTTACCATATATGCTTCCTCATTGCTATCCATTGAAGATGAATCTTCATCGTATGAGGAGGGTGGCGTATCCTTCTTTTTCTTCTTTCCTTTGTCAGCGATTAGTGCTAAACCCCTTGATGGATTGATTGGTTCTTCTATTATTCCTTCAAGCCTAGTCTCATGCAATTCCATGGCAGAGAACAACTCTTATAGAGTTCTTACCTCTAGATTCTTCAAAATATAAAAGGAGTCCACCATAGAGCTCTACTTTGAAGACCGGAGGAATCCATCTATCGCCTTCATTATCATGTCCCGATTGGAGAGTTTTTCACCTACACTTGACAATCCATTAATTATTTCTTTAAACCTAGAGTGTAGTGATAATACCTTCTCCCCTTTGTCAAGCTTGATGTTATTTAGTTGAGAGCGGAGGAGATCCCTTCTTGTAAGTTTTTCCTCGAAGGTGCCCTCATGAAGTTCTACAAGCTTTTCCCACATCTCCTTGGTGCTTGCGCACTCTCCAATCCGGTTGATCTCTTGTTGGGGGAGCACATTGAAAAGGTAGTGCTTGGCCTTTGAATTTGCAAGGTGCTCCTCCCTTTGCTTCTTGGTCCACCTTAACTTCTCTAGTGATCTCCCCTCTTCATCCCTAG
This sequence comes from Wurfbainia villosa, assembly GCA_025175895.1. NCBI lineage: Eukaryota > Viridiplantae > Streptophyta > Magnoliopsida > Zingiberales > Zingiberaceae > Wurfbainia > Wurfbainia villosa. The sequence continues at coordinate 9,858,162 of CM045991.1, read as the reverse complement.
GCATCTCAAAACCGTTTTCCATTATTAACATAATATCGAAGTCGGTCTCAAAAAATACCTCCATGCGCTTCTTCCACCAAGCGAATTCGCCCTCGAACTTGGGTGGATGAATATTGGAGCTGGCCATCTCTTGTCGTGCTTGTGTTGGCGATTAGTCCTCGACAAGCTCCTTGCTCTGATACCACTTGTTGGAGGATAGGTGGTCGGCTAGAGGGGGTGAATATCCTTATATGAACTTCGATCACATCTTGATTGTCTACGATTATGTTAGTGTTAGTAATATATGAGAGATGTCCTAAGGCAATCGCCTTATGTATGAACCATTTATATGATAAATGAAGATTCACTATTTGAGTATACATGTTTTATGTATTTGATTGGATCTTAAACTCATTTACTGAATGTCCACGATACGATTCACAGCATGAGAGAATTTGTGATTGGATCACAACTAGTGAGTATCTCTACATGTGTAATTGTGATGTATCGGAATTATACCTAGTCGATTAATTGATGGATTTGGACACCATCAATTCTGTCGAGACTAGCACGAGGTATACTCCTTGGTGTATCCAAGCAGCTGATTCTCACTGGCTGGAGACATAGTGATGTCCGGAGTTAATCGTGGATGCTAGTTATGGTAACTAGTTCATTGGAGTGACTAGCCGTAAGACTTCATATGATTCCCTGCATATATAGATATGTCAATGAAGTTCTTACTGTAGCTTAAGTGCGATGTTCCTTTGACTTGCGGTATTCAAGTCATCTTGATCATGGAGACTTATGCTTTGACATCTTAAGCAAACATCTCCGAGGAGATGTGGACCCGGGATGATTGGGTATAAGTCAAAATGATCGAAGGTGTTTGAATAGCCTATAAAGGATTCACCACTCCTTGCGAGGAGATGTATACCCATGGCCTCTCGTCGGATTGTTACTAAAGTCTTTGGCCAAAGCATTACATGTTTAGAGTAAAGTACTCTTCAATACATGTGGAGTAACTAGAATCCGTAGGACGAGGAAATGATACTTGGGCTAGGTGTGACGTAGTCAGCCTAGTGGGGACTGACACAATAGACCATGTCCTGAACCAAGTGGGTATAAGATGAGTGAAGGGAATGGGGCACGATTCATTCGAGCTCAAGGGTTTCGAAATAGTTCTAGATCAACCGTGTTGATCTTTTCGTTAATTGGGGATCATGATGTACTACTAGGTGCCACTCATGATCGTTCTATAATTAATGGTTAATTATAGACGGCCAACATAAACCGAGAACCTATTTGGTCACACGCACAACGAGTGTAATCCAAAGGATTTAAAACGAGCTTGAGAATTGGACTCTCAGACCGAGAGAAACTAGGTTTGGTTGGACCAAACATAAAGCGAGTATGAAATCGTTTCAGTCGCAATGGAAGCGTGGATGGGCTGCGTCTTATGAAGACGTAATGGATGGACCAAAATGGTTTGGTTCTAATCCAATGGATGAGAATAAACCAAATGGTTTGGTTTATATTAAACGAATGAACCAATGGTTGGTTCGGTTCGTTTTAACTTAAAATAAACCATCATGGTTTGGTTTATTTTAACTTATCCTAATGGAGCGGGTTAACGGGCTTTATGGATATGATCCATTAACCATTAAGAGAATTAGTTCTCTATAAAAGAGGGCTTAAGGGATTGTTAAACCCTAATAATCCACAACCCTAAGTTGCCGCCCACCTCTCCTTGGAGAAATTCGGAGCTAACTCTCCTCCTCCTTGCCGCCGCCCACCTTGAGACTCCAACCGGCGTCCAAAAGGCTGCTTCCTTCCCCCTCGCCGGCGTCGAGCTGCTGCCGGTTAGTGCTCCGGTGATCTCCTTCAAGTTTGGCATCAAGGTGAGCTCTATCTCCCTTGGTTGGCCGGCGCTTATCTCCTCCACCAAGCTGTCCAGTTTTCTGGACAGCTTCTTCTCCTCTCGTCGGAGCGTCGTTTGGACGACGGTTAGAGCTCCGACAGCGGATAACTTACCGGGGATTCGATCTCCGGTAATCCTCTGAGGTGGAGGACGAAGGATTCGTCAATCGGTTGACGAATACCTCTCCGGAGAAGCGAGTTTTGAGGACTCGTTTTGGATCCGAATTTGGATTCGGATCGTGATCATCTCTCGATCACGTCGTCTTCAACACGAGGCTAGTAACCCGTACGAAGACGAAGCTCGTGGCTTAGCGAAGTCATCCCGAGGAACTCGGCGTGGATACGGATAGAGACGATTCTAGCGAGGATCGTTCCGGTTGATGCCGTTCCCGCTACACGTCATACGAAAGGTATAACGTAGATAAATTTCTTTTTATTGCAAATTTAAATTTACGGTTATGTCTACACTTGTTGTAATATGCATGCATGTGTTGTGTGTGTTGTAATAAATATAGATTTATTATTTTTTATTGCTTCCGCTGTGTTCATGTTTACGAAACATGATCGAACACACACACGCCGCGGTGCCGGAAACCCAACAGTGGTATCAGAGCCCAGGTTGTGTTTCGACATAATCGTAAAATGGTTTTGCGATAGTCATAATGTATTTCTGGAAATTTTCTAAATTTTGGAAATTTAGAAGTATTTATGGAAATTTTTCAATTTTGGAAAGTCTAGAAGTTTTTATGGAAATCTTCCACTTTTGGAAAGTTGGAAGTATTTATGGAAATTTATATTTTCCATAAATAAAATATTTGATTAGATTCTGGAAATTTGTTTCCTAATTTAATCATGATTTGATTTGGGAAATAAAATCTTAAAATATTTAATTTCCATAAGTAGTTTTAAAGATTTAGGAAATTGGTTTCCTAAATAGATTTTCCTTAATCAAATAATTCCATGAATGAAATATGTGATTAGATTTGGAAATTTATTTCCTAATTTAATTATGATTTGATTTGGAGAATCAAATCTTAAACATATTTTATTTCCATAAATAGTTATGACATATAAGGAAATTATATACATGACATAATTGTATGTCATGTAATTGCATTAGATGCATAACATTATGCCATGCGTGTCGTGACATGTAGATGTATGCCATGTATGCCATGCCATGTAGATAATAGTTATTTGCATGCAAAGAGGATGAGACATAAAAACCCTTAATCAATATTAAAGCCTACACCTTCCATTAATATGGTTAGAACCAGAGTTCGCTTCTTGTTTGGGTTGTTGGACTCTCTCCAAGCCCTCTCGAACTGAATATGTTCAAACCATGGAATAGTTTAATACTAATATGGTAAGAGTCAGAGGTCAATCGTTAGCTTTGGTTGTTGGACTCTCTCCAAGCTGGGCTAATTGGTTGAATGCGCTCTAACCATATTAAAACTATGTCCCGATTAATGGGTTGGCTTTAACTCGGAGCATCGGTTTTGTTGGACTCTCTCCAAGGTCGATGTAAAGGGAGGTGAAGTTGGGTGCTATGCATATGATGCATACTTGTTAATGTGTTAACAACCCGATGTATGTGTGAACATTCAATTAGTTGATAGCACATTGTGATAGTTGCATATACGTGATATGCAATCGGTATAGAAGATACCTACCGTCGTAGTTATGAATGGCTTGTTGGACTCTCTCCAAGGTTGTTCATAACTATGATGGATATCAGCCCATTCGGAGATGGACCTACGATCTCCCGAAGTGATTTTGGGGTTTTTGAAATTCGAAAAATGAATGGGATTTATAAATGTATATTGATGCATTTTAAAATCATCTTTCTCATATATGCTCGTTTTGTATTTCTAAGATTGATCATGATGTGTTTGAATTTGCGTTCCATTTTGGATTCGAATAAATTGACTGGGCCGAGCTTCTTGGACTGGCTTAGAAACTTGAGAATTGTTCTCAAGGTGAAAAGCTTGTGTATGTCCTCGAAGCGCCTCTTCCCGCCCGTCCTAGTGACGATGCAACTTTGGACCAATTGTTGGCCTATCAGAAACATGTGAGTGATTCTGAACAAATGAGTTGCATCATGCTAGCCGCGATGGAACCCAAGCTACGAAAACAGCATGAGCATATGGATGCTCATATCGTAGTCCTTCATCTTTGTGAGTTGGTTGGAGCAAGTGAGATTCAAAGGTTCAAGTCTCAAAGCTCCTCTTCACCTCTGAGATGCTTGGAGGTTCATCTGTGGTCCGGCTCAATATGCTGAAGACTGTGGAGTCTTCGAGAAGCATGAAGCGAGGGGCTGCATTGTTAGTTGATTCCTCGAAGAAAGGTTCTAAGAGGAAGTCAAAGGAACAGCAGAAGGGAAAGAAGAGAAGGGCTAAGAAGGTAGAACTAGCACAAAAGGAAACTTGCCATCATTATGGCAAGGAGAGCCATTTGCGAAGAAAGTACAAGATTTATCTTGAGTCCGTGAAGAAGGATAAGGCATCGGATGCCCCATCTTCTTCAGAAATCTTCTTTATTGATTGTCATTCTATTTCCTCAGACACTTGGGTATTTGATACTGGGTGTGGCTCACATATATGTAATGACATACATGGGCTAAGGAATAGAAGAAGACTCGTCAAGGGAGAGTCAAATTTACGTGTTAGGAATGGAGCAGGTTCTTTGACTCGCCATCGGAACGTATTTGTTGAAACTCCCTGCAGGACTTGTCTTAGAACTGGACAATTGCTTTTATATTCCTTTGTTGATAAAGAACATCATTTCTATTTCTTGTTTAAATAAAAATGGTTTCCATTTGACGTTTAGTAACAATTGTTGTTACATAACTTTGAATGGGGTTCTTTATGGGACTGGAAGTTTAAGCAATGGTGTTTATACGTTGGACGTATCCAGTGACATTTGCAATATCGAAGCGAGCAACAAGAGTGCTCGAAAGGATAATCAAATAGACTCCTACATGTGGCATTGTCGTCTTGGCCATGTAAGCAAGAAACGCATGTCCGAATTACACCGATGTGGAATTCTGGAATCGTTTGAATTGGATTTATACGATACATGTGAATCATGCTTAAAAGGCAAGATGACTAAGTTACCTTTTACGGGAAAAGGTGAACGAGTGGGAGAGTTACTAGGTCTCATACATCGATGTATATGGACCTATGTCAACTCAAGCATTAGGAGGCTATAGCTACTTCATTACCTTCACCGATGATCACTCACGGTTTGGGTATGTGTTCTTGATGAAACACAAGTCTGAAGCCTTTGAAAGGTTCAAAGAATTCAGAAATGAAGTAAAGAAACAACATGACAAGAGTATTAAAATACTTCGATCGGATCGAGGTGGTGAATACTTAAGTCAAGAGTTTCTTGATTATCTAAGAGACAATGGCATATTGTCTCAATGGACTCCGCCATATACACCACAAAGATAATGGTGTATCCGAGAGGCGAATCGGACCTTGTTGGACATGGTCAGTCAATGATGAATCATGCAACTCTTCCCAAGTCCTTTTGGGGTTATGCACTTTACATACCGCATTTACTTGTTAAATGTAATGCCTACCAAGGTAGTCTCAACTACTCCATATGAGATATGGAATGGTAAGAAACCTCATGTATCTTACTTGAAGATATGGGGTTGTCCTCGCTTATGTGAAGCGTGGATCAGACGGACAAACTGGATGCTAAGTCCGATAAATGTCTATTTATTGGATACCCTAAGGAAACAAGGGGTTACCAATTCTATCATCCTGTGGAACAAAAGGTGTTTGTTTCAAGGCATGCTGTGTTTCTAGAGAAAGAGTTTCTCTTGCAAGAAAACAGTGGGAGTGTCGTCGAGCTTGAGGAGGCTCGAGAGACTCAAATAGACATTAAAGAGATACCTGGTGAAGCACAACAGCCGACAACTCATAGTGATGAGCAATCGGCTGGACCTATTGTAACACCACATCTTCGTAGATCTGGTAGAACACGCAATATTCCTGAGAGATATGGATTTCTCGTAAGTGAATCGAACGATGTGTTACTCATTGATGATGAGGAGCCTACCAGTTATGAAGAAGTGCTGACAAGTTCAGAAAGGGATAAGTGGCTTGGTGCCATGAAGTCGAAATGGATTCCATGTATGAAACCAAGTTTGGAACTTGGTTGACCCACCTGAAGGCATAAAGCCTATAGGGTGCAAGTGGGTTTTCAAGAAGAAAACCGACATGGATGGTAATGTGATTACCTATAAGGCTAGATTGGTGGCGAAAGGATATCGTCAAAAGCAAGGTGTTGATTATGACGAAACCTATTCGCTGTAGCTATGCTTAAATCCATTCGGATGCTCCTGGCCATAGCGGCTCATTATGATTATGAGATATGGCAGATGGATGTGAAAACAGCTTTCCTTAATGGAAACTTGCTCGAGGACGTGTATATGATACAGCCTGAGGGTTTCACATCGGTTGATAAAACCAAGGTATGCAAGTTGCGATGATCCATTTATGGATTGAAGCAAGCATCCAGGAGCTGGAATATCCGTTTTGATGAGACGATCAAAAAGTTTGATTTCTCACAAAATCCGCATTTAACCTTGTGTGTACAAGAAGGTTAGTGGGAGTGCAGTCGTGTTCCTAGTATTGTATGTCGATGACATATTACTTATAGGAAACGATGTGTCAATCTTACAGTCAGTTAAGGTTTGGTTATCCAAGACATTCTCCATGAAAGACCTGGGAGAAGCAACCTACATCCTTGGGATTAAGATCTATAGAGATAGATCGAAACGGTTGCTTGGTCTTTCGCAGTCTACATATATAGACCGAGTGCTAAAGAGGTTTAGCATGTCGGAATCCAAGAAAGGTTATCTACCCATCAGGCATGGGGTACACCTTTCGAAGTCTATGTGTCCGCGCACAGAAGACGAGAGGATTTGCTTGACTAAGATTCCCTATGCATCCGCAATAGGATCTATCATGTATGATATGTTATGTACGAGGCCCGATGTATCGTATGCTCTGAGTGTCACGAGCAGATACCAGTCCGATCCAGGAATGGATCATTGGGCGGCTGTTAAGACGATCCTTAAGTACTTGAGAAGAACTAAGGATGTGTTCCTAATATATGGAGAAGGGTACATGGTGATACGTGGGTATACGGATGCCAGATCCAGACAGACAAGGATGATTCCATGTCTTAGTCTGGGTATGTATTCACCTAGAATGGAGGCGCAATAAGTTGGAAAGGTTCCAAGCTTGACACTATAGCGGATTCTGCCACTAAGGCAGAATACGTTGCAGCTTTAGGCGCAAAGGAAGCGGTTTGGATCAAGTAGTTCATCTATGAACTTGATGTGGTCTCATCAATGATCCAAACATGTGCTTCGCCGCTATCATCTTATCAGAGAGATCATAAGTAGGAACGAAATACAAATCGAGAAAATTCCCACTGAAAGGAACTTAGCAGATCCTTTGACTAAAGCATTACCTCAAAGTAAGTTTGAGGGTCATGTTAGAGCTTATGGTATTGGATACCGTAGCGATTGGCATTAGGCCAAGTGGGAGTCTGTTAGTAATATATGAGAGATGTCCTAAGGCAATCGCCTTATGTATGAACCATTTATATGATAAATGAAGATTCACTATTTGAGTATACATGTTTAATGTATTTGATTGGATCTTAAACTCATTTATGAATGTCCACGATACGATTCACAAAGATGAGAGAATTTGTGATTGGATCACAACTAGTGAGTATCTCTACATGTGTAATTGTGATGTATCGGAATTATCCTAGTCGATGAATTGATGGATTTGGACACCATCAATTCTCCGAGACTAGCACGCAGGTATACTCCTTGGTGTATCCAAGCACCGATTCTCACCGGCCGAGACATAGTGATGTCCGAGTTAATCGTGGATGCTAGTTATGGTAACTAGTTCATTGGAGTGACCACCGTAAGACTTCATATGGTTCTCTGCATATATAGATATGTCAATGAAGTTCTTACTGTGGCTTAAGTGCGATGTTCCTTTGACTTGCGGTATTCAAGTCATCTTGATCATGGAGACTTATGCTTTGACATCTTAAGCAAACATCTTCGAGGAGATGTGGACCCGGGATGATTGGGTATAAGTCGAAGTGATCGAAGGTGTTTGAATAGCCTATAAAGGATTCACCACTCCTTGCGAGGAGATGTATACCCATGGCCTCTCGTCGGATTGTTACTAAAGTCGTTGGCCAAAGCATTACATGTTTAGAGTAAAGTACTCTTCGATACATGTGGAGTAACTAGAATCCGTAGGACGAGGAAATGATACTTGGGCTAGGTGTGACGTAGTCAGCCTAGTGGGAACTGACACAATAGACCATGTCCTGAACCAAGTGGGTATAAGATGAGTGAAGGGAATGGGGCACGAATCATTCGAGCTGCTGAAGGGTTTCAGAAATAGTTCTGGATCAACCGTTGATCTTTTCGGTTAATTGGGGATCATGATGTACTACTAGGTGCCACTCATGATCGTTCTATAATTAATGGTTAATTATAGACGGCCAACATAAACCGAAAACCTATTTGGTCACACGCACAACGAGTGTAATCCAAAGGATTTAAAACGAGCTTGAGAATGGGATTCTCAGACCGAGAGAAACTATGTTTGGTTGGACCAAACATAAAGCGAGTATGAAATTGTTTCAGTCGCAATGGAAGCGTGGATGGGCCGTGTCTTATGAAGACATAATGGATGGACCAAAATGGTTTGGTTCTAATCCAATGGATGAGAATAAACCAAAGGGTTTGGTTTATATTAAACGAATGAACCAATGGTTGGTTCGGTTCGTTTTAACTTAAAATAAACCATCATGGTTTGGTTTATTTTAACTTATCCTAATGGAGCGGGTTAACGGGCTTTATGGATATGATCCATTAACCATTAAGAGAATTAGTTCTCTATAAAAGAGGGCTTAAGGGATTGTTAAACCCTAATAATCCACAACCCTAAGTTGCCGCCCACCTCTCCTTGGAGAAATTGAGCTAACTCTCCTCCTCGTCCAGAAGGCTGCTTCCTTCCCCCTCGCCGGCGTCGAGCTGCTGCCGGTTAGTGCTCCGGTGATCTCCTTCAAGTTTGGCATCAAGGTGAGCTCTATCTCCCTTGGTTGGCCGGCGCTTATCTCCTCCACCAAGCTGTCCAGTTTTCTGGACAGCTTCTTCTCTCGTCCGGAGCGTCGTTTGACGACGGTTAGAGCTCCGACAGCGGATAACTTACCGATTCGATCTCCGGTAATCCTCTGAGGTGGAGGACGAAGGATTCGTCAATCGGTTGACGAATACCTCTCCGGAGAAGCGAGTTTTGAGGACTCGTTTTGGATCCGAATTTGGATTCGGATCGTGATCATCTCTCGATCACGTCGTCTTCAACACGAGGCTAGTAACCCGTACGAAGACGAAGCTCGTGGCTTAGCGAAGTCATCCCGAGGAACTCGGCGTGGATACGGATAGAGACGATTCTAGCGAGGATCGTTCCGGTTGATGCCGTTCCCGCTACACGTCATACGAAAGGTATAACGTAGATAAATTTCTTTTTATTGCAAATTTAAATTTACGGTTATGTCTACACTTGTTGTAATATGCATGCATGTGTTGTGTGTGTTGTAATAAATATAGATTTATTATTTTTTATTGCTTCCGCTGTGTTCATGTTTACGAAACATGATCGAACACACACACGCCGCGGTGCCGGAAACCCAACAGTTAGCACAATGGAAACAAAGATAAACAAACAATTAAGACAAATACAAAGAGAAACGAAAGCACAAATGCTAACAAGGCAATGTAACGTGGTTCACGACCCTTGCCGCTAATCCACGACCTATTCGTTCCAAGTGAATCATGCCTAACCAAATCCACTAGTCTCTCCTTTGCACTAAGCTAGGTGGAGGTAAACCTTTCTTTTACAAGAATCACTCCTCTTATAATATGATTGAAATAAACTCAAGGAAGAGGAGTAAAAATGTGTTGGGAACTTGGGAGAGGTTTAGGAGTTAAGCATTTTTCTTCCCAAGTGACCCAAGGCCTCTTCTTATAGGGAAGAGGTCATTCTTCCCATTGGGCACCGAACAGTCGACTGATACAGCCATCAGTCGACTGCTATTGTAGTCGTTGCCTTGCAATGACCTTATCCATGTTGGCTTCCAGCCAACGACTCCCACATCAGTTGACTGATCATCCCAATCAGTCGGCTGATGGAGCCATCAGTCGAGTGACCAAAGCGATCACTCGACTGAACAATCTTCTGTGCCCGAACTTGCCTTGATCAGTCGACTGCCAAACCTTAGCAGTCGACTGTTGGGCCAGAAATGGTTCAGTCGAACATCGATCAAGCCCAATTGGCCTAGAGTAGTCGACTAATACCTATAGCAGTCGACTAGTGTTGGGTAAAATCTTAAGCCAACCTTTGGTTGAGCATCCGACACTTGACTTAGCCATTCGGCCAAGTTCACCTATGAGCTACCTCGTCCCGGGTTACAATCGCTCACTCTCATCTCCCTTGGAGTCCTTCTCCTTGAAGCTTTCTTCGTCCGGCCACGTCCCTCGAATGCACCAAGCATATGACTTCGCAATGCCATCCTTCGCGTCTCGCTCTGAAGTTTGCTTCCTTGGCTTCACTCCAATGCTCCTCGTCCGACGGTCCCTTGGATGCACCAAACACACAACTTCGCAATGTCGTCCTTCACCGACTCAAGGACCGAGTCATGAGATAGTGATCTTGTCAATGTTGTTGGTGCAGGGGCACTAGATAATCGAACCTTGGTTTTGATGATGGCAAAGATTCAAAGTTAAGTTATTTTGTTATCTCATGTGATATGCTAAGTGTGAAGGAAGTGTTTAAGCTAAGCCAAAGGTCGAGTGACATCCGAAGAATCTCAAGTTGAGAAACCGTGGTGGTCGGGCGACACCAGGAGAACTTCGGAGGGAGCCGAAGGAATCAGGTGGAGACCGAAAGCAAGGCTTCAAAGGTAAATGTTGAGGTAAGCTCGTGTGAGTGAGCATAAGTAAGGTCGAGTCCTTCATACGGGGACATCCTTAGGCGACGATCCGACCAAGACTTCCCATGGAAGGTCTATGTTGAGATCGGACGGCAAGTGGCCGTCGAATTCACTTATATTTCAAGCTAACTCTTTATTACAGTCGAAAAGTCTAAAAATCAGTTCAACCGGCCAAGGATTAGTTCAACTGCTGAGCCATCAGTTCAACCGGCCAAGGATCAGTTCAACTGCTGAGCCATCAGTTCAACCGACCAAGAAATCAGTTCAACCGATGGTCAATAATCATCCTCGAGGAGTCAAGCTTTATCACCATTTTTCAAGGAGTCTTGTGGCTAGTTCCTATTGGTTGAAGACCCATTCGAAAAGGGGCTCAAGGGATATAAAAGGAGGGCCTCTCCTAGGGTTTTTCATCAATCTCTAAGTGCTCAAAAGCCTCCGCAATGCTACGACTTCGACTCTACAACGACTTTATGGCTACCACAACCCTAGCTTAATTTATATTTCCTAGTTGTTGGTATAATTTTATTTTGTCATCTCTTTTATACTGCAATTCTTTATTGAGGTTTTCTATCATTGCATTTTACATTAATAGAAGAGAGGGTGTCTCTCTCTATCTTTTGCTTTCGAAAGTTTTTGTAATCGTCTAACTCCTACCTCCAACGAGGAGGAGTGTTTTAGTGCTTTGCCCTCCGTGCGTGGTCAAGGACCACTAGGGCCTTGGAGTAGTAGCCGAAGGCTACGAACCAAGTAAAAATATTTGTCTCCTTTATTTATTGCTTATCTTTCCGCTGCAATTAATTATCTACTCGGGTTTTAACGAACGAACAAAAAAAAAACAATCCAAACAAAATCCGAATCAAAGGTCCATAAGGACACCAAAAATCCACGAATACAAATATCCAACTCCTGTCCTAAACATATCTTCTAATATAAATATCCCAAAGACTATAAAACAAATAACCAAATCAAATATTCATGACGAGTGGGGTTTGGCAGCTGGACTCTCTTGACAGCTTCATCCTGAAATAGATATAAGGCAACAGGGTAAGTTCAAAGAACTTAGCGGATATGGTCGATATGCAAAGTAAGATATAGCTAACAATACTAATCATGCCAGTACAGTCTCACATATATAGGGTATGCAAGAAAGAAATACAAAAGGACTGTACTTACCTGATTCTCCTACCCTGATATAGGAGCATGTGCCATACTAGAAGTAATCGAGTCATCACCATAAACAAATATGTATCCTGTATGCATGGAAATCATATGCAACATCCAAGGCAGTAATAAAAATGCAGCAAACACAATACAAATGCTATCCATGCAAAGACAATCCTAGGCGTCGATCCGACTAAGGCTTCCGGAGGAATGTTGAAGTCGAGATCGGACAGTCAAAGGACTGTCACACTGCATGGCATTATGCATCTATTGTACTAATCTTGTATTGCAAGAATTCTCAAGTGCAGCAGTCAACTGGAGATGTCGATAGTCGACTGAAGGCAGTCGACTGCTAAGAGGATCAATCGACTGATGTCAACGAATCAACCCAGTGCACAAGGTCAAAGAGATAGAGATTGATGTCACCACCTCAGGATAAGATAAGCCGCCACCTCAAGATAAGATCCATGAGTTTTGGATCTGGATCGAGACAAATTCCAAGGCACAAATCTATAAAAGGAGGGGAGGACTCACACCCAAATTCAAGAATCTCCCAAGTGCTCGTGCTCTCTACAACGCTACTCCGACCGTGCGTCATCTTCTAATTAATTGTCAGTATTATTATTATCTTTCTGTACTTAATTTGTATAAGGATCGGTAAGGTTGTTACCGACCTTATAATCATTGTAATCGTCTTGTCTCTTACCTCCAACGAGGAAGAGACTTTTAGTGATTGCCCTTCGGAAGCGATCAAGGATCGCAGGGCCTTGGATTAGCAGTCGGTGGGCTGTGAACCAAGTAAAAAAGCTTTGTGTCTTTCTTGTGTTTGTCTTTTAGTTTTCCCCTGTGTACTTGGTTTTAATCGTCAACAAAGAAAAGTTTTTACGAACGCTATTCACCCCCCATCTAGCGCTCATATCGATCCAACAAATGCTTTGTCAAGCTAACCATGTGTGAATTACTAAGTCATGCACGACTTCAACACACATATCAAATCCACAAACAACCTAACTTAAACCTTTGCCACACACATCAAAACACATCATTCATGGGTTGATTGCCCTAACATTTTTTTTAGCAATAACTCTTGTTTACATATTATGATTTTCTTAACTTTGAACAAGATTTCCATAAATTAAAAAGGGAGAGATTATTGATGCATGGGCACCAGATAATCGAACCTAGTTTTGATAATGACAAGTGTTTAAAGTTAAGTTACATTGTGATCTTATATGTTGTGTTAAGCTTATAGAACTTAAACATGATTAAAGTCCTAGTAGATTTGGAGGACCTAATTGTTGGAATTTTGGTGAACGCTAGAAAGGGGGGTGAATGGCGTGTTATTGTTCGTTGATGGAATTCGTTCGTGCTTGATCCTCTACAACACTTGTTAGCATAGCAAAATAATAATACTAACACAAATACAAAGATACAAACACACACATATGACAAGTGATATAACGTGGTTCGAAACCTTAGGGTTCCTACTCTATGGATTGAGCTCAAATAATCTCTAATGATGCACACACCACTACTAATCAATAAACTCCTTCTCAACAATACGTCGGAGGTGGAGAAACCTCGTACAAGCGATCTTACATAAATAAGAAAGAAATACAAGCTAATATAAATAAACTACACAAATACAAGTAAAGAAAAATTTACAAATGTGAACTTGAATGCTTGCTTTGGACCACACTTGAAGACCCTAATTTGCACCAGCAAATAGCCCAAGAAATCACTGCAAAAATGCTCCCCTTCGTGCTCCTTTTAAAGTTGCAACTCAGGCTAATTTCTACCTAGCAGTCGACTGCTCATACCCATCAATCGATTGCTCCTATAGTCATTGTCTCACAATGACTTAATCCACGTCAGAAAGGTTCCAACAGATACCTAGCAGTCGACTGATCAAACCCATCAGTCGACTGCTCATAGCCTCTAGTAGATTGCCCTTACTTAGCAGTCGACTCGGAAACATTCTATGCCCGTGTCCTCGACCAACAATCAACTACCCTCTATGGCAGTCGACTAATCAAGGTCAGTCGACTGCTAAACCCTAGCAGTTGACTGATGGATCACAGAATAGCAGTCGAACACTAGTCGACTCTCATCAGTCGACTGGTCATAATCCCAGTCGACTGTCCAGAGTTGACTCGGCTACTAAGTGTCAAAACACTTGACCAGTCGACTGGTCCATAACCCAATCGACTGCTAAACCTCAACCATGAGGTTTACCCCAAGTATGATGCCCTCATACTTGCTAGACCACCCTTAGCTTAGATATAAGCCTTCTAGCCACCTCCATCAGCCTCACACCCATCGGATCCCTCCAAATCATCCATAACTCGTTCATCCATATGCTAGCCTTCAAATGCTTCCATCAACTATTGTCATGCTAAGCTGGTCTACACCGCCAAGGCATATTGGGCTTACGCTGCCAAGACACATGCTTGGACTTTACACTGTCAACCATTAGACTTATACTGTCAAGACTCCACCCTTGGACTTTACACCACCAATATTAACCCTGGGACTTTCCATGTCAACCCATGTTGGACTTTCTAAATGCCATGACTCAAGCTTGGACTTTCCCTTGCTAAGACCCATGCTTGGATTTTCCATGCTAAGTACTCATGACTTGGACTTTCCCATTACCAAGACCCATGCTTGGACTTTCCATGCCAAGTACTTAAGACTTGGACTTCTCCATTGCCGAGACCCATGCTTGGACTTTCCATGCCAAGTGTCCCACTTGGACATCTCCATCATATGGTCAACCCCATGTCAACCATACAGTCAATCCATTGTCAAACAATGGTCAACTCATTGTCAAATATTAAAACACTAATCATTAAAACACTACTCGAGTCAAACTCGAGTCTGGTTAATCGTGATATGGGACAATTGCACCAACAATCTCCCCCTTTTTGATGTTTGACAAAAACCAACACCTTTGAGTTAGAACACTAACTCAAACCAATCCTCCCAATTGTCCAAATTGGGAATTCCACATTCTCACTCAATTTTCTCACATCACTTCTCCCCCTTTTTGACATACATCAAAAAGGCTCTCTTCAAGGGTATCAATGTCTCATATCCCAATGAGATCTTGGCCCTCCCTTGGTCTAAGTGTATTCACAGTGCTCTCAACAGCATCTAGAGCAATACGTAACCGACACTAAAGAGAGGTAATCCTCACTTCTCCAAATTCTCCCCCCTATGAGGAAGAATACATCCATCATCCCATGATGGATAATCTCCCCCTAAAGGGTTGCTCCCCCTTGACCATTGCACCAACAATGTCCTTGGAGAGTCCCTAAGCCTATAGGAATACTAAACCATCAAAATTAAGGGTGAAAGTTCAAACTTAAACTTTCACACACCTTAAAATTGATACACACCCTAAACAACTCTTCTAATCCATATCCAATGGATTTTCACCCTTTATAATGCTTTCTAAAGAATATCCTAGGGTTAGGAGCAGTTAGGGTAGCCTAACATAGCTGAAATCAGGCTAAACAAACCTTGTTTACCCGAAATCAGGTCTGACAATCAAATCTTTCAGTTAACAGTCGACTACCATCCATGACAATCGATTGATTTATGTAAGTGCAGAAATTAGAGTTCAGAATTGAATTTTAAAAATACATAAGTATTTATACATAAATAAAAAAATTACAAAAATTCATATGTATAATACTTATATAAATCATTATGGGTGAAAATATTTTGAAAATAAAATACCCATAAGATAATGAGATTGATACAAAGTTCAAAAATAAGAAAAACTTTATTATTTTGAGCCTACTTTGTATCAACTTCATCAATGGTGATTGCTATTAAAAGATAGACTTCACCAAGATTTTCTAAAATGATTTTAAAACCTTATATTAAACCATGGTCTATAGGCTTAATATACATGACTTGTATATAAGCTTTCCTCATGATTCATCCATGATATAAGATGAGTTTGAGTTCATCTAGATGCAAGAACTATGCACCTTGAACTTAACTCATTTCCTAGCATATCACCTGTATCTAGGGTGTATCAATACACACACATATCAATTTGATGTGAGATGTGAGTTTTGTTCTTCCTAAACTAAGGTCTCATGAATTTTCTAAGACAACACTATTTGATTCCCTTATACATGGGACTTCAAATCATGTCATTTGTCCTTAAATCAATTTTCATTAACTCTAAATGCATGAATGATGATTATGACATAAATGATAGCATAAATAAGACATGCCAATAAACATGATGTCATGGCATGTGAATATAAGCCTAAATATACATGACATAAAAACTAACCCTAAGCATAATCATGATATTTTATATGATTTAAAAGAGATATGATGTCATGACATGGCATATGACAAATAAATCATAGAAAAAGAAATATGAAGGTATAACAATACCTAGATTTTAGTGTTAATTTCCATTTGTTATGATTAAGTTATTTTTGTCATATTACTACTCATCTCCCAAGTGTGCCAAAAACTCAAAAAGGCACACCAAGACCTCTAAACCTAATTATGCCAATTTGATCAATTTTTCATGGTTCTCAATATATATTGGCACATCCTAAAATCCTTTAGGATATAAATTCAACCTTATTTCCAAAGTATCCCATAACCTTGGAAATGACCTAAAGTATCAACTTTGGTATAGTTAGTTAACTACCCATCCAATCAAGGTTGACAATCCTAACCCATTTAGCATGAATTGATCACGCTCCTAGGAACCCAAAACCTATTAGAGCTCCTTGGATTTACTAGGTATTCCTTAGGGATGACCTCCCTTGATACCTTCCTATGACCCTTCTAGGCTTATAAGCCTTGGTCATTTGGATCTTACCTAGGTTAACTCTAGGGGTAACTCCCCTTGTAACCTTCTTAGTGGTTTCCCTAGATTTCTTTGAAAACTTAACCACTAAGCATCTACCTTGGTTACCCGTAGGGATGACCTCCCTAGTAACCTTGGCCTTCCTAGACCTAGGTTAAGTTCCATAATCGAATGAAACACTATGGTAGGTCTCCTTGGGCTTAGGTTTGTGACCCAAATCTTTCTTTTCCTTAGATGAGACTTGCCTCCTAGACTCTAGGTTTTGACTCCTAGACCCTTTAATTGAATTTATCATTTTTGCAAGGGTCTTTTCAAGTTTTTCAAGCCTTGACCTCAAGGCTTGATTTTCTAACTCTAATCTTCTCAATTTTGATTTTTCATTAATCTTTTGGGAATGACATGTTGGATCGAAAGTGTCGCTAGAGGGGGGGGGGTGAATAGCGATACGATGTCGTTAAAAAACTTTTGCAATAAGTAAAAAGCAAGTAGAGAGTGCACAGCGGAAATATAAAGTAGACAAGATATTTTTACGTGGTTCACAATCTTTCGATTGCTAATCCACGGCCCTAGTGATCCTTGATCACGTACGGAGGGCAATTCACTAAAACCACTCCTCCTCGTTGGAGGTAGAACACGCGATTACAAAAGAAATCAAGGCAAAGGACACTCCCCTTTCCTTGTTACGATTAAAGCACAAAGACAATTTAAAGTAGAACTTAAATAAATATAGACAACTCTTATAAGTAGAAGATGTAGCTTTAGTTGTCGGCGCACTTCGTCGTAGCAAATGTGAGTAGTAGTAGCGGCGTTACGGCGTGTTGAGAGCTCTTGAATTCTTGTTATTTGCTTGGCTTGAACATGTCTATTTATGGATATTGATCTATGAATTTAGACATAGGTAGTGTCCAAGGTGAGGTTCTTATCCCAACACAAGGATGAGGTGTTTCAACCCAACCACCTTGTGCCACCTCGAAAAGCCTTCACCTTGAGAAGAAGAAGCCATCCAACTTGTGCCACATCATGGGAGCCAACCATCTTGTGCCACCTCAAGGAGGCCTTCACGCCAAGAAGAAGAAGCCATCCAACTTGTGCCACATCAAGGAGCCAACCATCTTGTGCCACCTCAAGGAGGCCTTCACGCCAGAAGAAGAAGCCATCAACTTGTCATCATGGGAGCCAACCATCTTGTGCCACCTCAGGAGGCCTTCACACTCAAGGATGAGGTCAAGCTTGGTGATGGTTTGGATGTCCACCTTGATGCCACATCACCCTTTGTACCAAAACACGAGTCAAGTCCAAATTCACCCCCTTGAAATTGATTCTCGAAATTTGGAACTAGACTAGCGATTGGTATGTAGTCAAAGTCAAAGGGTTTTGGGTGCATGATACAAGTTAGCTTAAAATATAAAAATCGATGGTTCTAACCATCGATCTCGACCTAGACCTTCCATTGGAGGTATTGGGTCGGATCTCGCTAACGACCTTGCCGGCTTTCACACGAGCTTACCTTGTAGCCTCGCTTAGGTCTTCACCAGTACCTCGGCTTCCTCCGAAGTCCTCTGGCGTTGCCCGACCACCTCGGTTCCCAGGTGTCGCGAACCTTCGCTCAACTTTAGCATTTACGCACATGGTGAGCTCGTAAGATAACAAATATACCCTTAACTATTGAGCCTTTTGCCATAATCAAAATACCGGTTCGACTTTGGTGCCCACTGCACCAACAATCTCCCCCTTTTTGATTCATGGCAAACCGACACAAAAGTTAAGGAAAAATTAAGCATAACAGCTAGCATAATGATTAAGCATGAATGAGCTAGCATAAAGATTAAATATGAATGAGCTAGCATAATGATTAAGCATGAATGAGCTAGCATAAAGATTAAATATGAATGAGCTAGCATAAAGATTAAATATGAATGAGCTAGCATAATGATTAAATATGAATGAGCTAGCATAATGATTAAGTATGAGTGAGAAATATTATTGTTTCAAGTTCTCCCCTTTGAGGTAACCTCCCCTTGACCGAAGGTGAGTTCTTGAAAAATAATTTTACTCCCCTTAATAGTTGCTTAAGTAAGCGGAATTACTTAATATAAAAGGTAATAATTTTGTTTACTTTCTTCCCTTTAATTTTGGTTAATTTTGGTTACTTTTGTGACTTTCTCCCCTTTTGCCTTAACTCAAAAGTTTGTAAATATATTTTAGGGTTTGTAAGTCCAAGCAAGTTCCCAATATGATTTCTAAGGTAAGACTTAGGCTAAATTTCATAAAAGAAGCAAAAATAGAGTACATATATAGAAAAATTTAAATCCTACTCTATTACGCACATACCTAACTTTTAATGTTGTTAAAGATTAAGCTAAAGTCTTGGAGAGTGTGCTTCATCCACAGAGTGAGAGACACACTCACCCATCGCAACGTATTTTCGGTGGTAGATAAGGCAACGCAATGCTTCCCTCTGCACCAACCATCGTATACTAAACATCGGCAAAATCTACTATATCTCTTTACCTTTATTTCTACGTATAAATGTTTCAAATCTTAAGTCTAAGGACATGGTCAGGTTTATCTAGATTTTCGAATCCGGAGGTTGGTAGCGTAAACTTCTTCCTTAATGTATCCATTCAAAAATCGACTTGACATCCATTTGAAACAATTTAAAACCTCGATGTGCAGCATATGCTAACAACATTGGATGGACTCTAGTGCAGCTCACGGGCGTAGGTCTCATCGTAATCTAAACCTTCGACTTGACTAAACCCTTTTTGCGACTAACCTAGCTTTATTTCTAACTACTTCACCTTTATCATCAAGTTTATTTGAAATACCCACCTTGTTCCAATAATTGATTTTTCTTTAGGTGGTGGTACTAATTCCCGACTTCATTTCTAGTGAATTGAGCTAGCTCTTCTTGCATAGCAATAATCCGATCGGGATCAAGTGCTTGTTCAATAGTTTTGGGTTCGATTTTGAAATTAAGAGAGATTTGACTAAGGTTTTGATATGAAGCTCTAGTTCGAACCCTAAATTTGGATCACCTATAACTTGATTGATAGGATGATTTGTTTGAGTCTTAGTGTGACTCGGGTTAGGGTCATCTATCACTTGGTCGATAGGATGACTTGGGTGAGTTCTAGTTTGACTTGGGTTAGAGTCATCTATCACTTGTCGATAGGATGACTTGGGTTAGGGGCGAGATTCAAGTTCAAGATCAGTCGGGTTTGCTATAAGTTGATTTGCTAGTTGGTTTTGTTAAGGATTGAGCGGGTTCGTGTCCTTTGTCGAAAACTATATTAATGGTTTCTTCGACTCTTATGTGTAGGATCAATGGAATTACTAAAGGGTTGTTTGTAAGTTTTAAACCTAAATCATCTCACCAATATCTACATGATCAAAACATGTTATTCCTATGTATTCTTGTGAGATGACTTTCAATTTTACTTGATTAATTTTAACCAACATTAGGTTAGATTCGGATTTAGTCTAAGCTCATCAAGTAATCTTTTCAAGAGATTAGCTTCCGGGTCGTGGCGAGCCACGAGGCCTTCTTTGATCGGAACAACGACCACTTCCTTAGACAAAGCTAATTTCAAGAAATTGATAACTCGACTTACTTGAGACTACGTCTTGGTCTAACTAGTTATTTTTGAAAAGAGGCTCCCGAGGCTCAATCTTTTAAATGGGATTTTAGTTGGTTTATTTTTGAAAGAGGCTCCCCGAGGCTCAATCTTTTCATAGGATTTTAGTTGGTTATGAGTCCTATCTAACCATTCTAAAGATAAAGGAAAAACTAAGCATGCAATTTCTAAGACTTAACAAAAATACATTTTGTATTGGCTCCCCCTGGACCATTGAATCGAGTGGGTCTATTCACATAGTGAATTTGGTCCTTGGGAACCCAATACATGTTAGATCCTAAAGTTGAAATCAAAGTGGTCTTAGGGACCCATGCTTGGACATTTTTCTTATGTTGGTTTACTATAGACATATATGACTTATTGGTTGTATTTGAGTTAAACCCGAGTCCGGCCTTGTTGTACACGGCCCTTTGTGATCCAAGTAAGAGGTCAAGTCCCTTGGATCCCAAAGTGAACCTTTCAGCGTGTTCCTAAGGTCTTGACTTGTGTTTTCAAAAGCGAGTTCTCAACTTCAAGCTTTTCAAGCGAGTTGAGTCCTCCTCTTGAATAGTAGTCGAAGAGGTTAGGAGACCTCATGTTTGAGAAGGTTAACCTCCTCAATTAGGGTCTCGACCTTGGACTCGGACTTAGCTAGTTTCTTATTTAAAAATTGCACCATACAAAGTATTAAGTAACGACCGACTTACCCTTAATGATTCTTTTGACCGGATCACGGATCGTGGCTTGATCTTGAATGGAAGCTCATCGCCAGTTCGGACTCGGACTCTTCTTGATTTGAGTCGTGCTCAGTCGGCTTAGCCATTAGAGCTTGGATATCGTCTTCTTCCTCCGACAACTCCTCCCAAGTAGCGTTTGGCGCTTTCTTAGTCATCTTCCGAACTAGATTGACTAGTTCGGATTCTATTCGAGTCTACTTCCGATTCGGACTCGTTCTTCCTTGGGGTGGCTTGCTTGCGGGCTTCTTCTTCTTGGAACACTGCAACTAACGCAATACTCTTCTCGGCACTGGACCACGTTAGTTTGCTCATGTAATTCAAGTTCGAAAACAATTCGTCTAACCTAATTTTAGAAAGGTCCTTGGAGACCTTGTAGGCATCGACCATGGATGCCCACAAGGTGGTCCTAGGAAGCGAGTTAAGAGAATACGATAAGGTCGCGATTCTCGACCTTTTGTCAGATGGCATGGAGTTGGTTGTGATGTCTTGAATCTGAGCATGTAGTTGAGTTGTGGTCTCGTTTTCCTGCATTTTCAAGTTATACAATTTATTTAAAAGTAAATCTCTTTTACATACCTTCGTGTCGTCGGTGCCTTCGTGTAGTTCCACTAGCTTGGTCCATAAGTCCTTTGCACTAATGAAGGGCCGGCGGTTGAGCTCTTCCTTGGACAACCCACATTGCAAGATTTGAGTTGCCTTGGCATCGACTTCTACTTGTTTTTTCATGGAATTTGACCATTGATCGTAACCCAAAGATTCGCCATCTTCATTAATAGGAAGTGTGAAACCGGTTTGGATTACGATCCACATCTCGATTTGGGTTTTAAGAAAGCATTCCATCCGACCCTTCCAATAACGAAAGTCATTACCGTTGTAAAACGGGGGGTGGTGATGCTAAACCCTTGAGATGGGCCATTTAAAAACAAGAAGAAGAGCGGCGAAAAGAATCTTGCAAAACACACGGAAAGAATATTCCAAGACTTTCGTCTTGGATTAGTAATCTTGAGAAGTAAAAAGATATATAAAATGTAACTTGCAAAAGAAATAAACAATCAAATCACGAATATCGTTGAAGTTCGGAGGACAACCTTACTCGGGATCTAACGAAGGACAACCTTATCCGGATCCTAAAGCCTCTAATGCAATTCTATATGTAGGAGAAGATAAGCAAGTGAAATAATTATCAAAAGAAATAAATAAATAAAAATCTGTAAAAAAGAAAAACAAAGCTAGATTGGTGGTTTCACGAATCTTGCGCGCCGACTCGATACCAATTGTTGGATCGAAAGTGTAAGCTAGAGGTGAATAAGCGATACGATGTCGTTAAAAACTTTTGCAATAAGTAAAAAGCAAGTAGAGTGCACAGTGAAATATAAAGTAGACAAGATATTTTCGTGGTTCACAATCTTTCGATTGCTAATCCACGGCCTAGTGATCCTTGATCACGTCACGGAGAGCAATTCACTAAAACCACTCCTCCTCGTTGGAGGTAGAACGCGATTACAAAAGAAATCAAGGCAAGGACACTCCCCTTTCCTTATTACGATTAAAGCACAAAGACAATTTAAAAGTAGAACTTAAATAAATATACGACAACTCTTATAAGTAGAAGATGTAGCTTTCGTTGTGGCACGCCGTCGTAGCAAATGTGAGTAGTAGTAGCGGCGTTCTGACGAGCGTGTTGAAGCTTTGAATTCTTGTTATTTGCTTGGCTTGAACATGTCTATTTATGGATATTGATCTATGAATTTAGACATAGGTAGTGTCCAAGGTGAGGTTCTTATCCCAACACAAGGATGAGGTGTTTCAACCAACCACCTTGTGCCACCTCAAGGAAGCCTTCACGCCAAGAAGAAGAAGCCATCCAACTTGTGCCACATCATGGGAGCCAACCATCTTGTGCCACCTCAAGGAGGCCTTCACGCCAAGAAGAAGAAGCCATCCAACTTCTGCCACATCAAGTGATCCAACCATCTTGTGCCACCTCAAGGAGGCCTTCACGCCAAGAAGAAGAAGCCATCCAACTTGTGCCACATCATGGGAGCCAACCATCTTGTGCCACCTCAAGGAGGCCTTCACGCCAACTCAAGGATGAGGTCCAAGCTTGGTGATGGTTTGGATGTCCACCTTGATGCCACATCACCCTTTGTACCAAAACACGAGTCAATGATTCTCGAGGTGGAACTAGACTATAGACGGGGTCAAAGGGTTTTGTACAAGTTAGCTTAAAATATAAAGTACGATGGTTCTAACCATCTGATCTCGACCTAGACCTTCCATTGGAGGTATTGGGTCGGATCTACGCTTAACGACCTTGCTTCGCTTTCACACGAGCTTACCTTGTAGCCTCGCTTCCGGTCTTCACCCGAGTACCTCGGCTTCCTCCGAAGTCCCTCTGGCGTTGCCCGACCACCTCGGTTCCCACCGGGTGTCGCAGACCTTCCGCTCAACTTTAGCATTTCTGCACACTTAATTGAGCTCGTAAGATAACAAATATACCCTTAACTATTGAGCCTTTTGCCATAATCAAAATACCGGTTCGACTTTGGTGCCCACTGCACCAACATGACACTTCCTAAGCATATGTCTATAGTTCTTGGGATTAATGCCTAAATGGTTGTCTAACTTCCTAATAGTTTCCCTAGGTAGGATTTTTCTAAGTTTATTAGTCTCAAATTTCTCCTTAGTTCAAAAATTACAACTCTTAGCACCTAAACAATAAAATTTATTATTTCTAGCATTCCTTTCATGAACAATAGCAAGATTACTCCTAGCATGCTTATTTTTATCACGAACACTAGTAGGTGCATAACTAAAATATACCTTAGGGTTTGCTTTTAAGGCTCCCCCTACATATGATGCTCCTTCTTGGTTCTTCTTCTTCCCCTTAGGGCATTGCCTCGTATAATGCCCTAGTTGTTGGCATTTGAAGCACACCACATGCTCCTTGCTCTTATGTGTTGAGGCACTGACATCCTTGACCTTTGGTGCCGATCGAGCCTTCTTGACTCGTTTCGGACACTTGCTCTTGTAGTGTCCAGCTTCCCTACACTCAAAGCATATAATATGGATTTTATTTTTAATTAAATTGCTTGAGTTACCTAGGGTGGTGGTAGGAAGAATTTGGTCCAATTCTTCATGACTCCCAGAGATAGAGGCTTCCTCTTGTTGCTCTGGGATAAATGATCTCTCCTCCCCCTCAATCCTAGAGGTGGAGGCTTCCTCCAATTCTTCCTCTTCCACTGATCCGGATGTTGACTCCTTCTCAACTTTCGAATGATCAAGCTCTTGAGATGAAGATAATGTGCTTTCTTCTTGAGCTTGGGAGGATGAGCACTCCTCCCCAGACTCCTCTACTTCATGAGTCGGTGATGAATTTTCATGATACTTTGCCAATTAGCTCCAAAGCTCCTTGGCATCCTTGTATTCACCTAACTTGGACAAGACATTATTAGGAATTAAATCACTTAACATTTTGATTACCTTAATATTTGTCTTGAACTCCTTGAGTTGTTCCTTGGTCCATTTTTCAACCTTGAGGATTCCACCCTTCTTTCCTCTTGGAAATTTGCAACCTTCTATTAAGGCGGACCAAAGCTTAATATCCACCATCATCAGGAAGTTCTCAATCCCTATTTTCCATTGATTGAAACCTTCAAATCCATAGTCCTCATAGGATGGTGGTGTGTTGATGTCCCGACCTAGTTTAAAACTTGGCTCCTCCATCTTCTTCTTCACCCTCTAGCGATGCTCCCTTGGTTGTTAAACCTTGAAGAGCGGCCTCGCTTTGATACCAATTGTTGTAACTTTGGTGAGTGCTAGAGGAGAATTCGTTCGTTCTTGATTGTCTACAATACTTGTTAGCGTAGCGGAATAATAATACTAACACAAATACAAAGATACAAACACACACATACGACAAGCGATATAATATGGTTCAAAACCTTAGGGTTCCTACTCCACGAATTGAGCTCGAATGAGCTCTAGTGATGCACACACCACCACTAATCAATAAACTCCTTCTCGACAACACGTCGAAGGTGGAGAAATTTCGTACAAGTGATCTTACACAAATAAGAGAGAAATACAAGATAATACAAGTAAACTACACAAACACAAGTAAAGAAAACTTTACAAATGTGAACTTGAATGTTTGCTTGTTGATTGCTTTGGACCGCACTTGAAGACCTTGATTTGCACCAGCAAATCACCCAAAAAATCCCTACAAAAATCCTCCCCTTCGTGCTCCTTTTAAAGTTGTAACTCGGGCTGATTTTCACCTAGCAGTCGACTGCTCCTATAGTCGTTATCTCACAATGACTTAATCCACGTTGGAAAGGTTCCAAAGGATACCTAGCAGTCGGCTACTCATAGCCTCCAGTTGATTGCCCTTCCTCAGTAGTCGACTTGGAAACATTCTGTGCCCATGTCCTCGACCATCATCGATTGCCCTCCATGGCAGTCGACTGATTAAGGCCAGTCGACTACTAAACCCTAGCAATCGATTGATGGACCACAGAATAGCAGTTGAACACCAGTCGATTCCCATCAGTCGACTATTCATAATCTCAGTCGATTGTCTAGAGTTAACTCGGCTACCAATTGTCAAAATCCTTGACCAGTTGACTGGTCCATAACTCAATCGACTACTAAACCTCAACCATGAGGTTTACCACAAGTATGATGCCCTCATATTTGCTAGACCACCCTTAGCCTAGATCTAAGCCTTCTATCCACCTCAATGAGCCTCATGCCTATCGGATCCCTCTATGTTATCCATGACTTGTTCATCCATATGCTAACCTTCAGGTGCTTCCATCGACTATTGTCATGCTAAGCTGGTCTACACTACCAAGGCAATTTGAGCTTATGCTGCCAAGACACATGCTTGGACTTTACGCTGCCAACTATTAGACTTATGCTGCCAAGACTCCACCCTTAGACTTTACACTGCCAATATTAATCCTTGGACTTTCCATGCCAACCCATGTTGGACTTTCTAAATACCAAGACTCAAGCTTGGACTTTACCTTGCTAAGACCCATGCTTGGATTTTCTATGCCAAGTACTCATGACTTGGACTTTCCCATTGCCAAGAACCATGCTTGGACTTTCCATGCCAAGTATTCAAGACTTGAACTTCTCCATTGCCGAGACCCATACTTGGACTTTCTATGCCAAGTGTCCCACTTGGACTTCTCTATCATATGGTCAACCCCATGTCAACTATATAGTCAACCCATTGTCAAACAATGGTCAACTCATTGTTAAACATCAAAACACCAATCATCAAAATACTACTCGAGTGTAGTTAATCGGACTAACGGCTGTCACCAACAGAGATCGAAGGAAGTCACTAGGAAGAATGGGTTAGCAGAGTCTAGACATCAGAGAGAGTTGGAGTGGTCTGAGGACCGAAGGCTAAACAGGAAAGTCCAAACAGATTGGAGGATCAAGTGTTTGGCAAAAGTAAGCAAGGTGAGGACATTGTGTGGAGTGGTTCTTCTGAATAAGAAGAACTTGTAAGGTCACGTTCTTGGTACAAGGATAAACCTTAGGTGATAATTCAACTAAGAGTTCCGAGAGAATACCAAAGTTGAGGTCGGACAGTCGAAGATTGTCATTACTATTATGTTGTGCTAACTCTGTGATGTAGGAACTCTCTAATGAAAAAATGAGGTTCCTGTTAGTAATATATGAGAGATGTCCTAAGGCAATCGCCTTATGTATGAACCATTTATATGATAAATGAAGATTCACTATTTGAGTATACATGTTTAATGTATTTGATTGGATCTTAAACTCATTTCTTGAATGTCGATACGATTCACGGCATGAGAGAATTTGTGATTGGATCACAACTAGTGAGTATCTCTACATGTGTAATTGTGATGTATCGGAATTATCCTAGTCGATGAATTGATGGATTTGGACACCATCAATTGTACACGCGAGTATACTCCTTGGTGTATCCAAGCGGTGATTCTCACTTTGGCTAGAGACATTGTGATGTCGGAGTTAATCGTGGATGCTAGTTATGGTAACTAGTTCATTGGAGTGACCACCGTAAGACTTCATATGGTTCTCTGCATATATAGATATGTCAATGAAGTTCTTACCGTGGCTTAAGTGCGATGTTCCTTTGACTTGCGGTATTCAAGTCATCTTGATCATGAGACTTATGCTTTGACATCTTAAGCAAACATCTCTAAGGAGATGTGGACCCGGATGATTGGGTATAAGTCAAGTGATCAAGGTGTTTGAATAGCCTATAAAGGATTCACCACTCCTGAGGAGATGTATACCCATGGCCTCTCGTCGGATTGTTACTAAAGTCTTTGGCCAAAGCATTACATGTTTAGAGTAAGGTACTCTTCGATACATGTGGAGTAACTAGAACTGGGGACGAGGAAATGATACTTGAGCTAGGTGTGACGTAGTCACCTAGTGGGGTGACACAATAGACCATGTCCTGAACCAAGTGGGTATAAGATGAGTGAAGGGAATGGGGCACGATTCATTCGAGCCATCAAGGGTTTCGTAAATAGTTCGATCAACCGTTGATCTTTTCGGTTAATTGGGGATCATGATGTACTACTAGGTGCCACTCATGATCGTTCTATAATTAATGGTTAATTATAGACGGCCAACATAAACCGAGAACCTATTTGGTCACACGACAACGAGTGTAATCCAAAGGATTTAAAACGAGCTTGAGAATGGGATTCTGCATCGAGAGAAACTATGTTTGGTTGGACTAAACATAAAGCGAGCATGAAATTGTTTCAGTCGCAATGGAAGCGTGGATGGGCCGTGTCTTATGAAGACATAATGGATGGACCAAAATGGTTTGGTTCTAATCCAATGGATGAGAATAAACCAAAGGGTTTGGTTTATTTTAAACGAATGAACCAAAAGTTGGTTCGGTTCGTTTTTAACTTAAAATAAACCATCATGGTTTGGTTTATTTTAACTTATCTTAATGGAGCGGGTTAACGGGCTTTATGGATATGATCCATTAACCATTAAGAGAATTAGTTCTCTATAAAAGAGGGCTTAATGGATAATTAAGCCCTAATAAAAATTTTGGCGCCAACCCTCCTAGTGTGGCGCCCAACCTCTTGTGCCGCCGTCCAACTTGTTGCCGGCGACCAAGCTTCAGCCGGTGAACCTCCGGCGACCCTCCGGTGATCTCCTCTAGGTTCGGTGATAAGGTGAGCTTCCATCTCTCCTTGGCCGGCCTCTATTCCTCCACCAAAAGCTGTCCAGTTTTCTGGACAGCTTGTTTCTTTGTTGCGAGCGTCGCTTTGGACGACGGTTAGTGCTCGATAGCTAACTTACCGGGATTTGATCTCGGTAATCCTCTGAGGTGGAGGACTGGCGATTCGCCAATTGGTTGACGAATACCTCTCCGGAGAAGCGAGTTTGAGAACTTTTAGGATCCGAATTTGGATTCGGATCGTGATCATCTCTTGATCACGTCGTCTTCAACACGAGGCTAGTAACCCGTACGAAGACGAAGCTCGTGACTTAGCGAAGTCATCCCGAAGAGCTCGGCGTGGATACGGATAGAGACGATTCTTACGAGGATCGTTCCGGTTGATGCCGTTCCCGCTACACGTCATACGAAAGGTATAACGTAGATAAATTTCATTTATTGCAAATTTTAATTTACGGTTATGTCTACACTTGTTGTAATAGCATGCGGTGTTGTGTGTGTTGTAATAAATATAGATTTATTATTTTTAATTGCTTCCTGCTCATGTTTACTAAAACATGATCGAACACACACACGCCTATGCAAGGTCTAAAACCCAACAAAGGGTATCAGAGCCCAGGTTGTGTTTCGACATAATCATAAAATGGTTTTGCGATAGTCATAATGTATTTCTGGAAATTTTCTAATTTTGGAAATTTAGAAGTATTTATGGAAATTTTTCAATTTTGGAAAGTCTAGAAGTATTTATGGAAATCTTCCACTTTTTGAAAGTTGGAAGTATTTATGGAAATTGATATTTTCCATAAATAAAATATTTGATTAGATTCTGGAAATTTGTTTCCTAATTTAATCATGATTTGATTTGGGAAATCAAATCTTAAAATATTTTATTTCCATAAGTAGTTTTAATGATTTAGGAAATTGGTTTCCTAAATAGATTTTCCTTAATCAAATAATTCCATGAATAAAATATATGATTAGATTTGGAAATTTGTTTCCTAATTTAATTATGATTTGATTTGGAGAATCAAATCTTAAACATATTTTATTTCCATAAATAGTTATGACATATAAGGAAATTATATACATGACATAATTGTATGCCA
This sequence comes from Wurfbainia villosa, assembly GCA_025175895.1. NCBI lineage: Eukaryota > Viridiplantae > Streptophyta > Magnoliopsida > Zingiberales > Zingiberaceae > Wurfbainia > Wurfbainia villosa. The sequence continues at coordinate 9,828,526 of CM045991.1, read as the reverse complement.
TGTAATTGCATTAGATGCATAACATTATGCCATGCATGTCGTGACATGTAGATGTATGCCATGTATGCCATGCCATGTAGATAATAGTTATTTGCATGCAAAGAGGATGAGACATAAAAACCCTTAATCAATATTAAAGCCTACACCTTCCATTAATATGGTTAGAACCGAGTTCGCTTTCTTGTTTGGGTTGTTGGACTCTCCAAGCCCTACTAACTCAATATGTTCAAACCATGGAATAGTTTAATACTAATATGGTAAGAGTCGAGGTCAATCGTTAGCTTTGGTTGTTGGACTCTTCCAAGCTGGGCTAATTGGTTGAATGCGCCTAACCATATTAAAACTATGTCGATTAATGGGTTGGCTTTAACCTGGAGCATCGGCTTGTTGGACTCTCTCCAAGGTCGATGTAAAGGGAGGTGAAGTTGGGTGCTATGCATATGATGCATACTTGTTAATGTGTTAACAACCCGATGTATTTGTGAACATTCAATTAGTTGATAGCACATTGTGATAGTTGCATATACGTGATATGCAATCGGTATAGTTGATACCTACCGTCGTAGTTATGAATGGCTTGTTGGACTCTCTCCAAGGTTGTTCATAACTATGATGGATATCAGCCCATTCGGAGATGGACCTACAATCTCCAAGTGATTTTGGGGTTTTTGAAATTCAAAAATGAATGGGATTTATAAATGTATATTGATGCATTTTAAAATCATTTTCATATATGCTCGCTTTGTATTTCTAGGTCAATAAATTGATCATGACGCCTTTGAATTTGCGCACTATTTTGGATTCGAACAAACCGACGGGCCTAACTTCGATCGGCTTAGAAACTCGAGAATTGTTCTCAAGGCGAAAAGCTTGCATATGTCCTTGAAGAGCCTCTTCCGATCCCTAAGGACGATGCAACCTGCATCAAATGTTGGTCTATCGTAAACATGTGGCGATTCTCGAGCCGGGCGAGTTGCATCATGCTAGCGGCGATGGTACCGAGCGCAAAAGCGCATGAGCATATGGATGCTAATACTATGGTCTTCCATCTTCATGAGTTGTTCATGAGCAAGCGAGATCCAAAGGTTCGAGGTCTCTAGGCTCCTCTTCACTACGAAGATGCAAGAAGGTTCGCCTCAGAGTGCCCAGGCTAAAGATGAACGGTACATCGAGCGCTAGCTACCCTCGGTTTTGTGATGGATCATGAGTTAAGTATTGACTTAATTCTGCATTGTTTGCCCAAGAGTTTCTCGCAATTTGTGATGAACTATCGGATGAACAAATTGGAATCCACCATTCCCGAGCTCCTCAATATGCTGAAGACTGTGGAGCCTTCAGAAGCATGAGGAGAAGGCGGTTCATGAAGTTGATTCTCAAAGAAAGGTTCTAAGAGGAAGGCAAAAGAATGTAAGAAAGGAAAGAAAAAGGCAAAGAAGGCGAACTAGAAAAGGGCACTTGCCATCACTGCGGGCAAGGAAGGCCACGCGAAGAAACTGCAAGATTTATCTTGAGTCCATGAAGAAGAAGAAGGCATCCGATGCCCCATCCTCTTCGTATCTTCGTTATTGATTGTCATTCTATTTCCTTAGACACTTGGGTATTGATAATCGGGTGTAGCTCACATATATGTAATGACATACATCTAAGGAATAGAAGAAGACTTGTCAGGGGAGTCAAATTTGCGAGTTGGCAATGGAGCAAAGGTCTGCGTACGCCATCGAACTTATTTGTCAAGCTCCTAGTGGACTAGTCTTGAATCGACAATTGCTATTATGTTCCTTCTCTAATAAAGAACATTGTTTCTATTTCCGCTTAAATAGAAATGGTTTCCATTTAACGCTTAGTAACAATTGTTGTTATATAACTTAAATGGCGACTTTTATGGAACCGAACTTCGAGTAATGGCATTTATACGCTGGACGATCCAAAGGACATTTTCAATATCGGCGAGCAACACGCTGCGGCTCGAAAGGATAATCACATAGACTTATATGTGGCATTGTCGCCTTGGCCATATAAGCAAGAAACGCATGTCCAATTACACCGATGTGGAATTCGGAATCGCTTGAATTGGATTCATACGATACATGCGAATCATGCTTAAAAGGCAAGATGACTAAGTTACCTTTACCGAAAAGGTGAACGAGTGAGAGTTACTAGGTCTAGTACATACCGATGTATGTGGACCTATGTCAACTCAAGCTTTAGGAGGCTATAATTTACTTCATTACCTTCAGATGATCACTCACGGTTTGGGTATGTGTTCTTGATGAAACACAAAGTCTCGAAGCCTTTGAAAGGTTCAAGAATTCAGAAATGAAGTAGAGAAACAACATGACAAAGTATTAAAATACTTGATCGGATCGAGGTGGTGAATACTTAAGTCAAGAGTTTCTTGATTATCTAAGAGACAATGGCATATTGTCTCAATGGACTCCGCCCTATACACCACATAATGGTGTATCGAGAAGGCGTCTTAGGACCTTGTTGGACATGGTCAGGTCAATGATGAATCATGCGACTCTTCCCAAGTCCTTTTGGGGCTATGCACTTCAGACAGCTGTTTACTTGTTAAACAGAAAGCCTACCAAGGTAGTCTCAACTACTCCATATGAGATATGGAATGGTAAGAAACCTCATGTATCTTACTTGAAGATATGGGGTTGTCCTGCTTATGTGAAGCGGACTGTATCAGACAAATTGGATGCTAAGTCTGATAAATGTCTATTTGTTGGATACCCTAAGGAAACAAGGGGTTACCAATTCTATCATCTGTGGAACAAAGGTGTTTGTTTGAGGCATCTTTGTGTTTCTAGAGAAAGAGTTTCTCTTGCAAGAAAACAGTGGGAGTATCGTCGAGCTTGAGGAGGCTCGAGAGACTCAAATAGACATTGATGAGATACCTGGTGAAGCACAACAGCCGACAACTCATATTGATGAGCAATCGGCTGGACCTATTGTAACACCACATCTTCGTAGATCTGGTAGAACACGCAATATTCCTGAGAGATATGGATTTCTCGTAAGTGAATCGAACGACGTGTTACTCATTGATGATGAGAGCCTACGTTATGAAGAAAGTCTTGACAAGTTGAGAAAGGGATAAGTGGCTTGGTGCCATGAAGTCGGAAATGGATTCCATGTATGAAAACCAAGTTTGGAACTTGGTTGACCCACTGAAGGCATAAAGCCTATAGGGTGCAAGTGGGTTTTCAAGAAGAAAACCGACATGGATGGTAATGTGATTACCTATAAGGCTAGATTGGTGGCGAAAGGATATGCGTCAAAAACAAGGTGTTGATTATGGCGAAACCTATTACTGTAGCTATCTTAAATCCATTCGGATGCTCCTGGCCATAGCGGCTCATTATGATTATGAGATATGGCGGATGGATGTAAAAAGCGGCTTTCCTTAATGGAAACACGCTCGAGGGGCGTGTATATGATACGACTGAGGTTTCACATCGGTTGATAAAACCAAGGTATGCAAATTGCGGCGATCCATTTATGGATTGAAGCAAGCATCCGAGGCTGGAATATCCGTTTTGATGAGACAATCAAAAGTTTGATTTCTCACAAAATCGAGCGAACCTTGTGTGTACAAGAAGGTTAGTAGAGTGCGATCGTGTTCCTAGTATTGTATGTCGATGACATATTACTTATAGGAAGCGATGTTTCAATCTTCTGATCGATTAAGGTTTGGTTATCAGACATTCTCCATGAAAGACACAGGAGAAGCAACCTACATCCTCGGGATTAAGATCTATAGAGATAGATCGAAACGGTTGCTTGGTCTTTCGCAGTCTACATATATAGACCGAGTGCTAAAGAGGTTTAGCATGTCAGAATCCAAGAAAGGTTATCTGCCCATCAGGCATGGGTACACCTTTCGAAGTCTATGTGTCGTGCCGCGAGAAGGCGAGAAGGATTTGCATGAGTAAGATTCCTATGCATCATCAATAGGATCTATCATGTATGCTATGTTATGTCACGAGGCCCGATGTATCGTATGCTCACGAGTGTCACGGCGGATACCGATCCGATCGAGAATGGATCATTGGGTATTTATTAAGGCGATCCTTAAGTACTTGAGAAGAACTAAGGATGTGTTCCTAATATATGGAGAAGGGACATGGTGATAGCGGGTATCACGGATGCGGCTTCGAGACGGACAAGGATGATTCGGTCTCGATGCGGATCGTGTTCACCTTGAATGAGCGCGATGAGTTGGAAAAGTTCCAAACAAGAGCGTAGCGGATTCTACCGCGAGGCGAGAATACATTGCGGCCGGGCGACAAAGGCGGTTTGGATCGAAGTTCATTTCATGAACTTGGTGTGATTCGGCCATTGTTGAAGCAATAGGTCTCTGCGACAACAATGGAGCAATTACGAAGAGCCAAGGTCTCATCAACGATCCAAACATGGCTATCATCTTATCGGAGAGATCATCGTAGGAGCGAAATACAAATCGAAAATTCCCTTTGAAAGGAACTTAGCGGATCCTTTGACTAAGGCATTACCTCAAGTAAGTTTGAGGGTCATGTTAGAGCTTATGGTATTGGATCGTAGCGATTGGCATTAGGCCAAGTGGGAATTACATTAGTAATATATGAGGAGATGTCCTAAGCCCAATCGCCTTATGTATGAACCCGTTTAATGATAAATGAAGATTCACTATTTGAGTATACATGTTTAATGTATTTGATTGGATCTTAAACTCATTTCTTGAATGTCACGATACGATTCACGGCATGAGAGAATTTGTGATTGGATCACAACTAGTGAGTATCTCTACATGTGTAATTGTGATGTATCGGAATTATCCTAGTCGATGAATTGATGGATTTGGACACCATCGATTACTCGAGACTAGCACGAGGTATACTCCTTGGTGTATCAAGCGGTGATTCTCCTTGGTTTGGAGACATTGTGATGTCGGAGTTAATCGTGGATGCTAGTTATGGTAACTAGTTCATTGGAGTGACCGGTAGTAAGACTTCATATGGTTCTCTGCATATATAGATATGTCAATGAAGTTCTTCTTGTGGCTTAAGTGTGATGTTCCTTTGACTTGCGGTATTCAAGTCATCTTGATCATGGAGACTTATGCTTTGACATCTTAAGCAAACATCTCTAAGGAGATGTGGACCGGGATGATTGGGTATAAGTCGAAGTGATCGAAGGTGTTTGAATAGCCTATAAAGATTCACCACTCCTTGCGAGGAGATGTATACCCATGGCCTCTCGTCGGATTGTTACTAAAGTCTTTGGCCAAAGCATTACATGTTTAGAGTAAGGTACTCTTGATACATGTGGAGTAACTAGAATCAGTAGGGCGAGGAAATGATACTTGAGCTAGGTGTGGCGTGAGTCGACCTAGTGAGGTGACACAATAGACCATGTCACTGAACCAAGTGGGTATAAGATGAGTGAAGGGAATGGGGCACGATTCATTGGAGCTCTTGAAGGGTTTGAGAAATAGTTACGGATCAACGTTGATCTTTTGGTTAATTGGGGATCATGATGTACTACTAGGTGCCACTCATGATCGTTCTATAATTAATGGTTAATTATAGGCGGCCAACATAAACCGAGAACCTATTTGGTCACACGCTGGAGTGTAATCCAAAGGATTTAAAGCGAGCTTGAGAATGGGATTCTCGGAGAGAAACTATGTTTGGTTGGACCAAACATAAGCGAGCATGAAATTGTTTGATCGCAATGGAAGCGTGGATGGGTGTCTTATGAAGACATAATGGATGAACCAAAATGGTTTGGTTCTAATCCAATGGATGAGAATAAACCAAAGGGTTTGGTTTATTTTAAACGAATGAACCAAAAGTTGGTTCGGTTCGTTTTAACTTAAAATAAACCATCATGGTTTGGTTTATTTTAACTTATCTTAATGGAGCGGGTTAACGGGCTTTATGGATATGATTCATTAACCATTAAGAGAATTAGTTCTCTATAAAAGAGGGTTTAATGGATAATTAAGCCCTAATCAAAAACCCTAGCCCTTGGAGTTGCCGCCCACCCCTTGAAGAAGGTTTTCGGCGCCAACCCTAGTGTGCCGCCGCCCAACCTCTTGTGCCGCCGTCCAACTTGTTGCCAGCGACCAAGCTTCAGCCGGTGAACCTCCGGCGACCCTCCGGTGATCTCCTCTAGGTTCGGTGATAAGGTGAGCTTCCATCTCTCCTTGGCCGGCCTCTATTCCTCCACCAAAAGCTGTCCAGTTTTTCTGGACAGCTTGTTTCTTTGTTGTCGGAGCGTCGTTTGGACGACGGTTAGTGCTCCGATAGCGCCTAACTTACCGGGGATTTGATCTCCGATAATCCTCTGAGGTGGAGGATGAAGGATTCGTCAATTGGTTGATGAATACCTCTCCGGAGAAGCGAGTTTTGAGAACTCGTTTTAGGATCCGAATTTGGATTCGGATCGTGATCATCTCTCGATCACGTCGTCTTCAACACGAGGCTAGTAACCCGTACGAAGATGAAGCTCGTGACTTAGCGAAGTCATCCCGAGGAGCTCGGCATGGATACGGATAGAGACGATTCTTACGAGGATCGTTCCGGTTGATGCCGTTCCCGCTACACGTCATACGGAAGGTATAACGTAGATAATTTTCTTTTATTGCAATTTTTAATTTACGGTTATGTCTACACTTGTTGTAATAGCATGCGTGTGTTGTGTGTGTTGTAATAAATATAGATTTATTATTTTTAATTGCTTCCGCTGTGCTCATGTTTACGAAACATGATCGAACACACACACGCCGCGGTGCCGGAAACCCAACAGTTCCAGCAACTAGACTGATCCAGGCGACTAGAACAGGTCCAGGTGACCAAAACAAGAGATAAAATTAATCATTTGAAATAAGATGCCACACCAGCATTCTAGCCACTTAGACTAGGTATGGGAGACTGGAAAAGAGATAAATTTCAATGACTGAAGTGGGATCAAGATTAAACCAGGAAGTGTTACATCGACATCCCAAGCGACTGGACCAAGTCCAGGCGCCTGGGAACTGATAAATCCTAGCTGAATTAGATCCGATCTCAATAAGCCGAAGGTTCTTGGAAAAGTCTATAATTAAAAGAAATTTCAGACATAAGCCCTAGACAATTAATTCCAAGTGCTTGTATGTGTTCAACTCTTGTGTTCAATGCTCAACCTCGGTGCAACATCTACGACTGTGTGTTTAGATTTCATCAATCTTAAGTCAGTATTGTTTTTAATTCTTGTATCATTTCTTTATGCAATTATATTTAGAGGATAGTAATATTGTTACCGTTCCTCATCTTTTGTAAAGAAACAAGTCTCTTATCTCCAACGAGAAAGAGACACTTAGTGGTTTGTAATTGTCGATTGATGCGAACGTACACGGATTTTCTCACCTCCTTTCAGCGACAAAAAATGTCCAGAAGGCTTAGGGTTCTCTCCGACCGCAACAGTAATAGAACATGAGTAGACAATACGAAAAATCACAGTAGAGAGCAAAAACACAAAGTTTTATGTGGTTCGGAATTCCAATTCCTACTCCACTGGATGAGCTCTATCGCGAGCTGCGATGCCAATACACTTTCACTATGAAACTTCCCCTTCTTGGAAAATAGTTCCAGAGGTGGAGAGAAACCTCTTACAATTTATACAACTTGCAAGATGTAAATCAAGGTCCACTTTCTTCGGGCTTTTCTCTTTTCAAGTTCGTCTTCTTCCTCCTCTCTTCTCCGGTGATGTTCTCCTCTTTTCAGGTTTGGTGGTGATGAGAATTGGAACCATGTCCCCCTCTTTCCTTCTTCCTCTGCCTTTTATCCTCCTCTCCTTTTCCTTTCAGCTATAACGTAACAAACCATTTCCATCACCGTCCACGTGGCAACCCCCCTTTTCCTGGAGAATCATTCTGTTAAAGAGATGAGGAGTGAAGGCTTCTCCGAATATTAGGCGGGGTCCCTAGTTTGTTATGTAACAAACCCCCATCCATGGACACTTCGGGAAACATCCTACCCCTTTTATTCACTCTTTCTTTCTTCGTTAAATAAACAATTAGCTCGGCTCCCCTCCCTACGGGATCTTCTTATTTTATTGCCCCCGAGGCATATCTTACTTATTAACATCTAGGTTTAGTCTAGCTCTTAAACTAAACACCTCAAACCTTTCATAATAACCCAAGTCGATTCCCAGACTCACTTACCGAGCCAACTCTCAGACTCACTTTACCAAACCAACTTCCAGACTCACTTGTGTTGGAGGATCAGTGGTCGGCTAGAGGGGGGTGAATAGCCTTCTTTATCGTAGATGGTAATCGCTTGCTAATCATCTACACTTAACAGTTAGCGCAATGGAAATAAAATAATAAAGACAATGCTAACAAACCGATGTAACGTGGTTCACAACCCTTGCCGCTAGTCCACGACCTGATTCGTTCAAGGTGAATCACACCTTAATCAATCCACTAATCTCTCCTTTGCACAAAGCTAGGTGGAGGTAACCTTTCTTACACAAGATCTCTCTTCTTACAATAGAATTGAAATAAGAGCAAGTAAAAAGAGTAGAAAATGTTTAGGGCACTTGGGTATAATTTAGAGTTGAAGCATTAACCCCCCAAGATGACCCAAGGCCTCTTTTTATAGAGAAGAGGTCATTCTTCTCATTGGGCAACTAGCAGTTAACTGATCAAGCCATCAGTCGACTGCTACTATAGTCGTTGCCTCGCAACGACTTCTTCCACATTGGATTCTAACCAATGGCTCCCACATCAGTCGACTGATGGAGCCAATAGTCGAGTGTCCGAAGCGAGCAGTCGACTCTCCAACGTTCTGTGCCCGAAACCCTCACGACCAGTCGATTGCTGCCATCAACAGTCGACTGCCATCCCTTGGTTGTCGACTGTTCAGCCAGAAACCAGACTCGAACACCAGTCGAGTCTTCATGGAAGTCAACTGATGTCGGAAAACACCCATCCGACACTTAGCCATTTGGCCAAGTTCACCTATGAGCTACCCCGTCTCGGGTTACAATCGCTCACTCTCATCTTCCCTTGGAGTCCCTCGCTTTGAAGTCCTCTTCATCCGGCCACATCCCTCGGATGCACCAAGTGCACAGCTTCGCAATATCATCCTTCGCGTCTCGCCCTGAAGTCTACTTCCTTTGACTTCACTCTAATGCTCCTCGTCCAGCGGTCCCTCGGATGCACCAAGCACATGACTTCCGCAATGCTATCCTTCACCCACTCAAGGTCCGAGTCATGAGATGGTGACTTGCCAATGCTTTCGCCATGTGTGAATTACTAAGTTCTGCACGACTTCAACACACATATTAAACCTATAATCAACCTAACTTAAACCCTTTGCCACACATATCAAAACACATCATTCATGGGTTGATTGCCCTTACAATCTCCCCCTTTTTGATGTGTGGAAACCTTGTTTAGGTTAGCTAAAACATAAATCAAAATTCATAAAGAAGGAAAGCATGTAAGACATGGATATCAAACTGAAGGTAGGAAACTTCGCTTCCCATTTCAACTCCAATCGTTTGTTCAAGGCGATCCTTTCTACGTCCCCGGATAAGAAAAAATTTATCCTTGACAAGAGGGATTACCCAAGCAACTGTTTCATCGTCGTGCTATTCGATTAGAGTAGTCACTTGAACAAACTTGTTGTTCAAGCAACCAACCTCTATTCTATGAATAACCGCGGAATAGACGATGTACGGATCACCGGCTTTTGTGTTTAAGTTCGGGGTCCAAGTTATATTAGCCACAAAATAGAATATATCATACATATATAATTGAAAACAATCATAAACATGTTACATAAGAAAATGGACAAGTATTATACCTCTCGATATTCTATCGTATGTCCTTCCTCCTTTTGGACGTCGTGTGGGCGACGATCTACCAAAAGTCGAAGCTCCTAGATCACCAATCTTCCTTCCTTGCTCGCTCCAAACAAGAGGAAGACTAAGAAACAAAGCACTTCTCCTTCTTTCAACCAACCACCAAGCTCCAAGCTTGGTGCTTGCCGCCGGCCAAGAAGGAGAAGAAGAATAAGATGGAAACCGGCCAAGACTCCAAGGGAAGACCCTAAGTCTTGTTTCCACCGGCCAAGGAGAAGGAGAAGGGCTGGTTTGGACGCTGACCAAGGGAGGGAAGGACTATATGGGCGCCAGCCACCAAGGAAGAAGATGAAGATAAGGAAAACTTTTCCTTATTTGGTGCCGCCAACACCTAAACCCTAATCCCCTTGCTTGCCGCCACTTGCCCTAATCTTATCTCTAATGGGATTCATCTTGCCACCCACCCCCTCCTCTCCTTTTATAGAGTTAGGGATAAGCCTTATTTTAATCTCCACCATTGGTTCTAGGGATTTAATCTCAACCGTCGGATCTAGAGATTTAATCTCAACCGTCAGATCTAGAGATTTAATCTCAACCGTCGGATCTAGAGATTTAATCTCTACCTTTGGATCTAGAGTTTTGTTTTCATCCATTGGATCTAGGCTTCTTGAGGTTTTAATAGGCTACAATAGGGACCATGAGGAGGAGTTGGATCTTGGCCACTCAATGGATCAAACCCACATAAAATCTGATCCATTAATGATAATCCAATCCACTAAAGGATTATCATTGATCTACCTCACCAACCCCCATAAGTTAATATGGGCTCCATATATTATTTGTACATTTTCCTCCCCATGTTTAAGATCTCGAATGTCCGTCGATTAATTAATTTACTGGCCATTAATTAATCAACATCTAACTCCATGAGTAGTACCACTCAACCTTTTCATCATGCCGGACCAAGTCCACCTGTAGGGTTTACATGATGAACCTTATGAGCTCCTCAAGGGGACATCAACATCCTAATATATAGGACACGGTTTCCTCCTATAATCAACGGCACACCATATAAATAATATCATTTCCCAACTTACCGAGCCTATCGATTTAATCTATAAATCTCGTTCATTGGTAAATCAAAGAAATGAATACTAAGTATATGTGTCCGTTATTATATCGGGATTAAGAGTATGTACAATATAATATCTAAGGTCCGATTCGATTATGTAGTCAGCAATAAATCGAATCACCTCTAAGTCGGTCCTGCTCAATACACACAAAGTGTACTAGTGTGATTATATGGTCAAGACAAACCAATACCAAATCACACTACAACCATACCAATGGTTTGTCCAAAGTCATCTCGATTGTGAGCCTTTACTTATACTTTACAAGGAGCCGATAACATGATCTCTCGTGTGACACCACACACCATGTTATCTACAATGTAATGTATTAGACAATATGCATCACCATAAATATGCAAACAATGATCATGTGATTCTTATTTCAAAATAAAGATGATCATACAAAAGATAGACTTTTTAGTATACATCCCAACAATCTCCCACTTAAACTAAAAGACTATGCTGTCCTCAGACTGTCATACATCTGATTCTCATTCCCTCCACATGCCTATCAAAAGCTCTCACCGAAAGCGCCTTAGTGAAAGGATCTGCCTGGTTATCCTCCGATGCAATCTTGGCCACAACAACTTCTCCTCTCTTTATGATTTCTCGTATCAGGTGGTACTTGCGCTCTATGTGTTTACTTGCCTTATGGGATCGTGGTTCTTTCGAGTTTTCAACTGCACCACTATTATCACAATAAATTGTGATAGTTCTGGGCAAACCAGAAATCCCATCCAAGTCCATCAAGAAGTTCCTGAGCCACACAGCTTCTTTGGCCGCCTCAGAGGCCGCCACATACTCAACTTCCATGGTAGAGTCCGCCACTCATTTCTGCTTGACACTCCTCCATACAATGGCTCCACCTCCCAAAGTAAACACAAAACCTGAGGTAGACTTACTGTTATCCCTATATCGATTGGAAGTCGGAATGTAACCACGAGGAGTAATTGGTTTGTCACGATAAACTAGCATATAATCCCTAGTCCTTCTCGGTACTTCAATATATGCTTTACCAGTCCAATGTCACACTGTCTGGATTACTCGATATCTTCGACCATGCCCATGGCAGCGGATATCTGGTCTCATAGCATAGCATACATACATGAGGCTTCCTCAAGCATAAGGAACCACCTTCATCTCCTCTATCTCCTTAGATGTTCTAGGACACATCTCCTTAGATAAAGGAACTCCATGCCTGAAAGGTAGAAAACCTTTCTTGGAGTTTTGCATCCTAAAACGATCCATAATAGTGTCTATGTATGAAGCTTGAGATAAGCACAACATCCTTTTCCTGCGATCCCTTATAACCTTGATCCCAAGGATGTGTCCCACTTCTCCCAAGTCCTTCATATCAAACTGTTTGGACAACCATACCCTTACGTCCGATAACACCTTGACATTGTTGCCAATTAACAAAATGTCATCTACGTATAGTACAAGAAATACCACTACGTTTCTGTCACATCTCTTGTATACACAAGAGTCATCCAGACTTTGAATAAATCCATAAGACTGGATTACCTTATCAAAGCGTATGTTCCAAGACCTCAAAGCTTGCTTCAATCCATAAATGGACTGATTAAGCTTATATACAAGATGCTCTTTTCCCTTTGCAATGAATCCCTCTGGTTGCTTTATATAGATGTTTTCCTCAAGACTTCCATTAAGGAAAGCTATCTTGACATCTATCTGCCACACCTCATAATCCATATGAGCTATAATTCATAAGAGAATCCGGATAGACTTAAGTATGGCCACCGGCAAAAAGGTCTCCTAATAATCGATGCCCTCTTTCTGAGTATACCCCTTTGCAACAAGCCTCGCTTTGAAGGTCTCAAACTTCCCATCTATTCCTCTCTTTCTTTTGTAGATCCACTTGCAACCAATGGTTTTTACACCATCAGGTGGTTCTACTAGCTCCCAGACCTAATTTGAATCCATAGATTCAATCTCAGCATTCATTGCACTTTGCCAAGATACCGCATCTTTATCTTGGATTGCCTCGTCATATGTCCAGGGATCAGGTTCATGTTCGCCAGGGACCAAATCAGAAGATTCTCCCAAGAACATGAATTTATCAAGCTGTCTAACAACCCTCCCACTACGATGAGGTATCACCTGTGTATCCTCTGTGACACGCGGTGCAGTGACTTATGGTATATCCTCTTGTACCGGTGGTACTGAAGAAGCTACTTCCCCTTTTAATTCCTCCAGAACAATCTTACTCATGGGCTTGTGGTTCATCACATAGTCTTCCTCTAGAAATATGGCGTTCGTGCTAACGATCACCTTCTGTTCTCTAGGACTATAAAACAAACCACCTTTCGTTCCCCTAGGATAGCCAACGAACATGCGTACTTCTGTACGAGGTTCCAACTTACCATCGCCTTGGCACATGTCTTTGGACTCCCCAAATCGAATATGTCTTAGACTAGGCTTTACTTGCCCGATCCGTAGTCGTGGGAGTAGACACTCATTTAGATGGAACCAAGTTCAGAATGTACACCGCCGTATATAGAGCATATCCCCGAATGAATCTGGCAACTCAGAATAACTCAGCATCGATCTAACCATCTCCATAAGAGTCATATTCCTTCTCTCTGCTACACCATTCTGCTGGGGTGTGCCAGGTGCAGACAATTGGGATTGAATCCCAGCCTCTGATAAGTAATTCCTAAACTCTCCCAAGAGGTACTCACCACCATGATCAGATCGTAGTGTCTTGATACTTTTACCTTGACATTTCTCTGCATCAGCCTTGAATTCTTTGAACTTGTTAAAGCATTCAGACTTGTGGACCATCAAGTAAATGTATCCATATCTCGAATAATCGTCTATAAAAGAGACGAAATACTCAGAACCACCTCTAGCCTGGATAGACATAGGACCACACAAATCAGAATGAGCCAATTCTAACACATCTTTGGCTCTATACCCCTTGACCTTAAAAGGCCTCTTGGTCATTTTACCCTCCAAGTAAGATTCGCAGGTTGGGAAATCTTCCACCACTAATGAACCAGAGGTCCATTAGCTATCAATCTTTAAATTCTTCTTAGATTAATATGACCAAGTCTTAGATGCCAAAGATCTGTTTGGTTCATCTTCGAAGGTTCTTTTCTCTTATTGGAATTAGAAGATGAGTTATTAACCTCTATTTGCATCGTGGGTGCTTTTAGTTCTAGTGTATATAAATTTCCTATCAATGCACTCGAACAGATAATGTCCCTATTCCTTTTTATAACATCTCTGTCATTAAAAGAAATAGAATATCCATCCATAAACAATTTAGAAACCGAAATCAAATTCTTTCTAAATAAAGGTACATAAAGGCAATTCTTAAGAACCAAAACTTTATTTTTCTCAAAAGATAAATAAACGTCTCCCACTGCAACAGCCGCCACCTTCGTGGCATCGCCCAAGTATACGATAATCTCCCCCTCAGCCAGTCGTCTGGTTTCCTGGAACCCCTGCAAAGTATTGCAGACATGATCAGTGGCTCCCATATCTACACACCAGGTGCCGGTAGATAACACCGCTAAACATGTTTCAACGACTAGACCAAAAGATATACCTTTGTTCTGCTTGCGATTGGGGCAGTCCTTCTTCTAGTGTCCAGTCTGCTTACAAGTGAAGCACTTGCCTTTCGGCTTCTTCACTCCTCCCTGAGTTCCTCCCACCGCCTTTGCTCAAGCTTGTTTCTTCTTCTTCTTGCCTTTCGGCTTAGAAGTAGAAACATTTTGGGTAACCATAGCATGCGCCTGAGCACTCCGATGAAATAGCCCCTCTACCGCCTGGAGTTCTGTCAGAAGCTCCGCCAACGAATACAACCTCTTGTTGATGTTGTAGTTCAGGCGAAACTGCTCAAAACTCCTAGGTAGAGATTGGAGAATGATATTGACCTGGGTTTCCCCATCGATCTCAGCTCCAAGGACTTCCAACTCATTCAAATGAGCCATCATCTTGAGAACATGATCCCTCATGGGTGTTCCCTCGATCATGGTGGTCGTCATCAAGTTCCTCATGGCTTCCTGCCTTGCAGCCCAATTCTGGTGTCCGAAAAGCTCTTTGAGATTGAGCATCATGTCATAAGCAGTGGGCATGGCTTGATGCTGATGTTGCAGTACATTTGACATAGATGCCAAAATGTAACACCACGCCATCTCATCGGCCTTGATCCACTTCTTATAACTCTCTCTCTCTTTTTCCCCAGAATCATCCGCAGGCTTAGGAGGGCACTCTTCGAGGAGTACATATTTGTATTCCTCAGCAGTCAAGATAATGTCAAGATTCCTCTTCCAATCAACATAGTTGGGTCTAGTAAGTTTATTCTCTTTCAGTATCATAGCAAGTGGGTTGAAAGTCATTTTGAAAGAAAACCTAAGAATCACATAGATCAAAACATTAGATTTCAAAAAATTATTGATTCCTCAAACAATAAAATTTTAAAATCAACCAACACCTCAAAACAACGAGAATATCGTATGCCACGATAGTGTGGACGTATACGAATTCTATATTTGTAAGAGGAGGTTTTACCCATTAATTTTACTATCTTGTAAACCTAACTTTTTGACAAGTAAAATTAATAGTTGGTTCCTCTTTGGCCCTACAAATAAAAGCAGTGACTCCGATGGGGAGGATACTTATATTTGTATCTAAGTGTTCACCATTACTCGGTACCAAGGTAATTATCTCGGGTTATGTGCCTTCCGATGGGGAAGTACACACGCTCCTTAATAATTTCCTATAACCATATTCGACCTTGTGATCCACAAACAAACTCATCCGATGGGGAGGAAGGCACTCAAAGCCGACGCACAAGTTTGTTTGCATCACATGTCAAACCATAATGGAGGTCGTGGGAATTTATAAAAATATCCCTCTCCCACTTAGTAATTTGAAATTGAGGAATTTTCTAGCCTACGACATGCATATCAAACAATAAGCAATAAATATGAAAAATAAAAGTTTTCCAACTATTATGGCTTTTGTCTTCAATATGTCTCCCGTCGTATCGCCATCTCGTCTGCTCCTCCTACGCCATGTACAAGCCATCCGGAGATCCGAGCCAAGACTAAATATTTTAATTTACATCCATCGATCATATACTCCACGAGGGAGTGTACATGAAATCTAGATCGAAAGTAAACTAAAATAAAAAGAGTGGCTAAACAATGTCGTATCTAATTTACAAAAAAATTGAATACTAGCCTCGTCAACTTCGAGGATTCAACAAAGTATACAATTACACACATACAATCACATACACACATATGGCCATAATAGTTGGATCCTATGCCTGCAACCAAAGAGTTAACCTACGCATATCCTACTATTATCCAGCACATATAATATATGAAAAGTATATAAAATAATTGAATCCTAAACACACAAAACCGGAAACCATGGCTCTGATACCACTTGAAGATAGGAAACTTTGCTTTCCACTTCAACTCCGATCGCTTGTTCAAGGCGATCCCTTCTACGTCCCCGGATAAAAAAAATTTATCCTTGACAAGAGGGATTACAAAAGCAATCATTTCATCGTCATGCTATTCGATTAGAGTCGTCACTTGAATAAACTTGTTGTTCAAGCAACCAACCTCTATTCTACGAATAACTGTGGAATAGACGATGTACGGATCGCCGACTTTTGTATTTATGTTCGGGGTCCAAGTTATATTAGCAACAAAACAGAATATATCATGCATATATAAATGAAAACAATCATAAACATGTTACATAAGAAAATAGACAAGTATTATACCTCTCGATCTTCTATCGTATGTCCTTCCTCCTTTTGGATGTCGTGTGGGCGACGATCTACCAAAAGTCGAAGCTCCTAGATCACCAATCTTCCTTCCTTGCTCGCTCTGAACAAGAGGAAGACTAAGAAACAAAGCACTTCTCCTTCTTTCAACCAACCACCAAGCTCCAATTTTGGTGCTTGCCGCCGGCTAAGAAGGAGAAGAAGAATAAGATGGAAACCGGCCAAGACTCCAAGGGAAGACCCTAAGTCTTGTTTCCACCGGCCAAGGAGAAGGAGAAGGGCTGGTTTGGACGCCGGCCAAGGGAGGGAAGGACTGTATGGGCGCCGGCCACCAAGGAAGAAGAAGAAGATAAGGAAAACTTTTCCTTATTTGGTACCGCCAACACCTAAACCCTATCCCCTTGCCCTAATCCTATCTCTAATGGGATTCATCTTGTCGCCCACCCCCTCCTCTCCTTTTATAGAGTTAGGGATAAGCCTTGTTTTAATCTCCACCATTTGTTCTAGGGATTTAATCTCAACCATCGGATCTAGAGATTTAATCTCAATCGTCGGATCTAGAGATTTAATCTCTACCTTTGGATCTAGAGTTTTGTTTTCATCCATTGGATCTAGGCTTCATGTGGTTTTAATAGGCTAAGATAGGGACCATGAGGAGGAGTTGGATCTTGGCCACCCAATGGATCAAGCCCGCATAAAGTCCGATCCATTAATGAAAATCCAATCCACTAAAGGATTATCATTGATATACCTCACCAACCCCCATAAGTTAATATGGGCTCCATATATTATTTGTACATTTTCCTCCCCGTGTTTAAGATCTCGAATGTTCATCGATTAATTAATTTACTGACCATTAATTAATCAACATCTAACTCCATGAGTAGTACCACTCAACCTTTTCATCATGTCAGACCAAGTCCACCTGTAGGGTTTACATGATGAACCTTATGAGCTCCTCAAGGGGACATCATCATCCTAATATATATGACATGGTTTCCTCCTATAATCAACGACACAACATATAAATAATATCATTTCTCAACTTACTGAGCCTATCGATTTAATCTATAAATCTCGCCCATTGGTAAATCAAAGAAATGACTACTAAGTATATGTGCCCGTTATTATATCGGGATTAAGAGTATGTACAATATAATATCTGAGGTCCGATTCGATTATGTAGTCAGCAATAAATCGAATCACCTCTAAGATGGTCATGCTCAATACACACAAAGTGTACTAGTGTGATTTTATGGTCAAGACAAATCAATACCAAATCACACTACAACCATACCAATGGTTTATCCAAAGTCATCTCGGTTGTGAGCCTTTACTTATACTTTACAAGGAGCCGATAATATGATCTCCCGTGTGACACCACACACCATGTTATCTACAATGTAATGTATTAGACAATATGCATCACCATAAATATGCAAACAATGATCATGTGATTCTTATTTCAAAATAAAGATGTTCATACAAAAGATAGACTTTTCAGTATACATCCCAACACAAACATGAATATCAACTCCCCCTTAACACATGCTAATCTCTCCCCCTAGCATGATTAACTTAAACCTAACCATTTCTCCCCCTTTGACACTATAAAAAACATCTAACATATGTTATATAAGCATGACATCAAACTTAGGGAAAGAAATTCACCAAAATCAGTTCAAAACCTGATAAAAACATGTTACTATTCTCGTGCACTGTACATCAATCGACTGAATCAGAGCATCAGTCGACTGAATCAGAGCATCAGTCGACTAGCACCTAATTTTCAAAAATTTTTGATTTTTTGAATGAACTTCAAAAATGCACCAGAAATTATAGAAAATTCAAAAAATCATGAAAATTGGGGAACATATTTCTCATGAATCCCTTTATCAGTGAAAAATTGTTTTTCATGAAAATTCATTCTATTTTTGAAAATAAGGCAAAAACTCAAAAGTTTGAAAATAACTCAATTTTGTATCAACTTGAAAGCTAGTTTTGCCTTGGAACCTTTTCAAAACATGAACTTGCAATTTATGAAACATGAAATGTTTTTAAGTCATTTAAAATATCCAACTATGATCTATAGACAATATGTCCATTGATCAAACATTTATTTTCTCTATAGTTGGTCTATGATTAATATGACATGATACATGTAAATGACCATCTAAATGTCATAAGCATTAGTGGACATTTGTATCAACCTAACAAATCACTAATGCTATGTTTTCAATCAAGTTAGCCTATAGTGAGTGTGAGATGAACCTAAAGGTATTTGTACTTAACCAAAATTTCATGCAATTCTACCCATGGTTAAGTATCTATATCCTAAAAACACCCAACATGATCATAAAATCATATAATATAAGTCATGATCAAATATTTTCAATTATTGCATATCATGATCATAAATCAAATATATTATTATGATTCTATATTATGATCACATTATCATCACCCAACACTTAATTCAAAAATCATCACCCACACCATCCTAAGTCAACCATATGATATGATATAAATAAAATCCACTATGGTTGACTAACCTAGGGTTTTTCTAACCCTTGAGGATTGACTTAGGAACCCAATATAAGTTCTTTCCTATAGGGTTCACTAAGTACTCCTTTGAGATCCATTTCCTAGCTACCATTGTATTTTTAGCTTGACCCCTAGCAATTAGACAATGGTAGGCCTTTTCATTTTTGTTCCCCTTATAGCCTAATCCTTTCTTATTGAAGCTAGCCCTTTGGCTCCCAATTATCATGTTCAAAGTGTTGGAGCCTATTGTGAATTTTTCTAAGGCCTTAGTTAAATGATCTACCTTTTCCCTTAAGGCCTTATTTTCCTCAATACATGCATCATTAACATTAAAAGGAATATAATCATCATGTGAGCATGCATCACTAGTCATAGAAGAAGAAGCATTATTATTAACATTTAAACATGCATTTTCTAACTTTTCTTCTAATTTCCTAATTTCATCAAGCATGCTTTTATTTTTATTTTTAGCCGTAAATAGTTCCTCAGTTAAACTCGAAATCATAGACATAATCTTTTTGGGAGGAAGATTCGTTACCTCACTTACCAAATCTCTTTCTTGTGATGCCGATGAGGTAGACGCTCCCCTTTCACCTGAGCTCTCCTCCTCACTTAAACTTCTTTCTTCTTCCTCGGAGGAGGTGGAGTCTAGATCTTCTATCGCCATTAAGGCAAGGCTTGTGAAGGCTTGATCTTCTTCCGATGATGAAGATGGATCATCCCATGTGGCCTTGTGTGCCTTAGCCTTCCATTTTTCTTTTGTTTTCTTTTCATCTTCCTTCTTCTTGCTCCCATTCTTCTTTTCTTCTTTATTTCTCCTTTCTTCTTTGCTTTTGTTCAAGAGGGGACAATCATCTCTTATTTGTCCCTCTCCTTGGCAATTATAGCATATTATCTTTCTTCTTAGCCTTCTCCTCCTATCATTAGATTTGTTAAATTTAAAATTTTTCAATGCATGCCTTACCTTCCTTACCATATATGCTTCCTCATTGCTATCCATTGATGAGGAAGATGAATCTTCGTCGGATGAGGAGGGTGGCATCACCTTCTTCTTCTTTCCCTTCTCGTCTATGACTGCTACTCCCCTTGATGGCTTGATTGGATCTTCTACTATTCCTTCAAGCCTAGACTCATGTAATTCCATAGTGGAGAAAAATTCATCTAGAGTACTTACCTCTAGATTCTTTGAGATATAAAATGAGTCCACCAGGGAACTCCACCTTGATGATCGAGGGAATGCATCAATTGCCTTCATGATCATGTCCCTATTGGAGAGCTTCTCCCTTACACTAGATAAACCGTTAAGAATTTCTTTAAAATGAGAATGTAAAGATGTTACCTTCTCCCCTTTATCGAGTTTGATATTATTGAGTTGGTAGTGGAGGACATCTCTTCTTGCTAGCTTGGCCTCGGATGTGCCTTCATGAAGTTCTACAAGCTTCTCCCACATCTCTTTGGCGCTAGCACATTCTCCTATTCGATTTACTTCTTGTTGAGGGAGCACATTGTATAAATGGTGCTTGGCCTTTGAATTCGCCAAGTACTCCTCTCTTTGCTTCCTTGTCCATCTCGATTTCTCTAGTGGCTCCCCTTCCTCATCCCTAGGCAACTCGAAACCATTTTTCATAATCAACATAATTTAAAAATTGGTTTCAAAGAATAACTCCATTCTCTTCTTCCACCAAGAGAAATCACCTTCAAATTTGGGTGGATGAATGTGAAGGGGGTTTAGCCCGGAAGCTCTCATACCAATTTAATGGTTTTATCTTATCGAGTCCATGAGGGGAAACTTTG
Organism: Wurfbainia villosa; assembly: GCA_025175895.1. Taxonomy (NCBI): domain Eukaryota; kingdom Viridiplantae; phylum Streptophyta; class Magnoliopsida; order Zingiberales; family Zingiberaceae; genus Wurfbainia; species Wurfbainia villosa. Next base: position 9,807,445 of record CM045991.1, on the reverse strand, counting down.
CTTCCCACTACACCTTGGTTGTTTGTTCATGGTGATCCCATCGATGTCCCCGGATTAAAAAATTTAATCCTAGACAAAAGGGATTTCTCAAACAACCAAGTCATCATCGTGCTATTCGTTTAGAGAGGTCACTTGAACAAACAAGTTGTTCAAGCGACCAACCTCTATTCTACGAGTAGCCGCGGAATAGACGATGTTCGGATCGCCGGTTTTTGTGTTTATGCTCAGGATCCAAGTATTATTTAGCCATATACAGATTTATATCATGCTCATAATTGAAAAACAAATACAAACATGTAACATATAAAAATTAGAGAATCGATATACCTCTCGATCTTCTAATGTATGACCTTCCTCCTTTCGGATGTCGTGTGGGTGACGCTCTACCAAAAGTCGAAGCTCCTAGATCGCAAATCTTCCTTCCTTGCTTTTCCAAAGCAAGAGAAAGAATAGAAACAAAGCTCTTCTCCTTCCTATGGCCAACCAACAAGCAACAAGGAGAATGCTTGCCGCCGGTCAACAAGGAGAAGGAGATAATGGTGGAAACCGGCCAAGACACCAAGGGAAAGCCCTATATCTTGTTTCCACCACCTAAGGAGAAGGAGAAGGGGTCTTTGGATGCCGGCCAAGGGCTGGGAAAGGGATGTGGGTGCCGGCCACCAAAGGAGAGGAAGAAGAAAGCAAACTACTTCCTTATTTGGTGCCACCCAAGCCTCCTAAACCCTAAGCCTCCAAACCCTAATCCTAGCTCTCCTTATGGCCGGCCATGGAAGTGGGGAAGAAGATTGGGATGAGCACAAGCCAAGGTAGAGGGAAGATGGAAGGAACCGGCCACACCTTTGGAGGAAGAAGAAAAGCTCCTCCTTGAGTTGCCACCCACCCATAGCTCCCAAAACCCTAGCCACCCAAACCTAATCCTAAACCAACTAGGATTCCTAGCCTCCAAAGGAAGCAAACCCTAATCCCCTTAAGTCATGCTCTATCTTGCCGCCCACTTCATGATCTCTATTTATAGAGTTGGGCTCAAACCATGATTTAATCTCCTCTATTGGTTCTAGGGATTTAATCTCAACCGTCGGATCAAGAGATTTAATCTCAACCGTTGGATCTAGAGATTTAATCTCTACCTTTGGATCTAGAGTTTTGTTTTCATCCATTGGATCTAAGCTTCATGAGGTGTTAATAGGCTACATTAGGGACCATGAGGAGGAGTTGGATCTTGGCCACCCATGGATCAAGCCCACATAAAGTCCGATCCACTAATGATGATCCAATCCACTAAAGGATCATCATTGATCTACCTCACCAACCCCATATGATAATATGGGCTCCATATATTATTTGTACATTTTCTCTCCATGTTTAAGATCTCAAATGTCCGTTGATTAATTAATTTACTGGCCATTAATTAATCAACATCTAACTCCTTGAGTAGTACCACTCAACCTTTTCATCATGTCGGACCAAGTCCACCTGCAGGGTTTACATGATGAACCTTATGAGCTCCTCAAGGGGACATCATCATCCTAATATATAGGACATGGTTTCCTCCTATAATCAATGGCACACCATATAAATAATATCATCTCCCAACTTACCGAGCCTATCGATTTAATCTATAAATCTCGCCCATTGGTAAATCAAAGAGATGACTACTAAGTATATGTGTCCGTTATTATATCGGGATTAAGAGCATGTACAAAATAATATCTGAGGTCCGATTCGATTATGTAGTCAGCAATAAATTGAATCACCTCTATGTCGGTCCTGCTCAATACACACAAAGTGCACTAGTGTGATTCTATGGTCAAGACAAACCAATACCAAATCACACTACAACCATTCTGATGGTTTGTCCAAAGCCATCTCAGTTGTGCGCCTTTACTTATACTTTACAAGGAGCCGATAACATGATCTCCCGTGTGACACCATACACCATGTTATCTACAATGTAATGTATTAGACAATATTGCATAACCATATAAATATGCAAACAATGATCATGTGATTCTTATTTCAAAATAAAGATGTTCATACAAAAGATAGACTTTTCAGTATACATCCCTACAGAATGTTGGAGCCAGCCATTGTAGTTGATTGTAGCGGCGGTGAGTCCGGTGACAATCTCCTCACTCTGATACCACTTGTTGGAGGATCGGTGGTCGGCTAGAGGGGGTGAATAGCCTTCTTTATCGTAGATGGTAATCACTTGCTAATCGTCTACACTTAACGGTTAGCGCAATGGAAATACAAATAATAAAAACAATTAAAAAGATAATGCTAACAAACCAATGTAACATGGTTCACGACCCTTGCTGCTAGTCCATGACCCGATTCGTTCCAGGTGAATCACGCCTTAATCAATCCACTAATCTCTTTTTTACACAAATCTAGGTGGAGGTAACCTTTCTTACACAAGATCTCTCTTCTTACAATAGAATTGAAATAAGAGCAAGTAAGAAGAGTAGAAAATGTTTAGGGCACTTGGGTGTAATTTAGAGTTGAAGCATTAACCCCCCAAGATGACCCAAGGCCTCTTTTTATAGAGAAGAGACCATTCTTCTAGTTGGGCAGCTAGCAGTCAATTGATCGATCCATCAGTCGACTGCTACTATAGTCGTTGCCTCGCAACGACTTCTTCCACGTTGGATTCTAACCAACGACTCCCACATCAGTCGACTGATGGAGCCAACATGAGTGCCGGCGGCGATCAACTCTCCAATGTTCGTATTTCGAAACCCTCATGACCGATGGTGATGTCATTAGCGATCGGCCCGATAATGTCGATTGTCATCCCTTGGCAGTCGACTATTCATCCAGAAACTAGACTCGAACTCCAATCGAGTCTTCAGTCAACTTGGAGCAGTCGACTATCATATCATGGCAGTCGACTGATGTTGCGAAACACCCATCTGACACTTAGCCATTTGGCCAAGTTCACCTATGAGCTACCCCACCCCGGGTTACAATCGCTCACTCTTATCTTCCCTTGGAGTTCCTCTGTCACACCCCGAGAGTATGTCGTGCAGAAAAGCAAACGGACGGCATCTCCCCTGTACGTGGCAACATATCCTGTTAATACAAGGCCCTTAGGTCCACACACAACATAATAAGAATATATATATCAAAACACAGTAGAAAATATAAAACCACATACTCATAACCACACATACTGACATACAATCAAAAAACCAACATAGGTGCACACCAACTGACAAGTCCACAGTACCAAACAGTACATAAAACATCGGACACAAAATAAAGTCCACAACATAAACCAAAATCCATGGGAGGCTCGGAAAAAGGAGATGGGATGGATCACTGGCGAAACTCCAATCCGTCACAAAGACTTCTACCTATTACCTGGGCGACAGAAAAACCCAGGGTCCGTGGTGGTGAGTATAACTCAACAGGTAATAAGGAAAAACATGCATATATCAAATATCACATGTAATTCAATAGAAAAATCTACAGGTACATCAGATAAACACCAGTAGGATAAACATATACATGCATATACGTTCTAACCAAATGACCAATGTAAAATGCAGACATACCTGAAAGTCTGCTATGCTACACCTATCCAACCTGAGCACATATCCATAATATATGTATATAACAGGAAATCTGGTCTAAACCATACAACATCATAAAAACTGGTCAAAGAATGCAATAGTCTAACCAACAAGTATATAGGTATCTGACACAACCATATAACATATGCGGATAACATGTATGAAGATGATGTTGGATCGATGCGGTTCGCTAGAGGGGGAGGGTGAATAGCGATAAAAACTTTTTCTCGTTTCTTTCGTTAAAACTCGAGAGAAAATTAATTGCAGCGGAAATGTAAAGTAAATAGAGACAAATAGGTTTTACTTGGTTCGTAGCCTTCGGCTACTACTCCAAGGCCCTAATGGTCCTTGACCACGCACGGAGGGCAAATACTAAACGAACTCCCTCTCGATGGAGATAGGAGTTAAACGAATACAAAAACTCGAGAAAGACTCAAGGTAGAGGGACACTCCCCCTCTCCTTGATATGATTTAAAGCTTGAAATAAAAACAACTTATACAAATTTAAAGATTATACCGACGACTTCAAAGATTAGAGGTTGAAGCTCTAGTCGTCGTCTCGGCAGCGCTTCGTCGTAGGGATGTCGGAGAGTCGGAGCATATCGGAAGCACTTGGAAGCTTTTGAATTGATGTAAAACCCTAGGTTTGGCCCTCCTTTTATAGCCTTTGAGCTCCTCATCGAATGGGTCTTTATCTAATCACAAATGGGCACAAAACCCCTTGAAAAATGGTGATAACTCTTGACTACTCAAGGCTGATCCTTTGACGGCGATCGGTGATGGCCATCATCGATCGTGATGGCACATCGATCGATTGCTTGACCAACCGGTCGGTGTTTGATGGCAGTCAAGTCCTCCAAGCTAGCATTCGACTGATGCTAGCTGCAAGGCAAGGTTAGCTCAACAAAAACATAATTTCGATGGTCGTCGACCATCCGATCTCGACCTAGACCATCTATAAGAAGTCTTTGGTCGGATCTACGCTTAAGATCATCCCCGTAAAGAGGATACGACCTTACTTATGCTCGCACACACGAGCTTACCTTAGTACTTACGTGTTGCTTTTGCTTCCGACCTTTCACTCAATTCCTTCGGCTCCCTCCGAAGTCTCTTGAGTGTCGCCCGACCACCGCGGCTTCCTCCGGGTGTTGCTAGCCTTCAGCTCCAGCATTGAGACTTTTCTGCACACTTGATTTAGCTCATGAGATAACAATATATGCTTAACTTTGTATCGTTTGCTATAATCAAAACTTAGGTTCGACTTAGGTGCCTACTGCACCAACAATCTCCCCCTTTTTGATTTATGGCAAACCCACATACAAAGTTAAGTAAATAGCAAGCATGAAGAGTAATAATGTGCATGAGAAACAAAAAATATGAAAATTAAGTTGGAGTAGTAAGGATTTTCTTCAAGTACTCCCCCTTGAGGAAACCTCCCCCTTGACCGAGGGTGAGTCTTGAAGAAAGACCTTAATCCTCCCCCTTGAGGGTTGCTTTAAGTAATTAACATTACTTAAAGTTGGCCTTAGTAAAATGTTTTAGTTAAGCCCTTTCTCCCCCTTAAGTAAAACATTAACGACATAAAGTTTAAAAAATAAGTTTAAGTAAAATGTAGACGGCACAAATAAGTTTAAGTTAAGAATTCTTTGGCCTTTTGGTAAAAGTTAACTAAGTTTTAACTTTTGCTTTAAATATGAAGTTTTAAATATGAAGTAAGAGTTAAGTTAGAAAAATTTTGACCCCTTAATTTTGGCCTTTTTCTCCCCCTTTTGTCGTATATCGAAAAGAGTAAGGGGTGTGTGGAAAACAAAAAGTGTTAAATTTAAAGTCCAAGCATGTTCCCCATTTTTTATATAAAAAAAATATACTGAAAATAAGCTCATCTATAAAATGTTCGACTCATATTTGGCTTGATTGATATGTAAGATCAACCAGTCCTGGTCAGATTCGGTTAGTATGTATGATTATACTCTGTGGTTCATAGCGATGCACTAGCTCTACATCTGGAACCAGGAGTAAGGTCCTAACATCTCACGCCCATCTACGTGGCTAAGTACACAAACACATTAGTCCTATGTGTTGTGAGATGTACTGGCTCCTTAAATCTATAGGTGCATGATATTTAAGGTATGTCCTATGCTAGTTCCATAAAAATAAAATTAAAGAAATAGTAGTAAGAACATATAATTTGCATATACCTATTCTATTACGCACATGCCCAATTTTCGTCTTAATAGACTAAATTCGGCTTCGGGTAGGGGTTTAGTAAATAGGTCTGCTAAGTTAGACTTCGATTCGACGTATTCGAGTTGTATTGCTCCGTTGGCCACATGTTCTCGAATGAAATGGTGTTTGACCTCTATATGTTTGGTCCTAGAGTGACATATCGGATTCTTTGTAAGATTAATTGAACTAATGTTATCTACATGAAGTTTAGTATTCGTAAAGTCTAACTTAAAGTCGCGGAGAGTGTGCTTCATCCAAAGAAGCTGCGTGACACACTCACCCATCGCGATGTATTCGGCTTCGGTGGTAGATAAAGCAACACAGTGTTGTTTCCTACTACACCAACTCACTAGACTCGAGCCGAGAAGTTGACAACAACCACTCGTGCTCTTTCTATCGAGCTTACTACCGGCATAATCCGAATCGGAGTAGATGATTAGTTCGAACTCCGTAGATCTAGGGTACCAAATACCAACGTTAAGTGTGCCCTTAAGATATCTAAGGATACGCTTAACTAGGGTTAGGTGTGACTCCTTAGCACAGGTTTGAAACCTGGCGCACATACTTACTGCGAATAGGATGTCGGGTCGACTCACAGTTAAGTATAGGAGACTCACTATTATGCTCCTATAGTATTTTAAGTCAATGGACTTACTTTCTAGGTCTTCTCCTATGTTAACATTTATCGCCATTGGGGTGTTTATTACCTTAGCGTCTTGCATTCCAAATCTTTTAATTAACTCCTTAGTGTATTTTTGTTGATATAGGTATATACCATCCTTAGTTTGTTTAATTTGTAGACCTAAAAAGAAACTTAACTCGCCTACCAAGTTCATTTCAAACTCACTTTCCATGAGTGAAACGAACTCGTTTAGTAAGGCTGAGTTAGAGGTTCCAAAAATTATATCGTCTACGTAAATTTGAGCTATGAATATTTCTTTACCTAAGGTTTTTACAAAGAGAGTTGGGTCAACTAAGCCTTGGTTAAACCCTTTTGACTTAAGATGGATTGGAAGTCTCTCGTACCAAGCTCGAGGAGCTTGTTTAAGTCCATAGAGAGCTTTCTTAAGTTTTAGAACATGGTCGGGTTTATCTAGATTTTCGAATCCGGGGGGTTGGCTGACATAAACTTCTTCTTTAATGTATCCATTTAGGAATGCCGACTTAACATCCATTTGAAACAGGTTAAATCCTCGATGTGCGGAATAAGCTAGCAACATTCGAATGGATTCGAGTCTAGCTACTGGGGCATAGGTTTCGTCGTAATCTAAGCCTTCGACTTGGCTAAACCCTTTGGCGACTAACCTAGCCTTGTTTTGTACTAGCTCCCCCTAGACCGTTGAATCGATTCGGTCTATCCACATAGTGGATTTGGTCCTTGGGAACCCAGTACGGGTTGGATCCTAGAGTTGAAATCAAAAAGTTCTTAGGGACCCATGCTTGGACATGTTTCCTATGTCGACTTACAATTGACATATACGACCTATTAGTCGTGTTTGAGTTAAACCCTAGTCCAGCCTTGTTGTACACGGCCCTTTGAGATCCAAGTAGGAGGTCAAGTCCTTTGGATCCCGAAGTGAACCTTTCCAACGTGTTCCTAAGATCTTCGACTTGACTTTTCAAAAGAGAGTTCTCAACTTCGAGCTTTTCAACTCGAGTTGAGTCCTTCTCTTGAACTCGACTAGTCGAAGAGGTTAGGGAGACCTCGTGTTTGAGGAGTTTAACCTCCTCAACAAGGGTCTCGACCTTGGACTCGGACTTAGCTAACTTCCTAGACAAAAACCTAACCGTATTATGTAAAGTATTAAATAAAGTTCGACTTACTTTAAGGGTATCTTTTGAACCGGATGCGTATCCGTGGCTTGACTTAAAGGTAGCTTCGTAGTCCGAGTCATCCTCAGGTTCTGACTCAAGTTCAAGCTCGGTCTCCGTGTCTGACTCAATTGATTTCGCCATGAAGACATGGTCTTCGTCTTCTTCGGATGACGCTTCTTCCCATGTCGCGTTGAGGGCCTTCTTGTGCTTAGGTGCTTGGTGGTTGAGCTTGGGGCACTCGGACTTGATATGTCCAAACCTGTTGCACTCATAACACCTAATATTTGAACTTTTAGGCTTACCTTGGTTGGGTCGAGTCGTGGTTCTCTTTCGTCCCTTGGCTATCCTTCGAGCTAGGTTCATTAGTTCGGCAGTCAACTCCGGGTCAACTTCTTCTTCAGACTCGTCTTCCTCCTCGGTTGGTGGTGGCTTGCTTGCGATTTTCTTCTTCTTTGAACCTGCAAACAAGGCTATACCCCTCTCGGGCTCCGAGTTAGACTGCTCATGAAGTTCAAAATTCGAAAAGAGTTCATCTAACCTAATTTTAGAAAGGTCCTTGGAGACCTTATAGGCATCGACCATGGATGCCCATAAGGTAGTCCTCAGAAAAGAGTTTAGGACATACCTTATAAGGTCACGGTTTTCGACCTTTTGCCTGATTGCGTGTAGATTGTTGACTATGTTCTGGACTCGGGCGTGAAGTTGTGTCACGGACTCGTGTTCCTGCATTTTTAGATTATACAATTTATTGAACAAAAGGTCGCGCTTACATACCTTGGCTTCATCGGTCCCTTCGTGTAGCTCCACTAGTTTTGTCCAAAGATCTTTTGCGCTTATGAAGGGGCCGACGCGATTTAGCTCCTCCTTGGATAGGCCGCATTGAAGGATTTGTGTTGCCTTAGCGTCGGCTTCGACTTGTTTTTTTTTGTCGCAATGGTCCATTGGTCATAATCCAAGGAGTCACCCACTTCATTAGTCGAAAGTGTGAAACCCGTTTGGATTATGATCCACATCTCGATTTGGGTTTTAAGAAAGCATTCCATCCGACCCTTCCAATAACGGAAGTCATCTCCGTTGTAAAACGGAGGTCGGACGGTGCTAAACCCTTCGAGATGGGCCATTAGAACAAAGAACACAAGGAGACGAAGGAAAAAAAACTAGCAACGACAAAAACACACAAAAAGTACCAAGACTCGCGTCTTGGATTAGTAGTGCGGGAGTAAATTTAACAAAGCGAAATAAATCTGAAATAAACAGAAATAAAAGAAAAATAAATCTGTGAAAAATGGCTAGATTGGTGGTTTCACCAAATCTTAGCAACCCCCGGCTCTGATACCAATTGTTGGATCGATGCGGTTCGCTAGAGGGGGGGGTGAATAGCGATAAAAACTTTTTCTCGTTTCTTTCGTTAAAACTCGAGAGAAAATTAATTGCAGCGGAAATGTAAAGTAAATAGAGACAAATAGGTTTTACTTGGTTCGTAGCCTTCGGCTACTACTCCAAGGCCCTAATGGTCCTTGACCACGCACGGAGGGCAAATACTAAACGAACTCCCTCTCGATGGAGATAGGAGTTAAACGAATACAAAAACTCGAGAAAGACTCAAGGTAGAGGGACACTCCCCCTCTCCTTGATATGATTTAAAGCTTGAAATAAAAACAACTTATACAAATTTAAAGATTATACCGACGACTTCAAAGATTGGAGGTTGAAGCTCTAGTCGTCGTCTCGGCAGCGCTTCGTCGTAGGGATGTCGGAGAGTCGGAGCGTATCGGAAGCACTTGGAAGCTTTTGAATTGATGTAAAACCCTAGGTTTGGCCCTCCTTTTATAGCCTTTGAGCCCCTCATCGAATGGGTCTTTAGCTAATCACAAATGGGCACAAAACCCCTTGAAAAATGGTGATAACTCTTGACTACTCGAGGTTGATCCTTTGACGTGATCGTGATGGCCATCATCGATCGTGATGGCACATCGATCGATTATGACCTTGATGATGTTTGACGGCAGTCAAGTCCTCCAAGCTGGCAGTCGACTGATGCTAGCTGCAAGGCAAGGTTAGCTCAACAAAAACATAATTTCGATGGTCGTCGACCATCCGATCTCGACCTAGACCATCTATAAGAAGTCTTTGGTCGGATCTACGCTTAAGATCATCCCCGTAAAGAGGATACGACCTTACTTATGCTCGCACACACGAGCTTACCTCAGTACTTACGTGTTGCTTTTGCTTCTGACCTTTCACTCAATTCCTTCGGCTCCCTCCGAAGTCTCTTGAGTGTCGCCCGACCACCGCGGCTTCCTCCGGGTGTCGCTAGCCTTCAGCTCCAGCGTTGAGACTTTTCTGCACACTTGATTTAGCTCATGAGATAACAATATATGCTTAACTTTGTATCGTTTGCTATAATCAAAACTTAGGTTCGACTTAGGTGCCTACTGCATCTATATATATATACTAATCACAATCATCCAAATATATATATATATATATATACACATGCATATATGTATATATATATATATATATATATATATATATATATATATATATATATATATATATATATATATATATATATATATATATATATATATATATATATATATATATATATATATATATATATATATACACATGCATATATGTATATATATGGCAATATGAAAAAATGCCACAAGTCATGGAAATGCAGCATGCATGGTCATGCCGGCTCACCCTAAAGCTACCACAACCCCAGTGTGGCCTCGGTGGCTCGACATGACAACTGTCGCAACTCAATACCAACCACTACTCTCAAGTAGCCGAGTGGGCAGTATGATCGAGTAGCATATAAGCATAAAGAGCAAGCTACTCGACGAGAGTCCCTGCTGTTGGCCACTCCGACAGTCACTACCCATGAGTGGTCGAATGTCACACACGTAGGACAACGACATGCAACTCCAACTACCACCATCTATAGTGGTAGAGTGCAACACCATAAAGCTCTGCCCTCACACCAGTTACTCCTCCTATGAGTAACCGTGAAGGCAGGATGACTGACGACCCTCTCAACCATAAGGGAGACCATGTCGCTAGCATGCATGCAAATGACATGAATGCTCTGTCACACAAATAGACATCCACCATAGAATCTCTATTCTACAGAGAGTCATACCAATCTGATCAATGTACTCTCTATCCTGCAGAGAGTCGTACTCAACTGATCATAACAAGCTAGGACCATCGGTCCATAGCGACACACTAAGCACAATTCACCTGACCATTTACACAATACATGATCGGTAGTAAACATGCAACCTAAGTGTATTAGAATTAACCCTACGTTCAAGACATTACCTACCCACAGATGACCTTTTGCCCAATTTATAATCAGGTCGTCATCCGTACTTCACTATTTGCACCTAACTAAACAATTCTAGGTTTACTTACATCACATCTGTAACTCCTAATCATGAAGTGAAATATGATAACAACAATAGAGCATAATAGGCCAAAGATAAAGTATCAAGCAAAAGAGTAAATAAGAGACCAACCTCTTTGTGTTTATGTTCGGGATCCAAGTATATTTACCCACAAAATAGAATATATATCATGCATATAATTGAAAAAAAAATATAAACATGTAACAAATGAAAATAGAGAATCGATATACCTCTCGATCTTCTATTGTATGACCTTCCTCCTTTCGGACGTCGTGTGGGCGACGATCTATCAAAAGTTGAAGCTCCTAGATCACTAATCTTCCTTCCTTGCTTTTCCAAAGCAAGAGGAAGAATAGAAACAAGCCTCTTCTCCTTCTTTCAACCAACCACCAAACTCCAAGGTTGGAGCTTGCCGCCGGCCAAGAAGGAAGAGGGGAATAGGTGAATGCCAACCAAAGCTCCAAGGGAGAATCCTAAGCCTAGGTTTTACCGGCCAAAGAGAGGGAGAGGGGCTGCTTTCGACGCTGGCCAATGGCGGGAAAGTGCTGCAAGGTCGCCGGCCACCTTGAGGGAAGAAGAAGAAAGGAAAGACCTTCCTTATTTGGTGCCGCCAAGCCCTAAACCCTAGCCACCAAGCCTTGCCGCCCAAAAACCCTAATCCTATCTCTAGTTGGATTCAAGTTGCCGCCCACCCCTTGCCCTCCTTTTATAGAGTTAGGGATAATCCTTGTTTTAATCTCCACCATTGGTTCTAGAGATTTAATCTCAACCGTCGGATCTAGAGATTTAATCTCAACCGTCGGATCTAGAGATTTAATCTCTACCTTTGAATCTAGAGTTTTGTTTCTATCCATTGGATCTAAGCTTCATGAGGTATTAATAGGCTACAATAGGGACCTTGAGGAGGAGTTGGATATTGGCCACCCAATGGATCAAGCCCACATAAAGTCTGATCCATTAATGATAATCCAATCCACTAAAGGATTATCATTGATCTACCTCACCAACCCCCATAAGTTAATATGGGCTCCATATATTATATGTATATTTTCTCCCCGTGTTTAAGATCTCGAATGTCCGTCGATTAATTAATTTATTGACCATTAATTAATCAACATCTAACTCCATGAGTAGTACCACCCAATACTTACATCACAAAGAGTAAAGAAGTGGATCAAGGCCGATGAGATGGCACGGTGTTACATTTTGGCATCTATGTCAAATGTACTGCAACATCAGCATCAAGCCATGCCCACTGCTTATGACATGATGCTCAATCTCAAAGAGCTTTTCGGACACCAAAATTGGGCTGCAAGGCAGGAAGCCATGAGGAACTTAATGACGACCACCATGATCGAGGGAACACCCGTGAGGGATCATGTTCTCAAGATGATGGCTCATTTGAATGAGTTGTAAGTCCTCGGAGCTGAGATCGATGGGGAAACCCAGATCGATATCATTCTCCAGTGTCTATCTAGGAGTTTTAAGCAGTTTTGCCTGAACTACAACATGAACAAGAAGTTGTATTCGTTGGCGGAGCTTCTGACAAAACTCCAGGCGGCAGAGGGGCTATTTCATCAGAGTGCTCAGGCGCATGCCATGGTGACCCAAAAGGTTTCTACTTCTAAGCCGAAAGGCAAGAAGAAGAAGAAACAAACTAGGGTGAAGGCGGTGGGAGGAACTCAGGGAGGAGTAAAGAAGCCGAAAGGCAAGTGCTTCACTTGTAAGCAAACTGAACACTGGAAGAAGGACTGCCCCAACCACAAGAATAACAAAGGTATATCTTTTGGTCTAGTTGTTGAAACATGTTTAGCGGTATTATCTCTAGCTGGTGTGTAGAATCGGAGCCCGATCATGTCTGCAATACTTTACTGAGGGTTCGAGAAACCAGATGGTGGTGAGGAGATTACCGTGTACTTGGGCGATGCCACGAAGGTGGTGGCGATTATAGTGGGAGACGTTTATTTATCTTTTGAGAAAAATAAAGTTTTGGTTCTTAAGAATTGCCTTTATGTACCTTTATTTAGAAAGAATTTAATTTCGGTTTCTAAATTGTTTATGGATGGATATTCTATTTCTTTTAATGACAGAGTTGTTATAAAAAGGAATAGGGACATTATCTGTTCAGGTGCATTGATAGGAAATCTATACACACTTGAACCAAAACCTCCCACTATGCAAATTGAAGTTAATAACTCATCTTCTAATTCCAATAAGAGAAAAGAACCTTCGAAGATGAACCAAACATATCTTTGGCATCTTAGGCTTGGTCATATTAACCTATGCAGAATTCAAAGGTTGATAGCTGATGGACCTTTGGGTTCATTAGTGGTGGAAGATTTCCCAACCTGCGAATCTTGCTTGGAGGGCAAAATGACCAAGAGGTTTTTTAAGGCCAAGGGGTATAGGGCCAAAGATGTGTTAGAATTTGTTCATTCTGATTTGTGTGGTCCTATGTCTATCCAGGCTAGAGGTGGTTTTGAGTATTTCATCTCTTTTATAGATGATTATTCGAGATATGGATACATTTACTTGATGCGCCGCAAGTCTAAATGCTTTGACAAGTTCAAAGAATTCAAGGATGATGCGGAGAAACGTCATGGTAAAAGTATCAAGACACTACGATCTGATCGTGGTGGTGAGTACCTCTTGGGAGAGTTTAGGAATTACTTATCAGAGACTGGGATTCAATCCCAATTGTCTACACCCAGCACACCCTAGCAGAACGGTGTAGCAGAGCGAAGGAATAGGACTCTTATGGAGATGGTTAGATCGATGATGAGTTATTCTGAGTTGCCAGATTCGTTCTGGGGATATGCTCTAGATACGGCAATGTATATTCTGAACTTAGTTCCATCTAAATCAGTGCCTTCTACTCCCACAGAATTGTGGACTGGGCGAAAGCCTAGTCTAAGACATATTCGGATTTAGGGGAGTCCAGCACATGTGCTGAAGGCAGATGCTGGTAAGTTGGAACCTCGTACAAAAGTACGCATGTTCGTTGGCTATCCTAGAGGAACGAAGGGTGGTTTGTTTTATAGTACTAGAGATCAGAGGGTGATCGTTAGCACGAATGCCAGATTTCTAGAGGAAGACTATGTGATGAGCCACAAGCCCAAGAGTAAAATTGTTCTAGAGGAATTAAAAGGGGAAGTCACTTCTTCAGTACCACCGGTACAAGAGGATATACCACAAGTCACTGCACTGCATATCACAGAGGATACACAGGTGATACCTCATCGTAGTGGGAGGGTTGTTAGATAGCCTGATAGATTTATGTTCTTGGGAGAATGTTCTGATTTGGTCCCTGGCGAACATGAATCGGATCCCTGGACATATGACGAGGCAATCCAAGATAAAGATGCAGTATCTTGGCAAAGTGCAATGAATGCTGAGATTGAATCTATGGATTTAAATAAGGTTTGGGAGCTAGTAGAACCACCCGATGGTGTAAAAACCATTGGATTCAAGTGGATCTACAAAAGAAAGAGAGGAATAGACGAGAAGGTTGAGACCTTCAAAGCGAGGCTTGTTGCGAAGGGGTATACTCAGACAGAGGGTATCGATTATGAGGAGACCTTTTCGTCGGTGGCCATGCTTAAGTCTATCTGGATTCTCTTATGCATCACAGCTCATATGGATTATGAGGTGTGGTAGATGGATGTCAAGATAGCTTTCCTTAATGGAAGTCTTAAGGAAAATATCTATATGAAGCAACCAGAGGGACTCATTGCAAAGGGCAAAGAGCATCTTGTATGTAAGCTGAATCGGTCCATTTATGGATTGAAGTAAGCTTCGAGGTCTTGGAACATCCGATTTGATGAAGTAATCCAGTCTTATGGATTTATTCAAAGTCCGGATGAGTCTTGTGTATACAAGAGATGTGACATAAACGTAGTGATATTTCTTGTACTATACGCAAATGACATTTTGTTGATTGGTAACAATATCAAGGTGTTATCGGACGTAAGGGTATCGTTTCCAAACAGTTTGATATGAAGGACTTGGGAGAGGTGGGACACATCCTTGGGATCAAGGTTATAAGGGATCACAGGAAAAGGATGTTGTGCTTATCCCAAGCTTCATACATAGACACGATTATGGATCATTTTAGCATGCAAAACTCCAAGAAGGGTTTTCTACCTTTCAGGCATGGAGTTCCTTTATCTAAGGAGTTGTGTCCTAGAACATCTGAGGAGATAGAGGAGATGAAGGCGGTTCCTTATGCCTCGGCAATAGGAAGCCTCATGTATGCAATGTTATGCACGAGACCAGATATCTGCTTTGCCATGGGCATGGTCAGCAGATATCAGAGTAATCCAGGACAGGGACATTGGATTGCGGTAAAGCATATATTGAAGTATCTGAGAAGGACTAGGGAGTATATGCTGGTTTACCAGGCAGACCAATTACTCCCTGTGGGTTACACGGATTCTGACTTCCAATCTGATAGGGATAACAGTAAGTCTACCTCAGGTTTTGTGTTTACTTTGGGAGGTGGAGCCATTGTATGGAGGAGTGTCAAGCAGAAATGCGTGGCGGACTCCACCATGGAAGCTGAGTATGTGGAAGCCTCTGAGGCAGCCAAAGAAGTTGTGTGGCTCAGGAACTTCCTGATGGACTTGGTTGTGATTCCTGATTTGCCCAGAACTATCACAATTTATTGTGATAATAGTGGTGCAGTTGTAAACTCGAAGGAACCACAAGCCTATAAGGCTAGTAAACACATAGAGCGCAAGTACCACCTGATACGAGAAATCGTAAAGAGAGGAGAAGTTGTTGTGGCCAAGATTGCATCGGAGGATAACCTGGCAGATCCTTTCACTAAGGCCCTTTCGGCGAGAGCTTTTGATAGGCATGTGGAGGGAATGGGGATCAGATGTATGGCAGTTTGAGGATAGCATTGTCTTTTACTATAAGTGAAAGATTATTGGGATGTATACTGAAAAGTCTATCTTTTGTATGAACATCTTTATTTTGAAATAAGAATCACATGATCATTGTTTGCATATTTTTATGGTTATGCATATTGTCTAATACATTACATTGTAGATAACATGGTGTGTGGTGTCACACGGGAGATCATGTTATCGGCTCCTTGTAAAGTATAAGTATAGGCTCACAACTGAGATGGCTTTGGACAAACCATTGGTATGGTTGTAGTGTGATTTGGTATTGGTTTGTCTTGACCATAAAATCACACTAGTACACTTTGTGTGTATTGAACAGGACCGACTTAGAGGTGATTCGATTTATTGCTGACTACATAATCGAATCAGACCTCAGATATTATATTGTATATACTCTTAATCCCGATATAATAACGGGTACATATACTTAGTAGTCATTTCTTTGGTTTACCAATGGGCGAGATTTATAGATTAAATCGATAGGCTCGGTAAGTTGGGAAATGATATTATTTATATGGTGTATCATTGATTATAGGAAGAAATCGTGTCCTATATATTAGGATGATGATGTCCCCTTGAGGAGCTCATAAGTTTCATCATGTAAACCCTGCAGGTGGACTTGGTCCAGCATGATGAAAAGGTTGAGTGGTACTACTCATGGAGTTAGATGTTGATTAATTAATGGTCAATAAATTAATTAATCGACGGACATTCGAGATCTTAAACACGGGGAGAAAATATACATATAATATATGGATCCCATATTAACTTATGGGGGTTGGTGAGGTAGATCAATGATAATCCTTTAGTGGATTGGATTATCATTAATGGATCAGACTTTATGTGGGCTTGATCCATTGGGTGGCCAATATCCAACTCCTCCTCAAGGTCCCTATTGTAGCCTATTAATACCTCATGAAGCTTAGATCCAATGGATAGAAACAAAACTCTAGATCCAAAGGTAGAGATTAAATCTCTAGATCCGACGGTTGAGATTAAATCTCTAGATCCGACGGTTGAGATTAAATCTCTAGAACCAATGGTGGAGATTAAAACAAGGATTATCCCTAACTCTATAAAAGGAGGGCAAGGGGTGGGCGGCAACTTGAATCCAACTAGAGATAGGATTAGGGTTTTTGGGCGGCAAGGCTTGGTGGCTAGGGTTTAGGGCTTGGCGGCACCAAATAAGGAAGGTCTTTCCTTTCTTCTTCTTCCCTCAAGGTGGCCGGCGACCTTGCAGCACTTTCCCGCCATTGGCCAGCGTCGAAAGCAGCCCCTCTCCCTCTCTTTGGCCGGTAAAACCTAGGATTAGGATTCTCCCTTGGAGCTTTGGTTGGCATTCACCTATTCACCTCTTCCTTCTTGGCCGGCGGCAAGCTCCAACCTTGGAGTTTGGTGGTTGGTTGAAAGAAGGAGAAGAGGCTTGTTTCTATTATTCCTCTTGCTTTGGAAAAGCAAGGAAGGAAGATTAGTGATCTAGGAGCTTCAACTTTTGATAGATCGTCGCCCACACGACGTCCGAAAGGAGGAAGGTCATACAATAGAAGATCGAGAGGTATATCGATTCTCTATTTTCATTTGTTACATGTTTATATATTTTTTTCAATTATATGCATGATATATATTCTGTTTTGTGGCTAAATATACTTGGATCCCGAACATATACTGGCGATCCGTACATCATCTATTCCGTGGCTATTCGTGGAAAAGAGGTTGGTCGCTTGAACAACAAGTTTGTTCGAGTGACTACTCTAAATGAATAGCACGACGATGACAAGGTTGCTTGGGCAATCCCACTTGTCAAGGATAAATTTTTTTTATCCGAGGACGTAGAAGGGATCGCCATGAACAAGCGACTAAGTCGAAAGGGGAAGCGAAGTTTCCCCTCACCAATACATCCTGCACAATCAAACATTATGGTTAAGTGCAAGCACACAACAATATTCAAATTAACTACTACGTCGTTCTTGTATTCATATCCTTTAACGAATACGAATTAGAAACCCCTAATTATCCAAGGCCGATTCACTATAACCAACCTTCACATTATACCCTCAACTGGTACGGTTTACACCATAGTAAAACCCACCGTATCCAATTAGCGAAAATGCTAACTTACAACATTCAATTCCATACACAATTCAATAGCACAACCAACTATAGATCAATATACTCCTTTCTTCATAAATCAATCCACCACAACCCTCACAACTCCCAATTTCACCAATTTAGGGATCTAACCATCCTAATTGAAGTCCTCATCGCAATCCCAGCTCCACTCACAGCTATTCCCAGCCATAATCACAACCCCGCTCAACCCACCATTACACCCAATTAGGGATCTAATCACCCTAATTGGAATTCTCCACTCACTCTTCTCACACAATCGACCAATCTCTAACTCATAGCCGATTCACCCCACTGCACAGCCCCCTTTGAGACCCAAGATCGATACCAACACCACACAGAACACCCATCAGACCGTTCACAGTCGACCAACTCCAATCACAACCACAACAACGAAAGAAAATTCAATATTACCCATAGTAATCCAACGAATCGAACTGGACTGACAGAACAAAAGGAAGTGGATCATGCTTACCAACAATTGGAGTCTCACCGGCAGCAAATCCCCAAGACCGGTAGAAAACCCCTCCTATTTTATATTCACCGGTTCTGCCCAAATCAACAGATTAGGTCACACGAGCGAAAACATGGCTAGGAGCTCTATTTTCGTCCAAAGTAAAGAGATAATCAAATCTTACCTAGCTCCGGTGCTGATTGGCAACAAAGATCAAAAATTGCATGGCTACCTACAACCGAAAAGTCACCAAATCCAAGCTTCCAGCCCGTTTGGGGAGGCTGTCGAGCTTGCCGACCGTCGCTTGCAGAGGGGAGGGACGCGAGGAAGAAGAGGTTGCTTGGCACCACAGCGGTCGTGGCAGGGATCGACTCGGTGGTGCTCTACAACCTACGAGTGTTCAAAAAGGTAGGGATCCGAGAGGAGAAGGTGATGAGGTGCAGTGAAGATGAGGTGTTGTGGAACGATAAAGGACGAAGGAGAAAACTGCAGTGGAGAGGAATGGTCGGACGGCGAGAAACACCCGTGAGGATGAAGAGCTGCGTGCGGTGAGGGAAGCGTCAAACGGTTTGGCGTTAAGAAGGGGAAATGGGTTGGGTTTGATAACGGGTTGGATCTAATAACCCTATAAGATGTAAATCTAATTTCAATTAAACCCCTTTAAGACTATTAAATCTCTCTCCGCAAATTGCCTTAGAAATTTCCATTTAAGTTCAGGAAAATTTCTAAAAATTCTTGGAAAATTCCATAGGGTATTCTCCTAATTACCAAACATTATTATTATTTATTTTATTTTATTTTATGTTTTTATGTGGTATTTTACATTCTCCCTCACTTATTAAAATTTGGTCCCTAAATTTCATACTTAAATGCGAAAATTAATTCAAGCAAGTTTCTGAAATAACCACATACCTCAAATAAACAGATGAGGGTATCGAGCTCGGATAGTATCTTCCAGCTCCCATGTAACCTCTTCATCAGTATGATGCTGCCATCTAACCTTTACGAGTCGGATGGTTTTGTTTCGTAACTGTCGCTCATTGCGACCAAGAATCCGCACTGGAATCTCCTCATAAGTCGCATTCGCCTGTAGTGGTATTGGAACCTCTTTCAGAACATGATCAGATCGCAGCACGTATTTCCTTAGCATAGAAACATGAAATACATTGTGAACACCCACAAGTGTCGGAGGTAAAGCCAACTGATAAGCTACACCTCCAATTTGCTCCAATATATCAAATTGACCAATGTAGTGTGGAACTAATTTTCCTTTCAACCCAAATCTCTTGACTCCTTTAGTGGGTGACACTCATAGGAATACATGGTCCCTGACTGAGAATTCCAAAGGCCTTCACCTCCAGTCCGCATAACTCTTCTGTCGAACCTGTGCCTTAGATAACCGTCGCCTGATCACTCGCACAAACTCTGCATCATGCTGAATACTCTGTGGCCCCAGCAATTGTCGCTCCACAACCTCCTCCCACAACACGAGAGATCTACAGGGTATACCGTATAATGTCTCGAAAGGAGTCATCTGAATAGAAGAGTGGTAGCTGTTGTTATAGGCAAATTCCACTAAAGGAATGTGATCCTCCTAACTTCCCCCGAAATCCATGACACACGAACTCAATAAGTCCTCCAATGTCTGAATGGTACGTTCGGACTGTCCGTCTGTCTGCAGATGAAATGTTGTATTGAGTCGAAGCTCTGTGCCCATGACCTACTGCAGACTCTGCTAGAACCGTGAAGTAAATCACAGATCTCTATCAGATATGATACTCAAAGGTACGCCATGCAATCTGATAATCTTCCGGGAGTACAATTCCGCTAGACGATCCAATGAGTCCATCCCACGAATAGGAAGGAAGTGAGCTGATTTGGTTAACCGATCCACGATCACCCAAATCGCATTATGTCCTTTATGGGTTCTAGGCAATCTCGTTACGAAGTCCATAGTGATATTCTCCCACTTCCATTCTGGGATCAAAATTTCCTGTAACAATCCCGTGGGTTTCTGATGTTCATCCTTCACCTGCTGGGATACTAGACATCGAGAAACAAAGTCCGCAATATCTCTCTTCATACCGTTGCACCAGTATAAGCGCTTTAAATCTCGGTACATCCGAGTACCACCAGGATGTATAGCAAATCTCGAATGGTGGGCTTCATGTAGCAACTCCTCCTTAACTAGATGCGTGTCAGAAACACATAATCGTTAACGGAAACGAAGTACTCCATTATCGTCGCTCGAGAAATCTGTCTAAGGTTCTGAGGCTATCGTGTTGTACAAGAACTACAGATGTTGGTCACTGACTTGTGCTTCCTTGATCCTCTCGGCAATAGCGAACTCGACAACCAAAGATACTAATACTCCCTGAGATGTTTGACCATGTTCCGACAATCCTAACTCTGAGAACTGTCGAACTAGATCAGTAACTACTGTCAGATGACTGACCAGAACTCCACGAGACTTCCTGCTTAGCGCATCTGCTACCACATTAGCTTTTCCCGGATGATAATGGATTATGCAGTCGTAATCCTTCAGATATTCCATCTACCATCTCTGTCTCAGATTCAATTCTTTCTGTGTGAACAGATACTTCAGACTTTTATGGTTTGTGTAGATCTCAAAAGTAATCCCATACAAGTAGTGCCTCCATATCTTCAATGCGAAAATGATGGCTGCTAACTCCAGATCGTGCACTGGGTAATTTCTCTCGTGATTCTTTAGTTGACGGGAGGCATAAGATACCACACAGTTGGACTGCATCAAAACTGCACCCAACCCTTGGATAGAAGCATCCGTATATAGAACCATCCCATCAACACCAAAAGGAATCACTAAGATTGGTGCAAACACTAGCCGTCGCTTAAGCTTCTGGAAGCTAGTTTCACAAGCCTCTGACCAGGTGAATTTGACCCCTTTCTAGGTCAGGCGAGTGAGTGGCATGACAATACTTGAGAATCCCTCCACGAATCTCTAATAATACCCAGCCAGACCAAGGAAACTACGAACCTCCTGAACTGATTTTGGCTGCTCCCAACTTGTAATCGCCTCAATTTTCTAGGAATCTACAAAAATACCTCTGTTGGACACTACATGTCCAAGAAAACTCACTGAGGATAACCATAACGCACACTTGCTAAACTTGGCATACAACTGCTCCCGCCGTAACGTCTCCAACACTATCCGCAGATGTTGTTCATGCTCCTCCTCGGATCGAGAATAAATCAATATATCATCAATGAACACTATCACGAACTGATCTATATACCTCAGAAATATCCGGTTCATCAAGTCCATAAATGCAACTGGGGCATTCATGAGATCCAAAGGCATCACTAGAAACTCGTAATGCCCATAATGGGTGCGGAACGCTGTTTTTTGAACATCCTCATCTCTTATCCGAAGATGATGATATCCTGAGTGCAGATCAATTTTAGAATACACACCTGTATCCTTAAGCTGATCAAACAAATCTTCAATCCTCGACAGTAGATATTTGTTCTTAACTGTGATTGCATTCAGTTGTCGATAGTTAATACATAACCGCAACGATCCATCCTTCTTTTTGACAAAGAGTACCGGAGCTCCCCATGGTGAAACACTAGGGGGAATGAATCCATTATCCAGCAACTCCTACAGTTGAACTTTAAGTTCATTCAGTTCTTTTGGCGCCATCCAATAAGGAGGTTTCGATATTTGTGTGATTCCTGGAATCACCTCTATCACAAATTCCACTTGCCTAGGAAGTGGCAAGCCTGGAAGTTCCTCGGGAAAACATCCGAATACTCTCGGACTACTCGCACATCAGAGAGGGGTGGTAGTCCTTTGTTCTCAACTTTGACTAGAGATAGTAAATAACTCTGACAACCCTGGCCCAATAACTTATGAGCCTATAAAGTCGATATAATGGATAACCCATCATCTCTAGTACCAACAAATTTCCACGCAGGTTGATCTAGTGGTTGAAAAGTCACTATTCTCGCTCTGCAATCCACTGTGGCGTAATAAGTGGCCAACCAGTCAATATCAAGAATGATATCAAATTCCACCATCTCTAACACCTGGAGGTCCACTGTAAGGATATGCTCGTCAAAAACTAATGGGCAACCTTTGATTTCTTGGTGGCTAGTCAGCACCTCTCCTGATGGCAAGGATACTACTAACCCACAAAAATGAACCATCGAGATCCTTCCAACTCTACCTAGAAATATTCTAGATACGAATGAATATGAACTACCGATATCAATCAAAGTATCAGCGTATATAGAATAAACTAAAATCATACCCCGTATGATTGATCCCTCAACCCACTGCGCCTCATCTCCGTTGATGGCATAAACTCGTCCAGTCTTCATATTTGTCGGCTGCATCCTTGATGAAGTAGTAGTGTGCCTCCACTCTGACTGAGTTTGACTCTGAGGTATTGGAGACTGAGTCGCTGGTGCAGGCATAAGATAACCTTGAGAGTTGGTTGGTAACATCGGCGGTGCAGATACCCCTGGATAGTAGATTACTGAAGATGTAGGATATTGGATAGTCGTCGGCATCACTGAAGAGGCACCCTCTGTATCTGATACAACTGTGCCTGCGAAGGTATTGGCTACCTCTGACCATAAGACTGCATCCACGGTGTTGTCCTCTGTTGTCGTTGCTAGTTGAACTTTCTTCCCTTGTTAGAGCTATCAGAAAACTCCAACTGTGCTCTCAATGTACACTCTCGACTCGTATGTCCAGGTTGCTTGCAATAGTAGCAAACAGGCTGCTCCAAAGGGCACTCTGGAGCTCTATGACTTTCAGATCCGCATCTATAACATCCAGTTCTATTCTGATTCTTACAGTTCTTCTGAGAACCTCCAGCCTGTTCAGAAGCTAGGCGTTTCCCTTTTTGCGCCCTAGACGATCCCTCTGTAGTACCTCGAGTATTGCCCTTCTGATCCTGCTTCTTTTGCGTATGATTCCCTGAATTTTGCTTTTGCTTACTCTGGGACATCTTCTTCTCTATATCCTTTTCCTTGGAAATCTGTTCGGAAGTCATTTCAATATAGATGGCCCGGTCCAATGCCTCCCTATAAGAGGCAATAGAAGATCCTGACATCCTGACTCGAATATAAGCAACTAGGCCCTGTGTGAACTGGAACATCTGATCTGTATCCTGTGCTACCAGATGAGGGTAGAACTCTGAAAGTTTGGTAAACTCTGCATTATATTCCATGACGGAACAGTCACCTTGCTTCAGGTTCAGGAATTCCTGACGACGTGTTGTAGAAAATGTCGAGGGAAAGTACTGTCTCCAGAAAGAATCTTGAAAGACTGCCCAAGTAATCCCACGCTCCCTGAGTAGGGTCTTCTGCATTTGCTACCATGTAACAGCCAGATCTCTAAGGTGGTATGCAGCAAAGCCCACATTCTCATCGTCTGTATAGTCCATGTACTCGAAATTGTCCTCCAAATTTTCCAACCAAGCAGGGGCAATCCATGGATCGGACTCCCCTCGAAACAAGGTAAATTTATCCTTGGCCGAACGTGCTAATACTAGTATTCGTGCTTTATCATTGAGCCAACTGGACTCCGTAGGTACTGGCCTAGTCGGTGGTATATCCAGATTCTGAGGCTCTGTACCACCAATAGGGGATTGCTGAGGTTGTGCTTGAGTAGTTGGCTCAGTCGTAACCGTATCTTGTCCCACCACTCTAGCTATCGCCCGGATTGATGACCTCGACTACGAGTCTGCACAGGTGTCATAACTCTGACTGTATTCACCTGTTGAACAAGTCTAGATAAGTATCTAACCAACTATAAGTTATCAGGAATTCTTACTTCATGCTGCCCGGAGCTTATGCCGCTGTCAATCCCATCTCACAAAAACCAAAACAGAAAAATAAACCGACTCCCAAGAATCCAAGACTCAAAAATAAAATCATTGTATGGCATCGCAGAACCTTCGTCTCTGATACCAATAAAGTTTTCATGCCCCGAGAGTATGTCATGCCGAAAAGCAAATAAACGACATCTCCCTTGTACGTGGCAACATATCCTATTAATACAAGGCCCTTAGGCCCACAACCACAACATAATAAGCATATATATATCAAAACACAGCGAAAAACATAAAACTACATACCCATAACCACACATACTGACATACAATCCAAAAACCAACATAGGTGCACACCAACTGACAAGTCCACAGTACCAAACAGTACATAAAACATCGGACACAAAATAAAGTCCACAACATAAACCAAAATCCATGGGAGGCTCGGAAAAATGAGATGGGATGGATCGTTGGCGAAACTCCAAGCCGTCACGAAAACTTCTACCTGTTACCTAGGCGACAGAAAAATCCAGGGTTCGTGGTGGTGAGTATAACTCAGCAGGTAATAGGAAAAACATGTATATATCAAAGATCACATGTAATTCAACAGAAATATTTACAGGTACATCAGGTAAACACCGGTAGGATAAACATATACATGCATATACCTTCTAACCAAATGGTCAACGTAAAATGTAGACATACCTGAAAGTCTGCTACGCTATACCTAAGCACATATCCAAAATATATGTATATAACAGGAAATCTGGTATAAACCATACAACATCATAAATACCGGTCAAAGAATGCAATAGTCTAACCAACAAGTGTATAGGTATCCGACACAACCATATAACAGATGCGGGTAGCATATATGAAGATGATGTACAAACAAATGCAACAAGCATAGTACAATCAAATGCAACATCACAATAAGCATATATATATATATATATACATGCATATATGGCAATCTGCAAAAATGTCATAAGTCACGGCAATGCAGCATGCATGGTCATGCCGGCTCACCCTAAAGCTACCACGACCCCAGTGTAGCCTCGGTGGCTCGACATGATAACTGTCCCAACTCAACACAAACCACTACTCTCGAGTGGGCGAGTGGGAAGTATGATCGAGTAGCATATAAGCGTAAAGAGCAAGCTACTCGACGGGGGTCCCTGCTGTTGGCCACTCTGACAGTCACTATCCATGAGTGGTCGAGTGCCACACACACAGGATAACGACACGCAACTCCAACTACCACCATCTATAGTGGTAGAGTGCGGCACCACAATGCTCTTCCCTCACACCGGTTACTCCTCCTATAAGTAACCGTGGAGGCAGGATGACTGACGACTCTCTTAACCATAAGGGAGACCACGTCGCCAACATGCATACAAATGACATGAATGCTCTATCACACAAATAGACATCCACCACAGACTCTCTATTCTACAGAGAGTCATACAAATCTGATCAATACACTCTCTATCCTGCAGAGAGTCATACTCAATTGATCATAACAAGCTAGGACCATCGGTCCGTAGCGACACACTAAGCACAATTCACCTGACCATTTACACAATACATGATCGGTAGTAAACATGCAACCTAAGGATATTAGAATTAACCCTACGTTCAAGCCATTACCTACCCACGGATGACCTTTTGCCCAATTTACAATCAGGTCATCATCTGTACTTCACTATTTGCACCTAACTAAACAATTCTAGGTTTACTTACATCACATCTATAACTCCTAATCATGATGAAGTGAAATATGATAACAGCAATAGAGCATAATAGGCCAAAGATAAAGTATCAAGCACAAGAGTAAATAAGAGCGGAGTCAAGGTAACATGATCATATATCTAAATCTGCATGCATTAATAACTACCTGACCAGGGTAGGAAATTACCCACCTGATATAACGCTCGAATTAATGAAATCCTCACGGCCACAGTCCTGCCTCGTATCCACGTCCTGCACAATCAAAAATTATGGTTAAGTGCAAGCACACGACAATATACAAATTAACTACTACATCGTTCTTATATTCATATCCTTTAATGAATACGAATTAGAAACCCCTAATTATCCAAGGTCGATTCACTATAACCAACCTTCACATTAGACCCTCAATTGGTACGGTTTACACCATAGTAAAACCCACCTTCTCCAATTAGCGAAAATGCTAACTTACAACATTCAATTCCATACACAATTCAATAGCACAACCAACTATAGATCAATATACTCCTTTCTTCATAAATCAATCCACCACAACCCTCACAACTCCCAATTTCACCAATTTAGGGATCTAACCATCCTAATTAAAGTCCTCATCGCAATCCCAGCTCCACTCACAGCTATTCCCAACCATAATCACAACCCTGCTCAACCCACCATTACACCCAATTAGGGATCTAATCACCCTAATTGGAATTCTCCACTCACTCTTCTCACATAGTCGACAAATCTCTAACTCAGCCGATTCACCCCACTGCACAACCCCCTTTGAGACCCAAGATCGATACCAACACCACACAGAAAACCCATCAGACCATTCACAGCCGGGCAACTCCAATCATAGCCACAACAACGAAAGGAAATTCAATATTACCCATAGCAATCCAACGAATCGAACTGGACTGACAGAACAAAAGGAAGTGGATCATGCTTACCAACAATTGGAGTCTCACCGGAAACAAATCCCCAAGACCGATAGAAAACCCCTCCTATTCTCTGTTCACAGGTTCTACCCAAATCAACAGATTAGGTCACACGAGGGAAACCACGGCTAGGAGCTCTATCTTCGTCCAAAGTAAAGAGACGATCAAATCTTACCTAGCTCTGGCACTAATCGGCAACAAAGATCAGAAATCGCACGGTTGCCTACAACCGGAAAGTCACTAAATCCAAACTTCTAGCCCATCCGAGGAGGCTGTCGAGATCGCCGGCCACCCTTGCAGAGGGGAGGGACGCGAGGAAGAAGAGGTTGCTTGGCACCGCAGCAGTCGTGGTAGGGATTGACTCGGTGATGCTCTACAGCCTATGGGTGTTCGAAAAGGTAGGGATCCACGAGGAGAAGGTGATGAGGTGCAGTGAAGATGAGGTGTCGTGGAACGATAAAGGACGAAGGGGAAAATCGCAGTGGAGAGGAACGGTCGGACGGCGAGAAACACTCGTGAGGATGAAGAGCTGCGTGTAGTGAGGGAAGCGTCAAATGGTTTGACGTTAAGAAGGGGAAACGGGTTGGGTTTGATAACGGGTTGGATCTAATAACCCTATAAGATGTAAACCTAATTTCGATTAAACCCCTTTAAGACTATTAAATCTCTCTCTGCAAATTGCCTTAGAAATTTCCATTTAAGTCCAGGAAAATTTCTAAAAATTCCTGAAAAATTCCATAGGGTATTCTCCTAATTACCAAACATTATTATTATTTATTTTATTTTATTTTATGTTTTTCTGTGGTATTTTACACCCTTGCCTTGAAGTTCTCTTCGTCCGACCACGTCCCTCGGATGCACAAAGCGCACGGCTTCGCAATGCTATCCTTCACGTCTCGCTCTGAAGTCTACTTCCTTTGGCTTCACTCTAATGCTCCTCGTCCAGCAGTCCCTCGGATGCACCAAGCGCACGGCTTCCGCAATGCTATCCTTCCCTGACTTAAGGACCGAGTCATGAGATGGTGACTTGCTAATGCTTTCGCCATGTGTGAATTACTAAGTCCTGCACGACTTCAACACACATATTAAACCCATAATCAACCTAACTTAAACCCTTTGCCACACATATAAAAACACATCATTCATGGGTTGATTGCCCTTACGACTTGCCGAGCCAACTCCCATACTTGCTTACCGAGCCAACTCCCAGACTTACTTTACTGAACCATTCATCTGATCTCTCTTCGACCCTAGAGCTTATCTCCCCTTTCCCATCAAGTCTCCCGATTCAGCCAATGTTCCACACAAGGCCTTTCTCGTCTTAATCCCTAAATTAGGTAACAGCAGTATCATTAGTCACCCCTTAAAAATAGTCAAACGAAGCGCTGAGTTTGACTTTTTGGGTAAAACATTGTGTTCTAACCTTCTCCATATTGATCCCATCACATTAAGTGGCTTTCTTCCTTCACTCTATCATATATGCCTGGGATGGTTTATTGGGCCCATGGGCTCCGCCTTCTTTCTTTCATAGGGAAGTTTAAATATCGCAAACCTGGTGTGACCTATTCTTCAAATGACCCCTTCAACCCCTCATCTTCGACTTTTCCTCTTCCTCCTTCGGTGACTCCCGTTAACGGCGATACTTCCCCTCTTACTCCCGATGCTGAGGAGTTGCTCCTCCCTTTCCATCACCTCTTCTCGACTCTGAGTTTTTCATCCCTAACTCTCCTTATTTCCTTTTTCTTTTACCTCTGTAGTCATGGCCTCAAAAAACCCTAAGAAGCCCTCTTGGTACGAAACAAATGTGACTCTCTTGGATGCCCACAACTCCTTCTTCGCCAATAGACACCAGTATATAGACCCCTCCATACCATGTCGCTTCACTACAACTTTTAGACCTCATCGCCCCCCTCCAGGCTTCCATTGCTTTTTCTCCAGACAATTGCCGAACGACCTGCGTTTACCTATACCCCCTATTTACACTGATATACTAGACTTTTACCAATTACCCATTAACCAGATTACCCCCAATGCTTTCCGCATATTGACAGGGGCGGTGATAGTGTTCCGCCATCTAAACCTCACTTTATCCCCCCTACTATTCCATTGCTTCTTTCAATTAAAGTCCTCTAAAGAGAGCATTTTCTATTTTACCAGTCAGCCAGATTGCCAATTCCTGGTGAACATGTCATCCTCTCATAAGGGTTGGGAAGACCTATACTTTTTTGCCCAACTCCCTACTCCCATACCCCATTCAGAATCCTGGAAAACCTCTTTACCCGACCTGCCCCCCTTTCAAGAGAGCAGAAAGCAAGGCCCTTTCCAGGAGGTTTTTCAGGTACTCAGGGAGTGCCACTACAATTCTAATGATTTGTTGAAGCCCTCTCTCCTGAGTCGCTATGGGCTATCTCCCTTCCCCTGGCTGATCCAAGTGTTATAGGTAGAATACTAACCTTATCCAAACATCTTCCATACAACATTTTTATTTACTGCTAACTTTTACTGTCACTGTATGATATTGCAGATGGTCTGATGCAGAACACACTGGTAAAAGGGGAATAAATCGTAGAGGCAAAGAAGAAACCCTCCAAGAAGCGAAATAGGGGTAAATCCCCTATTATTCCTTCTTCTCCCCGCAAGAGGCTTCGTCTTCGCCAGGAAGGCGCCCTCAGCTCCTCTACCATTCTAGTGTCTTCTTCCTCCTATTCCTCTCCTCCTCCTTCTCCCCTGAAACTAAATAGGCACCAATGCCTAATCATCTCCGAACCCCATGAGGAGGAGGCTGCTTTTGCTACCCCTACCTCTTCCCCACAAGAACAACTTTCTCCTTCTCCTTCTACTGTTTCATCTCCTTTCCAACCCGACCATAGAATTGGCTCTCCGATTGATTCCCCCCCTACAACTGTCCATACAAACTTACCCCCTTCTCCTCCTCTTACTCTGACCATGGATGCATCTGTACCCCCTACATCCACAGCAGAGCCTTTTTTGATTGTGGGGAATATTCCCCCTCTAGACCCCCTATCCACTTCTTTAGGGTCCTC
This sequence comes from Wurfbainia villosa, assembly GCA_025175895.1. Lineage (NCBI taxonomy): Eukaryota > Viridiplantae > Streptophyta > Magnoliopsida > Zingiberales > Zingiberaceae > Wurfbainia > Wurfbainia villosa. The sequence goes on along the minus strand of CM045991.1, from coordinate 9,777,378 downwards.
TCTTAGGAACCAAAGTACAAAAGAGGTATGACTCTTTAACCAATCTCAGATGTAGAGTACTTACGAACGTCTGTGCAAATTCTTGGCTGAGGTAAGCTTTCCTCTCCTTCATATTTAAGTTATATAGGCTAGCGCTTATTCTCCTAACCCTTTGTTTCCTATCCCAGGCAGTTAAGGCTTGCAATGAGACCACACATGGCATAGTGAATTATCAGTCCACTATGGTCGCTCGCCACACTGCCTCCCTTACTCAACAAAAAAAACTGGCCCAGCAACTGAATGAAGGTAAACAGAGGGAGTCCACTCTAACCGCATAGTGTGAAGATCTGATGACCCAATTGGCGATCACTCAGAGTGAAAAAGAAGAATTGTCAAAGAAGAATGTTGACCTTCAACAATAGCTATTTCTTCAATCTAGCTAGCTTAAACAAATTGACCTCCTTAGCCAAGAAGTAGAGGAGTACAAGAGGCAACTCACAGAGATGAAGGCCCAGGCTTCTGATTCTTCCACGATGATCCTTCAATTTGAAGAGGAATGCCAAACTTGGGAATCTACTCTGAAGTATTGCCGGTAGTGTTGGACTTTCCGAGCCTCAAAAACTGCTTTTTACGTTGCGAAAACCTTGGAAGCCTAACCACGGATCCGTGCGAAGTATAACAAAAATAAATTCATGTATGTGTTATGGAAACCTAGATCTACCTTAGATCTACAAGATGAGAGCATTACCCTCGTAGCTGTTAGTTAAAGCCCTAGGACCAATCATGTGATGGTTGAATAGGGAACATTTTGTATCATATTCTATAAAGGCAAAAGGATTGGTTATTATATTTATGTCTTGTTTGTGCCAGCTATAGTAAATATAATAATGCCCTAGAAAAGTAGGTTCTTATCTACAGCACATCAATTGGCAGAATTGATTATGAGAGGCTGTAGAGAACACTTTTCTAAATGTTCCTAGTCAAGTATTAATATGCAAGGGCAATATTAATACATAAAGACTAGCATGTAGGTCAATTGATGACTTGATCTCACAAGTCATGGATATATGATATCAAGTTGACACATGGGTATATATTGGAGAATATATCAATCGACTACCATGAGAAAGTTTCATGGATCGTTATATGAGTGTCATAAACTTTCTCATGTGACTATTGGTATGAATAGTCCTCGCACAAGTCACTACGGTCCCTACATAAGGAGTTATGTACTTTGGTATCACAAACGTCACCCGTAGAATTGGACCATAAAAGGCGACATGGGTATATAACAAATTATGCGGAGGGATGTGAGTGATGTAGATGGGATCTATCCCTCTCATATGATGAGAGTGATATCGGTGGGCCCCTTGATTGAGTAAAACTACTAAAACGCATGGCCATGCTCGAATGAGTCAATATGAGATATTGAGCTCATTTGTTTGAGTTAGTTTACTCAGGGATCAAGAAACACATAGATTGATCGAGGATGACACGGTCTATGCCTCATTGATCAATCTGATATCAAGGATAGAAGGACACGGTCATATATTATAGTAGTCACGGAAAGGTTAGTCGGATCTTGACTTATCTCGTAACTTGGGTAGCAATGATGCATTGATAGATGCCGCTCATTGCTTGTGTATCTAAAAGAGTTTAGATCCACTGCCAACGTTATGAGAGCCTATAGGGTCACACACAAAGAGCATGATAATTAGAGGAATTAGAGTATTCTAGTTTGACTAGAATAATATGGGAATAAGCTTAAGTACAAAATGGTTTTTGGACTTTAAGCTTAATGAGAATTTTAGCTAATTGATTTAATGAGATTAATTCAATATGTTACCTTATTGATTTAATAAGATTAATTCAATATGACAACATAAGCTTAATTGAATTAATAAGATTAATTCAATATGATAACATAAGCTTAATTGAATTAATAAGATTAATTCAACATGCATGAATGCCACATAAGAATGCCACATAAGCATGCCACATAAGCATGCCACCTAAGCATCCACCTAAGCTAGTTAAGGTGGAAGGAAACAAAATGGTTTTGTCTCCTTAAGTGGCCGGCCAAACAAGGAAGCCAAATCCTTTTTGAGTGTGTCTCAATGCAATGGATTGCATTGAATGTGAAGGAGGTGGAAGGGTTTTTCCAACCCTATAAAAGGCTCCATGGAGTGGCCGGCCATAGTGTGAGTTTTTGGTGTTGTGGTTGTGAGAGAGCTTGGTGGAAGCTTTAGTTGTGTGGGTTTGTGAGTGTAGGCTAGCAAGAAGAGGAGTCTTCTTCTTCCTTTCTCCTTTTCCCTCTCTTCCTCTCCTTTAGGGACTTCTCTAGCAAGAAGTAAAGGAGAGCTCTTCTACTTTTCCTTTTGTGAGACAAGAGCGTGCTCGTGTGGATACGTATAGAGGCACGGACACTTGAACGTGCTAAAGATCCAACAAACCGAAAGGAAAAGCGGGATTGCAAAGGGCACGCAACAAAGGTAGAACTCTCCTATAAGATAGGCTTGGTTTAGAGAAATTTATTTTATACGAGTTTGCTTTCGCATGGATCACTTGGAAGGGATCCTATTTTCCGTTGCGCATATGCCATTAGGCATACGAGATTTCCCTACAGTAGCGACGCCCTTCGCTTATCCCGCTCATCCAAATGCTTTGTCGGAACTCAAGAGTGTCAAGTGTACACTCCTCTATTGGTACCCACACGGACAAATGGTGGAGAAAAACAACCTAGAGTGTGCTAGAACCCCTTGGAAGTTTCGGCCAAAGTGAGGAATGGGAGAGATCTTGAGGAAGAGCAAGGAAGAAGATGGAGTTGAAGTTAATTCCAATAACTTCACACCATAGAGAAAAGTGGTCGGCCACTTCATTCTTGGGGGGTTACATGCATGCATGTAACTCCAAGAGCCAATAACTCTTGGTCTCCCTCATGAGGTGGCACCACATGACAAGTCCATGATGATGTGGAACATCATCATTGGCCGGCCCCCATGCCAAGTCATCATGACATGACAATTGGTCAAGTCAAAATTGACCATTCATCTTCCCTCTCAAGTCAAGTCAAACTTGACCTCTTATCTCCCATGGTTGATCAAATCTAACCACTTGATTCAAGATAATTTGATTTAATGAATCTCTATTCATTAATTTAAATTGACTCAATGAGTCAAATCTAAATTAGACTCATTCAACACTTGAATCAAATTGAGTCTAACTCAATTAGTCTAATTTGGATTACTCTTAATCCAATTTGGTTCATCCGATGAACCTAATCCTCATGGTTCATCATATGAACCTAATCTCCATCTAATTGCCCTTTGTGTGTGACCCTATAGGTTCTTGTAACGTTGGCAATGCTCCTAAACCGATTTAGGAACATAAGCAATGAGCGGTATCTAGCAATACATCATTGCTACCCAAGTTACAAGAATGTTGAGATCCAACATCACCTTTGTGACTACTAATTGTGACTCTCACAATATGTGACAATGTCCCTCTATCCTTGACATCTAGATTGACCAATTGAGGCATAGACCATGTCATCCTCGGTATAATCTATATCTTGAACTCCAAGTAGATTAACTCTAATCAAATGAGCTAAATATCTCATATTGACTCATTTGGGCATGGTCATGCACTTCGTGGTCTCACTCTATCAAGAATAACGATGTCACTCCCGTTATATAGGAGGGATAGATCCCATCTACATCACTCACATCCCTCCGCATAATTTATTACATACCAGTAATTGCCTTTATAGTCCACCCATTTACGGGTGACGTTTGACGAAGCCAAAGTATGCAACTCCTTATGTAGGGAACCATGGTGACTTCAGGTCCAAGGACTACTAGTCATACTAAAAGTCACATGAGAAAGTATATAACACTCATATAACGATCCATGATACTTTCTCATGGCAGGTCATTTAGTATACATTCTCTAATGTATACCCATGTGTCAACTTGATATCTCATATCCATGACTTGTGAGATCAAGTCATCGAGTTGACCTACATGCTAGTCTCTACGCATTAACATTGTCCTTGAATGTTAATACTTGACTAGGAATGATTAAGAGTAGTGTTCTCTATATCATCTCATTATCGATTCAACCAATTGATTGATATAGATAAGAACCTTCTACTCAAGGATGTTATTATACTTAGTTTATTTGGCACCAATACAAGTAAATATAATAACCATGCCTTTACGAATAGGAATATGATACAATAAAGTTCATACAACAATCATTACATGATTGACTCTAGGGCTTTCACTAACAATCTCCCACTAGCACTGGTGTCAATCACCGTAGTACTAATATCCAATGACCTAGTGTGACCATCATGCTTTTTCTGTGCCAAAGCCTTGGTCAATGGATCTGCGATGTTAGCCTCTGTGGGTACTCTGCAAATCTTCACATCTTCTCTATCGATAATCTCTCGAATGAGATGGAAGCGTCGTAGTATGTGTTTGGTCTGCTGGTGTGAGCGAGGTTCCTTAGCCTGCGCAATAGCTCCATTGTTGTCACAATAGAGCTCTATAGGATCTGCTATGCTAGGAACCACCCCAAGCTCAGTAATGAACTTGCATATCCAAACTGCCTCCTTTGCTGCCTCTGATGCAGTGATATACTCGGCTTCTGTTGTAGAATCAGCAACTGTGTCCTGCTTCGAACTCTTTCAGCTCACAGCGCCACCATTCAAGCAAAACACGAACCCTGACTGTGATCTATAATCATCCTGGTCAGTTTGGAAGCTGGCATCGCTGTAACCCTTTACAGCTAGCTCCTCATTGCCTCCAAATATCAAGAAATATTCTTTAGTCCTTCTCAAGTACTTAAGAATATTCTTGACTGCTATCCAGTGATGCTCACCTGGATCTGACTAGTATCTACTCGTCATGCTCAAAGCATACGAGACATCAGGATGAGTGCACAGCATGGCGTACATGATAGATCCTATAGCAGATGCGTAAGGGATTTTATTCATACGGTCTCTCTCCTCTCTAGAAGAGGTACTTTGAGTCTTCGAAAGACTCACACCATGTGACATCGACAGAAGTCCCTTCTTGGAAATCTGCATGGTAAACCGTAGTAATACCGTGTCAATATATGTACTCTGACTTAGGCCAAGCAATCTCTTAGATCTATCTCTATAGATCTTGATGCCTAGAATACAGGCTGCTTCACCTAAGTCCTTCGTTGAGAAGCACATCCCCAGCCAAGTCTTCAAAGACTATAGCGAAGGGATGTCATTCCCAATGAGTAGTATGTCATCCACATACAATACAAGGAAGACAACTGTGTTCCCATTAACCCTCTTATTGACACAGAGTTCATCTTCATTCTTGATGAAACCAAACTGTTTGATCGCATCATCGATCGAAGATTCCAGCTCCGAGAAGCTTGCTTTAGCCCATAAATGGACCTTTGCAGCTTGCATACTTTCCCAGTATGCTGTGGATCTATAAAACCCTCAGGTTGTGTCATGTACACATCCTCGAGTAAGTTTCCATTCAGAAATGCGGTTTTGACATCCATCTACTAGATCTCATAATCGTGGTATGCTGCAATAGCAAACACGATCCGAATGGACTTAAACATTGCCACTGGAGAAAAGGTTTCATCATAGTAAATACCATGAATTTGCTTGAAACCTTTAGCCACCAATCGACCCTTATAGGTATGCGTAAGTCCATCCATGTCAATCTTTCTCTTAAAGACCCACTTACACCCAATGGGTTTGACCCCTTCAAGTGAATCAACCAAAGTCCATACTTGGTTGGTGTACATAGATTCCATCTCGGGTCTCATAGCCTCTAGCCATTTCTCAGAGTCTGGGCTCATCACAGCTTCCTGATAGGAGGTAGGCTCATTCTCAATGAGTATAACATCATCATGGTCAGACAAGAGAAATGAGTATCTCTCAGGCTGACGATGTACCCTATCAGACCTGCGAAGAGGTAGGTCTACCTGAACAGGTGGTTGTTCCACAACTCTTTGTGCAACAATCTCATCACCCACAATACTTTGTGGTTCCTGTTCAACCTCCATCAAGTCCTCAGTGCTATGGTCCATATCTTGAATTTCTTCAAGATCGAACGTACTCCCACTAGTTTTTCTAGAAACAAAATTCCTTTCTAGAAAAACCCCAGTCTTTGCCATAAATACTTTGTGCTGACTGGGAATGTAGAAGTAATATCCCTTCGTCTCCTTGGGATATCCAACAAAATACCACTTATCGGATTTGGGTCCTAGTTTGTCTGAGACTTGACATCGAACGTAAGCCTCACAACCCCAAATCCTCATGAAAGACATCTTAGGATTTCTCCCTGTCCATATCGTATATGGTGTCTTTATCACAGCCTTGGATGGTACACGGTTAAGTGTGAAGGCTGCTGTGTCTAGAGCATATCCCCAAAAAGATATAGGAAGATCTGTGTGACTCATCATAGATCGTACCATATCTAATAGGGTACGATTCCTCCTTTCGGATACACCATTCCACTGTGGTGTTTCAGGAGGAGTGAGTTGGGATAGAATCCCACACTCAGCTAGATAGTCACAAAACTCATGGCTAAGGTATTCACCACCTAGATCTGATCGAAGTATCTTAATACTCTTGCCAAGCTGGTTTTGTACTTCATTCTTGAATTCTTTGAACTTTTCAAAGGATTATGATTTATGTGTCATGAGATACACATAATCATATCTACTGAAGTCATCAGTAAATGTAATGAAGTACCTGTAACCACCTCTAGCAGCAACATTGAAAGGGCCACATACATCACTATGTATAAGTCCTAACAAGTCTGTTGCTCTTTCGCTGTGTCCACTAAAGGGAGTCTTAGTCATCTTGCCTAAAAGGTAAGACTCTCATATCTCATATGATTCAAAATCAAATGAGTCTAGCAGACCATCCTTATGGAGCTGAGATAAGCGACTTTCATTTATGTGACCTAAGTGACAATGCCAGAGATAGGTTTGGTTCAACTCATTTGACTTGAACCTTTTGGTACTTATGTTATAGATGGGGCTCTCTAAGTCTAGAAAGTAGAGTCCATTCATTAGAGGTGCACTATAATAGAACATATCATTTAAATAAACTGAACAACATTTGTTCTTTATTATAAATGTAAATCCTTTCTTGTCCAAACAAGAAATCGAAATTATGTTCTTAGTTAAAGCAGGCACATAATAACATTCATCTTGTTCTAGTACAAGCCCAGTGGGGAGAGATAGATCATAAGTTCCTACAGCAACAGCAGCAACTCTTGCTCCGTTGCCTACTCGTAGGTCCACCTCGCCCTTTGTTAATGCCCTGCTATTTCTCAGCGCTTGCACATTGGTACAAATGTGAGATGCACATCCGGTATCTAATACCCATGATTAAGAAATAGATAGATTGACTTCTATAACATTTATACCTGAAGTAGAAGTCTCACTTCTCTTCTTCTTAAGATCTTCCAGGTAAGCTTTGCAGTTACGCTTCCATTGTCCAGCTTCCTTGCAGTGGAAGCAAGCCCCTTCATTGGCCACCCCTCCTTTGGGTTTCAGTTCTTTGCCTTTGCCCTTGGCTTGGGACTTTTCCTTTGTAGGGTTTGCCCGGAAGCTCCGATACCAATTGAAGGGTTTGCCCGGAAGCTCTGATACCAATTGAAGGGTTTTGCTTATCGAGTCCGTGAGGGGAAACTTCGCTTCCTACTTCACCTCGATCGTTTGTTCATGGCGATCCCATCGATGTCCCCGGATTAAAAAATTTAATCCTAGACACAAGGGATTGCCCAAACAACCAAGTCATCGTCGTGATATTTATTTAGAGAGGTCACTTGAACAAACTCGTTGTTCAAGCGACCATCCTCTATTCTACGAGTAGCCGCGGAATAGACGATGTCCGGATCGCCGGCTTTTGTGTTTATGTTCGGGATCCAAGTATTATTTATCCATATACAGATTTATATCATGCTCATAATTGAAAAACAAATACAAACATGTAACATATAAAAATTAGAGAATCGATATACCTCTCGATCTTCTAATGTATGACCTTCCTCCTTTCGGACGTCGTGTGGGCGACGATCTACCAAAAGTTGAAGCTCCTAGATCACAAATCTTCCTTCCTTGCTCTTTCAAAGCAAAAGGAAGAATAGAAACAAGGTTCTTCTCCTCCCTTAAAACCAACCAAGAAGGAACAAAAGAAATCCTTGCCGCCGGCCAACTAGGAGGAGGAGATGATGATGGAAACCGACCAAGACACCAAGGGAGACCCCTAAGTCTTGTTTCCACCACTCAAGGGTAAGAGAGGAGAGTCTTTTGGGAGCCGGCCAAGGGCTGGAAAAGAGCTTGAGAGGCTGCTGGATGCCGGCCAAGTTGAAGGAAGAAGAAGAAAAGGAACAACTTCCTTATTTGGTGTCGCCCAAGCCTTCAAAACCCTAAGCCTCCAAACCCTAATCCTATCTCAACTAGGATTCCTCTCTTGCCGCCCAAAACCCTAGCTCTCCTTGGATTAATCTCCACACCAACCCATCAAGCTCCTTTTATAGAGTTAGGGATAAGCCTCCTTTTAATCTCTACCATTGGTTCTAGGGATTTAATCTCAACCGTCGGATCTAGAGATTTAATCTCAACCGTCGGATCTTAGAGATTTAATCTCTACCTATGGATCTAGAGTTTTGTTTCTATCCATTGGATCTAAGCTTCATGAGGTATTAATAGGCTACATTAGGGACCATGAGGAGGAGTTGGATCTTGGCCACCCATGGATCAAACCCACATAAAGTCCGATCCACTAATGATAATCCAATCTACTAAAGGATTATCATTGATCTACCTCACCAACCCCCATATGATAATATGGGCTCCATATATTATTTGTACATTTTCTCCCTGTGTTTAAGATCTCGAATGTCCGTCGATTAATTAATTTACTGACCATTAATTAATCAACATCTAACTCCTTGAGTAGTACCACTCAACCTTTTCATCATGTCGGACCAAGTCCACCTGCAGGGTTTACATGATGAACCTTATGAGCTCCTCAAGGGGACATCATCATCCTAATATTGTTGGGTTTCCGGCACCACAGCGAGTGTGTGTTCAAACATATTTCGTAAACATGTGCACAGCGGAAGAAATAAAAATAATAAATCTACATTTATTACAACACACACATCACACGCATGCATAGTACAACATGTGTAGACATAATCATAAATTTAAATTTAGCAATAAAAGGAAATTTAACTACGTATACCTTACGTATCACGTGTAGCGGGAACGGCATCAACCGGAACGATCCTCGCTAGAATCATCTCTATCCGTGTTCACGCCAAGTATCTTCGGGATGACTTCACTAAGTCATGAGCCTCATCTTCGTATGGGTTACTAGCCTCGTGTTGAAGACGATGTGATCGAGAGAAGATCACGATCCGAATCCAAATTCAGATCCAAAGACAAGTCCTCAAAACTCGCTTCTCCGGAGAGGTATTCGTCAACCGTTTGACGAATCCTTCTTCCTCCACCAATGAGGATTACCGGAGATCGAATCCCCGGTAAGTAAGGCCCTGTCGGAGCTCCAAACGTCATCCAAACGACGCTCCGACGAGAAGGAAACAAGCTGTCCAGAAAACTGGACAGCTTTGGTGGAGACCTTGCGCCAGCCAAATAAGGAAAGCGGCTTGCTCACCTTGTCGCCGGAGCCAAGGAGAATCACCGGAACTCTTCCGGAAGCAGCTCGAGGCCGGAAATCGGAGAAGACGGCAGCAGCTGGTGGCCAGTTGGAGAAGATGGGCGACGGCCTAGGGTTGGCGCTGAAATCTCCAAGGGGAGGAGGTGGGCGGCAACTTAAGGCTAGGGTTTTTGGATTAGGGCTTAACAAACCCTTAAGCCCTCTTTTATAGAGAATTAATTCTCTTAATAGTTATTGGATCATAACCATAAGGCCCGTTAACCCACTCCATTAATATAAGTTAAAATAAACCAAACCATGATGGTTTATTTTAAGTTAAAACGAACCGAACAAACTTTGGTTCATTCGTTTAAAATAAACCAAACCCTTTGGTTTATTCTCCTCCATTGGATTAGAACCAAACCATTTTGGTTCATCCATTATGTCTTCATAAGACACGGCCCATCCACGCTTCCATTGCGACTGAAATAATTTCATGCTCGCTTCTTGTTTGGTCCAACCAAACCTAGTTTCTCTCGGGCTGAGAATCTCATTCTCAAGCTCGTTTTAAATCCTTCGGATTACGCTCATTGTGCATGTGACCAAATAGGTTCTCGGTTTATGTTGGCCGTCTATAATTAACCATTATTTATAGAACGATCATGAGTGGCACCTAGTAGTACATCATGATCCCCAATTAACCAAAAAGATCAACGGTTGATCCAGAACTATTTCTGAAACCCTTCAGCAGCTCGAATGAATCGTGTCCCATTCCCTTCACTCATCTTATACCCACTTGGTTCAGGACATGGTCTATAGTGTCAGTCCCCACTAGGCTAACTATGTCACACCTAGCCCAAGTATCATTTCCTCATCCTACGGATTCTAGTTACTGCACATGTATCGAAGAGTACCTTACTCTAAACATGTAATGCTTTGGCCAAAAACTTTAGTAACAATCCGACGAGAGGCCATGGGTATACATCTCCTCGCAAGGAGTGGTGAATCCTTTATAGGCTATTCAAACACCTTCGATCACTTTCACTTATACCCAATCATCCCGGGTCTACATCTCCACAGAGATGCTTGCTTAAGATGTCAAAGCATAAGTCTTTATGATCAAGATGACTTGAATACCGCAAGTCAAAGGAACATCGCACTTAAGCTACAGTAAGAACTTCATTGACATATCTATATATGTAGAGAACCATATGAAGTCTTACGGCTGGTCACTCCAATGAACTAGTTATCATAACTAGCATCTACGATTAACTCCGGACATCACAATGTCTCCGGCCAGTGAGAATCAGCTGCTTGGATACACCAAGGAGTATACCTCGTGCTAGTCTCGACAGAATTGATGGTGTCCAAATCCATCAATTCATCGACTAGGGATAATTCCGATACATCATAATTACACATGTAGAGATACTCACTAGTTGTGATCCAATCACAAATTCTCTCATGCTGTGAGTCGTATCGCGGACATTCAGTAAATGAGTTTAAGATCCAATCAAATACATGAAACTATGTATACTCAAATAGTGAATCTTCATTTATCATATAAATGGTTCATACATAAGGCGATTGCCTTAGGACATCTCTCATATATTACTAACAGACTCCCACTTGGCCTAATGCCAATCGCTACGGTATCCAATACCATAAGCTGTAACATGACCCTCAAACTTACTTTGAGGTAATGCCTTAGTCAAAGGATCCGCTAAGTTCCTTTCAGTGGGGATTTTCTCGATTTGTATTTCTTTCCTACTGATGATCTCTCTGATAAGATGATAGTGGCGAAGCACATGTTTGGATCGTTGATGAGACCTTGGCTCTTTCGCCTGTGCAATTGCTCCATTGTTGTCGCAGTAGATCGGTATTACTTCAACAATGGCTGGAATCACACCAAGTTCATAAATGAACTTCTTGATCCAAACCACTTCCTTTGCTTGCCGCAATGTATTCTCTCGGTGGTAGAATCCTCTGATGTCTTGTTTGGAACTTTTCCAACTCACTGCGCCCCATTCAAGGTGAACACGATCCGATTGAGACTGAATCATCCTTGTCCGTCGAAGCTAGCATCTATGTCCCTTCTCCATATATTAGGAACACATCCTTAGTTCTTCTTAAGTACTTAAGGATCGTCTTAACAGCCACCCAATGATCCATTTCTGGATCAGACTGGTATCTGCTCGTGACACTCAGAGCATACGATACATCGGGCCTCGTACATAACATAGCATACATGATAGATCCTATTGTGGATGCATAGGGAATCTTACTCATGCAAATCCTCTCGTCTTACTGCGGACACATAGACTTGAAAGGTGTACCCCATGCACGATGGGTAGGAAACCTTTCTTGGATTACATGCTAAACCTCTTTGCTTTTCGGTCTATATATATAGGCTGCGAAAGACCAAGCAACCGTTTCGATCTATCTCTATAGATCTTAATCCCGAGGATGTAGGTTGCTTCTCCCAGGTCTTTCATGGAGAATGTCTTGGATAACCAAACCTTAACTGACTGTAAGATTGAAACATCATTTCCTATAAGTAATATATCATCGACATACAATACTAGGAACACGACTGCACTCCCACTAACCTTCTTGTACACACAAGGTTCGTCTGGATTTTGTGAGAAAATAAACTTTTTGATTGTCTCATTAAAATGGATATTCCAGCTCCTGGATGCTTGCTTCAATCCATATATGGACCGTCGCAATTTGTATACCTTGATTTTATCAACCGATGTGAAACCCTCAGGTTGTATCATATACACGTCCTCAAGCAGATTTCCATTAAGGAAAGTTATTTTCACATCCATCTGCCATATCTCATAATCATAATGAGCCGCTATGGCCAGGAGCATCCGAATGGATTTAAGCATAGCTACAGGCGAATAGGTTTCGTCATAATCAACACCTTGTTTTTGACGATATCCTTTCTCCACTAATCTAGCTTTATAGGTAATCACATTACCATCCATGTTGTTTTTCTTCTTGAAAACCCACTTGCACCCTATAGGCTTGATGCCTTCAGGTGGGTCAACCAAGTTCCAAACTTAGTTTTCATACATGGAATCCATTTCCGACTTCATGGCTTCAAGCCACTTATCCCTTTCTGAACTTGTCAGCACTTCTTCATAATTGGTAGGCTCCTCATCATCAATGAGTATCACGTCGTTCGATTCACTTACGAGAAATCCATATCTCTCAAGAATGTTGCTAGTTCTACCAGATCTATGAAGATGTGGTGTTACAGTAGGTCCAGTCGATTGCTCATCAAATGAGTTATCGACTGTTGTGCTTCACCAGGTATCTCATCAATGTCTATTTGAGTCTCTCGAGCCTCCTCAAGCTCGACGACACTCCCACTGTTTTCTTGCAAGAGAAACTCTTTCTCTAGAAACATAGCATGCCTTGAAACAAACACATTTTGTTCCATAGGATGATAGAATTGGTAACCCCTTGTTTCCTTAGGGTATCCAATAAATAGACATTTATCAGACTTAGCATCCAATTTGTCTGATACAGTCCGCTTCACATAAGCTGGACAACCCCATATTTTCAAGTAAGATACATGAGGTTTCTTACCATTTCATATCTCATATGGAGTAGTAGAGACTACCTTGGTTGGCATTCTGTTTAACAAGTAAACAGCTGTCTGAAGTGCATAGCCCCAAAAGGACTTGGGAAGATTCACATGATTCATCATTGACCTGACCATGTCCAACAAGGTCCGGTTACGCCTCTCAGACACACCATTATGCTGTGGTGTATATGGCGGAGTCCATTGAGACAATATACCATTGTCTCTTAGATAATCAAGAAACTCTTGACTTAAGTATTCACCACCTCGATCCGATCGAAGTATTTTAATACTCTTGTCATGTTGTTTCTCTACTTCATTTCTGAATTCTTTGAACCTTTTAAAGGCTTCAGACTTGTGTTTCATCAAGAACACATACCCAAACCATGATTGATCATCGGTGAAGGTAATGAAGTAGCTATAGCCTCTTAAAGCTTGAGTTGACATAGGTCCACATACATCACTATGTATTAGGCCTAGCAACTCTCCCACTCGTTCACCTTTTCCTATAAAAAGTAACTTAGTCATCTTGCCTTTTAAGCATGATTCGCATGTATCGTATGAATCCAATTCAAACGATTCCAGAATTCCACATCGGTTTAATTTGGACATGCGTTTCTTGCTTACATGGCCAAGACGACAATGCCACATGTAGGAGTCTATTTGATTATCCTTTCAAGCATGCTTGTTGCTCGCTTCGATATTGAAAACATCACTGGATACGTCCAATGTATAAACACCATTGCTTAAAGTTCCAGTCCCATAAAGAACTCCATTCAAAGTTATGTAACAACAATTGTTACTAAAAGTCAAATGGTACCCATTTCTATTTAAACAAGAAATAGAAATGATGTTCTTTATCAACGAAGAAACATAAAAGCAATTGTCCAGTTCTAAGACAAGTCCTGCAGGGAGTTTCAACAAATACATTCCGATGGCGAGTGCAGCAACCTTTGCTCCATTCCCAACACATAAATTTGACTCTCCCTTGACGAGTCTTCTTCTATTCCTTAGCCCATGTATGTCATTACATATATGTGAGCCACACCCAGTATCTAATACCCAAGTGTCTGAGGAAATAGAATGACAATTAATAACGAAGATATATGAAAAAGATGGAGCATCTTATGCCTTATTCTTCTTCACGGACTCAAGATAAATCTTGCAATTTCTTCGCCAATGGCCCTCCTTGCCATAATGATGGCAAGTGCCCTTTTGAGCTGGTTCTGCCTTTTTAGCCTTTCTCTTCCCCTTCTCCTATTCCTTTGACTTCCTCTTAGAACCTTTCTTCGAGGAATCAACTTACAGCACCGTCCCCTGCTCATGCTTCACAGAAGACTCCAAAATCTTCAGCATGTTGAGCAGTATCACAGATGAACCTTCTTGCATCTCAGAGGTGAAGAAGAGCTTGGAGACTTCGAACCTTTCGAATCTCACTTGCTCATCAACCAACTCATAAAGATGAAAGACTATGGTATGGGCATCCATATGCTCATGCTGCTTCCGCAGCTCAGGTACCATCGTGGCTAGCATAATGCAACTCACCATTTCAGAATCATTCACATGTTTCTGATAAGACAATAATTGGTCCAGAGTTGCATTACCACTAGGACGGGCGGGAAGAGGCGCTTCGAGGACATACGCAAGCTTTTCCACATTGAGAACAATTCTCAAGTTTCTAAGCCAGTCCAAGAAGTTCGGCCCAGTTAATTTATTTGAATCCAAAATGGAACGCAAATTCAAAAACATCATGATCAATCGATTAACTTAGAAATACAAAACGAGCATATATGAGAAAATGATTTTAAAATGCATCAATATACATTCATAAATCCCATTCATTTTTCGAATTTCAAAAACCCCAAAATCACTTCGGGAGATCGTAGGTCCATCTCCAAATGGGTTGATATCCAACATAGATATGAACAACCTTGGAGAGAGTCCAACAAGCCATTCATAGCTACGATGGTAGGTATCAAATATACCGATTGCATATCACGTATATGCAACTATCACAATGTGCTATCAACTAATTGAATGTTCACACATACATCGGGTTGTTAACACATTAAAAAGTATGCATCACATGCATAACACCCAACTTCACCTCCCTTCACATCGACCTTGGAGAGAGTCCAACAAGCCGATGCTCCAGGTTAAAGCCAACCCATTAATCAAGACATAGTTTTAATATAGTTAGAGCGCATTCAACCAATTAGCCCGGCTTGGAGAGAGCCCAACAACCAAAGCTAACGATTGACCTCTGACTCTTACCATATTAGTATTAAACTATTCCATGGTTTGAACATGTTCGGGTTCGAGCCGGGCTTGGAGAGAGTCCAACAACCCAAACAAGAAACGAAACTTTGGTTCTAACCATATTAATGGAAGGTGTAGGCTTTAATATTGAGTAAGGGTTTTTATGTCTCATCCTCTTTCCATGCAAATAACTATTATCTACATGGCATGACATACATGGCATACATCTACATGTCACGACACGCATGGCATAATGATATGCATCTAATGCAATTACATGACATACAATTATATCATGTACAATATTTCCTTATATGTCATAACTATTTATGGAAATAAAATATGTTTAAGATTTGATTCTCCAAATCAAATCATGATTAAATTAGGAAACAAATTTCCAAATCTAATCACATATTTTATTTGTGGAAAGAGTTGATTAAGGAAAGTCAATTTAGGAAACCAATATCCTAAATCATCAAAACTACTTATGGAAATAAAATATTTTAAGATTAGATTTTCCAAATCAAATCAATATTAAATTAGGAAACAAATTTCCAAAATCTAATCAAATATTTTATTTATGGAAAATTTCAATTTCCATAAATACTTCCAACTTTCCAAAAGTAGAAGATTTCCATAAATACTTCTAAACTTTCCAAAATTAAAAATTTCCATAAATACTTCTAACTTTCCAAAAGTAGAAAATTTCCAGAAATATCATTATGACTATCGCAAAACAATTTTACGATTATGTCGAAATACAACCTGGGCTCTGATACCACTGTTGGGTTTCCGGCACCGCGGCGAGTGTGTGTACAAGCATGTTTCGTAAACATGTGCACAGCGGAAGAAATAAAAATAATAAATCTACATTTATTACAAGACACATATCACACGCATGCATAGTACAACATGTGTAGACATAACCGTAAATTTAAATTTTGCAATAAAAGGAAATTTAACTACATATACCTTACGTTTCACGTGTAGCGGGAACGGCATCAACCGGAACGATCCTCGCTATAATCGTCTCTATCCGTGTCCACGCCGAGTATCTTCGGGATGACTTCACTAAGTCACGAGCCTCGTCTTCATACGGGTTACTAGCCTCGTGTTGAAGACGATGTGATCGAGAGAAGATCACGATCCGAATCCAAATTCGGATCCAAAGACGAGTCCTCAAAACTCGCTTCTCCGGAGAGGTATTCGTCAACCGTTTGATGAATCCTTCGTCCTCCACCTATGAGGATTACCGGAGATCGAATCCCCGGTAAGTAAGGCCCTGTCGGAGCTCCAAACGTCGTCCAAATGACGCTCTGACGAGAAGGAAACAAGCTGTCCAGAAAACTAGACAGCTTTGGTGGAGACCTTGCGCCAGCCAAATAAGGAAAGCGGCTTGCTCACCTTGTCATCGGAGCCAAGGAGGATCACCGGAACTCTTCCGGCAGCAGCTCGACACCGGCAATGGGAGAAGATGGCAGCAGCTGGTGGCCGGTTGGAGAAGATGGGCGGCAGCCTAGGGTTGGCGCTGAAATCTCCAAGGGGAGGAGGTGGGCGGCAACTTAAGGCTAGGGTTTTTGGATTAGGGCTTAACAAACCCTTAAGCCCTCTTTTATAGAGAACTAATTCTCTTAATGGTTATTGGATCATAACCATAAGGCCCGTTAACCCGCTCCATTAATATAAGTTAAAATAAACCAAACCATGATGGTTTATTTTAAGTTAAAACGAACCGAACAAACTTTGGTTCATTCGTTTAAAATAAACCAAACCCTTTGGTTTATTCTCCTCCATTGGATTAGAACCAAACCATTTTGGTTCATCCATTATGTCTTCATAAGACACGGCCCATCCACGCTTCCATTGATCAAACAATTTCATGCTCGCTTCTTGTTTGGTCCAACCAAACCTAGTTTCTCTCGGTCTGAGAATCTCATTCTCAAGCTCGTTTTAAATCCTTCGGATTACGCTCATTGTGCGTGTGACCAAATAGGTTCTGGTTTATGTTGGCCGTCTATAATTAACCATTAATTATAGAACGATCATGAGTGGCACCTAGTAGTACATCATGATCCCCAATTAACCGAAAAGATCAACGGTTGATCTAGAACTATTTCTGAAACCCTTCAGCAACTCGAATGAATCGTGCCCCATTCCCTTCACTCATCTTATACCCACTTGGTTCAGGACATGGTCTATAGTGTCAGTCCCCACTAGGCTGACTACGTCACACCTAGCCCAAGTATCATTTCCTCGTCCTATGGATTCTAGTTACTGCACATGTATCGAAGAGTACCTTACTCTAAACATGTAATGCTTTGGCCAAAGACTTTAGTAACAATCCGATGAGAGGCCATGGGTATACATCTCCTCGCAAGGAGTGGTGAATCCTTTATAGGCTATTCAAACACCTTCGATCACTTCGACTTATACTCAATCATCCCGGGTCCACATCTCCACAGAGATGCTTGCTTAAGATGTCAAAGTATAAGTCTTTATGATCAAGATGACTTGAATACCGCAAGTCAAAGGAACATCGCACTTAAGCTACAGTAAGAACTTCATTGACATATCTATATATGCAGAGAACCATATGAAGTCTTACGGCTGGTCACTCCAATGAACTAGTTACCATAACTAGCATCCACGATTAACTCCGACATCACAATGTCTCCACCGGTGAGAATCACCGCTTAGATACACCAAGGAGTATACCTTGCTCTGCGTAATTGATGGTGTCCAAATCCATCAATTCATCGACTAGGGATAATTCCAATACATCATAATTACACATGTAGAGATACTCACTAGTTGTGATCCAATCACAAATTCTCTCATGCTGTGGGTCATATCGCGGACATTCAGTAAATGAGTTTAAGATCCAATCAAATACATGAAACCATGTATACTCAAATAGTGAATCTTCATTTATCATATAAATGGTTCATACATAAGGCGATTGTCTTAGGACATCTCTCATATATTACTAACAAATATATAGGACACGGTTTCCTCCTATAATCAACGACACACCATATAAATAATATCATCTCCCAACTTACCGAGCCTATCGATTTAATCTATAAATCTCGCCCATTGGTAAATCAAAGAGATGAATACTAAGTATATGTGTCCATTATTATATCGGGATTAAGAGCATGTACATAATAATATTTGAGGTCCGATTCGATTATGTAGTCAGCAATAAATCGAATCACCTTTAAGTCGGTCTTGCTCAATACACACAAAGTGCACTAGTGTGATTCTATGGTCAAGACAAACCAATACCAAATCACACAACAACCATTCCGACGGTTTGTCCAAAGTCATCTCGGTTGTGAGCCTTTACTTATACTTTACAAGGAGCTGATAACATGATCTCCTGTGTGACACCACACACCATGTTATCTACAATGTAATGTATTAGACAATATTGCATAACCATAAAAATGGAAACAATGATCATGTGATTCTTATTTCAAAATAAAGATGTTCATACAAAAGGTAGACTTTTCAGTATACATCCCTACAATCTCCCACTTATACTAAAAGACTATGTTGTCCTCAAACTGTCATACATCTGATCCCCATTCCCTCCACATGCCTATGAAAAGCTCTCGCCGGAAGGGCCTTAGTGAAAGGATCTGCCAGGTTATCCTCTGATGCAATCTTGGCCACAACAACTTCTCCTCTCTTTACGATTTCTCGTATCAGGTGGTACTTGCGCTCTATGTGTTTACTAGCCTTATGGGCTCGTGGTTCCTTCGAGTTTGCAACTGTACCACTATTATCAAAATAAATTGTGATAGTTCTGGGCAAACCAGGAATCACATCCAAGTCCATCAGGAAGTTCCTGATCCACACAACTTCTTTGGCCGCCTCAGAGACTGCCATATACTCAGCTTCCATGATGGAGTCCGCCACGCATTTCTGCTTGACACTCCTCCATACAATGGCTCCACCTCCCAAAGTAAACACAAAACCTGAGGTAGACTTACTGTTATCCCTATTAGATTAGAAGTCGAAATCCGTGTAACCCACAGGGAGTAATTGGTTAGCCTGGTAAACCAGCATATAATCCCTAGTCCTTCTCAGGTACTTCAATATATGTTTTACCGCAGTCCAATGTCCCTGTCCTGGATTACTCTGATATCTGTTGACCATGCCCACGGTAAAGCAGATATCTGGTCTAGTACATAGCATCGCATACATGAGGCTTCCTACTGCCGAAGCATAAGGAACCGCCTTCATCTCCTTTATCTCCTCAGATGATCTAGGACACATCTCCTTAGATAAAGGAACTCCATGCCTGAAAGATAGAAAACCCTTCTTAGAGTTCTGCATGCTAAAACGCTCCATAATCGTGTCTATGTATGAAGCTTGGGATAAGCACAACATCCTTTTCCTGCGATCCCTTATCACCTTGATCCCAAGGATGTGTCCCACCTCTCCCAAGTCCTTCATATCAAACTGTTTGGACAACCATACCCTTACGTCCGATAACACCTTGATATTGTTGTCAATCAACAAAATGTCATCTACGTATAGTACAAGAAATACCACTACATTTTTGTCACATCTCTTGTATACACAAGACTCATCCGAACTTTGAATAAATCCATAAGACTGGTTTACCTCATCAAAGCGGATGTTCCAAAACCTCGAAGCTTGCTTCAATCCATAAATGGACCGATTAAGCTTACACACAAGATGCTCTTTGCCTTTAGAAATGAATCCCTCTGGTTGCTTCATGTAGATGTTTTCCTCAAGACTTCCATTAAGGAAAGCTGTCTTGACATCCATCTGTCACACCTCATAATCCATATGAGCTGCTATGCATAAGAGAATTCGGATAGACTTAAGCATGGCAACCGACGAAAAGGTCTCCTCATAATCGATACCCTCTTTCTGAGTATACCCCTTTGCAACAAGCCTCGCTTTGAAGGTCTCAACCTTCCCATCTATTCCTCTCTTTCTCTTGTAAATCCACTTGCATCCAATGGTTTTTACACCATCGGGTGGTTCTACTAGCTCCCAGACCTGATTTGAATCCATAGATTCAATCTCAGCATTCATTGCACTTTGCCAAGATACTGCATCTTTATCTTGGATTGCCTCGTCAAATGTCTAGGGATCAGGTTCATGTTCGCCAGGGACCAAATCAAAAGATTCTCCCAAGAACATGAATCTATCAGGCTGTCTCACAACCCTCCCACTACGACGAGGTATCACCTGTGTATCCTCTGTGACACGCGGTGCAGTGACATATGGTATATCCTCTTGTACCGGTGGGACTAAAGAAGTAACTTCCCCTTTTAACTCCTCTAGAATAATTTTACTCTTGGGCTTGTGGCTCATCACATAGTCTTCCTCTAGAAATCTGGCATTCGTGCTAACGATCACCCTTTGATCTCTATGACTATAAAACAATCCACCCTTCGTTCCCCTGGGATAGCCAACGAACATGCGTACTTCTATACGAGGTTCCAACTTACCAACATCTGCCTTCAGCACATGTGCTGGACTCCCCCATATCCTAATATGTCTTAGACTAGGCTTTCGCCCAGTCCACAATTCTGTGGGAGTAGAAGGCACTGATTTAGATGGAACCAAGTTCAGAATGTACACTGCCGTATCCAGAGCATATCCCCAGAACGAATCTGGCAACTCAGAATAACTCATCATCGATCTAACCATCTCCATAAGAGTCCGATTTTTTCGCTCTGCTACACCGTTCTGCTGGGGTGTGCCAGGTGCAGTCAATTGGGATTGAATTCCAACCTCTGATAAGTAGTTCCTAAACTCTCCCAAGAGGTACTCACCACCACGATCAGATCATAGTGTCTTGATACTTTTACCTTGACGTTTCTCCACATCAGCCTTGAATTCTTTGAACTTGTCAAAGCATTCAGACTTGCAGCGCATAAGGTAAATGTATCCATATCTCGAGTAATCGTCTATGAAAGAGACGAAATACTCAAAACCACCTCTAGCCTGGATAGACATAGGATCATACAAATCAGAATCAACCAATTCTAACACATCTTTGGCTCTATACCCCTTGGCCTTAAAAGGCCTCTTGGTCATCTTACCCTCCAAGCAAGATTCACAGGTTGGGAGATCCTCCACCACTAATGAACCCAAAGGTCCATCAGCTATCAACCTTTGAATTCTACTTAGGTTAATGTGACCAAGCCTAAGATGCCAAAGATATGTTTGGTTCATCTTCAAAGGTTCTTTTCTCTTATTGGAATTAGAAGATGAGTTATTAACTTCAATTTGCATCGTGGGAGGTTTTGGTTCAAATGTGTACAAATTTCCTATCAATGCACCCGAACAGATAATGTCCCTATTCCTTCTTATAACAACTCTGTCATTAAAAGAAATAGAATATCCATCCATAAACAATTTAGAAACCGAAATTAAATTCTTTCTAAATAAGGATACATAAAGGCAATTCATAAGAACCAAAAGTTTATTTTTCTCAAAAGATAAATGAACATCTCCCACTGCAACAGCCGCCACCTTCGTGGCATCGCCCAAGTACATGTAATCTCCCTTCACCAAATGTCTGGTTTCTGGAACCCCGCAAAGTATTGCGTACATGATCATGGCTCTCAGATCTACACACCAGTGCCTGGATAACACCGCTAAACATGTTTCAACGACTAGACCAAAAGATATACCTTCTTCCAGTGTCCAGTCTGCTTACAAGTGAAGCACTTGTCTTTCGGCTTCTTCACTCCTCCCTGAGTACCTCCCACCGCCTTCGCCCCAGTTTGTTTCTTCTTTTTCTTGCCTTTCGGCTTAGAAGTAGAAACCCTTTGGGTCACCACGGCATGCGCCTGAGCACTCTGACGAAATAGTCCCTCTGCCGCCTGGAGTTCTGTCAGAAGTTCTGCCAATGAATACAACCTCTTGTTCATGTTGTAGTTCAGGCGAAACTTCTCAAAACTCCTAGGTAGAGACTAGAGTATGATATCGACTTGGGTTTCCCCATCGATCTCAGCTCCAAGGACTTCCAGCTCATTTGCGGGCTTAGGAGGACACTCTTCGAAGAGTATATACTTGTACTCCTTAGCAGTTAAGACAATATCTAGATTCTTTTCCAATCAACATAATTTGGGTACAATAAACTTATTTTCCTTTAGTATCACAACAAGTGGACTGAAAGTCATTTATGAAAATCCTAAGAATCACATAGATCATTACTTTATATTTCAAAAAATTATTGATTCCTCAAACAATAAAATTTTAAAATCAACCAACACCTCAAAACACCAAGAATATCGTATGCCACGATAGTGTGGACGTATACGAATTCTACATTTGTAAGAGGAGGTTTTACCCATTAATTTTACTATCTTGTCAACCTAACTTTTTGACAAGTAAAATTAATAGTTGGTTTCTCTTCGGCCCTACAAATAAAAGAAGTGACTCCGATGGGGAGGATACTTATATTTGTATCTAAGTGTTCACCATTACTTGGTACCAAGGTAATTATCTCGGGTTATGTGCCTTACGATGGGGAAGTACACACGCTCCTTGATAATTGCCTATAACCATATTTGACCTTGTGATCCACAAACAAACCCATCCGATATGGAGGAAGGCACTCAGAGTCGACGTGCAAGTTTGTTTGCATCACTTGTCAAATCATAATGGAGGTCGTGGGAATTTTAAAAATTCCCTCTCCCACTTAGTAATTTGAAATTGAGGAATTTTCCTAGCCTACGACATGCATATCAAACAAAAAGAAATAAATATGAAAAATAAATTATTTTCCAACTATTATGGCTTTTGTCTTCAATATGTCTCCCCTCGCAACGCCTTCTCGTCTGCTTCTCCTACGCCATGTACAAGCCATCCGGAGATCCGAGCCGAGACTAAAACCTATTTTAATTTACATCCATCGATCCTATACTCCACGAGGGAGTGTACATGAAATCTAGATCGAAAGTAAAATAAAATAAAGAGTGGCTAAACAATGTCGTATCTAATTTACAAAAAATCAAATACTAGCCTCGTCAACCCCGAGGATTCAACAAAATACACACATACAATCACATACACACATATGGCCATAATAGTCGGATCTTATGCCTCTAACCAAAGAGTTAAACTACGCATATCCTACTATTATCCGACACATATAATATATTAAAAGTGCATAAAAAATTAATCGAATCCTAAACACACAAAACCGGAAACCTTGGCTCTGATACCAATTATATGGTTTGCCCGGAAGCTCTGATACCAATTGAAGGGTTTGCCCGGAAGATCTGATACCAATTGAAGGGTTTTGTTTATCGAGTCTGTGAGGGGAAACTTTGCTTTCCACTTCACCTCGGTCGTTTGTTCATGGCGATCCCATCGATGTCCCCGGATTAAAAAATTTAATCCTAGACACAAGGGATTGTCCAAACAACCAAGTCATCGTCGTGCTATTCGTTTAGAGAGGCCACTTGAACAAACTTGTTGTTCAAGCGACCATCCTCTATTCTACGAGTAGTCGCGGAATAGACGATGTCCAGATTGCCGACTTTTGTGTTTATGTTCGGGATCCAAGTATTATTTAGCCATATACAGATTTATATCATGCTCATAATTGAAAAACAAATACAAACATGTAACATATAAAAATTAGAGAATCGATATACCTCTCGATCTTCTAATGTATGACCTTCCTCCTTTCGGACATCGTGTGGGCGATGATCTACCAAAAGTTGAAGCTCCTAGATCGCAAATCTTCCTTCCTCGCTCTTCCAAAGCAAAAGAAAGAATAAAAACAAGGTTCTTCTCCTCCCTTAAAACCAACCAAGAAGGAACAAAAGGAATCCTTGCCGCCGGCCAACTAGGAGGAGGAGATGATGATGGAAACTGACCAAGACACCAAGGGAGACCCCTAAGTCTTGTTTCCACCACTCAAGGAGAAGAGAGGAGAGTCTTTTGGGCGCCGACCAAGGGCTGGAAAAGAGCTTGAGAGGCTGCTGGATGCCAGCCAAGTTGAAGGAAGAAGAAGAAAAGGAACAACTTCCTTATTTGGTGCCGCCCAAGCCTCCAAAACCCTAAGCCTCCAAACCCTAATCCTATCTCAACTAGGATTCCTCTCTTGCCGCCCAAAACCCTAGCTCTCCTTTGATTAATCTCCATGCCAACCCATCAAGCTCCTTTTATAGAGTTAGGGATAAGCCTCCTTTTAATCTCTACCATTGGTTCTAGGGATTTAATCTCAACCGTCGAATCTAGAGATTTAATCTCAACCGTCGAATCTTAGAGATTTAATCTCTACCTATGGATCTAGAGTTTTGTTTATATCCATTGGATCTAATGTTGGTGCAACAATGCCCCAAGCATTTATATATTTTGATGTTTGGATAATCATCTAAGTTAGGCAATGTTTTGTGATCTAATTGTGAACATGTTTAAGTGACAGAAAAATCCAAGTATGAAGACTTGGTAAAAGACAAGTCCAAGTGTGATCTTGGCAAAGAGAAGTCAAAGAAAAGGTCTTGACGATGTAAGTCCAAGCATGTAGTCTTGGCGGCGTAAAGTCCAAGCAGTCCTTGGCAAAGAACGACCAAAGGCAAGTCTTGGCGGCATAAGTCCAAGCATGTAGTCTTGGCAGCGTAAAGTCCAAGCGTACTTTGGCAAAGAAGAAACCCAAAGCATGACAAAACCGAATGAAGCTTTTGAAGGCAAGCGCATGGATGGAGTCGTGGACTCAGAGAAATCCTAGAGGCGCAAGGCTGATGGAGAAGCTAGAAGGTTAAGTCTAGGCTTAGGGTATGTTTTCAAGTATGAATTAGTCATACTTGGAGTGTGCCAGTCGATTGGAACATGGTGTCAGTCGAACTGGCCTTTAAAATGCAGCATTAGAGGTTGGAGAGCTAACAGAAAGGCTCACAGCCGACTGGCCAGTCGACTACGGGCAGCATCAGTTGAACTGCCACTGTTGGCAATCGACTGATAGTCTTCCCGTTGACGATGATGATGGTAAATCCCACGAATCCGACTGTTCAGAAGCCGTTAGAATCGGCGACAGTCGACTGATGTAACCTCCAACGGGAAAAAGAGGCTCTTTCCTATAAAAAGAGGCCAAGGGGAGCAAGAAGAGCCTAATTCTTATATTCTGATCATTCTCCTAATCTCCCATAAGTTTTCCAATCTTTCTAAGTGTGTTAATTTCTTTCCTCCTCTCAAATCTTCATTCTCATCTTTTGTAAGAAGAGGAGGTTTTTATAAAGAGAAATCTTATTAGTGAAGATTGATTTGGGTTGATCCACCTTAAGGATCGCCGTGGAGTAGGAGCGTTATCTCCGAACCACGTAAAAGCTTTCGCGTTAGCATTGCATTTTCGTTTCTATTATTATTGTATTTGTTGTGTTTCCACTAATCTTTTGTAGAAAACAAAAAGAGGCTATTCACCCCCCCCTCTAGCCGTTCAAGGATCCTACAAGTGGTATCAGAGCCCGGATCGCATCGGAAGATCTAACCATCAACCGAAGCATGGCATTTCAAGAGGGATATAGTACGGCGAGGCCTCCATTCTTCGACGGCAATGATTTCGGCTATTGGAAAGGTATGATGGAATACTACCTCATGAATGACATTGAAAATTGGTTTAGTATTGTAGATGAATTCGAAAAGCCGGTCGACGAATTCGGAGCACCACTATCGACAAAAGATTGGACAAGAGAGATGGCAAAGAAAGCACAAGCTAAAGCAAAAGCAACGACCACACTTCAATGTGGTCTATCCAAGCAGCAACTTTCCAAAGTCGGGCCTTTCAACTCTGCAAAAGAGCTTTGGGAGAAGCTCATCGAATTGAATGAAGGTTCAAAGGAGACTAGAATAGCCAAAAGAGACCTATTGATAGGTCAACTCCAAAGCTTCACCATGAAGACCAACGAAACCATGAACCAAATGCACGATCGCTTCAAGGAAGTAGTCAACGGACTACATGTAATAGGTGAGAAGGTCAACAACCGAGACCTTGTAAGGTATGTACTCCAAGCCTTCCCTAGAACAACCTTATGGGCTTCAATGGTAGATGCCTATAAGGTCTCTAGGGATCTCTCTTTGGTTAAGTTGGATGACAATTACATGAACAAGCTAACACTTCATCCAAAGAGAAGGGTATAGCTCTTTTTGTAGGCAAGAAGGACAAAAAGAAGAAGGAGAAGAAAGAAGTGTCCTCCTCATCCGAATCCAAGGAAGATTCATCTAGTAGTGAAGAGCGAGGTGGCTCATTACGTCAAGAAGTTTGGTGGGAGATCAAGGAAACTCACCAAGAAAGATGTGAGGAGGATGTTCCAATCCTCAAGAGGTAAGCCTTCAAATAGTTCAAATTCTTCATCTAATGTAACTTGTTATGGTTGCAATAAGAAAGAGCACATCAAGCCAAATTGCCCGGAACTAAAGAAGGAGGAGAAAGAAAAGAAGCATAAGGAGAAGAAGGAAAAGAAGAAGAAAGAAGCAATGGTGGCTCAAACATGGGACACCCTAAGCATGGAGGACTCTTCCGATGAAGAAGAAGTATGTCATGCCACCCGGAATCTAGCCCTCATGGCATTGGAGGAAGAAGCCGGGAGCTCAAGTGAGGAATCCTCATCTTCTTATTTAATCATCATCAAGTGATGATGATGAGGTAAACAACTCCCCTAGGGTAGATTTACTTTACAAGATAATTGCATGCCTCCAAAATGCATTGAATAGATCGAAAACTAGGATTAAGGACTTAAAAGTAGAGATTAAATCACTTAAGAGTGTAGAACCATCTTGTGATAAATTATCTTGTGATGATGATGCATGTACCCTTAGGGATGAAAATGATGAATTGAGAAAAGAAATAAGTAACTTAAGAGCATGCTTAGAAAAATTTACTAATGGCTCCAAATACCCAGACATGATAATTAAGAATCAAAGGGCTATTTACAACAAGGCCGGACTAGGATATAGGCCTAAGGAAAAGGAGGTAGCATTTACATCTCTTGTTAGTAGAAAAACCACAATTAAAAGCAAGGGTAGAAAGGCTTGGGTCCCTAAGAAATTTCTAATTGATGCTAGTGGTCCTAAAATTTGGGTACCTAAGGATTGTGTTTTTCATGTGATATAGGTAGAAGAACCAAGCTTGTGGATTGTTGATAGTGGATGTTCAAAACATATGACCGGTGATGAGAGAAAATTCTCCACTATCAACCACACTAGCAAGGGAAAGGTATCATTTGGTAATAGTGGCAAACTTAAGATTCTAGGAAAGGGCACAATTGAGGTATCCCCCAACCTTGCCATTCATAAAGTGTTATTAGTCAAAAATATAAAATTTAATTTACTTAGTGTAAGTCAACTATGTGATGCAAATTTTGATGTTAAATTTGACTCCTCAAAATGTTTTATAAGACATGAAACTCTAAATGATTGCATGTTAGTAGGTTTTAGGAAATCAAATATATATTATGTTGATTTATCCTATGCTTTATGTGGGCTTTTTTTCAAAATAAAAGAAAAATAAGCCAAAAAGAGATGCAAGACCTAGGAATTGAACCCCAAACCTCTAGAGATAGCCAAACCCTATAGATGCACCCACTAACCAGAAGCCCAATAGGATTATATGATTAAGGAAGAGGGGAAACTATAGATAAGTGGGACTAAGGGTAAATGAAGAGGCATAGAAAAGAAAAGAGAAACTTCTCTTCCTCCCCTTTATAAAGAAGAGGGAAGATTGAATTTGGTCACTTCCTCTCTTCTTTCCTTCTTCTCACTGAAACCCTAGAAGCTCTCCCTCTCCATTTTCTTCCTCCCTTGGCCGAAACTCCTCCAAGCAAGAAGAAAGGGCTAGGGTTTTGTGTTAGGTCATCTTCTTCACACTACAAGCAAAGCGAAGGAAGTAAGTATCCCCTCACCTGCATACGAGTAGCTTGTCGATTAATGTTTTGTGTCAATTTTTCCATGATCCATTCGGCCAAGCTATGAATTAGGGTCTCAATGAAGCTCTATGCTATGTTTATGCTATGTTTTATAACTAGATGATGATGTTAGGGGTTAAAATGGATTAGGACAAAAGTTAACCCTAATAAACACTAAAGACCTATTCGGCCAAACCCTACTTTTAGGGTTTCAATGAAGTTCCATGCCATGTTTTTAGGGGTTAAAGTGGATTAGGACAAAAGTTAACCCTAATAAACACTAAAGACCTATTCGGCCAAACCCTACTTTTAGGGTTTCAATGAAGTTCCATGCCATGTTTTTATAACTAGATGATGATGTTAGGGGTTAAAGTGGATTAGGACAAAAGTTAACCCTAATAAACACTAAAGACCTATTCGGCCAAACCCTACTTTTAGGGTTTCAATGAAGTTCCATGCCATGTTTTTATAACTAGATGATGATGTTAGGGGTTAAAGTGGATTAGGACAAAAAGCTAACCCTAATAGCCAACAAGGACCATTCGGCCACCCCTAGATATTGATGACCCAATGATGTTTCAATCCATGTTTTGTAGGGTTATGATGTTGTTGTTGAATTAGGTTAAAGGCCAACCCTAAAAGCCCTACATGGACCATTCGGCCACCATAAACTTTGGGTGGTTAAATGAAGTCTAATTCTTGTTCTATATGCATATGAAGTTGTTGTGATGAATTAGGTTAACATGTGTTTTATGTTGGGTGAATTCATGTTGACTTATGATATTAAATGATGCTAAATGAGGATAACATGTTATAGTTTAGCAGTTACTTACTTTGATGCCATGCCTTATGCCATGCCTTATGAGTATTGTGATATCTAAGATGTGATATGAAATGAAGTATGTTATGCTATGTTAATGCAATGAATCATGATGTGTTATGAAATGAAGTATGCTATGCTATGTTAATGCAATGAAGCATGATGTGTTATGAAATGAAGTATGCTATGCTATGTTAATTAAATGAAGCATGATGTGTTATGAAATGAAGTATGCTATGCTATGTTAATGCAATGAAGCATGATGCGTTATGAAATGAAGTATGCTATGCTATGTTAATGAAATGAAGCATGATGTGTTATGAAATGAAGTATGCCATGCTATGTTAATGAAATAAGCTATGTTGTACAAATAAGCATATAAGTATTTTACCTTCTGCATGGCTTGTACCAAGACCTTAACAAGGTCCAAGAAGGGATGGGCTCCTAAGATGCCCTAGGTCGATGGAATAAGACTCGGACCTAGGATGGGCTTCTATGTATGATTGCCCCTAGGTCGATGGAATAAGATTCGGGCCTAGTACGGGATGGGCTCCAAGATGCCTTAGGTCGATGGAGTAAGACTCGGGCCTAGGATGGGCTTCTACGCTATGACGATTGCCCCTAGGTCGATGGAATAAGACTCGGGCCTAGAAACCTATTAGGTTCGAGACTTGCTACCTCGGGCCTATTTAGGGATGCGCGCTATGATAATGAAGAAGTGGTACAATGCCGGGCCCAAATATGTTGAGATTTATGTTTACATACCTAAAATATATGTTTTCAAAGCATCCTGCATATGTTTACCTGCTGATTGTTATGTTTACATGCTTATGTTATATATGTTTTCATGTTATGTTTGATGATATGTTAGGAATGTTTACATGCTTATGTTATATACGTTACATGTTATGTTTGATGATATGATATGATGTTATGTTTACATGTTATACCTGATGATATGATATGATGTTTATGTTTACATGTTCTGCTTGATGATATGATATGATGTTATGTTTACATGTTATGTTTGATGATATGATATGATGTTATGTTTACATGTTATACCTGATGATATGATATGATGTTTATGTTTACATGTTCTGCTTGATGATATGATATGATGTTATGTTTACATGTTATGTTTGATGATATGATATGATGTCTATGTTTACATGCTTATGTTATATATGTTTTCATGTTATGTTTGATGATATGTTAGGAATGTTTACATGCTTATGTTATACACATTACATGTTATGTTTGATGATATACTATGATGTTTATGTTACTTAGTTACATATGATGCATGTCATGTTGATTAAGCATATATCCATGTTATGTTGCTAAGTTATGGATGATACATGTTATATGTACTTATGTTACTTATGCTACTGGTTAAGTTGATGACACCATGTATGTTACGTATTATACTGCTTATATGTTATGTATGCTACATGCCATGATTAAAGATGATGTATGGTTTTGTGAGTAGGACAGGATCTTACTAAGCCTGTGAGCTTATAGTTGTTTTTCCCTCGTACTGCAGATAAGGGTAAGGGATGGATAAACTAAAGGGAGCAGCAGGAGGGGCCAATGTGTGTGGTAGTGGCATGGTGGAGAAGATCCGTTAGGTCTACATATATATGTGTTTACCTATGATGATGATGTCTATGGATGTCCTTATTATGCTCGCCATGATGGTGTCGTTTAAGAACTTGAACTAAGCACTAAGTATCTACCTATGTTATGATGCATGTTCTATGTTAATAAGAAGAAGTAAAGAAGAAGTAAGAAGAAGTATCTATGTATGCTATGACGCATGCTCCATATGAAGAAGAAGAAGTATATATATATATATATATGTCAATGCATGTTTAGGTTTTAAAAGAAAAAAAAAATGTCTGAAGTCTTCCGCTGTATGTATGTATGTATGTATGTATGTATGGTCGCGTCACGCGCCGCCCCTCCAGATTCTGGGCCTGAAAAAGGGCGGGCGTGACAAAATGATTGCATGTTAGTAGGTTTTAGGAAATCAAATATATATTATGTTGATTTATCCTATGCTACTAATGCTTCTACTAAGTGTCTTATTGCAAAAGAGGAAGAAAGTTGGCTTTGGCATAGGAGGCTTGGACACATAAACATGAAGAACATAGCCAAAATAGCAAAAATGAAGTTAGTCAAAGGGTTGCCTAAAGTCAAATTTCTCAAGGACAAAATGTGTGATGCATGCCAAGAAGGGAAACAATCAAAAACATCACACAAAGGTAAAAATTTACTTAGTACCGCTTTACCTTTAGAACTTTTACATATGGACTTATTTGATTGTCATAGTACCCCTTCTATGTTTGGTAGTAAATATTGCTTAGTAATAGTAGATGATTTATCTAGGTTTACTTGGGTATTTTTCTTGAAAAATAAAGATGAAACCCTATGAATAATCATAGGATTTAGCAAAAGAGTAGAAAATGAAAGAAAACTCAAAATCAACCGGATCCGTAATGATCATGGTGGAGAATTTGAGAATTCTAATTTCTCAACTCTTTGCTTAGAACAAGGGTACAAGCATGAGTTTTCTTGTCCTAGAACACCCCAACAAAATGGGGTTGTGGAAAGGAGAAATCGTGCCCTACAAGAAGTGGCTAGGACTATGCTAAATGCATATCCTTTACCTAGCTACTTGTGGGCGGAAGTGGTTAATACCGCTTGCTATATCCAAAATAGGGTGTTAATTCATAGGTTTTTAGGAAAAACTCCATTTGAATTGTGGAATGGTACAATTCCAACAATTCATTATTTTAAGGTTTTTGGATGTAAAGTTTATATTTTAAATACCAAAGACAACCTAGGTAAGTTTGAGTCCAAAGCGGATGAGGGAATCCTAGTTGGATACTCATCCACTAGTGTAGGGTATAGAATTTACAATAAAAGGACTCAAAAGATTGAGGAATCTTCAAATGTCCAATTTGATGAAACTTCCAATACATACCCTAGGAAATCTCCTATTGATAATGATATTAATAATGAACATCAAGAAATTACCCAACAATTCCAAGATTTAACTTTAGGGGGTAATGATCAAGGGGGAGGATTGAATCAAGGGGGAGTAAGAGGTGATTTCGATAATGAGCAAAGGATTGAGATTAATTATGATCAAACTCAAATTAATACACCTCCTAGAACAATAAGAGCTCATCAAAATCACCCCTTAGATCAAGTTGTGGGTGAATTATCTCAAGGTGTTAGGACTAAGTCATTTCATAGGGATCCCACTAGGCATATAGCTCTAATTTCTTAAATTGAGCCCAAAACAATCAAAGATGTATTGCTTGATCCAGATTGGATCTTAGCAATGCAAGATGAATTGGCTCGATTTGAAAGGAGTCAAGTATGGGAGTTAGTTCCTAGACCTAATGAAAACACCATCATTACTACAAGATGGGTCTTTAGGAACAAACTAGATGACCAAGGGAATATTACTAGGAATAAGGCAAAATTAGTTGCAAGGGGCTTTAATCAAGTTGAAGGACTTAACTATGATGAAACATATGCCCCGGTTGCTAGGTTAGAGTCTATTAGAATACTATTAGGGTATGCCTCCTATATGGGTTTCAAACTCCATCAAATGGATGTTAAATCGGCATTCCTAAATGGGTTTATTAAGGAAGAGGTATATGTAGAACAACCTCCCGGATTTGAGAATATGGACTATCCAAACCATGTATACAAGCTTAGGAAAGCTTTATATGGTTTGAAACAAGCTCCCCAGGCTTGGTATGAAAGATTATCATCTTTCTTAATCTCTAAGGACTTTAAGAGGGGTAGTATAGATCAAACTCTATTTATAAAGTCAACATCAACGGACATCTTTGTAGCCCAAGTATATGTTGATGACATTATCTTTGGGTCAACAAATGATGAACTTCTCCAAGACTTTATTAAGAATATGGAAAAAGAGTTTGAAATGAGTCTAGTTGGAGAATTAAATTTCTTCCTAGGATTGCAAGTCAAACAAACAAGTGAAGGAATTTATATTTACCAAACCAAATATGCTAAGGAAATGATTAAGAAATTTGGTTTGGAAAATGCTAAGGTAGTTTCAACTCCAATGGCAACCAATACAAAAATAGATAGTGATAATGAAGGAAAACAAATTGATCTTACACTCTATAGGAGCATGATTGGTAGTCTTTTGTACCTAACCGCTAGTAGACCCAAGATATTATTTGCGGTTGGTATGTGTGCTAGGTACCAATCATGTGCAAAAGAATCTCATTTAGTTGTCGTTAAGAGAATCTTAAGATATATTAAAGGCACACTAAATGTAGGACTATGGTACCCTAGGACTAGGTCTTTTGATTTGGTTGGGTACACTGATTTCGATTATGTCGATTACAAATTGGATCGGAAGAGTACTAGTGGTGGATGTCAATTCCTTGGGTCCTCCCTAGTTAGTTGGAGTAGTAGGAAGTGTTGGATCGAAGCGGATCGCTAGAGGGGGGGGTGAATAGCGATAAAACCTTTTTTTTTGTTCGTTCATTAAAACCTAAGTAGATAATTAATTGCAACGGAAAGATAAGCAATAAATAAAAGAGACAAATATTTTTACTTGGTTCGTAGCCTTCGGCTACTACTCCAAGGCCATAGTGGTCCTTGACCATGCACAGAGGGCAAAACACTAAAACACTCCTCCTCGTTGGAGGTAGGAGTTAGACGATTACAAAAACCTTCGAAAACAAAAGATAGAGAGACACACCCTCTCTTCTATTAATGTAAAATGCAACGATAGAAAACCTCAATAAAGAATTGCAGTATAAAAGAGATGACAAAATAAAATTATACCAACAACTAGTAAATATAAATTAAGCTAGGGTTGTTGGCAGCACTTCGTCATTGTAGAGTCGTCGGAGAGTCATAGCGTTGCGGAGGCTTTTGAGCACTTAGAGATTGATGAAAAACCCTAGGAGAAGCCCTCCTTTTATAGCCTTTAAGCCCCTCTTCGAATGGGTCTTCAACCAATAGGAATTGGGCACAAGACTCCTTGAAAAATGGTGATAAAGCTTGACTCCTCGAAGAACATGATCGGAAAATGTCGAACATTCCCTAGTCCTTAAACTAGTTCCTTCTTATCATACCTGTGAAAAGCAAGATCAGGATAACCACGCTACATCTGGGCTTCCTCCCAGTTTGTCCAGATCTTGATATATGGGATGTCATTTTTCGGGCAAAGTTTGTATCACAGATTGAAAACCAAAACACCCTATTCATCAAATCAAACTAATATTTTGTAGATGATTAAGAATTAAGCAATAATGTAACTCACTCACAAGCTTACCTCAACATTTACCTTTGAAGCCTTGCTTTCGGTCTCCACTTGATTCCTTCGGCTCCCTCCGAAGTCCTCCCGGTGTCGCCCGACCACTAAGGTTCTCTCCGAGTGTCACTGACCTTCGGCTTAGCTTAGCATTTCTGCACACTCGATTCATCTCGTGAGATAATGACATGAGCTTAACTTTGTATCGTTTGCTATAATCAAAACTCAGGTTCGACTTAGGTG
The DNA here is from genome assembly GCA_025175895.1 of Wurfbainia villosa. Classification (NCBI taxonomy): domain Eukaryota; kingdom Viridiplantae; phylum Streptophyta; class Magnoliopsida; order Zingiberales; family Zingiberaceae; genus Wurfbainia; species Wurfbainia villosa. The sequence goes on along the minus strand of CM045991.1, from coordinate 9,742,584 downwards.
CCTACTGCACCAACAATCTCCCCCTTTTTGATTTATGGCAAACCCACATACAAAGTTAAGAACACAGCATGCATGAAGAATAATAATGCGCATAAAATATCATGCATGAAGAATAATAATGTGCATGAAAAACAAAAATAAAGATTAAGTTGGAGTAGTAAGAATTTTCTTCAAGTACTCCAAACCTCCTTGACCGAGGTGAGTCTTGAGAAGACCTTAGTCCTCCCCCTTGAGGATTGCTATTTAGGAAGAGTTTAAATAATTAACATTACTTAAAGTTGGCCTTAGTAAAACATTTAAGTTAAGAAGACTTCTTAACTTGGCCCTTTCTCCCTCTTTCTTAAGTAAAGCATTAGCATTTGGCCATAGTGTTTAAAAAAAATAATAAGTTTAAGTTAAGAATTCTCTTAACTTGGCCTTTACTTCCTTTTAAGTAAAACTTAAAGTTAAGTAAACATTTACTTAACTTTTGGCCATGAAAACTTTTGATCCCTTAACTTTGGCCTTTTTCTCCCCCTTTTGCCATATATCGAAAAGTGGAAGGGTGTGTGGAAAATAAGTATTAAATTTAACGTCGAAGCATGTTCCACATTATTTTGAAAATAATATACTGAAAATAAGCTCATATATAAAATGTGTGACTCATATTTGGCTTGATTGATATGAAAGATCAACCAGTCCTGGTCAGAGTCGGTTAGTATGTATGATTATACTCCGTGGTTCATGGCGATGCACTAGCTCTACATCTGGAACTAGGAGTAAGGTCCTAACATCTCACGCCCATCTACATGGCTAAGTACACAAACACATTAGTCCTATGTGTTGTGAGATGTACTGGCTCCTTAAATCTATAGGTCCATGATATCTAAGGTATGTCCTATACTAGTTCCATGAAAATGAAAAGTATGAAATAGAAGTAATATAATTTGCAAAGTCCAATTCTACTATGCACAAGCCCAATTTTTGTCTTAATAGACTAAATTCGACTTCGGGTAGGGGTTTAGTAAATAGGTATGCCAAGTTAGACTTCGATTCGACGTATTCGAGTTGTATGGCTCCGTTGGCCACATATTCTCGAATGAAATGGTGTTTGACCTCTATATGTTTGGTCCTAGAGTGACATATCGGATTCTTAGTAAGATTAATTGAACTAATGTTATCTACGTGAAGTTTAGTATTTGTAAAGTCTAACTTAAAGTCACGGAGAGTATGCTTCATCCAAAGAAGCTGAGTGACACACTCACCCATCGCGATGTATTCGGCTTCGGTGGTAGATAAGGCAACACAGTGTTGCTTCCTACTGCACCAACTCACTAGACTCGAGCTGAGAAGTTGACAACAACCACTCGTACTCTTTCTATCGAGCTTACTACCGGCATAGTCCGAATCGGAGTAGCCGGTTAGTTCGAACTCGGTAGATCTAGGGTACCAAATACCAACATTAAGTGTACCCTTTAGATATCTAAGGATACGCTTGACTAGAGTTAGGTGAGACTCCTTGGCACAGGTTTGGAACCTTGCGCACATACTTACTGCAAATAAGATATCAGTCGCTTGCAGTTAAGTAAAGGAGAATCCCTATTACGCTCCTATAGTATTTTAAATCAATTGAATTTCCGATTACATCTTCTTCCATATTCACATTAGTTGCCATTGGGGTATTAATAATTTTAGTGTCTTGCATTCCAAAGCGTTTAATTAATTCCCTAGTATATTTGCGTTGATGTAGGTATATTCCATCTTTAGTTTGTTTAATTTGTAGACCTAAAAAGAAGCTTAACTCACCTACTAAATTCATTTCAAATTCACTTTCCATAAGTGAAATGAACTCATTTAGTAGGATTGAGTTGGTGGTTCCGAAAATAATATCATCTACGTAGATTTGGGCTATGAATATGTTTTTACCTAAGGTTTTTACGAAAAGAGTTGGGTCAACTACACCTTGGTTAAAACCTTTGGACTTAAGATAAATCGAAAGTCTCTCGTACCAAGCTCGAGGAGCTTGTTTAAGTACATAGAGAGCTTTCTTTAACCTAAGGACATGGTCGGGTTTGTCTAAACTTTCAAAACCGGGGGGTTGACTAACATAAACTTCTTCTTTAATGTATCCATTTAAGAATGCAGATTTCATATCCATTTGAAACAACTTAAATCCTCGATGTGTTGCATATGCTAATAGCATTTGAATGAACTCTAATCTAGCTACTGGGGCATATGTCTCGTCATAATCTAAACCTTCGACTTGACTAAACCCTTTAGCGTCTAGTCTAGCTTTATTTCTAACCACTTCACCTTTATCATCAAGTTTATTTCTAAACACCCACCTTGTTCCAATGATTGTTTTATCTTTATGTGGTGGTACTAATTCCCACACTTCGTTCCTAGTGAATTGAGCCAACTCTTCTTGCATTGCAATAATCCAATAGGGATCAAGAAGAGCTTGGTCAATAGTCTTGGGTTCAATTTTGGAAATTAAGGAGATTTGACTAAGGTTTCTATATGAGGCTCTAGTTCGAACTCCTAGACTTGGATCACCTATTACTTGGTCGATAGGATAATTTGTTTGAGTCCTAGTTGGATTTGGGTTTGAGTCTACAACTTGATCAATAAGATGACTCGTTTGAGTTCTAGTTTGGTTAGAGTCATCTATCACTTGGTCATTAGAGTGACTTGGTTGACTTAGATTAGGATTAACACTAGACCTGATTTCCGGATCAGAGTTAGGTCTAGTATGAATCGGCTTGCTAATTGGGGTTGTCGGGGGTTTTGTAGGTTCGTGTCCTTCATCAAATACTACATTAATAGTCTCTTCGACTCTAAGGGTGTCATAGTTATATACTCTATAAGCTCTACTCATAGTCGAGTATCCTAGAAAGATTCCGGTCGTGGTTTTGGATGTAAATTTCCCTAGGTAATCCTTAGTGTTTAAGATATGTATCTTACACCCAAATACCCTAAAGTACTTGATGTTAGGTATTTTATCGTGATAAATCTCGTATGAGGTCTTAAGGTGCCTCTTTAGCATAAGGATCCTATTTTGGACATAGCATGTCGTACTCACGGCTTCCGCCCAAAACCTATCGGGTAGGTTATACTCGTTTAACATTGTCCTGGCGGCTTCTTGTAGGGTTCTATTTTTGCGTTCTACTAGGCCATTTTGTTGTGGAGTTCTAGGGCAAGAGAACTCATGGTGGTATCCATTTAGGTTACAGAATTCTGTAAACCTATGGTTCTCGAATTCACCACTATGATCAGTCCTAAGTCTTTTGATTTTAATGCTTTGTTGATTTTCTATTAATTTAAATAGATTGATTAATTGATTTAGGGTATCACTTTTGTGTTTGATGAACCTAACCCAAGTAAATCTAGAATAGTCATCAATTATGACTAAGCAAAATTTACTTCCATTAAGTGACTTAGCTCCGTGTAAATCAAGTAGATCCATGTGTAAGAGCTCAAGCACACTTTTGGTTCATTCTTGATTAGTTAGTTGATGTTGTGTCCTAGATTGTTTACCTTGTTGACAAGCATTACATATTTTATTATCCAAGTTATTGAGGTTAGGTAAACCTCTGACTAAGTCACTCTGACTCATCTTGTGGATGAGTCTTGGGTGTGAGTGACCGAGTCGTCGGTGCCACAACCATGATTCCTCTTGCCGTGTCATAAGACACTTAGTTGAGGAGTTAGTTAAGTTAATAGTGTAAATATTGTTATTTCTAGTTCCCTTAAGAATTGTTTTAGAAGTTTCATTTGTATTAATTACACATTCATTTTCTAGAAATATGACCTTATAGTTATTATCACACAATTGACTTACACTAAGTAAATTATATTGAAAATTTTCTACTAATAAAATATTTTGAATAAAAAAATTTGAGTTAAGCTCAATATCACCTGATCCGATGATTTTAAGCTTGTCGTTATTTCCGAAGGTTATCGATCCTTGTCGTTTGAACCGAAGCTTCGAAAACTTGAGTTGATCCCCGGTCATGTGTCGGGAGCAACCACTGTCCAACATCCATTGATCCTACACGCAAGGTAGTTGGATCGGATATTGGATTTATTAAAGATTGGTTGAAAATTATTAACCTAAATCATCTCACCCATGTCTACATGATCAAACACGTTAACCCTATATGTTCTTGTGAGATGACTTCCAATTTTACTTGATTTAAATTTAATGACTTAAACACTTGTCAACCTTTCATTAGATTGAGATATGACCTTAGGCTCATCAAGTCACCTTTTCAAGATCATGGCTTCCAGGTCGTGGCGAGGCACAGAGTCCTTCTTTGATCGGAACAACGACCACTTCCTTAGACAAAGCCATTTTCAAGAAAATAATAACTTGACTCACCTAAGACCACTTCCTGGTCTAACTAGTCTAGGATCTGAGAGGTAGCTTCAGCTAGTTCCACTCGGTCAAGTGCCAGAACTAGATCGCCTTATCTAGCCCGAATACACAAGACTCCTTTCCTAGCGTACTATCATCTCGCGCATCCTGGTACTATGTTATCAAGTATTGACGAGTTATAGTCCTATCTAACCATTCTAAAAGAAAATCAAACTAAATAAAAACCTAAGCATGCAATTTCTAAGTTAAAAACACAAACAAGTTTTGTACTAGCTCCCCTGAATGATTGAATCGATTGGTCTCTCCACATAGTGGATTTGGTCCTTAGGAACCCGATCTTGGTTGATCCTAAGTTTGAAATCAAGGTGGTCTTAGGGACCCATGCTTGGACACATTTTTTATGTCGACTTACAATTGACATATCGACTTGTTGGTCGTATTTGAGCTAAACCCTAGCCCGGCCTTGTTTATGCGTGCCCTTTGCGACCCAAGTAGGAGGTCAAGTCCTTTGGATCCCAAAGTAAACCTTTCCAACGTATTCCTAAGATCTTCGACTTGACTCTTCAAGAGTGAGTTCTCAACTTCGAGTTTTTCAACCCGAGTTGAGTCCTCCTCTTGAACTCGACTAGTCGAAGAGGTTAGGGAGACCTCGTGTTTGAGGAGTTTAACTTCCTCAACCAGTGTCTCGACCTTGGACTCGGACTTAGCTAACTTTCTAGTTAAAAACTTAACTGGACTATAAAGTGTACTAATGAGAGACCGACTTACCTTGAGTGTATCTTTTGAACCGGATGTGTATCCATGGCTTGTCTTGAATAGTGCTTCGCAGTCCGACTCATCTTCGGTTTCCGATTCAGGTTTCGGTTCCGACTCCGTCTCCGATTCCACCGGTTTAGCCATGAGAACACGATCGTTATCTTCTTCCTCGGATGCTTCTTCCCAAGTAGCATTGAGTGCCTTTTTGTGTTTTGGTGCTTTGCTCTTGAGTTTTGGGCATTCGGACTTGATATGTCCAAACCTGTTGCATTCATAACATCTAATATTTGAACTTTTAGGCTTACCTTCATTAGGTCGAGTGACGGTTCATTTTTGGCCCTTGACTATCCTCCGAACTAGGTTGACTAGTTTGGCCTCCATTTCCAAGTCGACCTCCGAATCGGACTCATCGTCTTCTTCCTTCGGGGGTGGCTTGCTTGCGGTTTTCTTCCTTGAACCTGCAAAAAGTGCTATACCCTTCTCGGGTTCCGAGTTAGACTGCTCATGAAGTTCAAAATCAGAAAATAGTTCATCTAACCTAAGTTTCGAAAGATCCTTGGAGACCTTGTAGGCATCAACCATGGATGCCCACAAGGTAGTCCTTGGAAAGGAGTTTAGGACATACCTTATAAGGTCGTAGTTTTCGACCTTTTGCCCGATCGCGTGTAGATTATTGACTATGTCTTGGATGCGGGCGTGAAGTGTAGGGAGTCGCTTCGGAGGCTCATTGGCTCCCATGTCCCCGGATTAAAATTTTCACTAATGAAAGAATTAATCCGGATGGGATGAGCTTCCTTAGCACAACCATTTCGTCGTCGTGCTAACAACTTGAGTGGTCGCTTGAACAAACTAGTTGTTCAAGCAACACAACTCTTCTAGTTGGTTAGCCGCGGAAGAGACGACGGACGGATCGCCGGTTTTTGTGTTTGTCTTCGGGGTCCATGATTATACAATATATATTCATATGCATACATGTATAATCAAAACATAAAAGAACATGATCAGATCTGTAAATAAAGTTAAAAAAACTTTATACCTTACGATCTTCTACCGTATGTCCTATCCTTCTCGTGGACGACGTGTGGACGAAGATCCTCCACGAGTAGAAGCCTTCTGGATCGCGTTCTTCCCTTCCTTGTCCGCTGTGAACAAAGAGAAGAACCAACAAATACCTATCCTTTCTAGAACCGGCCACCAAATTAGGGAATTTGGTGCAACCACCGGCCAAGGAGCAAGTGGATGAAGCACCGGCCAACTTGAAGAGGGGTTGCCGCCGGCCACCAAGGAGAAAGGGAGGAGGAAGAGCACCGGCCACCAATGGAAGGAGAACCGCCGGCCAAGGAATATGAGAGAGGCCTTGAGGATGGGCGTCGGCCAAGTGTTGATGGAGAATGATGGGCGCCAACAACAACTAGAAGGATGAAGGTTGCCGCCCAAAACCCTAGCTCCAAAACCCTAGCCGCCCACTTTGAGAAGAGCCAAACCCTAATTCCAATTCAATTGATACTTGCCGCCCAACCCTAAGCTTTCCTTTTATAGAGTTAGGCTTAGGACTCCTTTAATCTCCACCGTCGGATCTAGGGATTTAATCTCCACCGTCGGATCTAGGGTTTTATCCCAACCGTCGGATCTAGGGTTTCATCCCAACCGTCGGATCTAGGATTTCATCCCAACCGTCGGATCTAGGATTTCATCCCAACCGTCGGATGTAGGGTTTTATCCCAACCGTCGGATCTAGGGATTTAATCTCAACCGTCGATTCTAGGGTTTCATCCTAACCATCGGATCTAGGGATTTAATCCCAACCGTTGGTTCTAGGGTTTCATCCTAACCATCGGATCTAGAGATTTAATCCCAATCGTTGGTTCTAGGTTTTGTTTTACATTCTTGGATCTAGACTTCACAAGGATTATATTAGGCTACGATAGGGACCATAAGGAGGAGTTGGATCTTGGCCACCCGATGGATCGGAACCACACAAACTTGATCCATCAATGATGTTCCATTCCACTAGAGGATCATCATTGAACTACCTCACCAATCCCCATAAATCAATATGGGCTCCATATATCATTTGTACATTTATCTCCCTGTATTTAAGATATCGAATGTCCGTCAATTAATTGATTTACTGACCATCAATTAATTAACATCTAATTCCTCGAGTAGTACCACTCAACCTTATCATCATGTTGACTAAGTCAACCAGCTGGGTTTACATGATGAACCTTATGAGCTCCTCAAGGGGACATCATCAACCTAATATATAGGACACACGGTTTCTCCTATAATCAACGGCACACCATGTAAATAATATTATTTCCCAACTTACTGCATATTGATTTAATCCATCTAAATCTCACCTAAATCAAAGAAATAAATACTAAGTACATGTGCCCGTTATTATATTGGGATTAAGAGCATGTACAACATAATATCCGAGGTCCGATTCAATTATGTAGTAGTACTAAATTGAATCACCTCTATGTCGGTCCCACTCAATACACCTAAGTGTACCAGTGTAACTCTATGTTCAAGACAAAACAATACCAAGCTACACTACAACCATGCCAATGGTTTGTCCAAAACCATCTTGGTTGTGAGCCTCTACTTATATTTTACAAGGAACTGATAACATGATCTTCTGTGCCACACCAAGCACCATGTTATCTACAATGTAAAATATTAGACAATATGCACACATATAATAAATATATAAAGTGCAAACAATGATCATGTGATTTGTATTTCAAAATAAAATGTTCATACAAAAAGAGCTAGGCTTTCAGTATACATTCCAACATGAAGTTGGGTCGCGGACTCGTGTTCCTGTATTTTTAGATTATATAGTTTATTAAATAAAAGATCACGCTTACATACCTTGGCTTCATCAGTCCCTTCGTGTAGCTCCACTAGCTTTGTCCAAAGGTCCTTTGCGCTTATGAAGGGGCCGACGCGATTTAGCTCCTCCTTGGACAAGCCGCATTGAAGGATTTGAGTTGCCTTAGCGTCGGCATCGACTTGTCGTTTTGTCGCAATGGTCCATTGGTCATAATCCAAGGATTCACCCACTTCGTTAGTCGGAAGTGTGAATCCCGTTTGGATTATGATCCACATCTCAATTTGGGTTTTGAGAAAGTATTCCATCTGACCTTTCTAGTAACGGAAATCATCTCCGTTGTAAAATGGAGGTCGGACGATGCTAAACCCCTCGAGATGGGCCATTTGGAAGGGAAACCTTGCACAAAAAATATCAAAAAAACATGAAAAAGGTTCCAAGACTTCGCCTTGGATTAGTAATGTAGGAAATGAAAAGAAACAAAAGGAATAAATGAGAAATAACCAACTAAAATAAAAGATGAGCACTTACAACCTTCAATGTCCCAGAAATGGTGCTAAACGATGATTTTTGGGGATGAATACAGCTTGTTATGAGGGTTTACCCTCGTAATAAGTGTAGATATCTCCGAGAGCTTCATTTTGGTAGGTAGCCCATTTCGTGGGTCAACTTGTACGAAAAGTTATGCCCATTTTACCATCGGCTACTCCAAAAGCGAATACTTGCAAAACAAAACCAAACGAAGAGTACCAAGACTTCGTCTTGGATTAGTAGTGCGGGAGAAAAATTTAAATGAACGAAAAAACAAATCTGTAAAAAATGCTAGATTGGTGGTTTCACCAAATCTAAGCGCCCCCGGATCTGATACCAATTGTTGGATCGAAGCGGATCGCTAGAGGTGGGTGAATAGCGATAAAACCTTTTTTTTGTTCGTTCGTTAAAACCCGAGTAGATAATTAATTGCAGTGGAAAGATAAGCAATAAATAAAGGAGACAAATATTTTTACTTGGTTCGTAGCCTTCGGCTACTACTCCAAGGCCCTAGTGGTCCTTGACCACGCATGGAGGGCAAAACACTAAAACACTCCTCCTCGTTGGAGGTAGGAGTTAGACGATTACAAAAACCTTCGAAAGCAAAAGATAGAGAGACACACCCTCTCTTCTATTAATGTAGAATGCAATGATAGAAAACCTCAATAAAGAATCGCAGTATAAAAGAGATGACAAAATAAAATTATACCAACAACTAGTAAATATAAATTAAGCTAGGGTTGTTGGCAGCACTTCGTCGTTGTAGAGTCGTCGGAGAGTCGTAGCATTGCGGAGGCTTTTGAGCACTTAGAGATTGATGAAAAACCCTAGGAGAAGCCCTCCTTTTATAGCCTTTAAGCCCCTCTTCGAATGGGTCGTCAACCAATAGGAATTGGGCACAAGACTCCTTGAAAAATGGTGATAAAGCTTGACTCCTCGAGGCTGATTTTTGACCATCGGTTGAACTGATTTCTTGGCCGGTTGAACTGATGGCTCAGCAGTTGAACTGATCCTTGGCCGGTTGAACTGATGGCTCAGCAGTTGAACTGATCCTTGGCCGGTTGAACTGATTTCCAGACTTTTCGACTGTAATAAAGAGTTAGCTCGAAATATAAGTGAATTCGACGACCACTTGCCGTCCGATCTCAACATAGACCTTCCATGGGAAGGCTTGGTTGGATCGTCACCTAAGGATGTCCCCATATGAAGGACTCGACCTTACTTACTCTCACTCACACAAGCTTACCTCAACATTTACCTTTGAAGCCTTGCTTTCGGTCTCCACCGTATTCCTTCGACTCCCTCTGAAGTCCTCCCGGTGTCGCCCAACCACTAAGGTTCTCTCCGAGTGTCACTGACCTTTGGCTTAGCTTAGCATTTCTGCACACTCGATTCAGCTCGTGAGATAATGACATGAGCTTAACTTTGTATCGTTTGCTATAATCAAAACTCAGGTTCGACTTAGGTGTCTACTGCACCAACAGGAAGCAACCTTGTGTTGCCCTATCCACCACCGAAGCTGAATATGTGGCTATGGGTGGTTGTGTAGCTCAACTTCTATGGATGAAACATACTTTAGAGGACTATGAGCTATCTTACTCCAACATAAAAGTATTTTGTGATAATGTGAGCACCATAAATTTGACTAAAAATCCGGTGCATCACTCTAGGACTAAGCACATTGAAGTGAGGCATCACTTCATTAGGGATCATGTGGCTAGGGGGGACATTGAGCTTAATTACATTAAATCTAAGTCCAACCTAGCCGACATCTTTACCAAGCCTCTCCCCGAAATAGAATATTCATCACTTAGGAGAGAACTTGGAATGTGCTTTGTAGAATAGAAGTGTAGGTTTGCATGATCCCATAAAAATCTAGGTTTTATACCTCTAACCATCTCACAATAGACCTAAGAAACCATGATTTGTGTATTTAGCCACCTAGAAATCATGTGAGATGTTAGGAAGATGCACTTGGTTCATCATGCTTGTTATGATGCATTACAATGAACCAAAGTGCCATCTAGAGACATTAATCCTTCATTGGACCAATCATTGGGAAGGCTTATGTACAATTAATGTGCATATAGCTCCAAGAATATGATTGGAAATGTCAAAAAAAACAAAATTTAAGTTATGTCTATCAAACCTTGAGAAACAATTTTCAATTGATAAGCCAAAGTTATACAAAGTTTGTAAAAATATCATAACTTTTGCAAAATCTCAAGTTTGTGTCAATATCAAAATCTAGAGGTGATATATTTTTAAAATAATTTTTCCTTGATAGGAAAAGATCTAACAATGTTAACCACAAAATTTCGTAATTTTTTGATCTTTATTAAATTAATTATGATTTTTTTTTAATCTGGCCAAAAAGGCCTATTAGACTGATATCAGTCGACTGGCGCTTATCGCTAGTTCGACTGATACGACGATATCGAACTGGGCTTACTCGGTTCGCTAGCGCTCATTTCATTTATGGCGGATCGCCGCGGTATAGAAGCACTCATATCCGATCGCCGATTCGATTGATTCCATCACCGATCGTCGACTAACGCTTGATCGCCGTCGCAGTTTTTAGGGCTTTCCCACCGGTTCGACTCACTAAAAAGTCCCGACCTTCCTTCTTCTTCTTCTTACGATGATTTTCCATCGCATCTCACTCACCGTTTTCCCTCGTTTTCTGGCGATTTCACCGACCGATGCTCCTGTTTGACGTGTTCTCCGGCTCGAGGACCACCTCCTCTCACCCGGTTCACGCCCTAGTCTCCACCGCAGACCACTCGCTCGGTTAGGGTTTCGTGGACACTCACATCTGGCACCCTTCTTTGATCGTTCACCATGCCTCCTAGGTAAACCCTCATCCTTGCTGATAGTTTGGTTGTTCTCTAGTTTTGTTTCACTAACCATTGCTTGTTTGTTGTCTTTGTGTATGCATTCATCATCCTTAACCTACATTGCTCTTTTCGCACATTTAGACTTAAGCATTATGCATCTAAGCGTGAGTACCACCGCCAATGAGGGCCCATCAAACCTCCACCCATTGTCGATCCTAGGTTTCAAACTCCACTTAAAAATGCTTTCAATAAAAACAAATTCCAACTCATCCTCGATCAATGGACCCAAAATTTCTTAAGGACAATCGCTGATATTGTCCAAATCATCCAATTTTACAAACTTGAATCATTAGTCTTTGTGAACATCATGTCAATATCACCCTCTTTCTGAATTCTTCAACAATTTATACCAACCGAGAGATGGCTTGAGATACCGACTCAAGATTGCTCAATGCGATCCGGATTTTAGCCCCCAGATTCTGATGAACTTTTCTCGAATGTCGCTCTTCCAAGAATGACTTTTGCTTTTCTATCCGCCTTGGAGTGATCCACTTCCATCTCCCTTTGAGGAGATTTCTAGACTCACTTCATACTACCTTCTATAATTCTCTCGCCCTTAAACACCAATCTCTTTCAATCCCAAGAGCTTTTTGCTTCTGACAATGTCCTTTATAAGGTCATTTCTCATTGTCTTCTTCCTATAGTTACATGCGGGTTGGCTTTAGTTCGACCTACACACTTCTTTCTCATGCATATCCTCCGTCAGTACTTAGACATCGACATTGGTCTCAACACCTTCCACTGCATTACTCATTTCATAAAGCCAAACAATGGGAAGATTCATATGCCATTTGGAAATGTCCTTACTCAGTGGCTTAGTTCTGTAGGCATTGATGTAAACATAGGGGTCATTAAAATCATGAATAGGAAATATGACCAGATGAATCGACGGAGCTTCTCCTTGGCGGGCTTGAAGGCCCACGAGGGGTCCATTTTCGACCTCGCACGACGGCCTAGCAGCGGTGCTCGCGACCGAGGATGTCCCGTAGGAGATGGAGGGTGTTGCTCGAGGAGCCGATGCGGAGGGGCTGCAGCGGCGATCTCTGCCAGACTCATCCTTCATTGCCCGCTTCGATGCTTTTGCAGAGCGGGTAGATACATGTCTTGAGGAGCTTCGCTTGGGGCAACAGGAGCTTCGTTGGGAGCATTAGGAGCTCATCTCCCTCGTGAGTGGAATGCATCATCAGCAGCAGGACATTTTGGCGATTCTCCGCCCTCCTGCACCCGGACACCCACCTCCTCACAATGGTTCGTCATCTGCACCGATGGATGCTGATGACGATGATCTTTTGCTAGCATGTTTTTGTTATTTTCTTTTTGGCCGTATGTACGGCACAAACTCAAACTTGTGTAATGATTTTTGTTTAATGAAATGAAGTTGTGTTTTTAGTTCATTTCTATTCGTGCCTACAGTACTATAATTTGTTATTTTCAAGTTTAGAAATTGAGTACATAGTACTAAGTTTCTTTTTCTTAAAAAACCTTTATTGTAATCCTAAGTTATGAATATTGATACGATACAATTCCACTTTTGCTTCATATTTTTATCATTTTGAATATCGTATCAATCCGTTAATCTGATGAGCATGTTTTTCGTCTAATATTTTTTATATGTTATATTAGTCGAACATAATGTGTCTGACGAGTTTCATGATTTTTGGACAACCACGGAATTTTCTACGTGCTTTTAAACCTTGACTGAAAAATTCAGATTTTAGATTTGTCTGATATCAGTTGACTGCCATTATTGGCAGTCGACTGCCAAAGCCACAGTTGACTGATGACAGCTTCAGTCGAACCGGTGACACTATTTTGGAATCGAAAATGGTTTTTCATCGGTTAAAAGGTCCAATTTTGGACATTATATCTCCATACTTTGATTCCCACAGTATATACATGATAACTTGCATGGAAAGACGGTTTTTCTTTATGCATTGGTTTAGGAGGAGCTACATCCCTTAATTCTATAATTGTTGGTGCAAAGCTAGGACATATTTGCCTATTCTATTGCTTATGCTTTGCTTCACATGTTATTTCCACATCATGAATCATGTCTTGGATTAAGGGGGAGCTTCATATCAAGTTTATACCTTTGTTCAAGATGTGTCAATTATAATTCTTTCCTGAACTTATTGGATGAACTTTTCTCTTTTTGTTGTGTGTCAAAGGGAGAGAAGGGATATTTAAGTTAGAATTCATATTGAAATATGTTTATATGCATGTGTTATAGACCTAACTTAAATGATTGCCAAACATCAAAAAGGGGGAGATTGTTGGTGCAACAATGCCCCAAGCATTTATATATTTTGATGTTTGGATAATCATCTAAGTTAGGCAATGTTTTGTGATCTAATTGTGAACATGTTTAAGTGACAGGAAAATCCAAGTATGAAGACTTGGTAAAAGACAAGTCCAAGTGTGATCTTGGCAAAGAAAAGTCAAAGGAAAGGTCTTGGCAGCGTAAGTCCAAGCATGTAGTCTTGGCGGCGTAAAGTCCAAGCAGTCCTTGGCAAAGAAAGACCAAAGGCAAGTCTTGGCGGCATAAGTCCAAGCATGTAGTCTTGGTAGCGTAAAGTCCAAGCATACTTTGGCAAAGAAGAAACTCAAAGCATGACGAAACGGAAGGAGCTTTTGAAGGCAAGCGCATGGATGGAGTCGTGGACTCAGAGAAATCCTGGAGGCACAAGGCTGATGGAGAATCTAGAAGGTTAAGTCTAGGCTTAGGGTATGTTTTCAAGTATGAATTAGTTATACTTGGGGTGTGCGAACATAGTGTCGAATCGCCTTTAAAATGCAGATTAGAGGTTGGAGAGGCTTGGCCGATCGGGGTTATCCTTCGAATCGCTGAGAGTCGACTGCACTGATCGTCGATATTAAGCCGGGCCGATCGCCATTATTGGCAATCGATCGCCACGAACGAAAGGCCTGTAGCTAATCGCCACCGGCGGCGATTAGTTAAACTACCACCGCTTGTTGGCGCCAATCGATAGTCTTCCGTTGGCGATGAGGACGGTAAATCCTGTGAATTCGGCTATTCAGAAGCCATTAGAATCGGTGTGACGATCGATGTAAGTCATCGATCGATAGACCTCCAATGGGAAAAAGAGGCTCTTTCCTATAAAAAGAGGCCAAGGGGAGCAAGAAGAGTCTAATGCTTATATTCTGATCATTCTCCTAAGCTCCCACAAGTTTTCCAAGCTTTCTAAGTGTGTTAATTTCTTTCCTCCTCTCAAATCTTCATTGTCATCTTTTGTAAGAAGAGGAGGTTTTTGTAAAGAGAAAGCTTATTAGTGAAGATTGATTTGGGTTGATCCACCTTAAGGATCGCTGTGGAGTAGGAGCGTTATCTCCGAACCACGTAAAAGCTTTCGCGTTAGCATTGCATTTTCGTTTCTATTATTATTGTATTTGTTATGTTTCCACTAATCTTTTGTAGAAAACGAAAAGAGGATATTCACCCCCCCCCCTCTAGTCGTTCAAGGATCCTACATCTAAGCTTCATGAGGTGTTAATAGGCTACATTAGGGACCATGAGGAGGAGTTGGATCTTGGCCACCCATGGATCAAGCCCACATAAAATCCGATCCACTAATGATAATTCAATCCACTAAAGGATTATCATTGATCTACCTCACCAACCCCCATATGATAATATGGGCTCCATATATTATTTGTACATTTTCTCCCCGTGTTTAAGATCTCGAATGTCCGTCGATTAATTAATTTACTGACCATTAATTAATCAACATCTAACTCCTTGAGTAGTACCACTCAACCTTTTCATCATGTCGAACCAAGTCCACCTGCAGGGTTTACATGATGAACCTTATAAGTTCCTCAAGGGGACATCATCATCCTAATATATAGGACACAGTTTCCTCCTATAATCAACGACACACCATATAAATAATATCATCTCCCAACTTACCGAGCCTATCGATTTAATCTATAAATCTCGCCCATTGGTAAATCAAAGAGATGAATACTAAGTATATGTGTCCGTTATTATATCGGGATTAAGAGCATGTACATAATAATATCTGAGGTCCGATTCGATTATATAGTCAGCAATAAATCGAATCACCTCTAAGTCGGTCCTGCTCAATACACACAAAGTGCACTAGTGTGATTCTATGGTCAAGACAAACCAATACCAAATCACACTACAACCATTTCAACGGTTTGTCCAAAGTCATCTCGGTTGTGAGCCTTTACTTATACTTTACAAGGAGCCGATAACATGATCTCCTGTGTGACATCACCCACCATGTTATCTACAATGTAATGTACTAGACAATATTGCATAACCATAAAAATGCAAACAATGATCATGTGATTCTTATTTCAAAATAAAGATGTTCATACAAAAGGTATACTTTTCAGTATACATCCCTACACCCTTACCTTTAGGCTTTCCCTTGCCTTTCTTCTTTTGCACCATCAAAATGGAGTCAGATTTTCCCTTCTTAAGGTTGAGCTCAGCAGTTCTCAACATGCTAAGCATCTCAGGCAGTGGCTTATCAATTTCATTCATGTTGTAATTCATGACAAATTGATTGTAGCTTTGTGGCAAAGACTGCAAGATCAAGTCAATGGCCAGCTCTTGGCCAAGTGGGAATCCCAATCTCTGTAGGTTTTCTACGTACCCAATCATCTTGAGTACATATGGACCTACGGGAGTCCCATCTTGTATCTTGGACTGAAACAATGCCTTAGAGACTTCATATCTCTCGTGTCTTGCTTGTCCTTGATATAGTTGACGAAGATGTTCAACCATATCATAAGCATTTATGAACTCGTGTTGCTTCTGAAGCTCAGAGTTCATGGTCGCGAGCATGAGACATGACACATCTAATGCATCATCTTGTTGCTTCTTATAAGCATCTTTGTCAGTTCGCGAGGCAGTGGCAGGAGGTGCCTCCAGAATGGGCTGCTCCAGGATGTACAGTTTCCTTTCTTGGGTGAGAACGATTCTCAGGTTCCTATACCAATCCAAGAAATTTGCTCCATTGAGCTTGACCTTCTCAAGGACATAACGCAAGGAGAGAGTGTTCGTGTTTGTCGACATAGTAATCTACAACATACACAATGGAAAAAAATTAATATCATATTCTTTTTTATCATTTAATTAGGCCTTTAATCAAATGATGCTCCCATTGAATTATAGGACTTTTGTAGAATCGAGTTATGGATGTGGTCAAACCACATTACTAGATTCATACAAACATGCTATAATTCCTGCGGAATAAGATCCACATCATACTAAGCCTTGAGTTAGCTTTGGCTAAATCACTCAAGATTTAGTATGATCAACGGGTAATACATTACCGATTACATCTCTATGCAACTCTTGTTTATAGGATTAAAACCCACATTTATAAAAGACCTTGAGTTAGCTTTGGCTAAATCGCCCAAGATTTAGTGTAAATGCGATCTTATCCTATCTTTCTAACGGTTGGAATATGTCTATAGTTCTACTCGATCCAATTGAGTTAACTAGTTTTACTCAATCTAATTGAGCTTACTCTAACCCAAGCCGTGATAAGCGGGACCAAGATTGTCCCTCCACACCCTACCAAGATAATATGCGTTGCTCTGCTTTGGCAGATTCAACAACTACAAATGATCAAGGTAGTGATGGATATCAAGACTTGGTAGGCATTTTCGAGTTGATTCGATTATGATCTAATCTAATCGTGAATGTGTATCATATATGCATCAAGGCCTTTATTATCCTATACTAGCATGCATCACATACATACAAGCATTATACTAGCATGCATCATATACATACAAGTAAAATATCCTAGCATGCATCATAGACATACAAACAAAATTTACTAGCATGCATCACATACATACAAGCAAAAACAAATATATATATATATATATATATATATATATATATATATATATATATATATATATATATAAATTAATTGTGATGTGGTCATGGCCCTACTACGATCTTCTCAAGCCAATGAGAAGATCGGACGGTCAACCTAGGGTTAGCGACTTCTCCAAGTGCCTCCATTGACCGCCATGTATCGTCGGCTCCCTCCTCGTAACTTCGTCTACAAGTGGACTTTTCACCGCTACATTTTGTACATTACAAATATGAAACTCGAGTTACATTCGAGTCTAAAATTATTTACAACTAGAATTTTAAAAGAAGAGGCACAACGCGCAGGTCGCATACCCTATACAACATGCACAACGACAAAAATGGCACGTAGGTCGTATTATGAATTACAACACATTATCATCCAATCATATTGAGGTTCTTGGGTCATGAACATCACAGAATTATACATAATTCTAAATTATGTATTTTACAGAAAATTTCTATAATTTTTTTTCTATTTTTTTTTTCAATTTTATGAGTCACCTCTCCGTAACGGTCCCGCTAAGCGATTTTCGGGCGCGATCGCGGGACAAGGCCGCTTTCGGGGATAGGGGCAGTGCCCCTACTCACAAAAATAAACTTTGCGAGTGTCCCTACTAGATCTTACAGCGACTTAAGTCTCTGTCCCAAAAACCTAAAGCGAGAACTCACCGTTTCGGAGAGTTTTTCTCAATGGTTGAAGCCTACAAGTGTCCCAACACTTGTTGCTTCGACTCTTCGAGAAAAATACCCAAAAATTCTATAAAAATAGGAAATTTACAGAAACTTAAAAATATATAATTTTTATATATAATACAAAAACTACAAATTTAAAACACATACATGCTTCGCACGTGACTCTGATACCACTGTTAGACTTTCGGAGCCGCAAAAACCGCTTTTTGCGGTGCGGAAACCTCAGAAGCCCGGCCACGGATCCGTGCGAAGTATAACAAAAATAAATTCATGTATGTGTTATGGAAACATAGATCTACCTTAGATCTACAAGATGAGAGCATTACCCTCGTAACGACGCCCTTCGCTTATCCCGCTCGTCCAAATGCTTTGCTGGAACTCAAGAGTGTCAAGTGTACACTTTTCTATTGGTATCTACACGGACAAATGGTGGAGAAAACAACCTAGAGTGTGCTAGCACCCCTTGTAAGTTTCGGCCAAAGTGAGGAATGGGAGAGATCTTGAGGAAGAGCAAGGAAGAAGATGAAGTTGAAGTTAATTCCAATAACTTCACACCATAGAGAAAAGTGGTCGGCCACTTCATTCTTGGGGGGTTACATGCATGCATGTAACTCCAAGAGCCAATAACTCTTGGTCTCCCTCATGAGGTGGTACCACATGATAAGTCCATGATGATGTAGAACATCATCATTGGCCGGCCCCCATGCCAAGTCATCATGACATGACAATTGGTCAAGTCAAAATTGACCATTCATCTTCCCTCTCAAGTCAAGTCAAACTTGACCTCTTATCTCCCATGGTTGATCAAATCTAACCACTTGATTCAAGTCAATATGATTTAATGAATCTCTATTCATTAATTTAAATTGACTCAATGAGTCAAATCTAAATTAGACTCATTCAACACTTGAATCAAATTGAGTCTAACTTAATTAGTCTAATTTGGATTACTCTTAATCCAATTTGGTTCATCCGATGAACCTAATCCTTATGGTTCATCATATGAACCTAATCTCCATCTAATTTCCCTTTGTGTGTGACCCTATAGGTTCTTGTAATGTTGGCAATGCTCCTAAACTGATTTAGGAACATAAGCAATGAGTGGTATCTAGCAACACATCATTGCTACCCAAGTTACAAGAATGTTGAGATCCAACATCACCTTTGTGACTACTAATTGTGACTCTCACAATATGTGACAATGTTCCTCTATCCTTGACATCTAGATTGACCTATTGAGGCATAGACCGTGTCATCCTCGGTACAATCTATATCTTGAACTCCAAGTAGACTCACTCTAATCAAATGAGCTCAATATCTCATATTGACTCATTTGGGCATGTCCATGCACTTCGTGGTCTCACTCTATCAAGAATAACGATGTCACTCCCGTCATATAGGAGGGATAGATCCCATCTATATCACTCACATCCCTCCGCATAATTTGTTACATACCCAGTAATCGCCTTTATAGTCCACCCATTTACGGGTGACGTTTGACGAAGCCAAAGTATGCAACTCCTTATGTAGAGAACCATGGTGACTTCAAGTCCAAGGACTAATAGTCACATGAGAAAGTATATGACACTCATATAATGATCCATGATACTTTCTCATGGCGGTTCATTCAGTATACATTCTCTAATGCATACCCATGTGTCAACTTGATATCTCATATTCATGACTTGTGAGATTAAGTCATCGAGTTGACCTACATGCTAGTCTCTACGCATTAACATTGTCCTTGAATGTTAATACT
This sequence comes from Wurfbainia villosa, assembly GCA_025175895.1. Classification (NCBI taxonomy): domain Eukaryota; kingdom Viridiplantae; phylum Streptophyta; class Magnoliopsida; order Zingiberales; family Zingiberaceae; genus Wurfbainia; species Wurfbainia villosa. The sequence continues at coordinate 9,722,865 of CM045991.1, read as the reverse complement.
TGACTAGGAATGATTAAGAGTAGTGTTCTCTATATCATCTCATTATCGATTCAACCAATCGATTGATATAGATAAGAACCTTCTACTCAAGGACGTTATTATACTTAGTTTATTTGGCACCAATACAAGTAAATATAATAATCATGCCTTTACAAATAGGAATATGATACAATAAAGTCCATACAACAATCATCACATGATTGGCTCTAGGGCTGACCTAGGGCTTCGTTTGGTCAGGTCAAAAAATTTTTTACTCCGCCGCTATATTTTCTTCCGTGCATCTACCTTGAACTCAATTCCTCCGATCTGCCACCATACGGGGATATCTGCGTGCCTTAGAGACAAGCAAAAAGAATAGTGATGACCTAAGCTAGGGCTTCGCCTGGTCGGGTCAAAAAAATTTTTACTCCGCCGCTATACTTTCTTCTGTGCATCTACCTTGAACCAAACTCCTCCGATCCGCCACCATACGGGGATATCTGCGTGCCTTAGAGACAAGCAAAAAGAATAGTGACGATCTGACCTAGGGCTTCTCCTGGTCGGGTCACAAAATTTTTTAATCCACCAGTGTATTTCTTCCGTGCATCTACCTTACACCCAACTCCTCCATTCCACCATTGTACGGGGATGACTGCTTGTCTTGAAGATAAGCAAAAAGAATAGTGACGACCTAACCTAGGGCTTCGCCTGGTCAAGTCAGAATTTTTTACTCCGCCGTTGCATTTTGTTGTGTATTTAGACCCAACTCCTCCGTTCCACCACCGCACAGGGATGTTGACTTCAGCTGATACCGAGCCGTATAAAATGTGACGACCCGATCTAGGGTGCTACCCGATCAGGTCAGAATAAATATTTTACTCCGCAGTTCTTCACAGATGTTCTTACCTTAAACCCTACTCCTCCATTCCACCACCACACGAGGATGTTGGATTCGGCTGATACCGAGCCGTATAAAATATGACGACCCGATCTAGGGCGCTGCCCCATCAGGTCAGAATAAATATTTTACTCCGCCATTCTTCACAGGTATTCTTACCTTAAATCCTACTCCCCCATTCCGCCACCGCACAGGGATGTTAGCTTCGGCTGACACCGAGCTATATAGAATGTGACGACCGTGAATCTCATCCATCAGATATCAAGGAGAAGGATCTCAATCATTTGCATCAGAATCTCTAAATGTCCAAATCTTCAAACTTCCAATACATACCCTAGAAATCAGCCCTATTGCGACGATTCAGATAATGAAAATCAAGAGATACGGTTATTCCAAGATTTAACTTTTAGTACATGTAACTGAAACGACTCCGCCGTTCTTCACAGTTGTTCTTACCTTAAACTCTACTCCTCCGTTCCGCCACCACACGAGAATGTTGGCTTTGGCTGATACCGAGCCATATAAAATGTGACGACCTGGTCTAGGGCGCTGCTCCATCAGGTAAGAATAAATATTTTACTCCGTCATTCTTCACAGGTATCTTTACCTTAAACGTTGCTCCTCCGTTCCACCACCATACGGGGATGCCGACTCTGTTCTGATAAAGGGTCGTAAAGGAGATAAATCATAGTTCAACATATCCTGAGGGCCCATATCTCTGCTCTGAAGCCTAGTTAGCACCATAAGAATACCCTTCACCCCCGTATAAGACTCTTTGCCTTTTCTCTTCTTCACTTCCACCCCCTTCCAATTCTCAACCTTCTTCTTCCTTTCTCTGCCAGTACCAGCCTCCCTGTGCCCTGTAGACAACTTTCGCATTCTTCTTCCTTCTTGAAAGTTAAGATGCATTCTATCTTTTAACAACTGTTGGCAGAATACCGCCAAGAATCTAGGAGAAGCGAAGAGCAGTCGATTGGGGTTGCGCCACTTTCGCCCCCCCCCCCATTTCATTGCCTTCGGTATCCACCACCCTTACTTCAACGTCCACCTCTCCTCCTCATTCCTCTGCACCTTCATCCTCTGTTGCTTCACCAGCATCCAACATAGTTCTTCCATCATTACCATCCTCTCCTCCTTCCTCTTTACTACCACTGACAAACCCTTGCTCATCTGCTTCTCCCTCTTCACTTTTGGGTGGTGCTAGGTCACCCCCTTCTTTTGTACAGCGACAAGTCGAATTAAGAGGAGCCACATGCCCACAGCTGCAAGTGGAGGATATCCCCTCTCTTAATATTTCTACTTCCCCTAAACTTCCCCCCACATCGAAACTCATTTCAACCATATCTCCATCATCTTTGCCTTCATGCATTCCACACGCGTCCCCGTTACCTTCCCCATTCATCCTAATCTCGAGAAGTATTTCTCTCCAGATTAGTGCATAACATAACTCTGATATCCTTCCCCTACCAGCGAGTAACCCTTAATCATGGTGCCCCCCCTATCGACCTTCCTCGACTTCATCCCCTTTCCTTGTCCCAGCATCACCAGGCATATTGCCTGGTGATTTATCACCTGAAGATTCCCCTTCACTTGTTAGACAGCAGGCGATTTATGACATTTTGCAATCACCGTCCACCTCCCCTTTTTCTTCTCCTGCTTCCTTGAGCCTACAGGAAATGGCTCTGTTTGCCACCCCTTCATCGTCTCCCGCTGTCTCTAGAACCCCTTCTACTCCCCTGAACATTATCCTTCCCCTTTAGGGAGCAGCAGTACAATCTTCCCCTTTGCCTCCTTTCAGACCCATTATGAGTGAACCCCTTCCTCTAATTATCTCTACCCCCTCTTCCTCCTCCGATCGAAGTGCGCAAATCCTCAATCTGGAGGAGCTAGTTCCAAGGATGGAAAGCCTACGTCATGTCTTAGAGCTAGTAAGTTTCTTTGATTAATCCTGCTTGTTCTTCTCAATAATAACTCCTTCTTCATTGGCTTCCCACAGGCGTCAATGAATTATCGAGAACTAGAGCATTCTTTCTCCCAATATCGAGCTCAGCTTCAACAGTAGGCTCAACAACAGTTGGAAGATCAAACTGCTGACAAGGATAGGGAGCACCTTTTACTACAGGAATTGGCGCACTATCGGGATCAACTAGTTGAGGCTCACAACCAAAGGCAGGAAGATGTTGGGGCCATAGCGGCAGTACAGGAACAATAATAGAAAAATGTCGAACTTATATCCACTCTTCAAAGTGCCCAGTAGAGAGATGGCAATGCCTTGGCTCCTACTGACAGAGAAACTTCCATGTCCTGAGAGTTAACTAGCTATCAGGAACAGCTGGCTGAAATCCACTGTCAAAGGCAAAAGGATGCTGAAACCATAGCGGCACTTCAAGCTCGACAACAAAGGGATGTGGATAAAATATCTGACCTCCACATGCGGCTGAGCAAGGAGGTACAAGAGAACTCCTCTTTAATAACATCCAGAGCTCATGCTCACGCTCGCATCCGCAGGCAAGAAACTTTCCTTCAGCAGTTGAGTAGCAAGATTGTTCGCATCAGGGCTCACACTGAGGCAGTAGAAGGGATTTCCACTTCCATACGCCAAGACATGATGGAGATGTCAAGGGTCGTACAACAAAGCCAAACTTTCTGAGCCGACGATATATCCACCCTGGCCAATGCCATCCTCCAAATATCTCACCGGTATTGTCAAATGCATCAATCTCTACGGGAACATCAAGAGCATATGCTAGGTTTCATCAAGATTTGCACCCAAATGAACCGAACTAGCAAGAGCGTTTGTTGTCTTTGATGTGGGCTGCATATCAGGATGGGTTCAATGAAGAAGTTCGGCAGTATGCTGATCAAGGGCTACCTCCCGCCAATCAGCCTGCACTCTTTCTTCATTGGGAAGTCAGTTTCAGATGTTATTTCCCGAACCATTTCAAATTATAATTTTTCATGTCATTGTAGAACTGCTGTTATTCAAAGATAATTGCCCTAACGGATTGTTTACTTGTAATATTGCTTTTAACTTTCTTTGTTCTGCAAATGAGAAACTATTTTTCCTTGATACTCATTTCTTACCCATGCTTATGTTCATTATCTGCAAGGTAGCATGTTAGGTGTTACATATAACCCATAAAAAATAGACCAAACTTCTCCTTCCAACAACTTTTTCTTACATAGTATGAAAATATTTTAAGTGTACAGCATTCAAGGGTCGAGACAACTCCTTGCCCTGATCATCTTTTAAATAATAAGCTAACCCAGCCACTCGGCGAGTAATAATGTAGGGTCCTTCCCAGTTTGGAGTTAGCTTATCCGGGTCTCCTGCAGGGTTGACCTTATGTAAGACTAGATCACCCTCTTGAAACCTTCTGGGCACCACTCTTTTGTTAAAAGCTTATTGTACTCTTTGCTTATAAAATTCTGCTCGCCTTCGTGCTTGTTCCCATTTTTCTTCCAGCAAATCCAGCTCGGTCCCTCTGATAATTTGATTCTATTCTAGCTCATAAACTTCAACTTAGGCACTGCTTAGAATGGATTCCACCGGAATAACAGCTTCTATTCCATACACTAACTGAATGGAGTTTCTCCCGTTGCCATTTTAGGAGTAGTTCGATAAGCCCATAGAATCCCAGGCAATTCTTCTACCCAACTTTCCCTCTTAGTGCCCAGTTTAATCTTCAACTCCTGAATGAGAATTCTGTTAGTTACCTCTACCACTGCTAGCCTAAGGGTGAGCTCACCCGCCCGTTAGCCTAAGGGTGAGCTACTGAGGTAAAGGTTTGTTGAATATTGAGACTTTGACACCATTCTCTAATCTTTTTACCCTGAAATTGCCAACCATTATCGTTGACTAACCTTCGTGGGATTCCACACCTACAAATGATGTTCTTCCATAGAAACTATATTAATATATTTTCTGTGATTTTAGATAGAGGTTCAACTTCTACCTACTTAGAGAAGTAATGCATTGCTACTAACAAAAACTTCTTCTGTGAGACTACAGTAGGCATGGGACACACGATGCCCATTCCCCACTGGACAAAGGGGTAGGAAGCAATGATAGCTTTCATCAACTTGGCTAGTTACTCGGACCGATTGCTATGCCTTTGATAGGCTGAACAGGTCTGTACTATATGGGCGACATCTTGCTGAAGAGTGAGCAAAAAATACCCAGCCAGCAATACTTTCCTTGCCAAGGCTCTTCCTCCCAAATTGTTAAATACTAAAATTTAAAATACAAAATTAAATGCCCAAAATTTAGGAAAAATAATTTTTGGAATTATTTTATGGATTTTTAAAGAATTTTAGAAAATTTTATAAAATTATTTTGGAATTAAACGGAGCTTGTAAGAGATATTTACGGGGATAAAATAAATAGGCTTTGGTAGAACCTATTTAAGGGAGTTAATAGGTGGCATTAACCTAAAGTTTAAAATACCTAAACCTAAGTTGAGTTTATCGATCGTGACTCTTCTTTTTTTTTCCTTCCTCGCGGTTTCTCACGCGCCGCACCGGCGGTTTCCTCTCACGACCACACCTCTCCCTCGCAATCTTCTCTCGCAATCCCAAACCCCTCGCGAGCCTCTTCTTCCTCGCGTCCACAGCCACAAGACCACCGCCGCCTCTTCTTCCTCGCTTTCACAGCCACAGGACCGTCGTCGCGAGCTCCCTCTGCGTCATCGACCTCCCCGACTTCTACCGTCTCAGATTGCGTCGGCTCCTCTGCGTGAGTGAACGGTGAGGTTGCTGCCAAAGCTAAATGCCAACCAGAGTTGCCTTGAAGGACCCCTGGAGTTTTGGGAGGAGTGCCGACGGATTTCCCTTATTCCTAGTCAGAACACGAGGCTTCATCGGTGATCACGGGGACTAGGTAAGGGTCAACGTTGCTCCTTGTCTAACTCCTGCAGTGATCTTCCACGGTTGACTGTGGGTTTGTTTTGGGTAGTGGCCTTTTTTCGACGAACATGGAAGAATTTGGGATAGGTTGTATAGGATTTTGGGCAGCGGTATCTAGCATTGGTTTATTCCGGCGAGCCGAGCAGATTAGGGAAATTCCATCACTGGTATAACTCGAACTAATTTCTTCTTTTGCCTGATGTTTGTTTGATTTGGGTTGATTGGTCGCTGTGTTCCGATCTAATGGGTTATCTGCCGATGAGTGCCATGCTGTGGTGTGGGTTTCTTGTGATGGTCATGTTGGATGGTGTTGGTGTTGGAGATGTGTTCGGGTTGTGGGTGAGAGGAGAAGACGCGAGTGGGTTGTTTCGGTGAATAGAACGGGTTGTGTTGGATGTTAACGGCTGTAAATGGATTGTGGGTGCCAATTTGTTGGATCGAAGGGTTGGATTGAGTTTGAGGTAAGATTTGGGTTGAGCTATGTTTTTATTAGGTTTTATATACGACAATGTGGCATTTTTGGTGAAGGGGATGTTTCATTGAGGTATGCTTGAAGGGGTTGCGTATTCTGTGAATGGGTTAGATCCCTAAATTAGTGAAATTTGGAGTTGATTTGGGAAGGAATTATATTTTGATACGACAGTGAGTGATAGGTTAAGTGGATAGCTTAATCCATTAGGTTTTGGACTTGATAATAGGGTTGGCAATATAATCTGAGTATATTATGTTATATACAGGTTTTGATCACGAGATAGGTCCATGGGCGTGAAGATTTTATTATTTCGAGCATTATAGCAGCCGGATACTTTGACTTATCTTTTAGATATTGTCATATTGATATGCTTAGTTGGCTATAGCTCACAGTAATTTTTATGTCTTATCTGCCCTTGTATGTCACTGTGTCATACCTGATGCATGCATTTCTATCTTAGTCGATATTATCTTGATACCTTCAATGTGTACTTATTTTGGGAGTTGTGACATGCACTTGATTAGTTTTTAGATATACTTTTCCTGTATACCTAGGTCATTAATATGTACTCATTTTTTTGTACATATTATTTGGAGACGTATTTTGGTTGGTGTTACATGCTTTAGTGTTATGCACCATCTTGCATGATTGCATGTTGGCTGGTCGGGGTTCCTTTGTAGTTGAGCCCACAGCCAGTTACATGATCTGTACACACAACCACTCATGGGTTAGTGGTACATCGAGAGGTGTGTCTGATCACTGTCGAGCTTCACCGGGTCCGCTCATGGGTAGCGGTGAGGCGCGTGGGAGACAGGATCCCTCCTTTGGTCTATGACACTAGGAGATGAGAGCTTTGTTCCCCCACTCTATTTAGGGCAGGAGGATAGGTGTACTCCGACAGCATCCTATCCACTCAGTCACTCAAGAGCAGTGATGGCAGAGTGCATAGTTATCATAGCCCTACCGACTCAGCTTCACCATCACGGGTGAGGCGGCTGACTGGCGTCAGGGGTAACCATGTCATTTGCATCGCATGTATATTGCATGGATGGCATTTGTTTGTGTTTGCTGCATTTTGGTTGCTGCCTTGGTTGTTGCATATGATTGACATGCATATAGGATACATCATGTATTTGGTCTGACAACCTTATTTCTGCTAGTATGGCTCACACTCCTATGTCAGGATAGGAGATTTAGGTAAATCTGATCTTTTCCGCATTTCTTCCTTGCATTTTCTATTATTGATCAGGAGACTGTACTGGCATGATTATTATTGTTAGATATATCTTACTATGCATGTCGACTTGATATCCGCTGAGTTCGTTGAACTTACCCCGTTGCTTTATATCTATTTCAGGTTGAAACTGCCAGGAGAGTCCAGCTGCCAATCCCCCTCATCGTAATGGTTTTGTTTTTAGTTTTATGGTTTTGGTTCATTGACTAGAAGATATGTGTAGGACTTGTGTTTTGGTTATATACTCGTGGATGTTTTGGTCGTACTTGATATGTCCTTATGGACTTTTATTCGATTCGTTTTGGTTGTGTATTCCTGCTCAGATGGAAGAAGAGGTAAGTCTAGATGTTGTAGATTTTTTGTTTACTTTAGTTGTTGGCCTGAGGCCCATATATTATATGTATGTGTGTTTTATGTTCCGGTCATGTTGGTCGATGTATAGTGGGTCGTGTGTGTCTTGTATACAGGATTCGTATTGTCACCCGTACAGGGAAGATGCTATCAAATTTTCGTCTGGCGGGGACTCCCTCGGGGCGTGACAATTTATTTGGTATCAGAGTGCCTAGGTTTTTGAGTTCCTAAGGGTTTTTGGATTTTTGGAGTTCGCCACGTTTGACAGGTTTTTGTGAGTCAATCTGGGGATTTTTATATTTGTACGGATTTTTGACGATTTTTATATTTCAGAAATTTGAGGTATTATTGACGAGGTCGATTTGGGGACTTGGCGGCGACGGGACCTCTCCTAGCAGCAAATAGGTAAGATGATTAATTTTATATAATTTGTACTCGTAGTAACATCTGGGTAATAAATTTAACAGATATGAAACGAGGTGGGCGTGCTCCTACGCCGAGACGTGGTACGGGGCGACCACACAAGAGGACATTGAGATCTCTGGCGACGGAGTTGCCAGAAAGATCTACTGAGGATGAGCATGTTGACCAGGGTCAGATTTTACATGGTGCCGCGGGTGTCGTGGGTCCTCAGTCCCCGATGGTTCCTCCTTCAGAAATACCCACTTATGTGGTATCGGTGGTACCCACTCCATCATATTCGCCATCGCATACCCAGAGGTACCACCGGTAGTCCCTGCTGCTACACACCAGGCACCCCCGCCAATAGTGCTTGCTACTGCATACCTGAAAGGCCCACTAGTGGTGTCGGTCGACTCTTACTCAGTATCTGCCCCTGCTTATGCAGCAGCACCACCTACAATTGTTCCGCCAGCTCCTGCGATGGCCCCTACTCATCCTACTGATGTGACTGCGGCACGAGCTCGGATCCCCATTTTAGCCAAGTTGATGAAAAGTCGATTCACACTATTCTGCGGAGAGACTTATCCCAGCGTGGCTCAGTCTTGGATCGAGACTATAGAGCATACTTTCCTCTATATGGTTTGCTCCGAGTGGGAGAAGGCAGAGTTGGCAGCCTTCCATTTATGAGGCGAGGCCGAAGTCTAGTGGGACACGCAGTGCTCGATCATCGACGAGCAGCAGATTACTTGGGTGAGATTCAGGGAGGCCTTTGAGAGTCAGTACTTCCCACGGTCATATCAGATGATGCGCCGTCAGGATTTTCTGAGTCTTCGGCAGAATAATCACACAGTGATGGAGTACAATGCAGAATTTAATTGGTTAGCCAAATTTTGTCCAGAGTTAGCCGTTGAGGACAGGTCACGCATGCTTCAATTTGTTCAGGGATAAGATGGGCATCTTCAGGTTAAGATGGCAGGTTTTGGCATTTCTTCCTATCGAGAGGCATTGGATAGAGCTCTGTTGATTGAGTCGGCTCAATAGAGAGCTAATTCTGATAGGAAGAGGAAACAGATAGAACGAACCTCGTGAGACCTAGCACCACAACTACTAGGACACGCAAAGTGGCGCGAGTGTCGAGTAACTCGGGCTTCTAGCCACCTCGTAAATCGTGGCGATCTTTAGTGAGAACACTCCGGTCTTCTGAGAATCGGAAGCCGCCCACTAATGACACTTACTGTACTCATTGTGGGACCAGAGATCATACCATCTCAGCCTGCACCCTGGGACAGTCAGTTTGCTATTATTGCAAACTGCCTGGACATCTGAGCCAAGATTGTTCGCTGAAGGCTCAGCATGTGGCTTCTGGGGTTTCTATCTAGGGAGGATAGTTCAATCAGTCCAGGACTCAGAGAGGGGGGCAAACAGCCAAATCTTCACAATGCCCGCAGAGGACAGCTCCCCCTATAGTAGTCGCATATGGCATGCATGGACAGGAGTACTCCAATGCCCGTACGATGTCACAGGGTTCTGTTTCAGGATCTCAAGATCGAGATGCCCGTACCAATGCAGTACAATCAGCCTCGATCATTGATTTAGTATCATCACCCTCGCCTTTGGTTCATCACGGACAAGCACGATGCATGATCGGCCTTCATCCTCAGGCCCAAACACAGCCACCTCTGGTAGTGCTATCACCTCCACCGGAGACTGGGCAGATTCATGCGGTTACTAGAGAGGATGTGCAGCAAGCCAACGAATCTATTTTCTGTGGTACGGTTTCACTTTATGCATTTTCAGCTAATATGCTAATTGATACTGGCAATTCGCATTCATTTATTTCTCATGCATTTATGAGGGAGATTGGTAGACTACCTACTATTAGATCACAACGACTAACCGTCTCCCTACCATCCAGTGATACATTGGACGTTACCCAGGAGGTCCAAGGTTGTCAATTAGATTTCGGTAACATTATACTTACTGTAGATTTATTGGTACTGGAAATGGTCGAGTTCGACATTATCCTTGGCATGGATTGACTGTCAGCATATCATGCCACAGTTGATTTCCAGATGAGGGTGGTCACATTCTGACCTCCGAACCAACCCTCGTGGGATTTCACTGCATCCGGGACGATGACATATCGACCATCTCTGCGATTCAGGCTCAGAAGCTTCTATTACATGGTTGCCAGAGTTTTCTATTATCATTGATCAATGTAGAGGACAGTGGTGACTCTCAGATCTCGGAAATTCCTATTGTTTGAGAATATTTGGATGTCTTTCCAGAGGAGTTACCGGGCCTGCCTCCCAGAAGGCAAGTGGAGTTCACAATTGAGTTAATTCCGGGGACGTTGCCAGCATCGAAAGCTCCTTATCGTATGACCCCAAGAGAGTTGGACAAGTTAAAGGTCCAGCTCCAGGAGCTTTTGGACAGATCTTTTATTCACCCTAGCGTATCTCCCTGGGGTTCTCTGGTTCTCTTCATAAAGAAGAAAGACAGTTCGATGAGATTATGCATCAACTACAGGCAATTGAACGCCATCACCATCAAGAATAAATATCCCCTGCCACGTATTGAGAACTTGTTTGATCAACTCAGAGGTACATTAGTGTATTCTAAGATTGATCTACGGTCCGGATATTATCAGCTAAGGGTTAGAGACTCAGACGTTCAGAAGACAGTGTTCTGTACCAGATATGGACACTATGAGTTTTTGGTAATGCCATTTGGGCTTACCAATGCTCCGGCAGTATTCATGGATTTGATGAACCGTGAATTTATGGATTTCCTAGATCGGTTCATCATTGTCTTTATTGACAATATTTTGTTCTATTCTCATTCAAAAGAGGAACACGCGCAGCATCTTCACCTTGTTTTGGATAGGCTCCGGCGAAGCTTTACTATACGGGTTGATAAGTGCGGCGTTATGGTTACCCTCAGTCAGTTTTCTGGGACATATGGTTTCTAGTAGAGGCATTTCAGTTGACCCCTAGAAGATCGAGGTTGTCACCAGTTGGGAGCAGCCAAAATCCGTTCAGGAGGTTCACAGTTTCTTGGGCTTAACCAGATATTATAGACGGTTCGTTGAGGGTTTCTCAAGCATTGCTATGTCATTGACACGCCTTACCAAGAAGGACGTGAAGTTCACGTGGTCAGAGGCGTGCGAGACCAGCTTCCAGGAGTTGAAGAAGAGACTGGTGTCAACACCGATTCTGGTATTGCCATCAGGGGATGATGGCTTCATCCTTTATACCGATGTGTCTCTCCAGGGTTTAAGCGCATTACTGATGCAGTATGGCAGGGTGGTCTCTTATGCTTCTAGCCAGTTGAAGGAGCATGAGAAAAACTACCCAGTACATGATCTAGAGTTAGCTGTTATTATCTTTACCTTGAAGATTTGGAGGCATCATCTGTATGGTATTACATTTGAGATTCTCACTGATCATAAGAGTCTTAAATATCTATTTATGCAGAAGGAACTCAATCTCCGACAGAGGAGATGGATGGAGTTCCTGAAGGATTATGACTGTACCATTAGCTACCACCCGGAGAAAGCCAATGTGGTTGCCGATGCACTTAGCCGAAAGTCCTGAGAGACTTTAGCTTGCTACCGAGTTTTAGTCACGGATTTGATTCAGGGTTTCTCCGAGTTAGGCCTTGAGGAGCAAGGACCGATAGAGCAAGGCATTCTTGTTACCATGATTGCTCAGTTATCTATCAGGACGAGAGTCCGAGAGGCTCGGGCCGGTGATCAGCACTTACAGTTCATTGGCAGCCAGATAACCTCTGGATAGCAGACTGAGTTCACCCGAGATGACAAGGGTATTATTTATTTCCGGGGCAGATTATGCGTACCTCAGTCTCACCCGATCATAGAGGAGTTACTTCAGGAGGCTCATCGCTCTCGATTTACGATCCACCCAGGCAAAACCCGTATGTATCGAGATTTAAGACGTTTGTATTGATAGAACGGCATAAAAAAAGACATCGCAGATTTTGTAGCTAGATGTCTAGTTTGTCAACAGGTGAAGGTTGTGCACCAGAGACTAGCCGGACTACTTCAGAGGATTCCTATTCCCGAGTGGAAGTGGGATCACATTACCATGGATTTTGTGGTGGGTTTGCCTAGGACACGTCTAGGCCATGATGCGATTTGGGTAGTCATGGACCGACTAACCAAATCCGCGCACTTCTTAGCGATTCGGAAGACCGACTCTTTGGATCATTTGGCAGAGTTATATTGTCGGGAGATCATCAGATTGTATGGTGTTCCTTTGAGCATTATATCAGATAGAGATCCCCGGTTCACGTCCCGGTTCTGGTAGAGTCTGCAGTAGGCCTTAGGCACACAGCTTCGTTTTAGTATTGCATTCCATCCACAGATAGATGGACAGTCTGAGCGGACCATTCAGACTCTAGAGGACTTGCTGAGGTCCTGTGTTATGGATTTCGGGGGCAACTGGGAGGACCACTTGCCATTAGTGGAATTCGCCTACAACAATAGCTATCATTCGGCTATTCAAATGGCCCCGTTTGAAGCATTGTATGGTAGACAGTGTCGTACACTCACCCTCTGGGAGGAGGTTGGGGAAGCCCAGTTGCTAGGACCCTAGAGAGCTCATCATGAGGCAAAGTTAGTCCGTACTATCAGATGAAGGATGGCAGAGGCGCAGGATCGTCAGAAGAGTTATGTCGATCGGAGACGGAGACCTCTGGAGTTCTCTATTAGTGACCATGTATTCTTGCGAGTCTCACCCATGAAAGGGGTGAAAAGATTTGGCCTCCGTGGTAAGTTAGCTCCAAGGTACATTGGGCCTTTTGAGATTTTGGAGAGGATTGGAGCAGTCGCTTACCACCTAGCGCTACCACCGTCCTTGGTGGGTATCCATGATGTGTTTCATGTGTCCATGCTGAGGAAGTATGTGTCAGACCCTACATATATTCTATCGGATGTGTCAGGTTCCATTCAACCTGATGCTACTTACGAAGAGGCCGGTTCCAGTACGGATTCTGGATCACAAAGAACGACAATTGCGGAATAAGGTTGTGCGACTTGTTAAAGTCGGGTGGAGTCACCACACCGATGAGGAAGCTACTTGGGAGCTTGAGGAAAAGATCAGAGCTCAATACCCCCACCTGTTTACTTAAGGTGCGTGAGATATATTTTCAGTACTTGTGGTATCTCTTACTCATTATGCATTTGAGTGGGAAATTTAGGAATCAAATTTTTATTAGTGATGGAGAATGTTAAATACTAAAATTTAAAATACAAAATTAAATGGCCAGAATTTAGGAAAAATAATCTTCAAAATTATTTTCTGGATTTTTAGAGAATTTTAGAAATTTTTTTAAAATTTTTCTGGAATTAAACAGAGCTTGTAAGAGATATTTACGGGGATAAAATAAATAGGCTTTGGTAGAACCTATTTAAGGGAGTTAATAGGTGGAATTAACCTAAAGCTTAAAATACCTAAACCTAAGTTGAGTTTTCCGATCGCGACTCTTCTTTTTTTTTCCTTCCTCGCGGTTTCTCACGCGTCGCACTATCGGTTTCCTCTCGCGACCACACTCTCCCTCGCGATCTTCTCTCGCGATCCCAAACCCCTCGTGAGCCTCTTCTTCCTCGCGTCTACAGCCACAGGACCACCGCCGCCTCTTCTTCCTCGTATCCGCGGCCATATGACCGCCGCCGCGAGCTCCCTCTTCATCGTCGACCTCCCAGACTTCTACCATCTCAGATCGCGTCGGCTCCTCTGCGCGAGTGAACGGTGAGGTTGCTGCCACGGCTAAATGTCGACCACAGTGGCCTTGAAGGACCTCTGGAGTTTTGGGAGGAGTGATGACAGATTTCCCTTATTCCCAGCCGGAACACGAGGTTTCGTCGGTGATCGCGGGAACTAGGTAAGGGTCGACCTTGCTCCTTGTCTAACTCCTATGTGTTGGTGCAACAATGCCCCAAGCATTTATATGTTTTGATATTTAGATAATCATCTAAGTTAGACAATGCTTTATGATCTAATTGTGAACATGTTTAAGTGATAGGAAAATCCAAGTATGAAGACTTGGTAAAGGCAAAGTCCAAGTGTGATCTTGGCAAAGGAAGTCCAAAGGCAAGTCTTGGCAGCATAAGTTCAAGCATGTAGTCTTGGCGGCGTAAAGTCCAAGCACGCTTTGGCAAAGGGAAACCCAAGACATGACAAAACCGAAGGAAGCTCTTGGAAGTAGGCATAAAGGATGAACAAGTCGTGGACTCGAAGGGATCCTGGAGGCGCAAGGCTTAAGGAAGAGCTAGCAGGTTGAGTCTAGGTCTAGGGAGTCAATTCAAGTATGAATTATTAAGGTGCTACGAGCAGTTGTTGCCTAGTCGTGATCGACTAATGCGCCATCGATCATTGCTAAACAATGATAGTCGACTGATCAAGTTAAACATGGGCACATAATGGAGTCTCACTCGACTAATCACTCCATCAGTCGATTGATGGATGGATCATTCAACTGATGAGCATGTCGTTGGATGATTACGATTATGAATCTCACGAATCCAAATTGCTCGTGGTCGTTAATGCGCATGATCGATGTTGTACATCACCGATCGATCATGCCCCAATGGAAAAAACAACTCTCTCTCTATAAAAAGAGGGTTTGTGGTGATTGAGAGGGTTAATGCTTACATTCTGATCATCCTCTCAAGCCTCCACGAATTTTCCAAGCTTTCTAGTGTTTTAATTCCCCTCCTCCTCTCTAAACTTCATCTTCATCTTTTGTAAGAAGAGGAGGGTTATTGTAAAAAGAAAGCTTCTTTGTGAGATTTATTAGGGTTGATCTATCTTAAGAATTAGCGTGGAGTAGGAGCGTTATCTTCGAACCACGTAAAGGATTTGTGTTAGCATTGTGTTTTCATTTCTTTTACTATTGTCTTTTTGTTGTGCTTCCGCTAATCATTTTTGTAGAAACGAAAACAAGCTATTCACCCCCCCCCCCCTCTAGCTTCCAAGGATCCCCTACACTGCGGTGATCTTCCGTGGTTGACCGTGGGTTTGTTTTGGGCATTGGCCTTTTTCCGGCGAACATAGCAGGATTTGGGATAGGCTCTACAGGATTTTGGGCAGCGGTATCTGGCATTGGTTTGTTCCGGCGAACTGAGCAGATTAGGGAAATTCCATCGCTGGTATAACTCGAACTAATTTCTTCTTTTGCCTAATGTTTGTTTGATTTGGGTTGATTGGTCGCTGTGTTCCGATCTAATAGGTTATCTGTCGATGATTGCCAGCTGTGGTGTGGGTTTCTTGCGATGGTCATGCTGGATGGTGTTGGTGTTGGAGATGTGTTCGAGATGTGGGTGAGAGGAGAAGATGTGAGTGGGTTGTTCCGGTGAATAGAACGGGTTATGTTGGCTGTTAACGGCTGTAAATGGACTGTGGGTGCCAATTTGTGGGATCGAAGGGTTGGATCGAGTTTGAGGTAAGATTTGGGTTGAGCTATGTTTTTATTAGGTTTTATATACGACAATGTGGCCGTTTTGGTAAAGGGGATGTTTCATTGAGGTATGCTTGAAGGGGTTGCGTATTTTGTGAATGGGTTAGATCCCTAAATTAGTGAAATTGGGAGTTGATTTGGGAAGGAATTATATTTTGATATGACAGTGAGTGATAGGTTAAGTGGATAGCTTAATCCATTAGGTTTTAGACTTGATAATAGGGTTGGCAATATAATCTGAGTATATTATGTTATATGCAAGTTTCGGTCATGAGACAGGTCTATGGGCGTGAATATTTCATTATTTTGAGCATTATAGCAGGTGGGTACTTTGACTTATCTTTTAGATATTGTCATGTCGATATGCTTAGTTGGCTATAGCTCACAGTAATTTTTATGTCTTATCTGCCCTTGTATGTCACTGTTGTAGGGGATCGGTACGGCCGGCTAGAGGGGGGGTGAATAGCCCTCTTACGATGGATGTCGGAATTTACTCGTTCTTCTTGCGTTGCTTGTCTACGATTGTCGTTAGCGCAGCGGAATAACAATAATAATGAAACTAACAACAATACACAATCACACAACACAAGATATACATGGTTCGGAACCGAATGGTTCCTACTCCACGGGCGAGCTCACCGAGCTCTAGTTATGCGCACGACACTAACTATAACACTCCTTCTCGACAACACGTCGGAGGTGGAGAAACCTCTCACAAGCAATTACAATGTAATATAGAAATACAAGCAAATACACAAATACAATACACAAGAAAACTTTCACCGATTGCTTTGATCGCTTTGCTTGTTGCTTGCTTTGATTGGCTCTTGAAGGACTGGAATGCAGCAGCAATTCCCCTCCAATAGCTCCACAAAAACTATTGCAAAAACCTCCATCTCGAGCTCCTTTTATAAATGTTTTAGCCCAAAAGGCCCGATCGGCCTCGTGAGCTTGTCTCACAACGGCCAGATCCACGTCAGACAAGTTCCAACGGATCACCTACGGTCGGCCCGATGATGCCCATCCCGATCGGTGACCTAGTAATCGATCGCGATCGGCCACGGCGATCTGCTCGCGACACTCCCATGATCATTGCCATCACCGACCGCCATCTCGATCATTGGCCGATTGTCGACATCACGATCCGATCCATGGCGATTGGATCGCCAAGCATAAAACCCTAGTCTTACACCAGTCGAACCCTAGTCGACTTGGACCAGTCGAACCGGCACCTATGCCAGTCGACTGACGTCAGGCAAAACCTCAAACACCAAGTTGTTTGAGCATCCGATCGTCGGGTAAACCCTCAAACATCAAATTTGAGCCTCCGACACTCAGTCTTAGCCACTTGGCCAAGTCCACCTTATCCCTCATGGAGTTCCCCACCGAAGCTCTCTTCCCTCGATCGTCCCTCCCAAATGCGACGACTGCAACACCATCCTTCGCGTCTCATACCCTAGAAGTATGCTTCCCTTTGGGCTCACTCCATTCGCTCCCCGTCCGGCGGTCCCTCGGACGCACCAAGCGCACGACTTCACAATGCCATCCTTCACCGACTCAAGGACCCCGAGCCTAGTGAACTTACCAAGTCCTTAAGACTTCCCATATGCACCAAGTGCACGGCTTCGCAATGCATTTCTCACCAAGCACCAAGCGCACGGCTTCGCAATGCTTTGGATTTCCCATGCCAACCCCATGTTGGACTTTCCCACACCAAGCTCCATGCTTGGATTTTCCATGCCAACACCATGTTGGACTTTCCCATGACAATTCCATGTCATGAGTTTTGTCTATCATCAAAATACCATCAAGGTACTGCTGGGCCAATTGCACCAACAATCTCCCCCTTTTTGATGATTGACAAAACTACCATCTCAAGTCTACCAATTCTCCCATATTGGCAATTCTCATATCCCAATGTGAATTCCAACGAACCCTAATTGGTAACTTGGTAACTTCTCCCCCTTTTTGACATTACATCAAAAAGGTCCTCCCCAAGGGTATGAATGTCTCATATCCCAATGAGATCTTACAATCTCTCCCTTGGAGGAACATATGCCTACAATCTTTCTAGTGATCCCATATCACTTAAAGAGAGGCAACCCAATTTTCCTCCCATGAGGAAATACACATCCATCTTCCCAAGATGGATACCTCCCCCTAGAGGCTTGCTCCCCCTTGACTATTGCACTAACAATGTCCTTGGAGAGTCCCTAAGCCAATAGGAACATTAACCAAATCAAAATTAAGGCAAAGTTCAACAATGAACTCTCTTCCACCTTAAAATTGATACTCACCCTCAACCCAACTCCTAATCCATATCCAATGGATTTCCACCCTCTCTAATGCTCTCCCAAGCATATCCTAGGGTTAGGAGTGGTTAGGGGACCAAAACATGGCTAAACATGGGCCTAACTATCAAGTTTACCCGAAATCAGCCTGTGTCAGTCGACTCCGTCAGATACCAGTCGACTGGACTTACCATCGATCATTGTCATTACTGACGATCGTGATAAGCGCGATCTGTAGTTTTGATTTGAGAAAATGGATTTTCGAAATCCATAAGTAAATATACGTAATTTTAAAAATCTTGAAAATGCATACGTATAATACTTATCCTAAACACTATGGGTGAAAAATGTTGAAAAATTATTTTACCCATTAAATTAGGAGATTGATACAAAGTCCAAAGTTTAAGAAAAGCTTCAATAAAGAGCCCTCTTTGTATCATCCCATTCAATGGTGATAGCTATCAAAAGATAGGCTTCACCAAGGTTTTTCAAAAAGTTTTCAAAACCTTTAATTTCTTTTTCCTAAACATCTCACCAATATCTAGATGTGTAAAACATATACAAGTCAAGTTTTTAGTGAGATGTGATTTTTGTTTTCTATATGTTCTCATGCATATTTCTAAGGCAATATTATTTGATTTCTTTCAAATTATGTCATAGTCCTTAACTCCATTTTAATTCATGCATGATATGATTATGGCATAGATATGATATAGATAAAAACATATGCCAATATCATGATGTCATGGCATGTGAATGAAACTTAAGCATACATGACATCTAAACATAAATCTAAACATGATCATGACATTTTTATAGATGAAAATGAGAATGATGTCATGACATGGCAAGGCAAATAAAGCATGACAAGTAAAATATACTAAGGTATAGAATACCTAAGTGTTAAAATTAATTTTCCATTTCTAGGAATTAAATTCATTTTGCCTTAATGCCATTCATTTCCCTAGTGTGCCAAAAACCCAAAATGACACACCAATACCTCTAAGACCTAATTGTGCCAATTTAAATCATTTTTAACTTCTCAAACCATATTGGCACACCCTAATGTGTCAACTCACAATGGCTAGGTTAACCACCCATCCACTTAGGGTTGACACACCCTAACCCACTTAGCGTGAATCAATCACGCTCTTAGGAACCCAATATCTATTGGAGCTCCTTGGGTTAACAAGGTATTCCCTAGGGATAACTTCCCTAGATACCTTCCTAATGACCCTTTTAGGCTTTGAAGTCATAGTCTTTTGGGTCTTTCCTAAGTCAACTCTAGAGATGACTCCTCCATTGACCTTCTTAGTGGCTACATTTGATTTCTTTGAGGTGTTAGCCACTAAACACATACTATGGCTAGACTTAGGGATGGCTTCCCTATTAGCCTTGGTTTTCCTAGACCTAGAAATAGTTCCATAATTAAATGGAATATTATTATAAGTCTTCTTGGGCTTAGGTTTGTCACCCAAACCTTCCTTGCCCTTAGACCGTTTTTGAACCTTAGGTCTTGACTTTTGGGCATTTGACCCTAGAATTGAATTTTCTATGATTCTAAGGGCTTTCTCCATTCTCTCAAGTCTTGACCTCAAGACTTGGTTCTCTAGCTCTAATTTTCCCATTTTTGAATTTTCATTAGGTTTTTGGGAAAACCTCTTCTTCTTAGGCATGTGCCTAGACTTTTTGGGATTAATACCCAAATTTTCTTCTACTCTCCTAATTGACTCCCTAGGCAAGATATTTCTAGAATTATGAGTCCTAGGTTTGTCTTTAGTCATATGAACATGCTTGGCACCTAAGCAATAAATCTTATTGTTTCTCCTAGCATGCTTTTCATTAATAATGGCAAGAGAACTAAAATAATTTTTGGCATGCTTTTTGACTTTAGGAATTGAAGGTGCATTAAGTAAATTTATCTTAGGGTTAGCTTTAGGAGCTCCCCCTACATGAGTTGCACCTTCTTGCCCTTTCTTCCTCCCCCTAGGGCATTGACTTCGGTAGTGTCCCTTTTGATTGCATTTGAAGCACACAATGTGCTCTTTGCTCTTGATTTTGGGAACACCGGCATCGTTTGACTCTGGGTTGACTTTTGGTGTCGATGCCTTCTTCTTAGCCAAATTAGGGCATTTGCTCTTATAATGCCCTTTCTCCCTACACTCAAAGCATATTATGTGATTTTTATTTAAAATAATAACACTTGAGTTACCTAGGGAGGTGGTGGAGGCCTCTTCCCGATCTTCACTTCTCCCGGATGTGGATGCTTCTTGTTCTTACTCCGGGATGGAAGATTGCCTCTCCTCCCCCTCAATGCTAGAGGTGGAGGTCTCCACCAAGTCATCAACATCTTCAAATGTTGTGGGTTCTTCTTCCTCGGCATTTTCTTCTACTTGTGCCAGTTGGGAATTTTTTTGGAAATTTATTATCTTATTCCATAGTTCTCTTGCATCCCTATAATGACCCAATCGAGACCAAATAGCGTTAGGTAACAAATCACTAATCAATTTAATTACCTCGAGATTTGTCTTGAAGTTCTTGATTTGGTCTTGGGTTCACTTTGATTTTTCAATGGGCTTGTTGTGTTTGTCCCTAGGCATCTCAAAACCATTTTCTATAATAATCATACAATCAAAATCGGTTTCGAGATATACCTCCATCCGTTTTCTCCACCAAGCAAAATCTCCATCAAATTTCGGTGGATGGATGAAGCCGACCATTTGTAGTGCTCTCGCGACGGTTAGTCCTTGAAGAGCGACCTCGGCTCTGATACCACTTGTAGGGGATCGGTACGGTCGGCTAGAGGGGAGGTGAATAGCCCTCTTACGATGGATGTCAGAATTTACTCGTTCTTCTTGCGTTGCTTGTCTACGATTGTCGTTAGCGCAGCGGAATAACAATAATAATGAAACTAACAACAATACACAATCACACAATACAAGATATACGTGGTTCGGAATCGAATGGTTCCTACTCCACGGGCGAGCTCACCGAGCTCTAGTTATGCGCACGACACTAACTATAACACTCCTTCTCGACAACACGTCGAAGGTGGAGAAACCTCTCACAAGCAATTACAATGTAATATAGAAATACAAACAAATACACAAATACAATACACAAGAAAACTTTCATCGATTGCTTTGATCGCTTTGCTTGTTGCTTGCTTTGATTGGCTCTTGAAGGACTGGAATGCAGCAGCAATTCCCCTCCAATAGCTCCACAAAAATCATTGCAAAAACCTCCATCTCGAGCTCCTTTTATAACCTGCATCGAGCTATTTTTGCGCATAGCAGTCGACTGCCAAAAGGCCCCAGTCGACTGCCCCTGTAGCCATTGTCTCACAACGGTCAGATCCACGTCAGACAAGTTCCAATGGATCACCTACCAGTCGACTGATGATGCCCATCGATCGGTGACTAATAGTCGATCGCGATCGGCTACACGAGCGCTCGTGCTCGCGACACTCTCATCACCGATCATTGCCATCCCTGCGTGACATCGCTGATCCGATCCATGGCGATCGCTGCACAAAACCCTAGTCTTACACCAGTCGAACCCTAGTCGACTTGGACCAGTCGAATCGGCACCTATGCCAGTCGACTGACGTCGGGCAAAACCTCAAACACCAAGTTGTTTGAGCATCCGACCATCGGGTAAACCCTCAAACATCAAGTTTGAGCCTCCGACACTCAGTCTTAGCCACTTGGCCAAGTCCACCTTATCCCTCATGGAGTTCCCCATCGAAGCTCTCTTCCCTCGGCCTACGTCCCTCGGATGCGCCAAGCACATGACTTTGCAACGCCATCCTTCGTGTCTCATACCCTAAAAGTATGCTTCCCTTTGGGCTCACTCCATTCTCTCCCCGTCCGGCGGTCCCTCGGATGCACCAAGCGCACGCCTTCGCAATGCCATCCTTCACCGACTCAAGGACCCCGAGCCTAGTGAACTTACCAAGTCCTTAAGACTTCCCATATGCACCAAGCGCATGGCTTCGCAATGCATTTCTCACCAAGCACCAAGTGCACGGCTTCGCAATGCTTTGGATTTCCCATGCCAACCCCATGTTGGACTTTCCCACACCAAGCTCCATGCTTGGATTTTCCATGCCAACACCATGTTGGACTTTCCCATGACAATCCCATGTCATGAGTTTTGTCTATCATCAAAATACTATCAAGGTACTGCTGGGCCGATTGCACCAACAATTGTGTCATACCTAATGCATGCATTTCTATCTTAGTCGATATTATCTTGATACCTGCCATGTGTACTTATTTTGGGAGTTGTGACATGCACTTGATTAGTTTTTAGATATACTTTCTCTGTATACCTAGGTCATTAATATGTACTTAGTTTTTTTGTGCATATTATTTGGAGATGTATTTTGGTTGGTGTTACATGCTTTAGTGTCATGTACCATCTTGCATGATTGCATGTTGGTTGGTCGGGGTTCCTTTGTAGTTGAGCCCGCAGCCAGTTACATGATCTGCACACACAGCCACTCATGGGTTAGTGGTACATCAGGAGGGTGTGTGCAGTAGCTCTGTCAGGCTCCACTGGTCCACTCATAGGTAGCGGTGAGGCAGCGTGGTAACGGGTAGGGATCCCTCCTTTGGTCTATGACACCATGAGATAAGAGCTTTGCTCCCCCACTCTATTTGGGGTAGGAGGATAGGTGTACTTTGACAGCATCCTGTTCACTCAGTCACTCAGGAGCAGTGATGACAGAGTGCACAGTTGTCATAGCCCTACCCACTCGGCTTCACCATCGCGTGTGAGGCGCCTGACTAGCGTCAGGGGTGACCATGTCATTTGCATCGCATGCATATTGCATGGATGACATTTGTTTGTGTTTGCTGCATTTTGGTTGCTGCCTTGGTTGTTACATATGATTGACATGCATATAGGATATATCATGTATTTAGTCTGACAACCTTATTTCTGCTAGTATGGCTCACACTCCTATGTCAGGATAGGAGATTCAGGTAAGTACAATATTTCCGCATTTCTTCCTTGCATTTCCTATTATTGATCATGAGATTGTACTGGCATGATTATTATTGTTAGATATATCTTACTATGCATGTCGACTTGATACCCGCTGAGTTCGTTGAACTTACCCAGTTGCTTTATATCTATTTCAGGTTGAAACTGCCAGGAGAGTCTAGCTGCCAATCCCCCTCGTCGTAATGGTTTTGTTTTTGGTCTTTTGGTTTTGGTTCATTGATTAGAAGATATGTGTAGGACTTGTATTTTGGTTATATACTCGTGGATGTTTTCTGTCAGATTTGATATGTCCTTATGGACTTTTATTCGATTCGTTTTGGTTGTATATTCCTGCTCAGATGACATAAGAGGTAAGTCTAGATGTTGTAGACTTTTTTTTACTTTAGTTGTTGGCCTGAGGCCCATATATTATATGTATGTGTGTTTTATGTTCCGATCATGTTGGCCGATGTACAGTGGGTTGTGTGTGTCTTGTATACAGGATTCGTATTATCACTCGTACAGGGGAGATGCTGTCGGATTTTCGTCTGGCGGGGACTCCCTCGGGGCGTGACACAAATGATTGCTGCAACAACCCTCGTATACTTCTTTGAGTGTCCATTCAACATCTTCCTTCCCCAGGCATTTTAATAGGGGTCATCCAAAAGACATCTTATATAGGACTCCATCCACGATTATGAACCGCTTCGCTCTGGCCACCAGGACAGATTCCACTCCTCTTTCCTCAGGCACCTTCCCTTGCTGTAAATATATCATAATATCAATTCTCCAATTGGAGGTCTGATCAATTCCTAGTACCGCCTCCTCCCCATTATATATTGCCAAGGAATTGAGAACTTCCACGCAAACCGCCTTTGGTTGTCTCACCCCTTCCAAGGTGTTGGCTAGCCGAGCCAATTCATCCGCCTTTCGATTATTTTCTCTTGGAATCTGCTGCAGAATGACTTCTCTGAAATGAGCTTTTTCCTTTTCAAAGACCATCAAGTATTGCAATCTTTCTTCCCAAACCACAAAAGCACCTTAGAGTTGTGAAACCGCCAACTGAGAATCTGAATGGATAATGATAGAAGTTGCCCTTACGACTTTGGCATCTTGCAATCCGGTCAGGATGACTTCATATTCCGCTTCATTATTAAACGCATGATATTCGAGGTGAATGGCTATATGAGTTTCTTCTTCTTTCGGGGATACCAACAAGATTCTACTCTCGCTCAGAGCTAGAAGACTCATCCACAAAGACATTCCACGCCCCCATCCCTTCTTCTTTTTCAGCCGAGCTGTTTCCTGAACCAGCAGGTACCTCTGCTAGGAAATTAGCTAACGCCTGAGCCTTGACAGCGGTTCGAGGATGGTAGTGGATGTCATATTCACTTAGTTCCACAACCCACTTGGCGAGCCTCCCCGAAAAATTAGGCTTAGTCACCACCTTACCTAGCTCACTGTGAGTCAAAATGTTGATTGGATGGACTAGGAAATATGACCTCAATTTGTGGGCTGTCAAAACTAAAATATATGTCAATTTCTCCAACTCAATATACCGCGACTCTGCTCCTTTTAAGATATGACTAATATAATAGATAGGTTATTGCTAAGAACTTTTTTGCTTCAACAATACTGAACTGATGGCTCCCTCTAAAATGGTTAAATACATCCATAATGGCCCTTCTGAAACTAGTTTAGCTAGCAGAGGTAGTTCTGCTAAATACTTCTTTAATTCTTGGAAGGCTTGCACACACTGATCGTCCCATTGGAATTTAGCAGCCTTGTGCAAAATATGAAAGAAAGGTAGCCCCTTATCTGCTGATCTGGCTATAAATCGAGACAAGGAAACTATTCTTCCTACTAACTTTTGAGTCTCCCACAAATTAATAGGTGACTTCATGCTGCATAACGCTTGCACTTTCTCTGGATTGGCTTGTAGTCCCTTCTCTGTTACAATATACCCCAAAAATTTTCCACTCTTTACCCCGAACAGACACTTCTTAGGGTTTAGCTTCATGTTGTACCGCCTCAGAGTGGCAAAAGTCTCTTCCAGATTTGTTACCAGAACCCGAGTGTTTTTTGACTTGACGAGAATATCATCGATATATACTTCCACATTCTTGCCTTCTATTAAGCAAAAATTTTATCCATGAATTGTTGATAAGTAGCTCCCGCATTCTTCAGACCAAACGACATCACTACATAGGCATACAACCCTCTTGCCATCACAAAACTGACATGCTTCTAGTCGTCTTTCGCTAGTGGTATCTGGTGATACCTTTGGTAAGCATCCATGAGAGATACAACTTTGTACCCCACGGTAGAGTCAACTAACTGATCAATACGAGGCAAGGGGTAGCAATCTTTAGGGCATGCTTTATTCAAATCACGAAAGTCGATACACATCCTCCGCTGCTCTGAGGGCTTGGAGACCAAAACTACATTGGACCCATTTAGGAAATTGAATTTCTTTAACATGACCTACTTGTAACAATTTATCTACTTCTTTAGCTATAACTTTATCTTTCTCAGGCCTGAAGTGCTGCCTCTTCTGCTGGATGGATCGAACTCCCCGAGCGATGTTGAGGTGGTGTTCAACAATGCGGGGATCTATTCCCGTCAGGTCATGCACATCCTGGGCAAAAATATCTTCATTCTTCTTCAAGCAGGCCACCAATTCCTCCTTCGTCTCTAGCTGCTGAGCCACCCGAGTGACTTTGCCCGGGGCTATTCCTACAAACTCCCCTTCTTCTATCTTTTCAACTATGGAAGGTGACTCTTCTAGCACACAAACATCAAAAATGATGATGACCTTCCCCTTGGGGTCGTTCACTCTTGCCTTCTTCTGGTCGTCCCTAACCATTTGCATACCTGCCATGACTCAGTGCTTTCCCCTTTCTCCTTGCTCCCCCAATCAGCTTCCTGACTGGGAACTTCACTTTCTGATGGTAAGGGGAGGCCACCTCCTAAAAAAGAGATAGAAAAGGATGACCCAGAATAACATTATAAGTGGATGGAGTATGCACTATGAGAAAAGGAATGATATTCAATTTTTGACTGGGTTTTGCGCCCAGAGTGAGAGGCCAAGAAATTCGTCCTACAGGATGCACCATATGTCCTGCGAACCTGAACAGAGGAGTAGCCACATCCTCTAATTGTTCATTTCCCAACTGCATCTGTCCAAATGCCTCTTAGAAAAGAATATTACCTGAACTCCCAGTCAACTAGGACTCGGACCACCTCATAGTTTGCGAGAGAAATTCGAATCACCAGAGCATCCGTGTGAGGTAGCAGGATGCCTCGTAGATCTTTTGGTCAGAAAGATATTGGCAGTGTATTCTAGATAGCTTGCTATGTTCCAATGGCTAACTTTCCATAAGATGCACATAGGATTTCCGAGCCTTATTAGAGTCCTTGTCAGTAGATCCTCCCGCAATAACGTGAATAACTCCCCGTGTGGGGATATTATTCGAGTCGAATGATGGGCCTTCACCTGATGGTCATCCTTGTGAAGTACCCTCTCTAACAGGAATCTGTTGGTCTAGCTGGAGGGCAACCTGAGGTCTCCGGTTATAGGGTCCTTGGTGCGCTATATTAGGTCACTGACCTCCCCTTACCGGTTCTCATGTGTTGGGGCCGCAGATGTGGGTAGGCGGTTCAGATGCGCTCCAATTCCTCTTGCAATTTGAAACACATCCTTTGTGGTCATATTCCATTCCATGTAATCTTGTAAGAAGGGAGTTGGGGGGCTACGAGGCATCCCCCTATATCCCACTAGACGCTAGAGGAGACCTTGTTGGTCATAAGATTCCATCTCCCACTCCTTCCACGTCCTCGGAGGAGGAATGATGTCGGTGGCCATGATTTGTAAGGGAGGCGTGGGGTGAGCTCCTGACATCAATAGCCGACGCCTAGGAGCTTCTGGTATGAAGGGTCACACATATTCTCTTCAGGGGAGCGCTCGGGGAGCCAGGGGCGATTTCTTTCAGCCAGGGCAGGTATAGTCCTTTGTTCGACCCGCCTAAACTTCAACCCTTCTTCTTCGTTTATATACTCTTCAGCATGGCTTAGCAGCTCCTCGTAGCTAGCCACTAGTTTCCTCAATAAGGAACTGAGGAAAGATCCCTCCCTCAGCCTGTGTGGGATGACCACCCTTAGAATATCAAATCCCGTCGAAGGGATATTCCTGGCAGTGGAGGTGAACCGATAAAGATAACCTTTGAGCAATTCTGAGGGTTCCTACCTAATATGCAGTAAGATTGAAGCATCGTGCTTATAGGTCCTGCAGCTAACAAACTTCTGGCGAAAAGCTCCCTACAAATCATCAAAACAGATGATAAATCCTGGAGGGAGGGCATTGAACCATCTCTGTGCAGAGCCTTTTAATGTAGTGTGAAAAACTCGACACTTAAGAGCATCCGTATAGTAGTGTAGGGAGGCAACTCCAGCAAATTGTGACAGGTGTTCTTCTGAATCAGTTGTGTCATCATATTTCTTTACCTGGGGATTTCTGAAGTATGAAGGTGGTAGCTCGGAAAGAATGTCAATGGTGAATGGACTGGGCTCATAGGTTTCCGGAGCCCTAATCGATTGGCTTTCTCCTTGCTCTTCATGTCTGGTTTGTGTCACCGGTATGATATTCTGATGTATTCTCCCCCCTAGCCCGTCACCTGGTAGTACTTCGGCATTTGTTATTGGACGAAGTAGAGAAGGCCTCTCATGCGGCTGTCCTCGGGGAGAGGGTTCGTCAGAATGAGGATGGAGATATCCCATTCTCCTTCTCTCCTTGACCAAGGCTTCAGCTACAGCTGTGTCTACCATAGCCCTTAGCTGCGATGGCAATAATGTAATGGGGTTTTCTTTGGCGGAAGAGGTTCCTGGATGTTGTATCTCCTCCGGCTACATCTCGACGTCTTACTCAGCAAAGTTTCCCACAGACGACATCAACTAATGCAGACGTATGCGGATTTTCTCACCTCCTTTGTGAAAGGCGTCCGGAGGCTTACTCCGACATGATAATAGAACACGAGTAGACAATTCGAAAAACCATAGTAGAGAGCAAAGACACAAAGTTTTACGTGGTTCCGAATTCCAATTCCTACTCCATGAGATGAGCTTTATCGCGAGCTGCGGTGCTAATGCACTTTCACTATGAAACTTCTCCTTCTTGGAAAACAGTTCTAGAGGTGGAGAGAAACCTCTTACAATTTGTACAGCTTGCAAGATGTAAATCAAGGTCCACTTTCTCCGGACTTTTCTCTTTTCAGGTTCATCTTCTTCCTCCTCTCTTCTCCGGTGATATTCTCCTCTTTTCAGGTTTGGTGGTGATGAGAATTGGAACCGTGTCCCCCTCTTTCCTTCTTCCTCTGCCTTTTATCCTTCTCTTCTTTTTCTTCCAACTGTAACGTAACAAACCATTTCCATCACCGTCCACATGGCAACTCTCCTTTTCCTGGAGAATCATTTTGTTAAAGAGATGAGGAGTGAAGGCTCCTCCGAATATTAGGTGGGGTCCCTAGTTTGTGTTAGTAATATATGAGAGATGTCCTAAGGCAATCGCCTTATGTATGAACCATTTATATGATAAATGAAGATTCACTATTTGAGTATACATGTTTTATGTATTTGATTGGATCTTAAACTCATTTCTTGAATGTCACGATACGATTCAGGCATGAGAGAATTTGTGATTGGATCACAACTAGTGAGTATCTCTACATGTGTAATTGTGATGTATCGGAATTATCCTAGTCGATGAATTGATGGATTTGGACACCATCAGTTACATCGAGACTAACGAGGTATACTCCTTGGTGTATCAGCGGTGATTCTCCTTGGTGGAGACATAGTGATGTCGGAGTTAATCGTGGATGCTAGTTATGGTAACTAGTTCATTGGAGTGACCGGTAGTAAGACTTCATATGGTTCTCTGCATATATAGATATGTCGATGAAGTTCTTCTTGTGGCTTAAGTGCGATGTTCCTTTGACTTGCGGTATTCAAGTCATCTTGATCATGGAGACTTATGCTTTGACATCTTAAGCAAACATCTCTAAGGAGATGTGGACCGGGATGATTGGGTATAAGTCGAGTGATCGAAAGGTGTTTGAATAGCCTATAAAGGATTCACCACTCCTTGCGAGGAGATGTATACCCATGGCCTCTCGTCGGATTGTTACTAAAGTCTTTGGCCAAAGCATTACATGTTTAGAGTAAGGTACTCTTGATACATGTGGAGTAACTAGAATCCGTAGGGACGAGGAAATGATACTTGGGCTAGGTGTGGCGTGAGTCGACCTAGTGAGGTGACACTATAGACCATGTCTGAACCAAGTGGGTATAAGATGAGTGAAGGAATGGGGCACGATTCATTCGAGCTCTTGAAGGGTTTGAAATAGTTACGGATCAACCATTGATCTTTTAGGTTAATTGGGGATCATGATGTACTACTAGGTGCCACTCATGATTCTATAATTAATGGTTAATTATAGGCGGCCAACATAAAGCGAGAACCTATTTGGTCACACGCTGTGGTGTAATCCAAAGGATTTAAAAGCGAGCTTGAGAATGGGATTCTCGGCCAGAGAGAAACTATGTTTGGTTGGACCAAACATAAGCGAGCATGAAATTGTTTGATGCAATGGGCGTGGATGGGACGTGTCATATGAATACATAATGTATTGACTAAAATGGTTTAGTTATAAATCAATGGATGAGAATAAACAAAGGGTTTGGTTTATTTTAAGCGAATGAACCAAAGTTGGTTCGGTTCGTTTTAACTTAAAATAAACCATCATGGTTTGGTTTATTTTAACTTATCCTAATGGAGGCGGGTTAGCGGGCTTTATGGATATGATCCATTAACCATTAAGAGAATTAGTTCTCTATAAAAGGGCTTAAAGGGATTGTTAAACCTAACTAATCCAAACCCTAGTTGCCCCCATCCCACCTTAGAGTTAATTGGCGCCAACCCTTGCCGCCCCCACTTGTGCGCGCAGTCAAGTCTTTGCGGCGTCAAGCTTCGTGAACCTCGGCGACCCTCGGTGATCTCCTTGGGTTGGTGGCATAAGGTGAGCTTCCATCTTTCCTTTGGCGGCCTCTATTCCTCCACCAAGCTGTCAGTTTTCTGGACAGCTTGTTTCTCGTCGGGCGTCGTTTGGGCGGCGGTTAGTGCTCGACAGCGGCTAACTACAGATTTGATCTCCGGTAATCCTCTGAGTGGAGGGCGAAGGATTCATCAAGCGGTTGTGAATACCTCTCGAGAAGCGAGTTTTGAGAACTTCGTTTTAGGATCGAATTTGGATTCGGATCGTGATCATCTCGATCACGTCGTCTTCAACACGAGGCTAGTAACCCGTGCGAAGGCGAAGCTCGTGACTTAGCGAAGTCATCCGAGGAGCTCGGCGTGGATACGGATAGAGGCGATTCTTACGAGGATCGTTCGGTTGATGCCGTTCGCTACACGTCATCATACGAAGGTATAACGTAGATAAATTTCTTTTATTGCAAATTTTAATTTACGGTTATGTCTACACTTGTTGTAATATGCATGCGTGTGTTGTGTGTGTTGTAATAAATATAGATTTATTATTTTTAATTGCTTCCATTTGCTCATCGTATTTACGAAACATGATCGAACACACACCTTGTATGATCGCGAAACAACCAGATGGTATCGAGCCCAGGTTGTGTTTCGACATAATCGTAAAAATGGTTTTGCGATAGTCATAATGTATTTCTGAAAATTTTCTAATTTTGGAAATTTAGAAGTATTTATGGAAATTTTTCAATTTTGGAAAGTCTAGAAGTATTTATGGAAATCTTCCACTTTTGGAAAGTTGGAAGTATTTATGGTAATTGATATTTTCCATAAATAAAATATTTGATTAGATTAAAATTTGTTTCCTAATTTAATCATGATTTGATTTGAAATCAAATCTTAAAATATTTTATTTCCATAAGTAGTTTTAATGATTTAGGAAATTGGTTTCCTAAATAGATTTTCCTTAATCAAATAATTCCATGAATAAAATATGTGATTAGATTTGGAAATTTGTTTCCTAATTTAATTATGATTTGATTTGGAGAATCAAATCTTAAACATATTTATTTCCATAAATAGTTATGACATATAAGGAAATTATATACATGACATAATTGTATGCCATGTAATTGCATTAGATGCATAACATTATGCCATGCGTGTCGTGACATGTAGATGTATGTCATGCCATGTAGATGTAGATAATAGTTATTTGCATGCAAAGAGGATGAGACATAAAACCCTTAATCAATATTAAAGCCTACACCTTCCATTAATATGGTTAGAACCGAGTTCTGTTTCTTGTTTGGGTTGTTGGACTCTCTCGAAGCCAGCTCGAACCCGAACATGTTCAAACCATGGAATAGTTTAATACTAATATGGTAAGAGTCAGAGGTCAATCGTTAGCTTTGGTTGTTGGACTCTCTCTAAGCTGGGCTAATTGGTTGAATGCGCTCTAACCATATTAAAACTATGTCATTAATGGGTTGGCTTTAACTGGAGCATCGGCTTGTTGGACTCTCTCGAGTCGATGTAAAGGGAGGTGAAGTTGGGTGCTATGCATATGATGCATACTTGTTAATGTGTTAACAACCCGATGTATGTGTGAACATTCAATTAGTTGATAGCACATTGTGATAGTTGCATATACGTGATATGCAATGGTATAGTTGATACCTACCTCGTAGTTATGAATGGCTTGTTGGACTCTCTCGAGGTTGTTCATAACTATGATGGATATCGACCATTCGGAGATGGACCTACGATCTCGAAGTGATTTTGGGGTTTTTTGAAATTCTAAAAATGAATGGGATTTATAAATGTATATTGATGCATTTTAAAATCATCTTTCTCATATATGCTCGTTTTGTATTTCTAAAATTGATCATGATGTCTTTGAATTTGCGTTCCATTTTGGATTCGAATAAATTAGTATGGGCGACTTCTTGGACTGGCTTAGAAGCTTGAAAATTGTTCTCAAGGTTGAAAAAGCTTGCAAATGTCCTCGAAGCGCCTCTTCCCGCCCGTCCTAGTGACGATGCAACTTTGGACCAATTGTTGGCCTATCAGAAACATGTGAGTGATTCTGAACAAATGAGTTGCATCATGCTAGCCGCGATGGATCCCAAGCTACGAAAGCAGCATGAGCATATGGATGCTCATATCGTAGTCCTTCATCTTTGTGAGTTGGTTGATGAGCAAGTGAGATTGAAGGTTGAAGTCTCAAAGCTCCTCTTCACCTCTGAGATGCTAGAAGGTTCATCGTAGTCTTGCTCGATATCTTGAAGGCATGGAGTCTTACGAGAAGCATGAGAGGGGGCGGTGCTTTGTTAGTTGATTCCTCGAAGAAAGGTTCTAGAGAGAAGTCAAAAAGAAGGAAGGGAAAGAAGAAAAGGCTAAGAAGGTAGAACTAGCACAAAGGAAACTTGCCATCATTATGGCAAGGAGAGCCATTTGCGAAGAAAGTGCAAGATTTATCTTGAGTCCGTGAAGAAAGAATAAGGCATCGGATGCCCCATCTTCTTCAGATATCTTCGTTATTGATTGTCATTCTATTTCCTCAAATACTTGGGTATTGGATACTGGGTGTGGCTCACATATATGTAATGACATACATGGGCTAAGGAATAGAAGAAGACTCGTCAAGGGAGTCGAATTTGTGTTGGGAATGAGCAAAGGTTGTTGTAATCGCCATTGGAATGCATTTGTTGAAACTCCCTGAGGACTTGTCTTAGAATTTGGACAATTGCTTTTATGTTCCTTCGTTGATAAAGAACATCATTTCTATTTCTTGTTTAAATAGAAATGGGTACCATTTGACTTTAGTAACAATTGTTGTTACATAACTTTGAATGGAGTTCTTTATGGGAATTTGGAACTTTAAGCAATGGTGTTTATCGTTGGGCGTATCCGGTGACATTTCAATATCGAAGCGAGCAACAAGGGTGCTCGAAAGGATAATCAAATAGACTCCTATATGTGGCATTGTCGTCTTGGCCATATAAGCAATAAAGCATGTCCGAATTACACCGATGTGGAATGCGGAATCGTTGAATTGGATTCATACGATACATGCGAATCATGCTTAAAAGGCAAGATGACTAAGTTACCTTTCTTGGAAAAGGTGAGCAGTGGGAGAGTTACTAGGTCTAATACATCTTGATGTATGTGGACCTATGTCAACTCAAGCATTAGGAGGCTATAGCTACTTCATTACCTTCAGATGATCACTCACGGTTTGGGTATGTGTTCTTGATGAAACACAAGTAAGCCTTTGAAAGGTTCAAAGAATTGAAATGAAGTAGAAGAAACAACATGATAAGAGTATTAAAATACTTGATCGGATCGAGGTGGTGAATACTTAAGTCAAGAGTTTCTTGATTATCTAAGAGACAATGGTATATTGTCTCGATGGACTCCGCCTATACACACTGACATAATGGTGTATCGAGA
Organism: Wurfbainia villosa; assembly: GCA_025175895.1. Classification (NCBI taxonomy): domain Eukaryota; kingdom Viridiplantae; phylum Streptophyta; class Magnoliopsida; order Zingiberales; family Zingiberaceae; genus Wurfbainia; species Wurfbainia villosa. The sequence continues at coordinate 9,689,367 of CM045991.1, read as the reverse complement.
AGGCGTATGTAGGACCTTGTTGGACATGGTCAGGTCAATGATGAATCATCTGACTCTTCCCAAGTCCTTTTGGGGGTTATGCACTTGATATTTGTTTACTTGTTAAGCAGAATGCCTACCAAGGTAGTCTCAACTACTCCATATGAGATATGGAATAGTAAGAAACCTCATGTATCTTACTTGAAGATATGGGGTTGTCTGCTTATGTAGCGGATATGTCGACAAATTGGATGCTAAGTCGATAAATATCTATTTATTGGATACCCTAAGGAAACAAGGGGTTACCAATTCTATCATCTGTGGAACAAAAGGTGTTTGTTTGAGGCATCTTTGTGTTTCTAGAGAAAGAGTTTCTCTTGCAAGAAAGCGATGGGAGTGTCGTCGAGCTTGAGGAGGCTCGAGAGACTCAAATAGACATTGATGAGATACGGTGAAGCCTGACGGTAAATGACTCATAGTGATGAGCAATCAATTTGGACCTATTGTAACACCACATCTTCGTAGATCTAGTAGAACACATAATATTCACGAGAGATATGGATTTCTCGTAAGTGAATCGAGCAGCGTGTTACTCATTGATGATGAGAGCCTACAGTTATGAAGAAGTCTTGACAAGTTGAGAAAGGGATAAGTGGCTTGGTGCCATGAAGTGAAATGGATTCCATGTACGAAAACCAAGTTTGGAACTTGGTTGACCCACTGAAGGCATAAAGCCTATAGGGTGCAAGTGGGTTTTCAAGAAGAAAACCGACATGGATGGTAATGTGATTACCTATAAGGCTAGATTGGTGGCGAAAGGATATCGTCAAAACAAGGTGTTGATTATGGCGAAACCTATTACTTTGTAGCTATGCTTAAATCCATTCGGATGCTCTGGCCATAGCGGCTCATTATGATTATGAGATATGGCGGATGGATGTGAAAACAACTTTCCTTAATGGAAACACCGAGGGCGTGTATATGATCTGACTGAGGTTTCACATCGGTTGATAAAACCAAGGTATGCAAATTGCGACGATCCATTTATGGATTGAAGCAAGCATCCGAGGCTGGAATATCCGTTTTGATGAGACAATCAAAAGTTTGATTTCTCACAAAATCAGAGCGAACCTTGTGTGTACAAGAAGGTTAGTGAGTGCGATCGTATTCCTAGTATTGTATGTCGATGACATACTACTTATAGGAAGCGATGTTTCAATCTTCTGATCGATTGAAGGTTTGGTTATCAAGACATTCTCCATGAAAGACACAGGAGAAGCAACCTACATCCTCGGATTAAGATCTATAGAGATAGATCGAAATGGTTGCTTGGTCTTTCGATCTATATAGACCGAGTGCTAAGAGGTTTAGCATGTCGGAATCAAGAAAGGTTTCCTACCCATCGGGCATGGGGTACACCTTTGAAGTCTATGTGTCCGCGCCTGAGAAGGCGAGAGGATTTGCATGAGTAAGATTCCCTATGCATCATAGGATCTATCATGTATGTTATGTTATGTCACGAGGCCGATGTATCGTATGCTCTGAGTGTCACGGCGGATGCGATCCGATCGAGGAATGGATCATTGGGTGGTATTGTTAAGAGCGATCCTTAAGTACTTAAGAAGAACTAAGGATGTGTTCCTAATATATGGAGAAGGGTACATGGTGATACGTGGGTATCACGGATGCGGACTCGAGACGAACAAGGATGATTCCATGTCTTAGTGCAGGTATGTATTCACCTAGAATGGGCGCAATAAGTTGGAAGGTTCCAAGCTTGACACTATAAGCGGATTACGCCACTAAAGCGAGAATACATTGCGGACTTTAGGCAAAGAAGGCGGTTTGGATCAAGAAGTTCATCTGAACTTGATGTGGTCTCATCAATGATCGAACATGTGCTTCCCGCTATCATCTTATCGGAGAGATCATCGGTAGGAGCGAAATACAAATCGAGAAAATTCCCCTTTGAAAGGAACTTAGCGGATCCTTTGACTAAGGCATTACCTCAGAAATAAGTTTGAGGGTCATGTTAGAGCTTATGGTATTGGATCTGTAGCGATTGGCATTAGGCCAAGTGAGTCTGTTAGTAATATATGAGAGATGTCCTAAGGCAATCGCCTTATGTATGAACCATTTATATGATAAATGAAGATTCACTATTTGAGTATACATGTTTTATGTATTTGATTGGATCTTAAACTCATTTCTTGAATGTCACGATCGATTCACGGCATGAGAGAATTTGTGATTGGATCACAACTAGTGAGTATCTCTACATGTGTAATTGTGATGTATCGGAATTATCCTAGTCGATGAATTGATGGATTTGGACACCATCAATTGCATTACAGTAACCCAGTATACTCCTTGGTGTATCAAGCGGTGATTCTCCTTTGTTTGGAGACATAGTGATGTCGGAGTTAATCGTGGATGCTAGTTATAGTAACTAGTTCATTGGAGTGACCAGCCGTAAGACTTCATATGGTTCTCTGCATATATAGATATGTCAATGAAGTTCTTACTGTGGCTTAAGTGCGATGTTCCTTTGACTTGCGGTATTCAAGTCATCTTGATCATGGGGAGACTTATGCTGACATCTTAAGCAAACATCTCTAAGGAGATGTGGACCCGGATGATTGGGTATAAGTCGTGATCGAAGGTGTTTGAATAGCCTATAAAGGATTCACCACTCCTTGCGAGGAGATGTATACCCATGGCCTCTCGTCTGATTGTTACTAAAGTCTCCAAAGCATTACATGTTTAGAGTAAGGTACTCTTCGATACATGTGGAGTAACTAGAACTGTAGGACGAGGAAATGATAGGGCTAGGTGTGACGAGTCACCTAGTGGGGATCGACACTATAGACCATGTCCTCAACCAAGTGGGTATAAGATGAGTGAAGGGAATGGGGCAGATTCATTCGAGCATCAAGGGTTTCGTAAATAGTTCGGATCAACCATTGATCTTTTGCTTAATTGGGGATCATGATGTACTACTAGGTGCCACTCATGATCGCTCTATAATTAATGGTTAATTATAGACGGCCAACATAAACCGAGAACCTATTTGGTCACACGCACAACGAGTGTAATCCAAAGGATTTAAACGAGCTTGAGAATGAGATTCTCGCATCGAGAGAAACTATGTTTGGTTGGACCAAACATAAAGCGAGCATGAAATTGTTTCAGTCGCAATGGAAGCGTGGATGGGCCGTGTCTTATGAAGACATAATGGATGGACCAAAATGGTTTGGTTCTAATCCAATGGATGAGAATAAACAAAAGGGTTTGGTTTATATTAAACCAATGAACCAAAGGTTGGTTCGGTTCGTTTTAACTTAAAATAAACCATCATGGTTTGGTTTATTTTAACTTATCCTAATGGAACGGGTTAACGGGTTTTATGGATATGATCCATTAACCATTAAGAGAATTAGTTCTCTATAAAAGAGGGCTTAAGGGATTGTTAAACCCTAACTAATCCAAACCCTAGCCCCTCGAGTTGCCGCCACCTCCACCTTGGAGTTAATTGGCGCCAACCCTAAAGTCGCCGCCACCAGCTTGTGTGCGATCGTCCAAGTCTTTGCCGGCGTCAAGCTTCAGCCGGAGAACCTCCGCGACCCTCGCGATCTCCTTTGGGTTGGTGATAAGGTGAGCTTCCATCTTTCCTTAGCCGGCCTCTATTCCTCCCACAGCTGTCCAGTTTTTCTCGACAGCTTGTTTCTTTGTTGTCGGAGCGTCGTTTGGGCGACGGTTAGTGCTCCGACAGCGGCTAACTTAGGGGATTTGATCTCGGTAATCCTCTGAGGTGGGGGACGAAGGATTCATCAAAAGGTTGACGAAAACCTCTCCGGAGAAGCAAGTTTTGAGAACTCAAATTAGGATCCGAATTTGGATTCGGATCGTGATCATCTCTCGATCACGTCGTCTTCAACACGAGGCTAGTAACCCGCACGAAGACGGCTCGTGACTTAGCGAAGTCATCCCGAGGAGCTCGGCGTGGATACGGATAGAGACGATTCTTACGAGGATCGTTCCGGTTGATGCCGTTCCCGCTACACGTCATACGAAAGGTATAACGTAGATAAATTTCTTTTATTGCAAATTTTAATTTACGGTTATGTCTACACTTGTTGTAATATGCATGCGTGTGTTGTGTGTGTTGTAATAAATATAGATTTATTATTTTTAATTGCTTCCGCTGTGCTCATGTTTACGAAACATGATCGAACACACACACGCCGCGGTGCCGGAAACCCAACAGTTTGTTATGTAATAAACCCTCATTCATTGACACTTCGGGAAACATCCTACCCCTCTTATTCACTCTTTCTTCCTTCGTTAAGTAAATAATTGGCTCGACTCTCCTCCCTACAGGATCTTTTTATTTTATTGCCCCCTAGGCATATCTTACTTATTACATCTAAGTTTAATCTAGCTTTTAAACTCAATACCTCAGACCTTTCATAATAACCCAAGTTGATTCCCAGACTCATTTACCGAGCCGACTCCCAGACTCACTCCCAGACTCACTTTGCCGAACCAACTTCCAGACTCACTTGTTGAGCTAACTCCCAGACTTGCTTACCGAGCCAACTCCAGACTTACTTTACTGAATCGTTCATCCGATCTCTCTTCGACCCTAGAGCTTATCTCCCCTTTCCCATCAAGTCTCCCGGTTCAGCTAATGTTCCACACAATGTCTTTCTCGTCTTAATCCCTAAATTAGGTAGCAACAGTATCAGCAATCTTGAATCATGAGTCTTGGATTAGCAGCCTTATGCCTTGTAAGCCAAATAAAAAAGAGTTTGTATCTTTAGTTTGTTTTTACTTTTCCGTTGTGTACTCTTACAGTTTTTAACGAAAATGTAAAGAAACATTTTATGTTATTCACCCCTCTCTCTAGTGTATTTTTTATCTTATAATAAATATCTTCACTACATTATCCTCTTCTATTATATGTCAATTTTTTAAAAATTCAAATATCTTAGGTCTATCAAGAGATTTCAATTAAAATTTCATTGATAGATCTAGATAATTCCGATTGAATTTATTCTAATTTATGTAAATTTTGATGAGTTCAAATATAAAAAAAATCATTTTAATAGAAGGTCAAAATAAAAAAAAAAAAAAAAAAAAGAAAAAAGAGATGAATCGTTTTAATTTCTTTTACTTTGGGACGTGTTTTCGAACCCTTCCAAAGTCTTTGGGTGCGTTCTTCGTGAATTTGCCCATTTTTCTAACTTAACTAAAAAAGGGAAAAACGTGACTGCATTTTAATATTTTATGATCGACGAATGCACGTGATTATAAAACATGACTGCATTTGATAGAATGGAAATTGGTTCCTTCCCAACGCCATCCAACGGACTAGATCATCCCATTCCTCGAACAGCACTAATCGTAACGCAAATGGCGGGAAGCCGTGCAGGTCGCCCATAGATATTTGTTTGCCGGGTGCGGAATGGTGCACGATAAGCGCTTATTTGTGCGCAGTACACGCATGAAAACCATTTATTATAAACCAGCAATTAATCGAGTTTTAATCTTGGTAAATTCAGTTCCACGGGGAGCAAAATCGTCATTTGATCCGAAACTGGGACGGTTGCGTCACCCTCAGAAACGTACGCCGTGCTCGTGACAACTCGTTCATTGGACACGCGTCGGTTTTTTGTTGGCTGTTGGGGTCGTCAGGGTTCATATCAGCACAGCGGATTAGGTGAGGGAGAGGAGGAGGAGGAGGAACATGGAGAAGATTTAGTAATAAAGAACAGAACACTCCAGTTTCATCTCTTCTGTCCCTCTCCTTCTCTCTCCCCAAGAACTCCCACAATTCGTAAAATTTCCCACTGTTTCCGTTCGACTCGGGTCCTGCAATGCCTGACGTAGCTTAAAGTTGTCCAATTTGATCCATTTTGTCGATTTCCTCCTTGCGGGTTGCATGCGTTCCGGATTGGGAAGGTGAGGGGGTGAAGAATGATAGCAGCTGTGGATCGCCGGATGAGTGGTGGATGCCAGCATAGTTGCGAGGAGAGCAGCGAGGAAGAGTTGTCGGTGCTACCGAGGCACACCAAGGTGGTCGTCACGGGCAATAACCGGACAAAATCTGTCCTAGTCGGGCTCCACGGCGTCGTCAAGAAGGCCGTCGGCCTTGGCGGCTGGCATTGGCTCGTAATTCCTGTTTCTTCTTTGCTCTTTGATCGCCTGACGCTAAAACACGGTTTTTTTTACTGAAGTTTCAGTGGATTTGTGATATAATTTTATGGGCTTTCCACGATACGGGATGGTTTATTTGGTTTTCTATTTCGATGGCTGGATCTACTTGGACAATGCGTTTATCGTTTCTTCTGAACGATAATGCAGCGTCGGCTATAGTTCTACCAAATCTTGATAGGCATCTTTTGAAGCATTATCCATTATCCAGTATCCAGTAGTACTTTTAGCTGGGCAAGTTACAAATGGAGAACTACTTGGTATTTCAGCATGTTCTTTATACTACTCGGTTTTCAGTACACTTTGCAATTTATAAATCACCAAATGCATGAAATGGGAGCTCCATAATTCTGAATTTGTCAAATTTTTTTGGTTTGGTTATATTTACATCAGATTTGTGCTTAGTGATTTTGTGTTTGATGCTATTATGAGCAATTCAATGTTTCATGTATAATTCAAGATTCCAAATACATTGGGTGATATTAAATCTGAGAATGGCAGGGTGTTTCAGTCCGTATTACCTGAATAAAATAAAAATAATAATAATAAAAAAAACTACGCCTTAGATTGGATTTGATGGAGGGATGATAGTGCATTATATAAATTATATTTCACTACAGAAATTTATTTCATTTGATTTTCAACTGAACACAGTTTTGCTAAAAAAGTACTATATTAAGTTATTTAACCAAGCAATATTTTGTCAAAATCATAACTTCTATGCCACTGCATTTTATTATATTTTTTCCAAACACCTTATATACGAGAGTTACCTAATACATTTTGAAGGGGAGCTTGCTGCTTTATGATTTTATGGTCATGAATTCGAGTCATGAAAATAGCTTTTTGCAATGCAGGGTAAGACTGCGTACAATAGATTCAATGAGGTTCAATCCTTCTTCAAGATTTTGCATTTGTGGATTGTGTTGCCCTTTTGAAGGGAAGCCTTGGTGTGAGGGTAAAGTTGTTGTTGATCTTGTGGTCATGGGTTTGAGTCGTAGAAATAATTTTTTACAATGCAAGATAAGGCTGCATACAATAGACTCAATATGGTATAATCTTTTCTTAGGATTCTGCATTGGCGGAAGCTTCATATATTGGGTTGTCTTTTTTTTTTATTATAGCTTTCCATCATTTTAATTCACATCATTAATCTTTCACCATTTTTCCTACCAGAGCAAGTGTTGTGACAAAAAAAGTCTTGCACTATGACTTTTAATCGATCCTTTTCTTAAAAGGTTTCAAGTTCATTTTGAAGAGATTTTTGTTTCTAAACGAGGTAGTAATGATGAAGAAGTTGTTTTATTTTCTTTTACAAGTTGGTGTATATGCATGCAAAAAATGGATCTAGGACAAGTTTAATTTTTTCAATCCTTAAATTGTGCACATTTTGGTTAGTTAATTGATATAGGTTTGATTTTTTAAAATTTTAAAATACCTCAGGTTTTAACTAATGGAATAGAGGTGAAGTTGCAAAGAAATGCTCTTAGTGTTATTGAAGCACCAACTGGCCAAGAAGATGATGATTACGATGAATTTAACAATATGAAGTGGAATGATTTGGATATGGGTAAACATCCAATTTTTTCTTTGAAGTACTTTGATTCCCTTTATTTTGATGAAAATCAGGAAAGTTATTGTATCTCTTGTCCTTTTGCTAGTCAAGTAGAAATGATCAAAATAGCATATCAATATATTTAAGCCTTTAGATTGAGTTATTTGTAGGATTTGACCAAGGCATTTGTATTTGAGTTCAATTTTGGTATTTATTTATGCAGTAGCAGTACACCTTTATGGAATCTCGAGGTCTCACTTCGCATGTATTATCTTTGAAAGATTGTGATTAATCATTAATGTACAATTTTTACATGGGTAACTTTTAGTTCGCATTGTTTTTGAATTGGAAGCTGTTACTAAATTTTGTTGGAATGCTGTAGAAGAAAAAACAAATCCATCAAGGGTAAGGGATGTAGAATATCTTAATGAAGAATATGTTTCCATTATGCCTATCATATCCCCAAAAATTATTTTAAATCCAAAAAATTGAAATTAATTGTATTTGTGATCTAATATGGGGTGACTGTTGATTTGAGGATAATTTAATTTAGAATTGTTGGTAGTTTTAGCATCTAATTGAGATTATCTAAGTAACAATAAATAAAAAAGGAAAGCTGTAAATGTAATTTGAAAAAAAACTTACAGCGCTTCGTCAGAATCTTCTCGCGTCCAGCAAAGGAAGAAGATGACTTCTGTCTGAGGACTGATCACGCCGGAAGAATCCTACTTCTCCACAAGCCAAGTCCCGGCCGTGCCTTGGTGTTCTTGTTCTCTCTCGACAACTCTCCGCCGAAGCAGCCTTTCGGCGTTAATCTCCAATCCTCCTCTATCCCTTTGGATGCAGCACACCCCCTTATAAAGGGAGTGTATACTCACGCAGCGAAATGCGATTCATTCGCGGCGACGCACGCGGATGTCGCAGTGATTACAAGAATGTTTGATGGCATTTAGGAGTTGATGTTCCGTATGATTTAATTCAATTCGGATTTGATTAGTTTTAAGGTTTTGTTTAGACATGGAGTGTATTCACCGTCGATGCACTTTGTGTTGGACTTTAATTGGAGCTAAGCTGATTGAGCTAAATGTGAACCAAAATTAATTAGGCTAAATTGAGTCTCTAATTGGGTTTAATTTGGAGGGTAATTGGAGGCTTTATAGTTGGTTGACAACGGCACACTAGCTAGGAGGTGACTTGAGAGCGAGAAACTAATCTCATCTTTTCTCCATGGGTGAGTCTAATTTGGAGTATCAAATTTCTTTTTGAAACTGTAGGGTGTTACATTATTATTTGGAAGTGTAGGATGTTACATTGTTATTTTTCTCTTTCTTACTTTTTCATTCCTCGTCTATTTATCAGACATAGATTTTTTTCCCCCTTGCATTTTTGCATTCTAACAAAAAGCCTCATTATGGTCTCCCTTCCCCCTCTCATGTGATCTTGTGTCACCACGACTTTGTCTCCATGAAACCTTTGGCAAATTCCCCACTCTCCTCACGACACCTCAATGGCCAAACCACCTCCCCCACTCTAGAGAAAGGGGTTTGGTTGCCTTTATTAAGCTTTTTTTGCTCTATTGAGGCCATTTTGAACCCTACCCAAGCACCCAACTGAGAACCCTTGCAATTAGAGCTCTCCTTTTCCTTCTCTTTTAGTGTCCCTCTCACATGTGATGCCTGAACCTAGACATTGCCATGACCTCAACGATGCCCTTCGTTGCACAATTTTGAGCAGTGACCAACAAGCCTAGGTTGGTTGCAAGCCATCTCCTCCCTCCCACATCACAACTCTCTCACATGAATGTTATTGAAGGCTAAGCACTTTCTAGCATTCATTCTTATTGCCACTGCGAGTAGACCAATGTTGAGCAATTTCAAGTGTCCCAGATCATGTTGGTGAGCTTTCTGTTGGCAATGTGCTATTTCTCGGAATGCTCATAGGCTCCCATGTCCCCGGATTAAAATTTTCACTAATGAAAACTAATCCGGATGGGATGAGTTTCCTAAGCACAACCAATTCGTCGTCGTGCCAACGACTCGAGCGATCGCTAGAACAAACTAGTTGTTCAAGCAACCAAACTCTTCTAGTCGATTAGCCGCGGAAGAGACGACGGACGGATCGCCGGTTTTTGTGTTTCTTATTCGGGGTCCATGATTATACAAATACATGCAAATGCAAACTAGTATAATCAACATATACTAACATAAAGAACATAAGCTAGCATATCAAATAAGAACATGAAAAGAACGATAATAAAAGTTGTGAAACTTTTATACCTCTTGATCTTCTATCGTATGTCCTAACCTCCTTGTAGACTTCGTGTGGGCGAAGATCCTCCACAAGTTGAAGCTTCCTAGATCTTCTTCAATCCAAAGAAAGAAGAACTCTCTTTCCCTTCTTGCTTGAGCCACCAATAATCCAAAAGGATTGATGCCGCGCCCCAAGAATAGAGAGAACATAATGGAAACAACTATGAACCGAACTAGACAAACCCTAGTTTTGGTGGGCCAAGAATGGAGTGAAGAGGAGAAAGGGAATATGTTGGGCGGCCGCGGTGGAGGGAATAGAGGAAGGAGCGGCCACACCCTAGGAAGAAGAAGACCTCCTCTCCTATAGTTGCGCTGACACCTTCGAGCCAAGCCCTAATAATCAGGAGCCAAACCCTAATTAGTGGTTTCCTCCTTGTCTTCTTGAACCAAGGTGGAAGGAGAAGATCTAGAACCGGCCACTTACCCTAGGAAGAAGAAGAACTCTTCCACAAGTCACGCACTCCTTCCAAACCTCGCCAACCCAAAAGAGCCAAACCCTAATTAGGGTTTCCTCCTCCTTAGGGTTGCACAATGATTGGAGGCTAAACCACTAATTTCCATCATCCAACCTCTCCTTTTTCCGCCAAGCCTAAGCCCCTATTTATAGAACTTAGGGAGAAAGTTGAGTCATCACGTGATGGTAGCCAAAAATATAGAACTAATTCCCAATTTTCTTGCCTAAGGGTAGTAAGGAATTAGTAAAAATTTTCTTCCTATAATCTCACCTAAGGTGGCATAGGAAAAAATACTTTTCACCAATTCTAATCTTAAATTTTTTTTAACTAATTTAATCTTGCCACCCAAGGTGGCATGTAATTAGGAAAAAATTTTTATCAATCTTTTAAACTTAGCCACCTTATCCAACCTTTCCTCTCCCTTTTATATAGAGTTAGGTTTAGTTTAGTTTTTAATCTCCCGTCGGTTCTAGGGTTTTAATCTCAACCGGTTTGATTTAGAGATTTAATCTCAACCGGTTCTGGGTTTTAATCCCAACCGTCGGATCTAGAGATTTAATCTCAACCGGCGCTTCTGTGGATTTAATCCTCAGTCGGATCAGAGATTTGTTTTCCATCATTCGATCTAGACTTCAGTGAGGTTTATATTGGCTACGATAGGGACATGGCGAGAGGTTGGTCTTCGCCACCACGATCGGAACCAATAACTGATCCATCAACGATGTTGCTCCATTCCGTTCAGAGATCATCATCGAACTACCTCACCAACCCCCATAAATTAATATGGGCTCCATATATTATATCAGACATCCATCTCCGTGTTTAAGATATCGAACGTCACAATTAATTGATTTCACCATCAATTAATCAACATCTAACTCCTAAAGTAATGCACTCAACCTTATCATCATGTTGACTAAGTCAACTCGGGGTTCACGTGATTTAACCTTATGAGCTCCTCGAAGGACATCATCAACCTAATACATAGACACGGATTCCTCCTATAATCAATCTAAGACACCATGTAAATAATATCATTTCCCAACTTAGGCGTATATCGATTTAATCCATAAATCTCACTTTCGTAAATCAAAGAAATAAATATTAAGTAACATGTGCCCGTTATTATATCGGATTAAGAGCATGTATAATATAATATCCGAGGTCCGATTCAATTATGTAGTCAAGAATAAATCAATCACCTCTATGCTCTCCCGCCAATACACCTAAGTGTACTAGTGTAACTTTATGTTCAAGATAAAACAATACTAAGCTACACTACAACTACGCCAATGGTTTGTCTAAAACCATCTTGGTTGTGAGCCTCTACTTATACTTCATAAGGGACCGATAATACGATCTTCGGCCATCACCCAAGCACCATGTTATCTACAATGTAAAGTATTAGATAATTTTGCATAATATAAAAAAATACGCAAACAATGATCATGTGATTCTTATTTCAAAATAAAGATGTTCATACAAAAGAGCTAGGCTTTCAAGATACATCCCAACAATCTCCCACTTATACTAAAAGACTATGTATTCTTATATCGCCATACATCCGATTCCCTTCCCTCCACATGCCTATCAAAGCTCTCGCTAAGGTCCTTAGTGAAAGGGTCTACCAGTCATCCTCCGATGCAATCTAGGCGACAAAGAACTTCTACCTCCTTTACGATTTCTCGTATCGTGGTACTTGACTTACGTGTTTACTAGCCTTATGGGCTCGTGGTTCCTTCGAGTTTGCAATCGCACCATTATTATCACAATTAAATTGTGATAGTTCGCAAACCAAGAATCACATCCAAGTCCATCGAAGTTCCCGAGCCACAATTCTTTCGCCGCCTACAGTCGCCACATACTCTTCCACGGTGGAGTCCGCCACGATTTGGCACTCCTCCAAACAACGACTCCACCTCCCAAAGTAAAACACAAACCCGAGGTAGACTCGTTATCCCTATCGATTGGAAATCGCAATCCATACGAACCCAGTGAGTAATCGTCCGCAGAACTAGCATATAATCCCTAGTCCTTCTCGTGCACTACAATATACGCTTACCGCACCCAACGTCCCCGTCTCGGATTACTCGATATTCGCAACATGCCTACGCAAAGAGTATATCTAATATAAGATGCAGCATCGCATACATGAGGCTTTCTATCGCCAAGCATAAGGAACCGCCTTCTCCTTTATCACCTCGGATGATCTAGACACATCTCTAGATAAAGGAACTCACGCCAAAAGGTAGAAACCTTTCGAGTTCTGCATGCTAAAACGATCCAAAATCACGTACATGTATGAAGCTTGGGATAAGCACAACAACCTCGATCCCAAGGTCGGTGACCTACTTCTCCCAAGTCCTTCAAAACTGCTTGGACAACCATACCCTTACGTCCGATAACACTGATATTGTTGCCAACTACCAAAATATTATCTATGATAGTACAAGAAATACCACTACGCTTCACACATCTCTCAGATACACAAGACTCATCCGAACTTCAATAAATCCATAAGTCTTGGTTTACCTCATCAAAGCTGATGTTCCAAGACCTCAAAGCTTGCTTCACCATAAATTACCGATTAAGCTTTCATACAATACGCTCTTTCTTAGCAATAATCCTCTCAGTTCTTCATAGATGTTTTTCTCAAGACTTCCATTAAGGAAAGTCTCGACATCCATCTATCACACCTCATAATCCATATGAGCCGCGAATGCATAAGAGCTCCCAGACCTTATTCAATCCATAGATTCAATCTCAAGATTCATCACTGCAAAGATGTGATCTTTATCTTGATTGCCTCGTCATATACGTCCCAGGATCAGTTCATGTCACAGGACCAAATCAAGATTCGGCCCAAAAATACGAATCTAAGAGGTCGCCTAACAACCCTCCCACTACGACGAGGTATCATCTGTGTATCCTTTGTGACACGCTGCTTGACATGTGGTATATTCTCTCAGACGGTGGTACTAAAGAAGTGACTTCCTTTAACTCCGCAACAATTTTACCCTCGGTTGTGGCTCATCACATAGTCTTCCTCTAGAAATCCTGCTCGCCTTAACGATCACCTCTCGATCTCTAGGACTACAAACAAGTCGTAATAACTCATCATCGATCTAATCATCTCCATAAGAGTCCTATTCCTTCGCCGCTACACCGCTCACTGGGTGTGCCAAAGCAAATAATCGATCAATCCCAACCTCTCGATAAGTAGTTCCTAAACTCTCCCAAGAGGTTGTCACCACCACGATCGATCAGAGGCTGATCCATATCTCAATAATCGCTCATAAAAGAGACGAAATATTCAAGACCACCTCTCGCCTAAAATAGTCATAGACTCACACAAATCGAACGAACCATTTTTAACACATCTTGGCTCTATACCCTTCGCCTTAAAGACCTCTTGGTCATCTTACCTCTCCAAGCAAGATTCGTAGGTCGAGATCCTCCACCACTAATGAACCCAAAGGTCCATCACCTATCAACCTCAATTCTCGCTTAGGTTAACGTGACGACTGCCTAAGAAGCCAAAGATATGTTTGGTTCCATCTTCGGTTCTTTTTCTTATCGAATTAGAAGATGAGTTATAAACTTCTATTTCGCATCGTGAGCTTGTGGTTCAAGCTATAAATTTCCTATCTACCAATAGATAATGCCCCTATTCCTTTATAACAAATCATGCTTAAAAGAAATAGATTATCCATCCAAAAACAATTTAGAAACCTAAATCAATTCTTTCTAAATAAGGGTACATAAAGGAAATTCTTAAGAACCAAAACCTTTATTTTTCTCAAAAGATAAATAAAACATCTCCCATCGCAATAGCCGCCATCTTCACGGCATCGCCTAAATAAATGGTAATATCCCCTTTAGCTAGTTTTCCGAACCCCGCAGTATCACAGACATGATTAGTGACTCTCGTATCTAAACACCGTGCTTGCAGAGATAACATCGCTAACCATGTTATAACGACTGCACCAAAAGATATACTTTTGCTCTATTTTGATCGATAGTCCTCCTTCCAACGCCCATCCCGCCAGAAGTGCATTGCCTTTTCGGCTTTCTTCACTCCTTCCCCGAGATCCTCCCACCAGTTTCCACCTTGCTTTCTCCTTCTCGCCTTCGGCTTAAGTAGTAAACTTTTCGAGCAACCGTGGCTTGAGGATACTCTTCAAGAGTGCACTAGCGAGATAAGACAATATTCGATTCATTTCCAATCAATATAATTTGGGTACAAGAAGTTTATTTCTTTAGTATCAAATAAGTAATTTGAAAGTCATTTTGAAAATCCTAAGAATCACAATGATCAAAACTTTAGATTTCAAATTTTATTGATTCCTCAAAACAATAAAATTCAAATCAACCAACACTCAAATCACCGAGAATATCGATGCCACTGTGTGGACGATACGAATTCTACATTTGTAAGAGGAGGTTTTACCCATTAATTTTATTATCTTGTCAACCTTACTTTTGACAAATAAAATTAATAGTTGGTTCTCTTCGGCCCTACAAATAAAAGCAAAGACTTATGGGAGGATACTTTATTTGCATCTAAGTGTGCACCATTACACGATACTAAGGGAATTATTTTATTATGTGCCTTACCTCTGTGAAGTACACTGCTCCTAGATAATTTCCTATAACCATTATTCGACCTAGTGATCCGCAAACAAACTCATCGTCCTGGGAGGAAGGCACTCGAGCCGACACGCAAGTTTGTTGCATCACACGTCAAATTGTAATGGAGGCCATGGGAATTAATTAAAATGTCCCTCTCCCACTTAGTAAATTGAAAATGAGGAATTTTCAAGCACACACAACATGCATATAAAACAAATCAGATAAATATGGAAAAATCAGAATTTTTCCAACTATTATGGCATTGTTCTCCAATATGCCCGTCGTGTCGCCACCTCGCCCGCCTCCTTACGCCACGTATGACGAGCCATCCGAGATCCGAGCCGAGAATAAAACCTATTTTATTTTACATCCATCGATCCTATACTCCACGAAGGAGTGTACATGAAATCTAGATCGAAAGTAAAATAAAATAAAGAGTGGTTAACAATGCCAGATTTAATTACAAAATTAAATACTAATCTAGCCTCACAACCCCGAGGATTCAAATAATATACAATCACACACATGCAATCACATACACATATATAGCCATAATAGTTGGATCTTATGCCCGCAACTAAAAAGTTAGCCTACGACATCCTACTATTATCCAAAGATACACAATATATGATAAGTGCGTGAAAGTAATCAATCCAAAACACACAAAATCGAAACCGTGGCTCGATACCAATTGTTGGCATTGCTATCCTCTGAATGCCCATAGGCTCCTATGTCCCCGGATTAAAATTTTCACTAATGAAAACTAATCCGGATGGGATGAGTTTCTAAGCACAACCAATTCGGCCATCGCGTAACGACTGAGCGATCGCTGAACAAACTAGTTGCTCAAGCAACCAAACTCTTCTAGTCGATTAGCATGAAGAGACGACGACGGATCACGGTTTTGTGTTTCTTATTCGGGTCCATGATTATACAAATACATGCAAATGCAAACTAGTATAATCAACATATACTAACATAAAGAACATAAGCTAGCATATCAAATAAGAACATAAAGAACAATAATAAAAGTTGAAAACTTTTATACCTCTTGATCTTCTATCGTATGTCCTAACCTCCTAGACTTCGGTGGGCGAAGATCCTCCACAAGTCAAGCTTCCTAGATCTTCTTCAATCCAAAGAAAGAAGAACTCTCTTCCTTCTTGCTTGAGCCAACCACCAATCCACAAAGGATTGATGCCACGGCCCCAAGAATAGAGAGAACATAATGGAAACAACTAAGGAACCGAACTAGGGACAAACCCTAGTTTTGGTGCCACGGCCAAGACGGGAGTGAAGAGGAGAAAGGGAATATGTTGGCGCGCCACGGTGGAGGGAATAGAGGAAGGAGCCACCACACCCTAGGAAGAAGAAGACCTCCTCTCCTATAGTCACTTCACCAACTTGAAACCCTAGTCACCAACCATAGGAGCCAAACCCTAATTAGGGTTTCCTCCTTAGTCTTCACGCCAACCAAGGTGGAAGGAGAAGATCTAGAACCGCCACTTACCCTAGGAAGAAGAAGAACTCTTCCACAAGTCACGCCCACTCTCCTTCCAAACCTCGCCGCCCAACCCAAAAGAGCCAAACCCTAATTAGGGTTTCCTCCTTAGGGTTGCTTGCCGCCAAGCAATTGGAGGCTAAACCCTAATTTCCATCATCCAACCTCTCCTTTTCCGCTGAGCCTAAGCCCTATTTATAGAACTTAGAGAAAGTTGTCATCATTGATAGGTAGCCAAAAATATAGAACTAATTCCCAATTTTCTTGAGGTGTAGCAAGGAATTAGTAAAATTATTTCTTCCTATAGTCTCACACTAAGGTGGCATAGGAAAAAACTTTTCACCAATTCTAATCTTAAATTATTTTTTTAACTAATTCTAATCTTGCCACCCAAGGTGCATAGAATTAGGAAAAATTTTATCAATCTTTTAAACTTACCTGCCCACCTTATCCAACCTTTCCTCTCCCTTTTATATAGAGTTAGGTTTAGGCCTTGTTTAATCTCCACCGCTCGGTTCTAGGGTTTTAATCTCAACGATTTAGAGATTTAATCTCAACCGCTTCGGTTCTAGGGTTTTAATCCCAACCGTCGGATCTAGAGATTTAATCTCAACCGCTTCTCTAGGATTTAATCCTAACCGCTGGATCTAGAGATTTGTTTTCCATCATTCGATCTAGACTTCATGAGGTTTATATTAGGCTACGATAGGGACCATGAGGAGGAGTTGGTCTTGGCCACCCGATGGATCTAACCACACAAACTTGATCCATCAATGATGTTCCATTCCACTAGAGGATCATCATCGAACTACCTCACCAACCCCCATAAATTAATATGGGCTCCATATATTATTTGTACATCCATCTCCCCGTGTTTAAGATATCGAATGTCCGTCAATTAATTGATTTACTAACCATCAATTAATCAACATCTAACTCCTCGAGTAGTACCACTCAACCTTATCATCATATTGACTAAGTCAACCTGCAGGGTTTACATGATGAACCTTAGGAGCTCCTCAAGGGGACATCATCAACCTAATACATAGGACACGGATTCCTCCTATAATCAACGGCACACCATGTAAATAATATCATTTCCCAACTTACCGGGCATATTGATTTAATCCATAGAAATCTCACCCTTTGGTAAATCAAAGAAATAAATATTAAGAACATGTGCCCGTTATTATATCGGGATTAAGAGCATGTACAACATAATATCCGAGGTCCGATTCAATTATGTAGTCAGCAACAAATTGAATCACATCTATGTCGGTCCTGCTCAATACACCTAAGTGTACTAGTGTAACTTTATGTTCAAGACAAAACAATACCAAGCTACACTACAACTATGCCAATGGTTTGTCCAAAACCATCTTGGTTGTGAGCCTCTACTTATACTCTACAAGGGACTGATAACATGATCTTCTGTGCCATCACCCAAGCACCATGTTATCTACAATGTAAAGTATTAGACAATTTTGCATAATCATAAAAATATGCAAACAATGATCATGTGATTCTTATTTCAAAATAAAGATGTTCATACAAAAGAGCTAGGTTTTCAGTATACATCCCAACACTTTCTTCATCCTCATGCTTTTCATGGTTGATTTCAGTTTTTTTTTTTTTAATTTCAGCCTTACTATCCTATTTCAGTCTGTGACTTGCTGGCAGTTGCTGTGAGCATTACGTAGTTGTGATCAACTCCACTGCAGTAAATCTTGTGCCATTTCCTATTGCCTTTGGTGAATTGTGAACTCCTACCTCCCTCTCTCACCTTGTTGTGGTTTCCCGGTAATTATGGATTTGTCAGTGCAGTTCATGATCTCTTCTTCACAGTAGCTGATGACTTTGGTATGACCAAAGACCTATTCCTATTGCATAGCTCCCCCTTGGTTCATGGCATTGATAGTCGGTTCCAAAGGGGAGCAATGCCATGGAACATTCCTGTAGCGCACTTTAAGTTGTGGATACCTTATCCTAGTTTGATAAGTGGCATTAATTGAGTTGATGCTTCTTTGAGTCGGGGTTATCATTAGATGTTGTACTTTATGTTTCGATCTGTGATGTATCTCATCCCTTAACTGATGGGAGCTTGAGTAGGAGTTGATCTATCCCACTCATGTTTCATGTCTAAGGCAAGTCTTTGTTGTGATTTTGCCTTGATCATTGAACCATATCTAAGAGCTTGTACTTTGTAGATCGAGCCATAAAAATGCTTATGGATACGTTGTATAAGTCAAACAAGTGACACCTGGAGATAAGTCAACTAAGGTGGGTGTTCATGCTTGCTTCTTTAACGTATCTTGTGAATGATTTAAAATTTGTGAAATTGATAATGTGAGCTAATTGTTAATACAAGTGATACACATGGGAGGAATTGTTTTTAAGAGCTCTTTTCATTTATATCTCTCAGTAGTGCTCCCTATACTTGTCTAACTGGTTGATATTGTTGAACCTTTCATGTTGAATACTAGTTAGTAGTACATTATGCAGTTAACGTAACTAAAAGAGAACAATTAATGATATGCTTAGACTATTGAGCTAGTCTATGTGCTCCAGAGGGATGGATTTATTTGTGCATTATAAATGTTTCGTCCATTTTTGGTCGTTGACCCTTCTACATGAGATGTATTATGTGGGTTTAAACCATTTTTATTGGATGGATTGCAGGCTATCCACCCTTTCATATGAGATTTTTTTACTGTGGGTCGTTCTCCCTTTTGATATTGTATATTTATTTTCAAATAAAATAAAGAGGAATAATTAGTAAGAGCATACAAGAGAAACAAGGTGACAGAGAGAAACTAGAGAGAAGATGACAAGAAATAGCAGATGATTCTTTTGATGCTAGGACATAAATTCTTTAGGTCGAAATAATCTCTTACTTGAGAATCAATTTTGGAAATTGTTGTTGGATGGTTCTTTGTTCATAAATCAAGATGTGACATGGATCAATTTCTAGCCACCTTATTTTGCTAGAAAGAATTTGTAAGACGAGCTGGTTATCGACACAAGACAAGAATCGCACACGCGCAGTGCACACTCAAAGGAGTGCGGCACGCCACGCTGTCGTAGTGAGATACCCCCTTTATAAGGGGGTGTGCATCCAAAGCTTGAGGGTTGGCTAGAGAGAGGCTTTACGAGCGGAGTTTATGTGATCAAAGTGCGGAAGCTCTGTCGGAGAGAAAATCAGAGAGTAAAGAACACCAAAGCGCGGTTGGATCTTGGTTCGTGGAGGAGGATCTTTCCGGCGTGATTGACTCTCAGGCAGCAAACAAATTCATCTTCCCAACATCCCTACAGCGCTAACACGATCCCTGTAAGTTTTATTTTATCCGCATTTCAGCTTCTTCTGTTCTTTCCGTTTAAATTAGTTCAAACAGATGCTTTAATAAGACCGACATTAGTATTAGAGGCAGGTTAGTGAAACGTCTGTTTGTTTTTTTCTACAAAATCACTGTTCATCGCTAAAGTAAGTTGTGAGAACGAAGAACAATGAGTTTCACGAGCAGCTCGATAATAACCTCGCAAACCGCTCGCTTCGAGCGGTTTCGATCGATAGTCTCGAGGGAGAACAATTCGGGGAACAGCCTCGAAATCGCTCAGATCTCGAGTAGTTTTTCAAATCGGTTTCGTAATCATACTCCAAGGATGGAATTCCTGGAAAACTACTCAGAAAGAAGTCTCCTAATGGGAATAGCTTCGTGGAATAGCTCGCGACAATCGCTGAGCAGCTCAAGTGAATAGTTCCTAGAAAACTGCCCAGAAAGTAGCCTCTAACGAGAATAGCTCTGGGGAATAGCTCTAGAGCATGGAAATCAAGCTTCGAGCAATTTTAGATCGTCTGTTTACGATTTAGTTTCAACAGCCTCGGGACACTTCGAAATTGTTCTCGAGCGCTTCTAGAGTGCTGGATTACAGACGGCTCGATTGAGCAATCGCCGGATGTATGATCGGTCTCGGCAAGATGATCGACAAATTTCGACTACCGATGAGCAGATCTTGAAATTTCGCATCACCGATTACGATCGTTCAAAATTCCAAGAAATTGCTGATTACTGCATCGATCTAGAGATTACGGGTTCGTTTCAGAAACTACCGAAATCGGTTCGCTTTTAACTACCGCTCGAAATCGCTCGTTACCTAAACACCAGAATCGTCGCCGACGCCAAACCTCGAAATTGGTTCACGTCAAACCTCGAGATCGATTCGAATTTCGAAATCGGTCTCAAAAACATCAAACCGGCTCAAAACTAGTCCGATGTGAAACCACCGAGATCGGTAGATGAATTTCTAAACTAGTCTCAAATTCATCAAACCAACAGATTGACGTCAAACCGATCCGAATTTTAAACCACCAAATTGCTTGACGGTCCTCAATTAACGACAAAGTGGTCCGCCAGAGGGCTGCTCTCACCGACGTCGACACGACTAAGTTGACTTTCGTCAACTTAACTCATAACTCGATCATCGAGCATTTGTTTCAAATAAATAAAACTCGACTTAAACAACTTAAAGATAGGTTAATAAGAACTAGAGTCGATGGATAGGACTACGCTGAAAATAAACTACCATTCACGCTGCCGAGTGCCCGGGTACTGGAGAAAAATGGACTGTTTAAGTTTTCATATATTAACGGTCATATCAAGTCAAAACAGTTTAAAGCGATTAGACTTAGATAATAGTTGATTGATAAAAGTATCAGTCAACTAGTCTAAGCCGCTTCAATGATCGTTTCTCCGTGAGAATCAAGGAAATTTATCCACGATTAAACGCCGTTTCGATCTATGTCAATATATAAATCAATTGCCGATATACGTATCGGGTTCATTTACTTGTAGACCGATTTAATTAATTTCAATTTTTCAGATGACACGTATGATTACGCACGACGATAGATGCGATGTGTCACAGAATCAATTTAAGGGAGGCTATCTTAAGGGATAGAGTAATGACTCAACACATAGAGCTCTGCAAGCACATAGGAGACCTGACAAACTATTTTTGAGACTCGAGACGCAAGTTTCGATTTTGGATAACTACGGATCCGGGCTCTCAGTCCGCTATTACCTCGGTGCCTTAGTGATATCGCGATCGATGGGGCGCGAGGCGCTTTACATATACCCAGTTGTGCGCAGAGTTAATTCACTACGAGGATTATGAAGTGCACTGTGAAGAGGATCCAGAAGAAGATCCAGAGGAAGATCCGGAAGAAGACCTTGAAGAGATTTTTCCTATGGGATCTCTTCAAAGGTGTTCTTCAAAGGATTCTCTGGCCCCGCATCATCCGAGAGCATCTCCGCAAGGTGTTCCAGCCAACCCAAGAAGAATGAGCATGTTCGATTATTATCGCTTGCTTAGTGGGAGTGATAATCACCTATCTAGTTTGTTAGAGTTGTTTTTCTTTTTATCAGTTATGAGTCAGCAGAAAGTTATGTGTAACAATCTCAGTAGAGTTTTATTTGTTATATATTAACAATGTACAACATAGTTAGTTTAAATTAAATGTTTCATTTTATGCTGTTTACCCTATATGATGCATGATATTTAATTACTCTTTGATTTGTTCATAATGAGTATAATTTTAAATGATATGTTCATTTAATGTGTAATATAATGTTTAAATAATGATTAAGTTCATTAGATGAAATGTATGTAATATAATTGATCAAAGTCGATTAGATTGGACATCTGAATGATGAGTGAATTTGTTTACATTTTGTAAACCATCAATTCGTTAAGTCAATTTAGAATTACATCGTAAAGCATACATGAATAACTAAATAATGTATTTATTTATGTTAGGTTATAATGACAACATCATATTTGAAAAGGGTGAGAAAGCGAATGGGGATAACTACAAATACCTTAGGATACTATGTCTAGAGGCAAGAAGTTCTCTTGAAAAATCGGATCTTGGTGGAACATAGATGGTCCCGTTATGCAAGCAGCGAGATCTTGATGCTATAAGCGTGGAAGAAAAGGACTCGGCGAAGGCGTTTGATTAGTTGATGGTGGATGACCTAGCATTTGAGTATATCGTATTCTTCGGCTCATCTTTATCAGGTAACCCTTAAGGATAAGTCTGATGGAGTTAGTCGAGCTAACGTATTGTGATCAAGTTAAATGTATAAAAAGCGCCGAATATGCGATGGCTCATTTCGGAGATGTCGAGCGTGATTCGGGAGTTTAAAGCTGCAGTCGTAGTTGGTGATGAACAACGAGTTCAGCGGTTATTCGATCCTTCCAGATGAGAAGTATGAAGCGACCCTTATTCGCGGTGAGTATTAAGACTTTCAGGCGTCTCGTCGTGTTGTCTTGGGGCGGAGAGTAGAATCGCGAGATTTCTAGCCAAACCTATTTGGTCGATTCTCTTGGATCATCGGATCGAAAAGAGATGGTTTAAGAAAGGGAAGGGAAAGAAGAAAAGGCTGCTGCTGCGGAGTGGAGCAATCAAGAAGAAGAAGAACAAAAGGCGAGGATGAAACCTAAAAGCAAGGTCAAGCTTTGTGTGAGGTTAGTGCATTTGAAAAGGTAACTTAAGTCTGTCTTTTAGCGTTTGTTGCTAGTTCTGTGTTGTTGGTTGATTCTTATCCTTTGTGGATTATAGATTCGGAGCAACCAATGTAGCTCGGGAGAGTTACGTATGTGATCTTGAGTATCGGTAGCAATAGATATATGTAGGAAAGCAATCTGAGTCAAGTCGAAGGAATCGCTTCTGAACTTAACTTTCGAGTGGAAGTACTTTGTTCTATGATGTTTTGTATGCTCAGATTGAAGAACTCTTATTTATTACTCTTCTTGATTTGGGGTATTGTATTAACTTTTACGATTGATGTATGAAACTTAAGATTGACTCGTGTTGTCGGATATGATTTTTAACGAATGATTTTATGGTTCTTGATGTGAAACCAAATATCGATTGTGCGATTGATAATTGTTTTGAACATTGCTCTTACTTAGCGATAGATATTGGCATGCTGAATTGGGGCATATAGACAAGATCGTATGAATCGGTTAGCTAAAAGATTATTTGGGCTCTACTAAGATTAATATGCGTATGTGAGATTGTCTTCTTGAAAGCAATAAGTAAACCATTTAGTACTTATTTATTAGATGAGTCACCGTTGTAATTGATTCATTCGGATATTTGTGGTCGATGAATGTGAAGGCTAAATGGAGCTTCCTATTTCATTACATTTATTGATGATTTCTCTCGTTTCGGTCATATATATTTGATTTTTCATAAATCGGAAGCATTGGATTATTTTATTCGTTATATGAACTAAGTTAAGAATCAAATGGAACGTAAGGTTAAGACTTTACGTGGTAGTGGAAGAGAATATTTGTCGATATGTTGAGAATATATATAATGATAAATTATTAGATATGACCGATCCTGAAACTCTATAGCAAAATGGGGTTCTTTGAGAGAAGAAATGAGACTCTTCTCGAAATGGTTAGTCTCATGATGGTTAATTTACGATCTCTATTGGGGATGCATTAAAACCTATATTCTTATGAGTGTCTTGAAGTCGATTCGTTTACTATAGAGCGTTGGGCCGACGAAAATCAATTTGGCGATCAGACTCGAAATTGATTTATGTTGATGATCTCATAAGTATGGAAAAGCTGGAAGAGGTAAGAAATGTATTTTTATAAGATATTCGATACCTCAAGGTTATGTTTTCATAAGTGGCAAGATAAAGCAATCTCGAATTGGATTAGAGAGAGATCTTTCTCGAAATTGAGTTCTAGCTAGAGGTGAGGTTGATAAGCAGTTCCTCTTTGAGGAGGATGAGTCGATGTCACAAACAGTGTCTAGTGGGATACACTGGTAATCCGGTGGGAGTATTTTGCACAGTGGGTGACTTCTCGAGCTTATGGAAAAGTGTTCGTAAGATCAGCGTAAGAAAGGTTTGATATTGAGAATGAGATGATGACACTCACTGTTAATGATAGAACCTGTCGATTAAGGAAGCTCGGGCTCTAGAGTTGGAGAAGTGGAGAATGATGGTTAAAGAAATAGAGTTAATGATTAAGAATCATGTTTGGTCGAAGAAATTGGGAATAAATGGATTCTCAAAATAAAGAGGAAAGTAGATGGATCGATTAAGCGTCTGGCTCGTTTATTCTGAAAGGATTTACCCGATTGGAGGTATAAACTTTGAGGAGACATTTTCTCCGTAGTGAAGTTTGTGTCAATCAAGTTATTTTTAGTGGTGCATTATGACTGGAGTTATCGGATGGATGTAAAGCGCTTTTAAGCGGTGATCTTGATGAAATCTATATGGATTCAACCAAAAGGTTTCGTTCTTTGAAGGCGAGAAGAGTATTAGATTGAAGAAATCTATATATGGGCTAAAGTAATCAGATAGTGGAACATAAGATTTAACAGTGGTTTTATCTTATGATTTTGAAATGATCGATGAGGATCATTGTATTTTCTGAAGAAGAAAGGAAGTAGTCGTTTTATCATTATATGTTGATGATATCTTGATTAGGAAATAGTATAGATTTTGTGATAAGTCAAAAAGTGACTTTAATCGGTTTGATGATAGATATGGGAGAATGAATACATCTTAGGAGTAAAGATCGTGAGATCGATTTAAGAGACTTTTGGGTTTGTCTAGAGTCTTATATAAATAAGATGTTATAACATTTCAGCGTATCAATTGCTGATGAGCAGACACACATTGTGAAAGTGCATTACGGCAAGTATGAGTCCCAAAACTCTGAAGAAATGGTCGAGATGAATAAAAAATCATATGCGATGTTGTTGGTAGTTTGATGTATTATATTATATCTCGTCGATGTCGATTATGTTGTTGGCCAAACGATTCGTCGACTCGGGGCCAGACAACGGAAGGCGGTGAAAAGGATATTCGGATATTTGAAAGCGATGATTACATCATTATCGAAATCGATGAATGAAAGGCTAGATCTGCAGATTAGGCGGGGACTGGATGATAGAAAATCGCATCGA
Source organism: Wurfbainia villosa (assembly GCA_025175895.1). Lineage (NCBI taxonomy): Eukaryota > Viridiplantae > Streptophyta > Magnoliopsida > Zingiberales > Zingiberaceae > Wurfbainia > Wurfbainia villosa. Next base: position 9,663,725 of record CM045991.1, on the reverse strand, counting down.
CTATCGTTCTTATTGAATGGTGGTATTATCTCTTGGAGCAACAAACATGCTGTGACCTTATCGACGTGGAATGAATATGTGGCATGTTGACTTTATAAGAAGTGCAGTTAAGGAGGTCAAAGCATTTGAAGATTCTTGAAGGCGATTGGAATCGATGCTCTTGTGTGATCAATTGCTTTAGTTTTGAGGATCCCAATATCGCGTGAGCGTATAGCTATAAAGTATAACTTTATCGGAGATATTGTTCTTAAGAAGAAGGTAATTCTTGAGTATATCCTACGAGCTATGCTTATCCTTTACTAAGTCGATGGTGAGTCATTTAATGAGCATGTAAAGTCTATGGGACCGTAGAATGTATGATTTTGTAATGTGATCGGATATTGTTAAAAATGCAAGTCGTAATTTATTGATGTATGTGATGTTGCGTTACAGATCTCGATGGCGTGTTGACGGATAGTGATTGGTCCTCTTCGTAGATGATCGTCTCTGTTTTGTTATGTCTGAATAGGGGTAAGACTATTACTTATAGGATAAACTTTATATATATGAGATCATACCATAATTTGAAGTCGTCTTGATATGTGTATCAAGATAAGATCATTTAAGAAAAGTGATCAGTAAATGTTTATTTACTATACATTTATGAGTCGATTAAAATTCATATATTGAATTGATTACATTGAAATGTTTGGATCAAAATCGATGTTGAGGTAAGCATCGCTTTATTGATGAAAAGAATAACATCGTAGTATGTGATTACCACACGCGTGAGTCCTTTGAGATTATATGTTAATCTCAGATTTATCTATGTGACTATTTGGTGTATGCGCGAAGTTTTAATCGATTCTACTTTAGCGTACCTATTAACATGGATGATTTGGTCTAATGACTAGAAAAGCGACTTATTAATATGAATAGATTCACACTAAAAGGAAGATTAAATATATATCGTCTTTTGAGAATTATTTCTTTGATCGACTCGTTTACATTGTATGGAAATGTTTGTGAATATTGAGAATATATGAGCATGCTCTTGACTTAATGGTATTTGTGAAGGATTAGAGATGTTCGTATTGATGTAAGTGGAGATTATTTAATGCAGGCGAATAGCGAGACATTATATTCGGAAAATAGTTAAGCACCAGGAGAATGGTTCATATCACCTCAGCTGTGTGCCACGGAAGATGTGATGGGCATCGGTGAATATATGTGTCATTGGAGAATGGTTATATACCGTTTGAAGAGCGTAAGTTAGGCGTAAACTTTTCTTGGATGATCGCTCATGGCGGTATATGAGTGTAACAACTTTCTTAGCATTGGATTGCTCGATGTCTTCTTTGTATGCGAACCATTTTATGTATGAATTGATTGTTACAATGGTCTTTGTACTATTAATCTCATTATTAGTCTTTTGGGACTATGGTCTTCGACTCGATTATGATACATGTATTTGGATATCTTGTTATCGCACGCCGAAGACCCGAATCGTGATCTCACTGCGTGTGATCCCAATTTACATCTGAGCCTGCGCCACTATACATCGGTCAACACGGCCGGAATCAAACTCACCGATTATATAATTTGGCCTCGGGCCATCATCCAAAATAAATAAGCGATGCAAATAAATAGACTTACCCCTTACGCAGGCGGGAATACTCAACAAAATCCGAAACAAAATCGAATAAGGTCCATAAGGACACGAAACCAAATCTGAAATCAATCTCGAACCTATACATGTCCTCTAACGAAATATCCAAATCTGTAAAACAACATCGAATCAAAACTTTCGACGAGTGGGGGTTCTGCACTCTCGATAAACGTCACGAAATAGATATAAACCAGCGGGGTGAGTTCGAAGAACTCGGGTATAGTAGATATCTGAAAATCGGTATAGCTAACAATAAAAATAACGATGCTGATCTCACATAAATAGGGTATCTGTGAAATACAAAATGGTACTTACAGATCTCTACCCGATATAGGGGCGTGCGAAGTAATAAAGTCCGATCGTATATAAGCATGTATCCTATGCATGATCGTATCTCAAGGCATCTGATAATCGTGAACCACAATCACGATGCAATGCAAGTAAATGCGTACGATGGCGTAGTCACCCCGGCCTTGATCGTAGCCTCTGTGATGGTGGCCAAGTGGGTAGATGACAATGCACTCTGCCATCCTAGTGGCCAGAGTGGACGGGATCTTTGTCGATACACCCTCCTCTGCCCCACATAGTGGGCTGCTCTAAATCTCACAGTGTCATGGCCGGCGGAGAGGATCTACCACGCGCCTCTACCCAGTACCCAGTGAAGACAGCACCCACCCTATGTACCACTAACCCAGTGGCGGTGTGTGCGAGCCATGTAACTTGCCAATAATGGAACCGTCCGGTAGCATGCAATCATCGAAAATGGTGCGTGATACTAAAGCATGTAAATCCTACTCATAATATACCTATCCAATGATATATATCATATGTACATATATCCTAATCCACGTACTATGATCCAATCAAACGAGTAAATATAATCATATCCTCACATGCATGTATCTAGTAGGCGGCATATAGTATAAGCGTGAAAATTATTGTAAGCTATCTAACTAGCATATCGATTTGACTTAATCTAAGCGTTAAGTCAAAATACGCTGAATATATCATGAGAAGGCAGATCGTCACATTTGGGGACGCCTCGTGGCCAGAAACTGCATATAGCATAATTATAGTCGCAAATATCTGATTGATAATCGAATAATTAATCGATTTCCTTATTTCGAGCCATTTCGAATCGATTAACTAATTCATCACACAGATATCCTCGATCACAATATCACCCGAATCCGTATCCTCGAACCGTACGATCAGAATAACCGGAATCACTCGACCCGATCGAGCTCACGCCCGAAATTCCGAATAATCCTTTCCCTCGGATCTCAGTCGACCCATTTAATCCTCCCTGACCCTCTCATTCAGCCCCCGAATCCCATGACCATCCGACTCTAACTTACGACACCACAAGCCCTCGGCGACATCCTATTCCTCTGAAATCCACCCGAATCGAACAGCGGATAAAAGAAGTTAATTGGTTATACACGATGGGAACCTTCGGTCGGTTCAGGAGAACAAATCTGTCGCTGCCCTAATACTCTTGCTCGGCGACCACGGCCACGCGAGCTGGCCGTGTAGGACTCTCGTCCCAGTAGTGAGCGGCTCGTCTTTGGCGAAGCGAAGGAAGAGCCGTGACTGGCGACCGGAAGAAGCGCGGCGCGGAAAGAAAGCGCCATGAGACGGCGCAGCAGGCGTGAGGAGAAAAAGCGTCGGCGAGGCGAGCGTCGGGGCGTGGCCCGGTGCGGCGTCGAGCGGCGGCGACGTCGGTGCGAGAAGAAGGGCTGCCGGCGAAAGAAGAAGGCGAGGATGGCGGCGTAGAAGGCTCGAGCTCGAGGCGGAGAAAAGATCGCGTCTGAGGCGAAGAAGAAGGTCGCCGCGAAAGCAGTGGGAGAAGCGGAAAGCGGCGTCGCGTGATGGAAGGGCTCGAGAGGCTAGAAGGATTAGCGGAGGGGAAAAGGAAATAGAAAAATAGATATTAGGGTTTTAGGTTTAGGATAATAACCCTTAAATAAAGCCTATCTATTTTATCCCAGTAAAAATCTAAATCTGAGTCCGTTTAAATCGAGAAAAATTAGGAAAAATTCTAAAATTCCTAAAATCTCGAAAAATTTCCAGGATTATTTCCTCAATTATTTGGCCATTTAATTTACTATTTAAATTTTCCAGTATTTAACATTCTCCCCACTAATAAAATTTGGTCCCCAATTTCCTACTCAAATGCATAGCGAGTAAGAAATACCATAATCTTGAAAATACACCTCACGTACCTTAAGTAAACAAGTGGGGGTATTGAGCTCTGATCTTTCCTCGAGCTCCCAAGTAGCCTCCTCGTCGGTGTGGTGACTCCACGACCTTGACAAATCGCACAACCTTGTTCATATTATCGTTCCTTGAAATCAAAATCCATACCGGAACCTCTGCGTAAGTAGCATCGGGTTGAATGGAACTGATACATCGATAGAATATGTGTAGAATCGGCACATACTTCCTCGGCATAGACACATGGAATACATCATGTATACTCGTCAAGATGGGTGGTAGCGCTAGGCGATAAGCAAGCTGCTCGATCCTCTCGAAATCTCAAGCGGATGATATATCTAGGAGCGCTTACCACGGAGTCGAACCTCTTCACCCCTTTCGTGGGTGAAACTCGCGAAATACATGATCACCAGCGAGAGAACTCCAAAGGTCTCGTCTACGATCTGCATAACTCTTGGCGATCCTGCGCCTCTGTCATCCTCGTCGATGATGCGGACCAACTCTCGCCTCATCTTGAGCTCTCACGGGGTCCTAGCATTTGGGCCTCCCCAACCTCCTCCCGGAGGGTGGGTGTCACGACAACGCCTACCATACAATGCCTCATCACGGGGCCATTTGGATATAGAATGATAAGTTATTGTGTAAGCGAATTCCACTAACAGTAAATGATCCTCCCGGTTGCCTCACGAAATCTATAACACAGGACCTCGGCAAATCCTCTAGTGTGCGAATGGTCTCGGTATCGTCATCTGCGGATGGAATCACGATACTAAAGCCAGCGTGTGCCTAAAACTGCTGCGGACTTTGCGAGAACCTAGGCGTGAAGCGGGGATCTCTATCGATATAATGCTCGAGGAACACCATGCAATCGATGATCTCCGACAATATAGCTCTGCCCGTCGATCCGGAGAGTCGGTCTTAGAATCGATAAGTCGTGGATTTGGTTAGTCGGTCTACGACTACCCAAATCGCGTCGTAATGTGTCGTGTCTCAAACCCATCACAAAATCCATAGTAATATGATCCCACTTCCACTCGGGAATAGGAATCCTGCGAAGTAATCCGGTGGTCTCGGTGCTCGGCCTTGACCTGGCGTGACAAATCGGACATCTAGCTACAAAATCCGCGATGTCTTTCTTCATCGTTCCACCAATACAGCGCTTTAAATCTCGATACATGCGGGTTCGCTTTGGGTGGATCGCCAAATCGAGCGATGTGCCTCTGTAGTAACTCCTCCATGCTTAGGGTGAGGTGAGGTACACATAATCTACCTCGGAAATATATAATACCCTCGTCATCTAGGGTGAACTCAGTCTGCTTGTCGAAGTGATCGACTACCAATGAGCTGTAAATCTTGATCAGCGGCACAGCCTCCCGGACTCTCGTCGGATAGGCAGTGAGCAACCATGGTAACTAGAATGGCTCTGTCGGTCCACTGCTCCTCTAGCTCGGCTCGGAGAAACCACAGATCAAATCGTGACCAAAACTTCGGAAGGAAGCTAAAGTCCCTCGGGACTTAGGCTATCGTCGGCGACCACATTGGCTTTCCACGGGTGGTAGGTGATGAATGCAGTCGTAATCCTTGGGAACTCCATCCATCTCCTCTGGAGATTGAGTTCATACGTATGCGGATATTTGAGACTCTTATGATCGTAAGAATCTCAAGCGTAATACCATATAAATGATGCCTCGAATCTTGAGGCATAAATAATAGCGACTCTAAATCGTGGCTGGGTAGTTTTCTCATGTTCCTTCAAGCATCGAGAAGCATGGGAGACTACCTGTAGTCTTTGCATCAATCTGCGCCTAAACCTGTAGAGCGCATCGTATAAAAGCGAAACCATCGTCCACGATGGCGATACGAGAATCGGTCGCGACACCGATCTCCTCTTGACTCCACGAAAACTAGTCTCGCCTCTGTCACGTGAACTTCGCCCTTCACAGTAAGGCGTGTGATGGCATAGAAATGCTCGAAACCCTCAGAACCGTCGTAATACCAAGGCTGCCTAGGAAGCTGAACCTCTGAGCGATTTGGTGCTCCCCGACTAGTAATGACCTCGATCTTACGGGAGTCAGTTCTACTCGAAACCACATGTCCCGAGAAAACCGGTGAGTGTAACCAAAGCGCATTTATTGAACCGCGTATAGCGCGCCGAACTATCGAGAACAAGGCGAAGATCTTTGCGCGTGTTCCTCCTCGGAGCGAGAATAAACGAATGTCATCGATAAAAACAATGACGAACCGATCTAGAAAATCCATAAATTCACGGTTCATTAAGTCCATGAATACCATTTGGAGCATTGGTAAGCCCAAATGGCATTACGAAAACTCATAATGTCCATATCGATGCGGGCACTGTCTTACGAATATCGAATCTCTAACCCGTAATTGATGATATCAGGACCGCGGTCGATCTTAGAATAGGTGATGTACCTCTGGTGATCAAACAAGTCCTCAATCGTGGCGGGGATATTTATTCTTGATAGTGGCGGCGTTGATTGCACTGTAGTCGATCTGTGCAGTCTCGTGAACCATCTTTCTTCTTCACGAAGAAGGCAGGAGAACCCGGGGTGATGCACTAGGCGAATAAAACCTCTGTCAAAAGTTCACGGGTGAACCTTTAACTCATCCAACTCTCTCGGGGCCCGTACGATAAGGAGCTTTCGATCAGTGGCCGTCGGTATTAACTCAATCATGAACTCCACTTGCCTTATACGGGAGGCGGACCCGTAACTCCTGCGGAAAGACATGCGGATACTCTCGGACAATAGGGATGTCGCGATCGAAGTCACTCATCTTCTACATTGATCATAGATAATAGAAAACCACAGCCGTGCGATAAAAGCTTACGAGCACGAATCGCGAGAAATGGTCGCTATCTGGTCGTCCGGATGCGGTAAAATCCGCGAGGTTGGTTGGAGTCGAATGTGACCACCCTCGTCGACAATCCTTTGTGGCATGATATCTTGCGGCGGCGATCCATGCCAAGAATAATATCGAACTTCGACCATATCCGGATTACCAATAAATCTCAGTAAGAATGATGTTACCAAAATCTAAGGACAACCTCGGACCTCTGGTAACATCGATGTATTGCGGATGGTAGGGAGGCGACTAATCTCTGTGATACAATAGCGGTAGTCTACCAATCTCTCTCATAAATGTACAAGAAATAAATGAATGTGAACTACGATCAACTAGCATAATAGTGAAAATGCATAAAGTGAAACCGTCTGCGAAATCGGTTGTTGGCTCATTGCGCATCCTCTCTGTGTCGCATGAATCAGCGATCTTCGATGGCGGTGGAGGTGGTCTCACTGCCAAAGGTGGTTGTGCCTGAGCCTGATACGAAGGCTGGTACGAAGGCTGATAGGAAGGCTGGTATAACGTGCATCAGGTTATGGCGGTGATCTGAACTAGTGGCGAAAGGCTGCGGTGATCTTGTATCGATGCCGCTGCGAATAATCTTGTACGATGGTGAGGCGCATCTGCTGCTGATCCTGGCCCGAACCTGTGACCGTCTGACCTTTGGTGTACTCTTGTCCATGAATGCCATATGCGACTCCTGCGAGGCGTCCTCTGCGTTGCGAAGGGTACATTGTCGGCCCCCTCTCTGAGTCCCAGAGTAGCGCAGCGGTCCTCCACGAATAGAAACCGGAAGCCACATGCGAGCCTTGGCGAACAATCTCGGCTCATGTGTCAGGCGGCTTGCAATAATAACAAATGGCTATCCCAAAGGTCAGGTGAGACGATATGCTCTTCGATCCACACGAGTACATGGAGTGTCGCCATAGGCGGTCTCGCTCTCTTTGAAAAAGACCGTGAGGGCCCGGTGAAGATCGTCCTGATTTACGAGGCGGCTAGATGCCCAGAATGACTCGACCCGTTCATTGCGGCCACTCTGCTGATCCGGATGTGGTCTTGAGTCGACTTGTGGTTCTGTCAGTCTGTTTCCTCTTCCTGTCTGTATTGACCCTCTGTTGAGCCGACTCGATCAACAGAGCTCTATCCAACGCCTCTCGGTAGGAAGAACTACCAAATCCTGCCATCCTGACTTGTAGATGCCCATCTAGTCCCTGAACAAACTGCATCATCCGTGACCTATCCTCGGCCTGACTAACTCTGACAAAACCTAGCTAGCAGATTAAATTCAGTATTATACTCCATCAGCGGCGATTATTACATCTTGAGACTCGGAAAATCTGGACGTCGCATCATCGATATGCCCGTGAAATCGACTCTCAAAAGCCTCTCTAAATCTCGACCAGGTAACCTACTGCTCGCCGATAATCGAGCGCTGCATATCCCACCAGATCTCGGCCTCGCCTCGTAAATGGAAGGCCGCCAACTCTGCCTTCTCCCACTCGGGCGAACCGTATAGTAGAAGGTCGCTCCATCATCTCGATCAAGGCGAGCTATGATCGGATCAGTCTCTCCGCTGAATAAAGTGAACCGGCTTTTCATTGACTTTGCTGATCCAGGAATCCGAGCTCGTGCCACAGCTACATCAGTAGGATAAGTAGGGGATCTTGAGTGGTAGGCCGGCTCAGCGATGGGCTGTCGGGTGCTAGTAGCATGTCCTCTCTTGGCGGTGTACGATGTGTAGCGAGGTCTTCCGTGGTACATCGGATGCCCGATGGGTATCTCGGGAGGAGGATCCGCCGAGGCCGAGGATCCACTACTCCGCGACACCTGTGGAATCTGACCCTGATCAATATGCTCACCCTCAGTAGATCTCTCCGGCAAGTCTATCGCCAAAGATCTCTGGGTCCTCTGGCGTGGCCGTCCCACACCACGTCTCGGCGCAGAAGCACGCCCACCTCGTCTCATATCTGTTAAATGAATACAGATATTACCACAAATAAAAACATATCAAATTAATCATCATACCTATTTCATCGTCAGGAGAGGTCCAGTAGCTGCCAAAATCTCATATTAATCTCGTCAAAAATCCTCGAATTTCCGAAACATAAAAATCATCGGAAATCCATACAAATCCAAAATTTTCCAAATTGCCTCGCAAAAACCTGCCAATACATGGCGAACTCCGAAAAATCCAAAAACCCCTAGGAACTCGAAAACCTAGGCGCTCGATGCGAATAAATTGTCACGCCCGAGAAGACCCACGGACAAAAATCCGGCTGACATCTCCACATGCGGGTGACAATCCCAATTTACATACAAAGGCCTACACGGCCACTATACATCGGTCAACACGGCCAGGAATCCAAACTCACACACGATTATATAATTTGGCCTCGGGCCATCAGCCAAAATAAATGATAAGCAGTCTAAAATAAATCAACTTACCCTTACGCCATCCGAGAATACTCACCAAAATCCAATCAAACCAAAATCCGAATAAGGTCCATACGGACACGAAAATCCAAATACAAAATCAATCCCCAAACCTATACATGTCCTCTAACCAAAATATCCAAACCATAAAGCAAATATCCAAAATAAAACATTCACGACGAGTGGGGTGAATTTGCACTCTCTGACACTTCATCACGAAATAGATATAAATCAAGGGTGAGTTCAAAGAACTCTGCGGGTATAGTAGATATGCAAAATAAGGTATAGCTAACAATAAAAATATCATGCCGTCTGTCTCACATAAATAGGGTATCTGAAGAAATACAAAATGGTGTACTTACGAATCTCCTACGACTGATATAGCATGTGCCTGACTAGAAGTAATAAAGTCTTGACCATATATAAACATGTATCCTGTATGCATGACAATCATATGTACATCCAAGGCATCAATAAAAATCGGAAACACAATACAAAATGCAATCCGTGCAAAGTGCATGCGTGCGATGACATAGTCACCCACGGCCTTGATCGGTAGCCTCCTGCGCAATGGTGGCCAGTGGGTAGGGCTATGACAAGCTGTGCACTCTGCCATCACTTTGCTCTTGAGTGGCCAGAGTGGGCGAGGATCTTGTCGGACACCTATCCTCCTGCCCCAAACATAGTGGGGAGCTAAGCTCTCATCTCCGGTGTCATGAGGCGGAGGAGGGATCCTACACTTACCACGCTGCCTCATCGCTACCCATGAGCGGACCAGCGGAGCCTGACATAGCAACTGCACACACCCTCCTGATGTACCACTAACCCATGAGTGGCAGTGTGTGCAGGCCATGTAACTAGCTGCGGGCTCAACAATAATGGAACCCCGTCCAGCTAGCATGCAATCATGCAAAAATGATGCATGATACTAAAACATGTAAATCCCACTCAAAATACCTATCCAAATAATATGTACAATCAATATGTACATATCCCTAATCCATATACTATGATCCAAATAAAACAGGAAAATATAATCATATCCTATCACATGCATGTATCTAGTAGGCACCAAAATCATACCAGGCATATAAACATGGAAAAGTTATTATAAGCTATCCTAACTAGCATATCAACTTGACTTAATCTAAAAGTTAAGTCAAAATACCCGCCTGAATATATATCCGCAAAAAGAACCAAATCGTCACGACTGGGAACCTGCCTCGTGACTGAAACCTGCAAATAGCATAATTATAGTCAAGCACCAAAATATACAATTCAACGACAAATCGAATAATTAATCGATTTCCTTCATAACCCAAATTAATCCCTAATCCTCCAAATATCATACCGATCAACTGAATAACACCCGAATCAGCCCAAATCGACCAATCAAGCTCACCGACCCTAGGAATTCCACCAACAGCCGATACCAACCCATCAGAAACTCCACATTGGTGCTCAACTGTTCAAAAACCTCACATCCTCCTATACATCACTGAACAGTAAATAAACTAGCCGAAAAAAACTAAGTACTTACTGAAACTCCACTCTCACCGGCGACACAGAGGGCTTGCGGCGGCGGGGAGGTTGGCCACAGAATCGATCGGTCGGCGTCACTCACAGAGGAGTCGGTGCTCGTCGTTTAGGGCAGAGGAGATCGGCCAGCGGCGGTGGGGCCGGCAGCGTATGGTCGCGAGGCAGGGAAGCGATGGTCGTGAGGCGAGAAACGATCTGCGGTGCGATCCTGCCGTGAATCGACAAAAGTGGCTCGGGCGCCGCAGGCGGTGGGCGCGCACCAGCGGTGCTTGGGTGGTGACTTGAGGAAGAAAGGCTCGCCGGCGAAGGGAAGAGGCGACGATAGAAGAAAGGCGTTGTCGGCGAAGAATCGAGCGCGGCGGCGTCAGGCGGAAGGGGCTCGCGCGAGAGGGCGTTAGGGATCGATGCGACGGGGAAGAGAAGGCTCGCGAAAAGGGAACTGCCGCAGGAGGTCACGGCGGGGAAGGAAAAAGGGAAATAAAAAAATAGAAATTAGTGTTTCCGGTTTAGGTTAATACCCCTTAAATAAAGCCTAGTTATTTTATCCCCGTAGAAATCTCGTACGGAGTCCGTTTAAACCCGGAAAAATTCCGGAAAAATTCTTAAAATTCCCTAAAAATCCCGACAAATTTCTAGGCTTATTTCCCTAATTATTTGGCCATTTAATTTACTCTTTTAAATCCCTGTATTTAACAATTATACTGCTGACCAGGTTAGTTACAGACTGATATTGGTACTCTGAGGGTTGGGTTACTCTAGTTTGTTTCCTTTGACTTCCATTATGTGCATTATGATTATGCACTATTGTTTATCCATCCACTGAGTGGTTGTACTCACCCCCCTCCTCACTTATCCTCTTGGTTAACTGAGGGAGGACATGTCTTATTGACCTACCTTCGTGTCGCTCAGAGAGTCCCTTGCTGTGCTTGTCCCACTGCATCGTCGAGATGCCGCTTTATTTACTTTATCGGTATTGCATTTTGTTTATGCCTTTTGGATTTTGTCACAATTTGATTTGGTGTCATAAAACTATTTTACTTTAATTGATTTATGTTTAGTTGTGCATGCATGCAGTTAATAAAATACTTGTATTTCTATGATTATTACGAGGTTTTTACCAGATCTGGTCCATGTATTTTTGAATATTTTCACTAAGGGGCTCCTCCATCATTTGGATGATGGATATGCCCCGAGGCGTGACAATTTTATTGGTTTGCGATTTTGGCTTGTGGGTTTTGTGTTTCGAGGATTATCTTTTCCTTGGATTTTTGAGAGTTCTCGTCTTTTGGGACCAGACAAGCTGAAGGATATCTCTGAGCTATAGGAAAAGTATTGTCTTTAGTGGTTATTGTACTTTTCTTATGTAATAGAAAGTTGTCATTATGTTCTTGTTAGATACTTATTGTAGGAAATGCTATCTAGTGAAATTGCCCCTACTCATGGTCGTGGACGAGGTCGACGACGTATTGACCTTGCGAAACCTAACCATGATTTCAGAAATATGGACTCTTTAGAGGTGCTGACTGATGTCGAATTAGAAAGCTAGAGATTTTAGTCACCCATTTGAAGGTCAAGGAGTAAACCCTCAGAGAATGTCAGTCCCTACTATTAGTGACTTGATTATGGATAAGGTATACCTACACTGGTCAAGACGATGAAAGATCGTTTTACCTTATATAGGAGGTGTTGGATGAGATATTTATCTGTCCCAGAATTTCTTCTAGAGAAGATTCAGAACTCTTTGTTAAAAGAGAGATGGACCTTTGAGGTTATGCATCGATTATCGATGATAGAATGCGGTAGTTGTAGAAGGAAATGAATATCCTTCATTGTGGATGGAGGATCTATTTAGATCAGCTATAGGACACCTGTGTATACTCTAGGATTTATTTATGACTAGTGTGTTGATATTGTAGTGACATGGTGTCATACAATTATCATTGTCGTTGCGATGATTGTTATATCATCAGCCTAGAGTAAAGAGAATGTAGGTGTGTAGCGACGACAATTTCATACTTGGTATGAATTGTATGAGCTTTTGATTGTCTTACTAGACTTATTGATGACTTAGTCGTCCAGGGATTTGGAAAGTCGTGTGTTCTGGACACGATTGAATTAGTTGTGGTCATTAGAGTTGCGTAACTTGGCCACTGTTGATGGTGGTAGTTGGAGTTGCGCACTTGGCCACCGTATTGATTTGATTATTACCAATGCTCCAGCAGTATTCATGGATTTGATGAACCGTGAATTGATGGAGTGTCTGAAGGATTATGATTGTACCATTAGCTACCACCCAGGGAAAGCCAATGTGGTTGCGGATGCACTTAGCCGGAAGTCCCGAGGAACTTTAGCTTGCTACCGAGTTTTAGTCACAGATTTGATTCAGAGTTTTTCCGAGTTGAGCCTTGAGGAGCAGGGACCGACAGAGCAGGGCATTCTTGTTACCATGGTTGCTCAGTCATCTATCAGGACGAGAGTCCGAGAGGCTCAGGCTGGTGATCAACACTTACAGTTCATTGGCAGCCAGATAACCTCAGGACAGCAGACTGAGTTCACCCATGATGACGAGGGTATTATTTATTTTCGGGGCAGACTATGTGTACCTCAGTCTCACCCGGTCATGGAGGAGTTACTTCAGGAGGCTTATCGCTCTCGATTTGCAATCCACCCAGGCGGAACTCGCATGTATCAAGATTTAAAGTATTTGTATTTGTGGAACGACATGAAGAAAGTCATCGCAGATTTTGTGGCTAGATGCCTAGTTTGCCAACAGGTGAAGGCTGAACACCAGAGACTAGCCGAACTACTTCAAAGGATTCCTATTCCTGAGTGGAAGTGGGATCACATTACCATGGATTTTGTTGTGGGTTTGCCTATGACACGTCAAGGTCATGATGCAATTTGGGTAGTCGTTGACCGACTAACTAAATCCGCGCACTTCTTAGCGATTCGGAAGACTGACTCTCTGGATCGTTTGGCAGAGTTATATTGTCGGGAGATCATCAGATTGCATGGTGTTCCTTTGAGCATAATATCAGATAGATATCCCCAATTCACGTCCCGATTCTGGCAGAGTCTGCAGCAGGCCTTAGGCACACAGTTCCGTTTTATTACAATATTCCATCCCCAGACCGATGGACAGTCGGAGCGGACCATTCAGACTCTAGAGGATTTGCTGAGATCTTGTGTTATGGATTTCGGGGGCAACTGGGAGGACCACTTGCCGTTAGTGGAATTCGCCTACAACAATAACTATCATTCGGCTATCTAAATGGCCCCGTTTGAAGCATTGTATGGTAGACAGTGTCATACACTCACCCTCTGGGAGGAGGTTGGGGAGGCCTAGTTGCTAGGACCCCAGAGAGCTCAGCATGAGGCAGAGTTGGTCCGTATTATTAGACGAAGGATGGCAGAGCCGCAGGATCGTCAGAAGAGTTATGCCGATCGAAGACAGAGACCTCTAGAGTTCTCTGTTGGTGACAATGTATTCTTGCAAGTTTCACCCACGAAAGGGGTGAAGAGATTTGGACTCCGTGGTAAGCTAGCTCCAAGGTACATTGGTCCGTTCGAGATTTCGGAGAGGATCGGAGCAGTCGCTTACCGTCTAGCGCTACCACCCTCCTTGACGGGTATTCATGATGTGTTTCATGTGTCCATGCTCAGGAAGTATGTGCCAGACCCTACACATATTCTGTCAGATGTGTCAGGTTCCATTCAACCTGATGCTACTTACGAAGAGGTTCCGATACGGATTCTGGACCACAAAGAACGACAGTTGCGGAACAAGGTTGTGCGACTTGTCAAAGTCAGGTGGAGTCACAACACCGATGAGGAGGCTACTTGGGAGCTTGAGGAAAAGATCAGAGCTCAATATCCCCACCTGTTTGCTTAAGGTACGTGAGATATATTTTTATCCCTTGTGGTATCTCTTACTCATTATACATTTGAGTGAGAAATTTGGGGACCAAATTTTATTAAGTGGGGGAGAATGTAAAATACCGCAAATAGATGGCTAAAGTGTAATATTATGCGTGGGTTAATTAAGATTTTTGAGGGATGGTTAGGGAATTAATTAGGCTTAACCTAGGTTAATTCTTATGTGTTTAATTAAACTTAGGTTTAGTCTTATAGGGTTTAAACCCAATCCATTTCCCATAAACCCAACCCTAGCCACCTCTTCCGCTCTTCCGTTTCCTCCGTTTTTCTTTGGTTTCTGTCTGCAGATTAAAGCCGAGCGTTTCTCCGATTTCAATCTCACACGCAACAACTCTTCTTCTCATCGTTGTCTTCTCCTCACCGTCTTCTCTCTCTCGCCCATCCGCCCACGCCGCATCTTCAACCTCCGGACAGCTCTCCCTCCCCTTTTCCCTAGCGACAACCGTCTACCCTCGACGGTGCCCACAGACGCGCCGACAGTGAGGGTGCGCATGGATGTAAGCTTATGCCGGTGGTGTCTACATCTTTTTCTGTTGGAAGCCAAGATTTCTCTACCGGAGAAAGTGATCGGGAGCCGGTGAATAGAGGATAGGAAGAGGAATCGCGTTGGTGGTCGCTAGAGCAAGGGCAGCGACAAATTCTGTCGGTGAACAGAGTTGTTGGGAGGGAAGTTCCACCGATGAGGTTAAAGCTTCTGTTAAATACCTCATTTTCCCCTTGTTCCTTTCTGTCCAGTGTTTCTAGGGATTTTGCGATCAAGGAAGGGGGGCGTTGGTGCCAATTGTGAGTTAGGGCAGCGGCTGGCGTGGGTGTTCCGGCGAACCAAGTAGATTGGGGGAAACTCCGGCTGTGATTGGAGTTTACTGTCGATTGAGAGGGCGGTGAGGTTCTATTTGGGTGTTGTCGGCTATGAAGTTGTGGAGTGTTGTGATTGGTTGCGAATGAGGTTGTTCTTGGCCGCGAAGGCGCTGTGAAAGGGTTAGATAAATTAGTGAAATTGGGAGTTGATTTGGGTTAATTGGTTTATGTACAAAATCGGCTTAGGATTCGATTTGACGGTGGATCGTATCATGGTACTTAACAATGGTTCTGTTTTATGCAGGTTTCGGTCACGAGACAGGTCCACGAGCATAGAGACACTTGGTTTTTTCATAGCAGGCGGGTACTCTGACTTATCTTTTAGATATTGTCAGGATGATATGCTTAGTTAGCTATAGCTCGCAGTAATTTTTATGTCTTACCTTTCTTATATGTCACTATGTCATACCTGATGCATGCATTTATATCTTAGTCGATATTATCTTGATACTTGCCATGTGTACTTATTTTGGGTGTTGTGACATGCACTTGAGTAGCTTTTAGATATATTTTCCCTGTATACCTAGGTCATTGATATATACTC